>OX352271.1:5348180-6548180 GCA_947086405.1 Esperia sulphurella | reverse complement strand
TTCCCGTAGGAATGGGATGTTTTTTCGGGATAAAAACTATCCTATGTCCTACTCCAGGACCTAACCTATATGTGTACCAAGTTTCATCCCGATCCGTCCAGTGGTTGAAGCGTGATTGAGGAACAAACATCCAATTATCCAAACTTTCACATTTATAATATTAGTAGGATAGGTTTAATAGGATTATGGTTACCCCAGTATGAGAGTGCAGTTTTTTATTTTCAAATATCAGTCACTTCATCGGTGTAGTAGATACGACTTACTATTCCGTGGTGAAGTTGATTTGTTATGCTTATACGACGATAGACGACAACCCTTCACATAGTTTTTGTTTTGACTAAAAAAACCTCAAGTAAGTGCAACATGTTTGCGACCTCTAAGTATCACTTACTTGTTGACGTCCAATACTGGACATATGGGTGTCTCATGCGCGCCAAGGCGTCACTACCCCTGGTGCTCCTCGGCACCTTCCCATCTCGACGTCCTAGCATAAATCATTGTCAGCTATAATCATTAATGAAAAATAAAAACACAGTAGTCATTAAATTAACCTAATTGTTTATTATATAAAAATCAATAGGAAAACCAAGTTTAATTTGAAATCTTTATTATAGTCAGTCATATTTATTTATTGCATCATGTCCATGCATTATTATTATTACTGGGATAATATGCGAGCAGCAATTTGCTGGTATGCCTATATCTGAGCTGGTGTATTTAAGTCTTTGAATTGTCACTTGTAACACTGGTTTATAAAGAACTTATCTGTTTTTAAAAGTGTTCACTGAAATATTTGTAAAATATTTTTTTTAGAATTATATAAAATTGTCTAATTTAACAAATTGTCTATAAATACTAATCCGATTGTACTTTTTACAACTAATTTTAAATAAAAGGGTACTTGATGGTAATTTCTCATAGGTATAAAATCACGGATGCATAATTCACCTTCCTAGGTAAGCCTCCGAGATAAGACTCAACCTCTTTAATTATTACTAACACTGCTCTGTTCCTTAATGCACCCTGTATATTGTCGTATAATTTGTAGTAAACAAAGTTCCGATAAAAAATATAGGCAGATAAAGATTATCAGTACCCAAAACAATTTGAGAGGTACGGCAGGGTGAACGATGTGGTTGCCATATCAAAATAATTACGTCTTAAAGTTATATTTATTATTGGCTGATAGCTAAAATCAGACCATTTCGCCTGTGACCTGTCCGATATACTAAGTAATTTAATGAATACTGTTTCCAAAACATGCGATAAATTGCACATTAAGATTATTAATATGTAACAGTAATGCAATTTAAAAAAAATAGATAGTTGAAAATGGCACCAACTCATATGCATTTCAGGGATAAAATGAAGAATGGACATATTTTTGTACCATCGTCAATAGCAACGGTGAATATTATTAAAAGATGAAACGTAGCAGTGTAGGATCGCGTAGGGCGGCTGGGAGTCACTGGATGAGAAGAGACGAGGATCGGGTTCAGTTGCGCACCTTGAGAGAGGCTTATGTAAAATTTTCTATGGGCTTAACTGGCCCGAAATAAATACTATTTAATTTAATTTAATTTATGTCCAGTAGTGGATTCTTCAGGCTAACGATGATGATAAAACGTTACAGCTATTACGATACCGATACGAATGCATAGTAATGCGTATTATGATCGAATACGATTGCATTGCGATTCTCACATCTGAATTTATAAATAGCATTTTTTACACCCAGACCTCTAGAAACCGCTTTCTGATGAAAATTCCATTGTAAGTACATGAATACAATAAAGTACGTTCGATATCAAGCTGAAAATAACTCGAACCCTGTTCGGGCCGAATCGGCAACTACAAATTATTTATTTGACTGTCTATTGCACTTACAAAACATACAACATAAAAAAAATTTAAATACATTTCAAAAAGCTGTTATTTATTTTTCTTCTTTTACTGTACGCGAGATGACTGTATTATTTCACTAGTTTCCATCCAAAATCTAAATTTGAAGTGTAAATATGCGATTTATGTTGTGTTTTAAAGTATCGTAATGAATCGTTATATTTCATTCTATCACGAAAACGACACCGTCCAGACATGTGTCAATATGTATGAAAAGTTTAGAATGTGTTGTTCAAATAATTACTGTATGTTTCGTTGCGGCAGAATACTAAATATTACTACGTAGAGCAAGTGTGGGTCTCCCTGCGAAAAATGACGTAATGTTTAGCATCGCTAGAAAACGCCATGGCGATGGCGTCTATCCTCCTGGTCGAGTCGGAAGGCGGCCGTGTTCCTCCAAGACATGTACTAAATCAAACGTATGTCGCTTTGGCTGACAACTATTTGTACATTGAATAAAGGTCTTAATTTTATTTAGGTACAAAATGAATCACTGTACAGTTTGTTTGTGTCTGCATGACTACTTACTTAATCTTTTATTTGAAGTTTATGAAGTTGACGATTGTTAATCGATCTACAAGGTTAAAACATAACGTTTAAATAAAAGGGATAACGACGACCGGCAGTGGTCAACAAAATCTAGTTTGTCGTCGCATTTGAACCACGTCAAACAATATCAGTTCACACTTTTCCACTCCCTTAGGTGGTTATTTTATTACCAAACAACTTTTTGTAACTTTACTATTTATTTAGGTACACTGTATGACATTTTATAGGAATGTCTTCACTTAGTGCTACCTATCTATCTAACGACAAAATATATTTGTCTACACTATTTCGCCTACCTCAAGGATTGCTTTTCCAGACGCTCTCAGGCTTGTATAGATTTAGCTGATAGGAAATACTATATAAACACTTTTTAACAGCCGTAAATCATAAAGTGGGCCCATATTGTTTAACAAAAAAATCTGATTTCGTAGTAATTTCCATTTTTTATATGCTTCGTACATATTTCATACATAGTAGGTATTTATTTTAAGTAAATACTTAACATCATAGTTGTTTTGAAACGTATATGTAGCAGTAATCAATATCCACATTACTGTTACAAAATAAGTTAAGCTCTGTATCATCCATCACTCGAGTATACAAAAACTGACATAAAACACCATGTTCCCGCCAAACTCTGACAGTTACCACTGGTTAATGTCGAAATTATCTCTTGCGTTCACTTTACGCGTCTGCCCCTGCGCAGCGCAAAAAAGGTTAAGTGGAGAGAAGACGAGGGGCGGCGACCCACGCGCACCCCTCGCAAACATCAGTCAGACCTTCAGTCACACCCAGTCAATTGACTCATTTTAGTAATATAACTTACGTTTCTACCCGAAGTTATTTTAGTTAACCACGGCAAAACAAGTTTTCCAACTCATAAACGACTCATAAACTACTAAACACTTAACATTTTATATAAATAAATACCTTAAGCGGTAAAGTGTGTAAAGGCGTAAAGAGGTACAAGGCAAAATACAAACAGAAAACATTTAATCCCATTCGAAGACCACACAATTCTGCTAATAATAATTCACTTCAATGCACCAATAAAACAAACAACGACTTAATGTTTCAATTAGATAGTATTAGGGGACGGGGCCGGGCTATTGTAATATGTCCAATTTATAACATTGTTTTTCAGCCTAGGCGATATTTTAGCGATACTGTAACGTACGCAAGATACAAGATACGTGATCCATAAGGACAGTCCAGTCTTCTCGAATTAAGTTGAAGATTTTTCCTGCCATTTAAAATAACCAATAAACCAACACATACTTATCGTAAAGAAAACCAATACCTACGTGTATTAAGTGTAATATTAATCTGTCATATTCTTTCGCAATCCCTTATATTTTAACGTAACTCGCAAAATAGATCACGGCTGGCAGTACGTATTAGTGAACTGCCGCCCGCCGTTCGGCTCGCGCCGCGCCGCCGCCTCCGGTTACAAAGTTACTATGCCAGCGCGCGAACTACCAGCGCCGCCGAGAGATCGACGTAAGTCAGAAAGAAAAGCACTTATGTGGTTGATGTACAACGTTGTCCCTCTCTCGATCGACTGTTTGTGCGCTAGGTGCAATTACCCTACATTAATTTACGCACACACAAACGTTTACGGACAAGCTGCTGCGCCTATAGTAGTAATTGTAGATAATTAAATCTATTCGCTTAGGCCCGCTGAGTGAACATACGTATAAAAAAATATACTGCCAAATATCCAGACTAAAGTGTTACCAAATTTTTGTTCTTGAAGTTTTTCTGTACTATAGTATTAGTTATTCTGTTAACGTTGGTAACATCTTTCATCGCACCGCCAAGGTGTGGCGGACAGAATGCATCTCCTGTGCATGTTTGGCTGCATCTATCGTTACTGCACACTTGTTTACATTCTGTTCAGTTCCTGCTTACAAGCTCGTTAACAGATAATCCATTTAAAAGTACTTGCCTAATTCCATCACTTTACTTTTCATCTATGCTATATTCCTGGAAATTAGTTTCCGCTTTGAAATATCAAAAGCGTTCTAAGAGAGATCGTAGGGTTAACGCATGAACGTCGACTATATGAGTAGGTAAAACAAGGAATACTTGCAGAAATACAGAAACATTTAATTGCCAAAAAGAACCTTATATATCATCATCGGGTTATTTTTGTCTCCACTGCAGGAGCACAACCCTCTCTCATCTGCCGGAGACAGACGGAGGATTTGGCGTACACTCCCCTCGCTGGCCAGATGGGTTGCGGAGGCCTGATTGATGTTTT
The DNA here is from genome assembly GCA_947086405.1 of Esperia sulphurella. Taxonomy (NCBI): domain Eukaryota; kingdom Metazoa; phylum Arthropoda; class Insecta; order Lepidoptera; family Oecophoridae; genus Esperia; species Esperia sulphurella. The sequence continues at coordinate 6,543,466 of OX352271.1, read as the reverse complement.
ATAATGTATTCCCTTAGTGGCCTTGTAGGACATCCACGGGAAGAGTTGGAGTGGTCCTATTATACTCTACCGGAAACCACACGGCAACCTTATATATTATTACATTGTATTAATTTTATTATTGTTGTTATTTACATAATGGTAACCTTGGAGTCATCTTTAACAAAATTATAGGACAGTTCACAAGGTTATAGTTATAGCCAATTTACAGATTGCACCAGCCAGTGCACTAGGGAGCCCGTATCGCGGCGGCTGGTTTCTACCTGGTTAGCATGATATCTTCTGTCGATGGGGGGGGGGGGGGGGGGGGGGCAAATAAAGTTTAGTGTGATGTGAAGTACTGATGAGTAGTGTGTGTCTTCCTATGATGTTATTTTAAAAGCTTTTCGGTACCGTCATAGTCAAGTAGATTAAGGTGGTCTTTCAGGACTTTTTTGACACTTTTTTTTTTTTGGTGCAGGTGAATGGTCTCGTTGAGTTTGTTGTGTATACTTTTAATCCCGGTGATATGAACGGTTCCTAAGGGATACCATCTAATCATCAGCAGCGCCAATTTTTGTCTATTCGGACATGTCTATTCAAAAGGATCAAGAGATTGCGCTGTCGCTTCACACAGGAACTAAAAAAATACTAAGTAGGTAACTTATACCTTTATCTAGATATTGTGAGAGTTAGGTTGGCTGGAAGAGATCTCTTTTAGAGATAAGCTCGAATTTGTACACAATTTTAACTGTATTTACTTTTAAAATTTGTGCAATAAAGAATATATATATTTATTTTGTTTTGTATTTACCTGAATAAATGTATTTAACTAAACATACAATAAATTGAATGATTATTGAAAATCAATTTGTAAAGTTATGGTCTTTCCTCGCTCTTGTCTCACACCCGGTATATAAGGTTGACTGGAAGGAGATCTCTATTACAAATAAGCTCGCCTTTGTATACAAAATATCATAGTTCGATTTAGTTTTTAAAATATGCAATTAAAATATATGGTACCCTGTCTGTACCCTTGATAGAAGATGTATATGTACTTGATATATTTAGAATGAAATATACGACTGTCTTCTACCAGGGTACGATATATACATATGTATATACATAAACCAACATCAGTATTGTGGAAACACAAGAGTTTGAGCAACTAGTAGGTGGTCATCCACCATTGGCTATGCACTATGGGATGGCGCATTCGTGCAGGGGTCGCGTGAGACTCGTCGCCGGATGGACGCGGGAAGGAAGCTGCTAGTTGCCAGCCTCTCCCCTCGGATCTATTTTAGAGTTCATTCATTTATTCCATCGTTTTATAGATCATATGCTCCTGTATTAAAGAGTTATGCCATCGCTCCCCCAACATTCACTTAAGTTATCGGCAGTACCGGATTCAGCAGTTGGTAAATGTAATCCGGGCAAAATGCGGCTAGGCTCATAAAATTTTAAAGACATCGATGTAGTCACAATAATAAATAAACGGGCTAGCCAAATTTTACTAGAAAACCAATAATAATATAATTATAACTTAAACAAAAATTAGGTTTCCAAAATACTATAAATGTAGAAAATTTATAAACGTGTGTAGTTTGAATTTCACATTCTTTCTAGCGCAATTTTAATTTGAAACTCCTAATTATATGACTATACAACAGAAATAAAAATATAAAGAAACGAGAAGCCAAGTTTGTTCAACATGTAGTGGAAGTTCTTTTAAAACCCGTGTACCCACCTACCTCTGAAGATTTATTTACTTGTATCAGCAAGTAAATAAATTAAATATATTTTTAGTTAAATCCTTTTATTTACGTTAAAACAGCCTAACATAATAATATTTATGAGTAAAGCATTGAAATAAGTACAAGCAATTCATGTAGGTAGTACTTACGTAATAAAACGACACGACCTTTGAACTGCACTTATAATAACTATACACTTATAAAATAGACCATGCATAAAACAAATGAAGCGGATCATAAAATGCCATAGTCACCATTTAGTAATGGTGTAGTTGGTTATGTTCCACACCGTAGCCATGTAGAGGAATTCAAACCCAGACGCGCTTCGCTGCTCTGCACTCGGAAATGAACAATCACTTGTCGGAACTAAGAGTCAGTGGACAGATTTATAATTACCTGTAAGTAAAATTTATGATTTGCACGACTAATGACAAAAAAGAAAAATGTCCAAAGCCAATGTCAAATGATAAAAATGTCATATAAGTAGATACCTACTTATATAGTTACTCCAAAAGCAGACCATTATATAATGTATATTATTATAACACATGCGTGGCATGTGTTATACATACATTATATAATGTTTTTGTTTTGAATCCATATTCAAAAAAATAGCTTGTCCGGAAGGTCGCACAAGACAGAAACTGAAGGAATCCTACACCAAGAAGGTTGAGAAAGACTGAGAAGGACAACAGATAATTTTACAGAGCAGATTTAGACATTTAGATATTTATTTATTTATTTAAAATATTGAAACATTACAGATACCGTCAACTACCTTGTAGCCTGTTGAATGTTGATGTCCATTGTTGGACAAGGCCTAATCCAATGCACACCACCACAGTCCTTATGTTTTAATTAAAGCGTTTACAAGTCGAAATAAACAAACTATGGAACGGCAGGTTCTTTAATAAATCTCTACACAAAAACTCAAAAGGTAAGGTAAATGTAGGTATTGCATTAATAAAAGCTCTACTCATAATTAAATAAAAGTAAAATGCCACAGAATGTATTAAATATTACTGTGGGAAACCTGTTAGCCATTGAACAGGACATTAGAATAATATATTCATAGAGCCAGTAGAGCGAATCCATCCAAACAATGTTCACACACGTACTCGTAACTGAACTAAACGTTAAATGAGAACGGACATTGGCACCGCGTCAGGTGCACTTATGAATATTCTGAATAATTTTTAACGAAATGCTGGTGATTATATTACTTCAATAATTTGTAATCAACAGTGACAAAAAGTTTACATACCTACACAGCGCATAATAGTAGAGAGTCCCTTTAGTTGAAGGACTGCATTATTTTCTTCCAGTTCTTGCAATTCCGCAAGTGCCGGTTCTATAAAGTATATTAGTGACAAAATGACTCCTCAACATGGACGATTACTTACATGTAAGAAAGACAATAGAGGTTTCACACGAGAACTTCTCTAGCTAAGCAGGGCCTCACGAAGGGAAATCTGTGTCAATTTCGGGCCCTACAACTTTTTTTATCACTCAGACAATCGGCCAACCTTACAAAGTCCACTGGTGCACATATGTCTTCCCTAATGCGCGCCACAACATTTGGTCCTTTGTACGCGGTCTCCACCATAGAACTCGTAGATTTTACGACAAAGTGTCCTGCCCACAGCAACTTCAGCTTCATAATGCGTCACCGAATTGCAGTGTGATACTATTGAAGACGTTTATCTCTGGTTGAATGGTGTTAAGCAAGTAAGGTTTCAAATCTTTATTTGTAATTGCTTAAAATAAATTCCCGCCCCTTCCCATTGCCCTAAGTTAGACCCTGATTTTACGCATCAATTAGACGCACAATTAAAAATACGGCAATATGAAGACGACTCCGGGCCCTTCCATCAACTTATCAACGCTGATTATGTTTGTTTATTTTGAATTCCATTTATTATCCATGGTAAGCATTAGTTAAATTAATACTTTGATATATAAGTAGACTTTGATTAGACGAGTAGGTATAAAATAAAATACAAAAATGTCTGTGTGCGGTGCGGACTAAAAAAAGAAGTTTCTCATAAGTAAGTAACATTGTCTTAAAGAAAACAAAAAAAAATTAAAACTTATTTAACTAATATTATAAATCTCTACATTTGCTATATCACGAAACGATATAATGACGAAACGATGATGGCAAGGATAATATATCACTAGATGATGGTAACAATAATTATGATGGTGGCTAACTGACTACTACTGATAGCTAGTATCATATTCTCTTTAATAGAATTTGAATATTACATTGTTATTAATTCTTACCTACTTTATAATCATTTTACTCTTATCAGTTTCGAAGACATTCAGTTAGTTCAGTTTTTTTCTATGGGTGGGTTTCCTGTAGATGTGTTTCTCTTTAAAATATTATGTTGTTAGCTTGATCAACTCAAGTTTGTTGTATAGGTACTTTAGTTCCATTTAATGTTATTTCCGTAGACCTTCCTAGTACCGTAAAGTGTTAATTGTTAGGAATCCAGGTCTTAAAATAGAGTGTTAATTGTCAGTCAGACAGTTTAATTCCCTAGGCGCAGCTTGCATACAAACATCTTAGAGAGGGATGACCTAGGCTATGGTAATTCTAAGGAATTTCCTGTTATGAACGTTCTTAGGTTATTTTCTTATCTAAGTGTTATACGAACACTGTATTTTAAATTGAAGTAAATCACATTCTCCTCTGAACTTATTAAGTAAACAAACTTCGATGTTTAAAATAAGTAAGTATTCTTTCGAAGATAGGTAATATGCTGGAAAGTTATACTACATTTAAATATTAAAGGCACTTAGGCAGATTATAATATGGTAAGGAGAAATAATAAAGAAATATAAACAACACCAATTTATCCGTTTTCTATTGGGAACGTTTGTATGGGGAGGTTTACAATTTATAGTAGAGCAATGCCACTTGGCATGGATGTCATACACGTGAATCTGAGCCCAAAAAACCTGGTAGGCAGACATAATCTACATTAAATAAGCTTTTAGGAAATATTTTTTATATCAAGTTTCATATATAAATCTGAAAGTATAATGGTTTATTTGCCTAATTTCACTACTTAACATATATTATTTTAGGTATTTCGTCATATTTTACTATGGGATCCTTCAAAACTGATATTAAAAATGAACTGGCCATCGTCGATTTACCATATAACGACACCAAACTTGACTCAGAATTGCAAATACATCAGCTAGATTTTTTTTCTGAGTGCATGGAGTTCGGTACTTCCTATTCCCTCCCCCCGCACCTGTTGCGAAGTTATGTCTGCTTACCAGGCTTTTTGGGCTCAGCTTGACGTGTATGACACCCATGCCAAGTGGCATTGCTCTACTCAAAATTGTCATACTTTTGCCCAATAGAAAACGGACTAAATACAACAAAATGCGAGATGCTTTATATGAAGCGATGGATAACATAAAGGCTGAAGAGTTAGTTATCATAAAGAACTGCACTCTGCACTCGGCTTCATCGTCGTCCGCTAATTCTTATTTCCTCATTAGGTGGACGGTTCCCTGGCCGCGGGCCGAGCTGCGCCTGCGTTGCCGTGCCGCCCATTCACTATCCCCTCCCTGCCCCGCCACTCCCCTGACCGTACCCCCCGAACCGCGTCCTCCCCGCGACCATCCGTTCAGCGAAATTGCTGTGAGTGCACTCAGCCCGGCCACTGCGAAGCGAAGTGTTTTGATTTATTGTCCATTTATTGGACACTCAATTGTAATAGCGCCAGTAAAAATAGAATAAATCTACTTCCTTTGCCCGAGTAATCACGATATCCTTTCTTTCTTAAAAATAAATACAAAGTCTAGAGAGAATTTCTCCAAAGACGAAAATATTAAGGCGATATGAAGTTAACCCGCATACCGGCCCAGTGTGAGCTCCAACTCCTCGTTATAGGAAGGTAAAACCAACCCTGTTTGTAGGCTGTGGATTTGGAATTTTATCAAAATTATCATATCAGCTTTTTGACGTCCACTGCTGGAGATAGGCCTTCTGATGATTATGATGAATGATTATAAAGTAGGTTTGTCCTTAATATACACCCGGTCCTTAAAATTTAAATAAGTTATTATTACGCGCCAGCACTTGTAAAGCGGTGGTAGATTTAAAAAGTCGGCAAAGTGTACGTCGTGCACAATGTGCCAAATTTCGTATTTAAAAAAAAAAGTTTAACCTGGAAAATCTCAGGTAAGATAATGTTGCCTGAAATTTCCATAATATTCCCATCATTGCCGGCCAATTAACAGCATGTTTTAAATGTCAACTCAATCGGTCGCGTAGTTTTCGAGTTATATCTGGCGGACAGACAGACGAAAAATATGGTTCTCGATAAGAGTATCCGTTTCGATGAATCCTTACAAATGTACATGTATATAAATGTACCAAGTGTACTCATGTGCAATACAATACTTTATAGTTGTTTAGAAACTAATAATAGAAAAATAGTTTGGCTGATAGAGGCCAGCAGTAGTTGAACATCACAGGAGAGCCCTCGAGAGAAGAGGCGGCGACACGGGAAGCGCACCGGTGGGCCCCAATTTGGCTCAACATTATCCAATTGCCATAGTCAAGTGGTTGGCGTGGGCCCGCGCGTGGCGTGCACCCGGAGGCTCATCTATTTGCAAGGATTTGACTCAAAAGTCCGAAGCCACCTCTCCCAAAATTTCTGTTAGTCCACATAATTTTACATATGAAATTAGCTCATGATTAACAATACATGAGAAGTACAGGGTCCTCTCGGCGAAGATTCCTTAAAAAATATGTTCGATTCTCCACAATTAAGTCACTCTATAAATAAAGTAAAACAATATTTCCCACCGAACTAATATACATTTAATGGATCTACTCGTACATAGTATGTGCACGCGATTTTGTCAAATAGATCAATTATCTCACGAAGCAAGAAACAAAAATTACTAAAACATATACATATAGTTTGTATTTGTATTTATTTATTTAATCTTTAGGTACATAAAGTACACTTAGATATGTCATCGCAAAAATGTATTAAAGTTATTTTATAAAATTAATTAATAAAATCATGTCAGTACAATGTCAAAATGAGTAAAATTAATTACAAAATAAAAATAAGTTGCATGCAACATGACGGGAAGTGTTCCATTCTAAGCTATGCATGAAGATGTCCTCAATATTTTGTTATAATTTCATCCATATAACATATCAAGCCTTAAGAGACTAAGTATATTTTATCAAAATAATTAGTTGATGAAAGTAAATAACTTTTGGATTTGAGTATATTTTTTGGTCGCAAAAAATATTACGCACTTGTTTTTAAGTATAAGTATAGTCTAAAGCGGGGTACTCATCAGCGAGCTGTAACTGTAACCGTTGCACGTTACTGCTATTAAAAATCATAGTGTGTACGTGGTTCGCGAGCAGCACGCGCTGTGCTCGCAGCGAGCCGATGACGACCAGTAGTGCTATTCTGTAAAATACAAACTCACGTGCGAGTCTCACTCAAGTGATTTTACTCACTTCAAAACCTAATCCATTGGCATTCTCTAAACATTCTACAGCACTGTCGACGTGAAATTGATTCTTTATTTATTATTTATTTAATAGTTTATTGTACACACAAATATACAAAGAACAACACAAAGAAAAGAAAATTATACAAAAGGATAAGCTTATTTCTAAACTTATTTACTTATTTGTTCACTTCACGTCGATAGTGCTCTAGAATGTTTACAGAATTACCAATGGATTAGGTTTCGAAGTGAGTGAAGTTGAGTGAGACCCGCACGTGAGTTTGTATTTTACAGAATAGCATTACAGGTACTCATTCTGTAACTGTTGCACGTTACGGTAACCAAAAGATATAGTGTGTACGTGTTCGCGAACCTGCCACGAGCGGAACACATGCAGCTCCCTGCGAGCCGACGATTGTCGGTTTTTGCCGCGAATCAAAGGGCGCACTCAGTGCGTTTGTGAACGTCGAGAGTGAAGATCGTTACACGCTGCGAACCAACAAGGATTTTAAAGCGTTTATTCCTTTGATTTGTTTATTATTTATCATGAGTGATGGCCAGAGGGTAAATCTCTTAATAAATAAAAATATAAGTACAGTAATAAAGTAACTTACATATGTACATCTATGCGGCTGATAAATGCCTACAAAGAATACAGTGTGGCTTTCGAACTCAAAGGACAAAGATTATTATAAAAAAACATTTAAAAGAAGATGCTTGGGCAGAATCGGAGGCATTATTAACGAAACCGGGGAAGTATGCAAACAAAAAATATGTATGCTGCACAAGCGAGAGACACTTCGTCCGACATCGTGGAGTTAACAAAGCAACAATGCCGAGATCCGGCTTATCGTTACGGTAACAGTGATGTGGACTTCTCGTAGACACTAGAACCTCGTTACTGTATCTGTTACAGCTCGCATGAGTATGCTCGGTGAGGGCGTTCGGTGGGCGTCGCGAGCCTACATCGTTTGACGCGTACACACTAGAACCTCGTTACTGTATCTGTTCGGTTACAGTTACAGCTCGCTGATGAGTACCCAGCTTTAGGTATGTTTCATATTTTTACACATATTTAATTCGTGTGACATGTATTCCAATTTTTAATTATCTTAATAGTAGTATGGTATGCAGTTTTTTGTATTTGATGTTTTTTTATTATTAAATATTAAATAACTACGAATTTCACTGTTTTTTCCTTTGATAACCTAGATTCTTCTATTACGTGTTAGTAAAATTTCAAAGTAATCTAATAAATTAAAACGTTAACTTCGCGTGTCTGTGCATTGAAGATATTTATAAAAAAAAAATATTGGAGGATCTAAGGATAAGTAATAGAACACATTTCAATCATTTTTATCTGTTTGTCTGTTAGTTTGTGCACGCATCACTTAAAAACTACTGAACCGATTTTGATGGACTTTTCGCAGAAACATAGGGCTTAACTCGGAGTAACATATAGGCTGTATTTTATCGCAATCGATTTACTTAATTAAAAGTATGGACATTTTTAGTTTTCAAATACAATAGTAGTACTATACTTGGTTTTACATTTATCTTAGTAACTACGGGGTTAAAAATGTCGTTCACATTACCCGCAGCTGATCGACGCGTGTTAAATAATCTATGCTGTGTTGCTAAACAATTTATGAAGTGAATATGGGATAAGATATCGCACAAGTTTATCTTGGGTCAGTAACACACCGACAGAGTTAGAAAAACAGAAGCTCGTGTATCTACTGGCGCCTATTGACAAATAGTTAATAACTAGTAACAAACAGTGGCGGAGTTAGGCCAAGTACCTAGACCCGGGCATAGAGCGGCAGATTTCAAGGGGTGGCTAAAATGAAATTGTTATGAAATGAAATTGAGAAATACATTTCTTGAGAAAGTTTATAAAAACAATTTGTACGTACCTACGCTTATACATATATGCTTTATTGTGCCCAAAATTGACAACGACAATAAACCAAATATAAATTATGTACAAAGGCGGACTTGAAGTTCCACATATAACTTGTGTATACAAAGTTTGGGTTACCGTCCAGAATCAAAATTTGTTAATATATGTACATATTACTTATTATAACTGTAATCTATTTTGAATACCTAATAAATAAAATAATAACAATTGTGTCATAAAAAAAATTCTATTTAATGATATAGGTCGTAACTTTGTAGGTATTTCTTTTGAAATCATGAGAAAACGAGAGCAGTAAACAAAATATCAGTACCTGCTTAGTAAAATATAACATTTCGATAATTCCAAAGGTATATAGGATGGGAGCGAGGGAGCAGCAAAAATCTAAAGGCCTACACTTATGAAACATATTAAGTCCGACACTGGTAACTGGTTTATCATAAAATAATTAATTAAAATAAAAGCATTGAGTGTTGTTTTCACACGTCTAAAGGTGTCATATCAGGTCACGTAACAGATACCGAATCTATTAGATACAGTCACGGGGTCAGTTCAACTAAAGGAAAAAACATATGTTTAAGTTACGTATTACGGCTACGGATATTAAAAATACGTATTATTTTTAATATCCCTAGAAATATCGAAAACAAAATTAGAGAGAAAGATGTAAAGTACACCGGGGTAATTGCTACCCCGTACCTAGTCGAAACTGCAAAGTTTTTATCTATGCCTTATTATTGAGAATTTCATATCTTACATCAAATAATAGTAGGTAGGATTTTCATTAAAACTACTTGTTGCCCGCGACTTCGTCCGCGTGGATAAACTAACATCCCAAATTTTGATTAAATTATTATACCACATGAAAGTACAATTAATTTACTCTTTATTACATGATAAAAAAATACAGCAGAAGTTAAGTATTTTTTTCTAATCTTAAAACAAATATTTTATCACAAAGGCATTTTCCTTATCCTCTCCTGCCGCCTCGCCTGCTCCCTTCCCTTCCCCCTACGATTCCTCCTCACCTACATCCTGTCCCCCCTCCTCTCCCCCTCCCCTAGCCCTCAATTCCTCGTTGTTGCATTTGCCCCCTAGTTACATTTGCCCTGTAGCGACGCACAGTACTAGCATAAAGACATAGACGTGTATAGGCTTTTAGGACCGTACTGTATATGTCGCAGTTGTATTTTACAATCATCTGTTTTACAAAACAACTACGTTACGAAAAATAGCTAAACGATGTTCAACCGTTTCACAAAATGACTGAACTTTAACACGCAGGCTCATATAAAAGTTTTCGTTATTCAATGCGGGATAGGTTAACGATTAACGGCTTTGTAAAACAGAATGAAATAACTGCATAACAACATATTTACTTAGGTATATTTCTATGAGTAAACATAAATATGTTTACTCAAAAAAAACCGTTTTCTATTGTCATAAGTTTGTAATTTATTCATAGTATAATATGGTAGTAATATAACATTCATCTACATTCTTCTGTATACAATACTATCCAGTACGCTGAGGATTAAAGCTTATTCCAGTGGAGCAATTAACAAGTAAATTATTCGTGAGTGCTTTCACATCGCCCTGCATCCGGCGTGCGCCTGCGCTCCCAATTGGACTTCCGAGCGCGTTTCCGAAATCGCTCCAACGAACGCGCTGAGCGGGAGTAGCTATTGTTTTGTTATTATGATGGCGGCACGAGACAGGATGCTGGCTAATTAGACACATATTTACTTGTTTTATTAGCTTTACTACGTTTACTGTACCTTGGCAGTTAAGTGGCTCATTTAGTCTACATTTAAACGGATCATTTCTGACAGCAGAGTATGCCGCAGTAGATGAGGCTGACATTTGGTCACTTGAGATTGTTATGTCCTATTTCACCCCTTGGAACTGAGAACATACTTTACATGTCTAATGTAATTTTGTAGGCGCTAGAAACTGACCGAACCTGAAGGGAGGTACAATGTGAGGAAAAGAGAAGGGGAAGGGGGTGGAGGGAAGAGAGAGACAGGAAGGTTTTTTTATTTGCATACACTTTCAAATCTCGGTTGTAGTTCTGACTGTACCTAGGTACCTAATTTTTTTATTGTCTTTGTTTTTTTATTTTGTATTGAGATTGTCCAAGGCTAAGCAAGATCTATAACTATTATTAAATCAATTCAATTACCTACCCACTCTTTTTTCACAATAAAAAATAAAGTGAGCTAGTTTACAAGCTACTATAAAGATACAATAATAAAGTAGCTTACATTAGTACATCTAGGCGGTCTTATCGAATAATGTGACTTCTTCCAGACAACCTTAATTCTTTTTATGGTAGGTACTTACAAAACAGGGAAAATATAAGTTTACGTAAAATTGCTGTCTGTCTTTAATATGGATTGACATGTAGCAGTTTAGAATTAACTCGTCCGTCTGACTCCAATAAATTGGGTCCGGAGCGGAGGGCACGCCGGGCGTGGTGTTGTGACAGCCATGGCGGAAGAGCCGCGTTAGCGAGGGATGCGCACACAAACACCATGACAAATTATTAATAATAAGCCAGTCAGTGGTTTACTTTATCGGCAAAGAAGAATAAAAAGGAACGCAGACACAGGTCTTCACGCTTTTCCTTTTTTCAGTCATGCCTATCATCGTTTGGCCGCATTTAGTTATGAATTCCTAGGTACCTTCAATTTGATCATTGAATGTCGGTTTTATGTCTGGTCTAGATTACGTTGCGTCTGATTTTTACCCAATATTTCGGTCCACTACAACTTTTTGTGAGTCTTCCTACGAATTCAATGGTAAAAGGTAGAAATGGGAATTTATGATAAGATACCACGATTTTCCATGGAAACCTGTAACTTGTAAATATACTTATTGTGCTAATTATTCTTATCTAGGTAGTTATCTAAGCAGTTTGTTTTTAGGGTTCGTTATAGCGAAGATTTTGGCCGCACATTGTCCATATCAAACGGATGATCCTAACAGAGATATATTCGTGCGTAGTGATTATATCCTTTTGTACTCGTGCGTTGCCCCAGTTCGCTGATGGATGCGCGGGCGCAGAGGCCGCGACCCGCAATTACACTCCCGAAACAAACAGCAGAGATCGCGCGCCGCTCATCGCACGTCCGTTTTAATTGTTCAGCGTTCATCATTGTTCATCTCGCTCGTCTGAATAACGACCAGTCTGCGAAAGATTAATTAGATCCGAATGACGCTAACCCATTGAATGAGTGCGAATTAGTTATTTGAGACAGACCAATCTATGTACTATTTAGTTACTAGTAAGAACGTTCGAAGTCAGTGCTAATGACACTAATATTATAAATGCGAATCTATATTTTTGATCATTTACACGATTTCGGCTGAACCGACCCGAAGCGACTTGAAACGAAAAACCGTCATTTGATTAAGTATTAGAAGCTAAATAATAATCACACACTCGATGTATAATACAATATGTAGAACCCTTATTATTGCACTACGGTTTACTTTAATTATAAATTGCATCAAATATACTCGCTTATCTAAATGACGAAACCGACCCTATTTAGTAATTTTTTTTAATTATAAGACATAATATAAACAAGTTTATTTAGATAGTGGAATATTGAATAATTGCTCAGTGACAGTTGCTGATAACTTCATTATTAAAGCGAAGGACACCCACCGAGACTCTAATTGAATTCGTCTATAATTGTCTACGCGCCACACGACAATAAAATGTGTCTACTAATATCCCAATAATTTTACAGTATTATGAGAAGTGAACTATTTATTCATTATGTTTCTAGCTAATGAGTTATGTATGACTAATACAATTTCAGTTGCACGATTTAAAAGATTTCTCAACTCCCTGGTATAAATTTAAAATATCAGATGGATTCGTGTAGACTTTCTTATTTTTAAGTACTGCTTTAGTATAGGTTATTATTATGAACCACCACAGTAAAAAAACTAACAGGTTGAACTAAAGACGTGGGGTGACTCAAGGCAAGATAGACGCACCTGCGTCTTCCGGTCATTTTCACAAAGTCACCACCCCATAGACGACGTCACCCGACCGTAAAAATCCGTTACTAAATCAACTTTAATACTTTCGCCCCATTTCACTGGGAACAACAAAAAAATAACATAAAACAGAAGCGAAAATCCAAAATTCTCAGGCACTTGAGTCAATCTTCTGTGTAGGTTGTTTAGACGACTGCTTGAGACGAACATGTGTGCCTTTGAGATGTAAACACACGCAAAATACACTCTTTCTTGCGAACTATTTACAAAACACATGAAAACAACTGAATGCTTAGAAGAAACAAGCCTTACTTTGAGTTTCGATGTATCTTTAGATCAATTTACATGGTTGAACAAAATTAGAGCCAATTATAAAGTAATTGTATTAAACAAAGCATATGCCTATTTAATGTAAACGGTGGAAAGTTAATTGGATCAGAGCCCGCACCATTAGCTGCTAATTGATGTAAATCATCCACGGTGCAAACTATGGACACTATCTTGTCATCGCCTATTTAAAAATTACTTTTTTATCTAATTGCGGTCATATGGTCATCTGTTCTATCGTGTAAAAAAATGTATTTTGATTATCATGTTGATACTATTTGTTGGTTTATTGTTATTCATAGTATTTTTAACTGCTCTATTAGTTGCATCTTTTTAATTGTTCTATGAAGCTTTTGCGTTATTGTACAGTCGGCGTCAGAAGCAATGCACCGTTTTAACATTCATACAATATTTCTTAGTACGCTCTCTTAGTGCTTATTATGTATCTTTAAAAGAATTGTAAAAAGATTTATTTAAAGTAGGAAATCATCTAGCTGACCCCGCCCCGGTTCTTGAAAGTGTACAATCAGAAGAAATATATCTGGTTATGTCTTTTTATTTATACCTACATTTTCTTATATGAATCTTTAACACCTACCTATGTATTTATATTTTACAGTGCACATTGGGCTGCAGTCTGTGGCAGGAAGGATTGGAGAATTCATGTCAGACAGTATGCGTAAGTAACAAAACTTATAGATATGTATATAATTACTATTACAAATAATGCAAAATTTGAAACGTAATTTACTATCATTTCAGAATGTCACATCGGAAACTGTTTTTTCTCGAGAGCTATACTGTGTTATGGGATGCAATGAAGCTCTTAATACCTACTTTCAAAAGTTAAGAGGTTAGTTCAAGTATGTTTGTTCATTATTTTTATCATCCCCTTACCTACTTACTATAGGGAAACTAACAAAAGGTAGATGTGAAGCACTGAAGATTGGGTTTAGTTGGAAGAAGTACACGGTTTAAGAGAAGTACATCTATCTCCAAGATAGATTGATAATAAATCTCATTTGCAATTTAATTTAACAGAAATGATGGGAACTCCAGCGGCACCAGCGTTAGTAGCAGACAGTCTGACATCTAACTCTCTATCCCTGGTTTGGGAAGCACCTAGCCCCGGCAATATAAGCTACTTGGTGCAATGGCGCTACGAGGAGCTGCCGGGCAGTTGGCAGTACTACTCCAACACTAGCCATTCAGACCGCTCCACGATACATGTGGAGAATTTGCGTCCATATACGAAATATAGGGTAAGTTTTAACTTCATTGCGCTCAGCGTCAGGTATACACCCGTCAAACCGTACCAATTAGTAATAAAACACATTCACAAACGTTCATTACTCAGACTACAAAATCTACCACAAAAATTATGACTCCAATGAAATATTTTCAGTTTCGAGTAGCTATCTTCCTATCAGGCCGTGGAGGTACAGGAGAGCCAGTATACTCGCATCCATCAGTAGTGATCTCCACACTAGAGAGTGGCAAGCCAAGCTCAGCTCCAGCCGCATTACGAGCCGCTGCGCCTGACCCCAGCCGCGTCGCTATCTCCTGGGAACCTGGACCGTTCCCTAATGGACCATTGATCTCATACGTACTGAGACTTACTGACACCCAGCCTAATACAATAGATGCCTTAGAGGTGAAATCTTTTGACTGATGTAAATGATTAAATACATATAATGGGACTCTGTAATACTTATATACAATTTTTATTTCAGGATATGCCAGCATCAAACAACACTTTCTTTTACATGTTCCAAAACCTAGCACCTGCTCGAGAGTACGAAGTGTCAGTGGCGATGCGTAATGCTGTTGGCGAAGGCCCAAGAGCCTACGTGAAGATATCGACGCCGCCTTTACCTACGTGTATGTCTACTCTATTCTTACTACTTATTAAACATTTGATGAAACCAGCAATGGAAAGTACAGGACATTAAAAATATCCTTCATTTTTCAGCTGTTCCTAGTCAACAACCAATTCTTATTTTGGGAGGAGAACAAAATATTCTCGCAGCACCAGCTAACGATATGCTGTCTGATCCAGTCGAGCTCTACAGCACTGCACATAAAATAACTGGCAAGTGTCGTGTTAACAAGATGATCAACATTATTTATGATCGGAAGACTTAATAGTACTTAATATATTTTTTGTACTTTCAGGAGTTGGTCTAGATGTGTCCAGTGATTCACTCTTCGTGTCCGTTTCGAATGGCTACGTGTATCGCACTACTTTATCCAGAAAAAGTGTTTCGGAACCCATACTGACACCAGACAACATATCTTATAAACCTCTAGATTTATCTGTAGATTGGTTAAATCGTCATTTGTACGTTCTCGGAGAGGTTAACTACACAAAGGAAGGGTCGAACTCCTCAATTACAAAAAATAGTTTCAATTCAAACTGGGAGATATTGCGGTACGATTTCGATGGGAGGAATCAGGTGGTGGCATTATCGGGATATTTTAATTCTCGTCCAATACATTTTGAAGTGGATGCTTATAACGGGTGAGTTACTCGAGCAACAGACATCATGGGTTTGATTGCTATCGGGGACAGAATATTGTAAATTTGTATAAATTGATCATAGTTTGGGTGTTTGTTGTATTTGTGAACTTGTGTATGTTGTACAGTAGATAATCCTAATTTTGGATTACACTATTGTATGGATTTTCTCCTGTTGTAACACCATCTCTGATATTAGTGTCAATACTAACGGAAGGCTTCTTTTAGCTATTTGTTCTGGGCTCTACGTGGCGCGGATCGAGGTGGAGGAAGTGGCGGTGGTCTATACCGTCTCGATCTGGCCAATATCTCCAATGGCGTACGACACGACGCCCCTCCGGAGCTGATTGTACGTGACGCTCATCTCGGGGCTTTCACTGTCGACCATGCCGATTTTAGACTTTTAGTAGCGCATCTAAGAAGGAATACTGTGCTGGCTGTATCACTTGATGGGTAAGGAGTTAGCGAGCGAGATATACTGTTTAGTACCTTTAACTCTCGTAAGTTTTTAAAACTTATATTTTTTATATCCGTAGGCGTGAAGTAACCGACTTCAGAAGTAACACACAGAAACCAATGTTTCTGTCAACTCGGTCGATAGCCTATGCAAGTGGTCTCTTCTACTGGACGAACGGCAAAGAAATGCTGACGGAGGAGTATCACGCAAAGAGTGACAGCTATTTTCACAACGAATATCCTTTGGCTTACAACACAAGGCAGGTGCTAGTGGCCTTAAGAAGTTGTCAGCCAATACCGGTTCCTGTTAATCCGCCAATAGGAGTGCAGAGTGTGATGGGCATAAACCGTGCAAAGGTTTCATGGTCGCCGCCGCATCTATTGGGACATCAAGGAATCGGGGCTTGGCAACAGTGGACATTCCATCTTCAGCTTACTCATGTAGCTACGGGGGAAACTATAGACAAGTAAGTATTTTTTTTATAAAAGTATTAAAATTTGTGGACGAAACACATTGTTTATAAACGTGGTACATATCTAATTTTTTCAGGAAGAATATAAATGAATCAATGTTTGTTGTTGAAAATCTTAAGCAAGATACTGAATATGTTATTCGAGTTGCGGCAGTAACTGACTCGGGTGAAGGGCCCTGGTCATCAGAATTTGTGGGTAGAACTTTAGCGTCTTCTCCAACTACTCTGTACAGCACCTTGCTCTGGTCAGGTCCTGATGGCCTTTTGCAAACTGATTTGACTGGTGAGGACTTACACATATTGATACACAGGTAACCTTTTGCAAACTAAGTTATAAAAGAAAAAAATATATTTATTTTATTTTTAGTAAAAATTAATAACTACTCATTCTTTGTAGAACTCATCTCAAGAACTTTCATATAACCGATATATCTTGGTATCGCGACAAACTGTATTTGGTGACTAATGCTTCAACTGTGATGTGGTATAACACTACTTCTCATGACAAGGGTTTGATGTTAAATATGGAAAACGTCGGGAGCTTAGCTGTGGACTGGGTTGGCAAGAAGATATATTGGTCCAATCCTAAACAACAATTGGTAAGTTCGAAATTATACTTTGGAATACAGAAATAGCCCAGATGGCTTGCGACAACGAAATAACATGTCATTATTTTGACAGAAAAATTATCACTTAACTAAATAAGTACTAATAACCTAGGTCAAGATGCCACCGGCTTTTCGAACTTCTATCGACGTCTAACATGATACAAGATATAACTGTGTTTATTGTAGATAACCAGAGGTAATTTCGATGGCAGTAATCGAGAGCCAGTACCAATTGTAACTGTGGCAAAAGAACTAACAATTGATTCCTTGGGAGCCTACATTTACTGGAATACAGGTCATGCTGTTGAAGCCGCAAGATTGAACGGTGAAAATAAAATGGTATACTATCCTGCGCAACTGTTTAGTGGCAAACAAGGTAGGGCTACAGAAATTAGATCATCAAATACAATGGTACCTTGATACTAGAAATATATATTAAAACAACATTTCGTTTCAGTAATGGGCCTTACCGCTGACCTAGAGAAGAAATGGCTATACTGGTTGGTAAGAAGTTACGACGGCTCCGAACTGCATCGAGCACCAACCGCTGATCAAATCTCCCACGGCATAAATGAGGTTCGTTTTATGACACTACACAAAACCAAAGCTTTCGAGTCTTGAACATAAACTAAACTACATGAATGTGTTCAATCTAAAGAGTACTCGTATATCATATTGCATTCGTCGATGAATCATTTTAGCTCAATGATGATTTTAGATTATGTCTACAATTATATACTCATTTAAAAGATCATGATGATCTTTACGATAACGAATTAAAAAAAATACATATTTACCTAAGGGTGAGGGTTTTAATTTATGACGCCGATGGGATTGTTACATTACGTTAAGTCATGAAAGAGCAGTCTTCGGATTAATACGATCAGTAAATATAGAATCAACTAAACAAATTTGTTCCCAGATATCTGGCTCGCTAGTGACACGACTGGCTGGCACCGCAACACTGGGCCCGCTGTGCTACTTCAGTGGGAGGCTGGTGTGGGTGCAGGACGCCTCTCGCGCTGTGGTGTCAGACCTGGCCGGCAAGTACACTGCCGAGCTCGTGCCGAGGGTGCACGTCATCGCCGTCAGAGACCCCACACTTCACGCTAATAGCGGTATGGGTCACAACTTATTATTTGTATTTTATTAAAACCGTAGCTAGAACAATCTAAGGATAATTTTAATTTATATATTTTCGGAATCAGAAAACAAATATTTGTTACAGAGTCTTTGATAGCCATTCCGGAAACGATCAACTCTACCTCAATATCAGTGGTAGGCGACTGGGACAGGTTCAACGTGACTTGGGCACCGGCTGAAAGAGTCAATATCAACAACAGTCGTGTCTACTACGATGTCAGCTTGCACTTCCCTGGCCAATATAAGATTGAGGTAAGCAATTTATTCATAAATTGATAGTCAGGTCATACAAGCTGATGGTGGCTAGATTTAAATTGTGAATAATAAGACCAGTATTAAATTAGGTACATCTTCTTCCAGAGAACGGTAGAAGTACCATGGGTGGAAGTGCAAGAACGCTCGGTAGCGCCGTACAGTGCGATGGAGGTAACAGTACGAGCTCACACGCACTGGGGCGGCGGCGCAGCGGCGCGTGCGCAGAGGCACTCGCCGCAAGCCCCCCCGGCCGCGCCTCGCAGACCCAGAGTCTACATACAACGTATACAAAGGTAATTGTGAAGACGTGTAAAACGAAAGTTTAGGATGAATCGCATGGACAGCCGCACAGAGCTTGTTTTACTGAACGTCTAGAAGTCTTCGGGGGAAGCCAGGGACAGAATGTATGCTAATATTACCAATCATCTCAGTTTAGACTGACACTCCTGATAATGATCTGAAACATTCTATCAATCGTATTGCAGTTTCAGCTTATCCATCTTGTTTTCAGTGGTGGCCCGTTAACAGCTATCTTCCGGTGGGAGCCCCCCGCCCGGGCCAACGGCGTGGTGCGCGGATACGAGGCGCAATGCTGGGCGCTGCCCGCGGCGGGGCGCACCCCCGCGCTGCCCGCTAAGTCCTCCGCCTGCGCAGACGCAAGGCTCTCCCCCACACACACGCAACTAATGTTGAGAGATCTTGTCAACAGTTCTACGTATTTCTTTAAAGTAAGAAATCAAAATAAAATCTACTATTTGTTACTAGTTTTTATCTGATAATTATAAATTTCATGCATGGTCATGTCATGACACTAACAAACTATTTTGTTCAGGTTCGAGCTTTTACTGATGCTGGATTTGGTCAACATTCAGAAATAGTGGCATCTTCGTCTGACGACGTAAATCCTATACCAAGAGTAATGATATCCTCTCAAGAATCTATCAAGATCATCGACTTAGATTCAGGGGAAAGCGAAATTATACCAAAGAGTACAGGGATTCCTATCGACTTTGCAGTTGCCATTGAAGAGAACATTGTCTATTGGGTTAATAATCTGGAAGAAATTTTTTCTTCCAGAATTAACGGCGGTGGGCATTACAAGGTAAGGCCATTCGTGAAGTACGGCTTACATATGTCTATTAATAATTGCTTCATTCACGTTAATTCGGTTCATTTTGACTACATTGTTTTATTATGAGTTTGGGTTTCAGCTGACATCAATAAATGGTTCAGCAACCAGTATCTGCGTAGACTGGGTGGGGAGGTCTGTGTATTGGGCTCAACTTGAGATGACATCCACGGAATCATATGTGACATATCGAGCTGACCTTGGGATCCCAAACTCTAGACCACGCATTACACGAGTTTTTTCAAGTAGACAACCTATTTATAGTTTACAAATTCTGCCATTACAACGGTAAGTGCGTCTTCATTATTATTTGTCTGTAATCGTTATGCATTGTGAAAGGCTTTTAACATATCGGTACGTTTTGCATTCTCAATTTAAGGTCATTATTCTGGTACGAAGAAAGCATTCACCCAGGACTAGGGACCCTTAAGACTTCGAAAATAGATGGCTCCAAAGTTAGAACATTTTTTAACAAGACTGAAGAAGATAGTGAGACGAGAGATGATTGCAATTGTCCGGAAAATCCTCAAGTAGCAAGATCTTTCGTAATCGATATGACAAATAATGACAATGAGCTGTTTTGGGTAGATCCTTGGGTGCACCACATTGTCGCTGCGGATATGGACGGATGCAAATGTAGAGTAGTTGTCGACGCCACAGAGAAGAAAAGGCACGGATTTACACCAATGTCCATAACTGTGGACAGCAAATATGTTTACTGGTTTAATTCTACAGAAAAGGCGATATTTTACACAAACAAGAATAAAAAGTCTAAAGTGGAACATATTAAAACGTCATATGGCTATAAAATAATGGCATTTGATCCGGGCAATCAACTGTACCCACCGAAATATTGCTTATATACAAGGATACAAAACTTACAACCACGAGTATTATCAAATTCAGCGAATAGTATAACTCTGCAACTGCCAGAAATTGGCAAACCTAATCGATGTCAGAATTTAGAGTACGAAATGGCTGCTACTGAATATACTATTTTATACCGATTACAACTGGCGAAAGATAAAACGATTTGCGACAAGGAATCGTGTTCGTTTATAACTACTGCGGGAACAGAAGTGGTTCTCAATGAATTGAAGCCATTCACTAACTATACAGTTGTATTGGAAGCGACCAATTATTATGCCAAACTGCATGAGATCAAACCAGTCGTTGGCTTACCGATAGTACTACAGACTGCTGCAGAAGGTAACAAATTAACATGTTCAATAAATACATTTTTAATACCCAAAAATTATTTATAAAGATCTATTTTTGAATTGCAGCACCGACAGCACCAAAGGACGTAACTTATACAGTTCTGAGTCCAGTGCTTGCCCGCGTGGAATGGACGCCAGATCCTGGCCTGTGGTACGAATTGCATTGGCGGACTGGTGATTCTCCTTCATTGCCACATAAGTTGAAAGGTGAGCTTTCTTTGGAGAAATAACATTACTTCTCTATGTTTAAAAAATACGAGTCAGGTCAGTGGAGGCGATTTACAGCCGAGATCCAGGATATCTATGTAACAAGAAATGGCTTTAAAATGTATGGTAATTCAAAAGCTCAGGATAATACGCAGTCTCTGGAGATTCTGAACACCTGTATAGCTAATCTGGTTAGTTCCCAAACAGAGAACAAAAACCCACAATGACCTATTTTCGATATTCTTTGCTTATTATTAAAATGAACAGGACTGTACTGTATTTGTATTATAATTTTCAGAACATAACACCTTCGAAGTATCGGAGGGTCGCAGCGCGAACATGACTCGTCTGTCCCCTAGCACCGTGTACACGGTGTGGGTGCGAGCGCGGTCCAACCACAGCGCGGTCACTGCCGACTCAAAACCGCTGACACTTAGAACGTACCCTTCGCCTGCACCGGTTGCACTAAGAAACGCTTCAGCCTATGAAATACAAGTGCTATGGCCTCCGCCAACATCCTACCAACTGCACCAGTAAGTAAACTTGACAATAGTCGAATATCATAGTAGCTAAGAGACGATTGGAACTAGAAAAGTGTATGAATGAATTTTTTTTTTTTTTTTTTTTAGCTCCGGTTTTTTTACGATCTGTCACCCTTTGAGGACATTCAGTAAAATGTTTGGTATTGAGTTGAGTCTTGCTCGGCATACGTCCATTGACGCATCCCACTAGCTAACTAGAGTTCTACGTTAAATCTCTAGTAGCGTTGTCTTGTGGTATCTTCTTTTTTAGCCGGCGAGGTTCCTTCTTTTCAGCCATTAGATTAACTGCTAGGGCATTGGGGTGATCCATTAGTCTCTTCTTGTATCTGTCAGTACTTTGAACAATTTCATCCTTTACGGTGATAATGTTGAGGTCATTATGAAGTATCTCATTTGTGATGTACCAGGGGGCACCAGTGATTGTCCTCAGGATTTTAGACTGGAACCTCTGGATGATCTCGATATTAGAGTGGGAAGCAGTGCCCCATAGTTGTATTCCATATGTCCAGATGGGTTTTAGGATAGCCTTATAAAGAAGAACTTTGTTATGGAGTGTCAGTTGTGACTTTTTATTAAGCATCCAGTACATGTTGCGAAGCTGGAGGCCAAGCTGTTTCCTCTTGGTGAATATATGTTTGCACCATGTGAGTCGTCTATCAAGGTATAAGCCCAAGTACTTAACGTGGTTATCTTGTGGAATATGTTGACCATTAAGAGTGACAGGGGGACAGGTTTCACGTCTCATTGTGAATGTTACTTGGACTGACTTGGTTTCATTAGCCTTAATTCTCCAGTTTTTCAGCCATATTGAGATATCCTTCAGGCTATTATTCAATATAGTCGATGCTGTAGTGGGATCATAATGACTGGCCAGTATTGCTGTGTCATCGGCAAATGTACCTGTGGTAGATTTGTCATTGGTAGGAAGGTCAGCAGTGTGAAGAAGGTACAAAATAGGGCCTAATACACTTCCTTGTGGGACTCCCGCGTGAATTGGATATAGGCATGTAACATCCTCGCCACATTTGACAAGAAAGTGGCGTTCGTTTAGGTACGATTGTAAGAGATAGTAAAATTTTGCAGGCAGGTTTTGCTTCAGTTTGCATAAGAGGCCATCATGCCATACACGGTCAAAAGCCTGAGAAATATCCAAAAAGGCAGCAGAGCAGTATTCTTTTCTTTCGAATGATTGGTGGATTTTGTCAACCAGCCTATGCACTTGGTCAATAGTTCCATGCTTGTGCCTAAATCCAAATTGGTGATCAGGGATCAAGCGTTTTTCTTTGATTATCGGCATTAATCTAGCCAAGAGCAGGGTCTCAAACAATTTGGAAGCTATTGGGAGTAAGCTGATTGGCCTGTACGATTTGGGATCTTGTGGAGTCTTCCCGGGTTTTAAGATCATTTTCACTTGAGCCACTTTCCATTGTGGGGGAACATAGGCTAACCTGAGCATTGCATTATACAACTGTATAAGGTATGAGATGCCCTGTTCTGGAATCTCTTTTAAGACACGACCTGAGATCATATCGTAGCCCGGAGCCTTTTTACAGTTGATATTTGATATTTGATAGTTGATATTTGATATATGAATGAATGATCATTGTGAAAAATACTTTGAAAAAAAAAAACTAGAAAACTACTAATTAATTAAGCAAACTATAAACTACGGACGAGCAATATTGACGCGATAACCTAATTGGTAAGTGCGTGACCCCGGATAAATCGGTCGCAGGTTTAAGTCTTGCTTGCGTGTGAATTTTATATTTCTTTAAGCTTCATTTACTCCTAGGTACAAAGTGGAGTATACAGAAGCGAGCCCGGCCACCGGACATTGGCAGCTGTGCGTGCCGAGCGAGCTTGGTGAATGGACAGCAAGCAACCTGCGTCCGAAAACACGCTACCGCTTCCGCCTACGCCTGCTGTACGTCGCCACCGCCCCGCCATATTACTGGCCACACGATGACCGATTCATTTACGAGACACTTGGTAAGAATTAAACAATTCAACGATTTTAGTCAAAGAATGGTTAAACCAAAGAATTATCAAAAATCAATTTGGTAATAATATACCTCATGTCATGTCAGCTCCTAGACGTCCACTGCTGGACATAGGGCTTCCCCAACGAACGCCACCACACCCGGTCCTCCGCTCTCCACATCCAGCCGCTACCGGCCACCTTCTTCCGGTCGCCGGTCCACCTGGCGGCGGTACGATTCACCCTGCGCGTGCTGATCCGCGGTGTCCACTCCAGAACATGTCTGCCCCAACGGCGGTTCAGTGTAGCCCGCCCACTGCCACTTCAGCTTGTTGCCATGTCATCATTTTGGCTATGTCGGTGATCATTACGAATCATATCCTTCAAAGAAACCCCGAGCATAGCCCTCTCCGTAGCTCGCTGAGCGACTTGAAACTTGTGGATCAGACCCACCGTCAGTATACTTTGTAATCCTAATCACACGTGTTATCCAAGCGCTTTAAGCTTGTCTCTGGATGTCATTAAAGTATGGTTCGTAACTGACAAATAATAGCAGAGTCCAATGATTTTGTTTGTGATCCATAGGTGACGTACCGGGGCCGCCGGGGCCACTCCGAGTGGAGGCCGTCGGAGAGCGGGTGCTCCGCGCCTGGTGGTCGGAGCCCGACGCGAGGGGCGCGCCCATACAGGCTTACCGAGTGTGGGGCAGACCGCAGCACGGGTAGGTGATTTAGATGGTTTTACTACTTTTTATCATGAAAATAAAAAACGGGGGCAGAAATTAGTATTAACATCCATCTTACAACGGGGCGAATCGGTCCGTTGTCCCCACTCCAAAATTTAATTTGTTTCAGTTTATTTCACTGTCTTTTATTTTATTTGCATCAAATTACAGCACGAGATATGCACACGAAAATACAACTAAGAACGTAAGCGAAATGTTACCGGTGGACTTGCCAGCTGACGTGGATGATGACATGAAAGTGCGTATCGTCAGGGAAGGCTTGGAGCTGCTCCACAACGGGACAGGTGAGACGAGATGTCTTTTTGAGGTATCGAGTGAAACCCGGTAGATAATTGTGAAAACCAGTAAACAATACTTATTTGATAGATTTGTGAATAAAAAATATAGTTTTTATCGCATCATTCGATTAGTTATCACGCAAATACAGAAGTTACCTTTGGTTATGCCACGCAGGCAGTTTCATCATAAAGCATGAATTCCCGGTGCCGACAGATACGTACTGGCTGATCGGCTCCGGCGAGGTGTCGGAGGGCTACGTGGCGCGCGTGCAGGCCCGCAACGCGCACGGCTGGGGCCCGCTGTCGCCGGCCGCGCAGCTCGACGCCGCGCCGCTCGCGCACGCCGCCCGGCCGCACCCCGCCGCGCTCGCCGTGGCGGTCGCAGCCCTGGCCGCGCTCGTACTCGCCGTCGCCGCCGCTGTTTTCTACAGTCAGTACACTGCCGATAGCAAAGAAGGCCGCTTAGTGTTTTCGGTAACCTTAGCCTAAGTAGCGACGTCTACCTTTTTGGCAGTTGGGAAATGCCAAACTTATTTACTAAAATTCTATAAAAGTTACCAAAGGTTACCAAAAACACTTGCCAGCTGACTTTCTTCGGTTTCAGAGTATAGTCGCTCTACGACACAATCTTGCCATCACTTTTCGTTCACTATGTGTCTAATGCCTATGCTGTCAGGATGCTGGTCACTTTCTTTCGTTATCTCTTTTCTACATACTTTCCTAAATGTGCAGGGTTAAGTATCCAGCCATACTGAACCTAGGGTCACGTTCGCCGAATTACTCGGCGAACAAAATAAAAATATATTTTTTAAACTTCAGTCGTCATTACAGCCTACAACAACCGAACTAAGAAGAAGGCTGCTATCGAAAACCAGATGCCAATCAACGCGCCCCGGAGAGGCCCGGACGTCGAACTCGCAACCTTGCGTCAGCTCCCGATTAGGCATTCTACTAATATACTTTACAATCAGGTAATACGATATTCAAAGAATTATCTTGTTCCTTACCCACGTACAAAAAATTTAACATTCGTTTGATATATAAAAGTTCAACTGTTTATCTAGTATGTATGTATGTAAACGCTTTATTGTACCAAAAATAACAACAACAACAATAATAAAATAGGAATTAAACTGTGTACAAAGGCGGAGTTATCCCACTTAGGGATCTCTTCCAGTCAACCTTAGAGTAACCTAGATAAACAGTTGAATCGAGCTAACAAAAGATCCCTTAAGGTCGAAGTGTCGTCAGGTATGTATACTTGATAACAAGAGTCCTCTGCCCAACAGTGGGACGAATTACGGTTGAACCACACTATGACGCGCCGAGCCAGCCTTTGTCTATTGCTACACTTTGCGCTCGCATCGAACAATGCAGTCTCTCGCTTTGATCTTTTGTATTGGTTTGTTCGTACCGTCGCGTCGTAGACGTGAGCGCGCTGCCCGGCGGCGCGACGACGACGCGCTGTGCGTGAAGTTTAACTGCCGTAATACGAATGCTGCTGTAGGTATGTTGCTCAACCCTTATAGGCTGTTACAAAGCTGTATTGATATTTCCCAGGGCGTGCACTGCCCATCGGACGCGGAGTTAGCAAGCCTGCCACACATCCGGCGCGAACAGATAACTTTGACCAAATTTCTGGGATCCGGTGCGTTCGGGGAGGTGTTCGAAGGCGTTGCTCGGCAAATTAATGGCGGCACTGCAGACACTAAGGTCGCTGTTAAAGTGAGTATATTCATCAAACTAGATAGACGATAAAAAATAACACATAAGAATGACAGCTCCTTTTTCAAGTTCAGCAATGCATTGCTTGTAGATGTTTATGAGCGCTGATGACAAGTCTTCTCCCAAATTATTTAATATACTCGTATAAGCTTATTTGTCCTAATTGACAGACACTACGAAAAGGTGCTACAGAGCAAGAGAAGACTGAATTCTTGAAGGAAGCGGCGCTCATGTCTAACTTCAAGCATGAACACATCCTGCGATTGCTTGGCGTGTGTCTGGATAACGATCCAAACTACATCATCATGGAGCTCATGGAAGGCGGCGACTTGCTTAGCTACTTGAGGGCTAAGCGCGCTTCTCTGGTACGATATCACCATATTTCTTTAACACCAAAGTCCGATAAGCATAATATAAGTTTTTCTTAGGTCCAAACATAATAGTAGTAAATTGTTGCCGAGGACGATAAGTGAGCAATTCTTATACGAGTGAGTTAGGCCTCGGAAATACGAGAGGCGAGGAAATAAAATGTATTTACATACGAGTAGAAGAAATTCATGTTGCAATGCAATATTTTATGATTTAAACAATACAGTTATTTCGGTCCTTTTTTTAAAGTATGTTTTTTATGATTATGCGATTTTGGTAATTTGCGTTTTTGTGATTTAAAAAACACAAAAAAACCATTTGTGACCAACGACTTCTATTAATCTATTTCGATGTTTGTGACTATCTTTTGTACATATGTGAATTATCTTTTCCACGTATTATGGCCTCTAAACATATGAAATTTACGCCTGTCTATTCTACTTACTTAATCTACTATATACTCTATATCTGAACGTCTCGTTATGGGATTCATATTTAAGTTCCGAAAACCCATTAATATTTCATATATTACATACCTATTACCCAATAAAAAAAAATCTCCTGTAGGCCGCCACGATTTTAGTAAACAGAACAATTGTTTCAACTTTTTTTTTTAAAGATATTATGGCTTGGTTACAAGACCTTCAAGCCATGTCTTTGGAGTGTTAAAACTTCTATATGGAATAAATAATAAGTATAGTCAACTATCGCCTTGTCCCCAGTACACACCCGAGTCGCTAACTCTGTTGGATCTCCTGAACATGTGCGTGGACGTCACCAAGGGCTGTCGGTATCTAGAGGAGATGCATTTCGTGCACCGAGACCTGGCGTGCCGCAACTGTCTAGTGGCCCACCGCGGGAACGGGCGAGTCGTCAAGATCGGAGACTTCGGCTTGGCCAGAGACATTTACAAAAACGACTATTACAGGAAGGAAGGGGAAGGTGTGTATATGGACGTTTTATTTATACATCTTAAGCTATTAACCACAGAATAAGTAATAGTAAATACCTACGGCGCACTCCCTAACAAAGCTTCGTCAATTTCTCATAAACGTACCTACAAAATTCTATGCAAGCCAAATTGAATCCTACGCATGGAAGCAAGTCAATATTACTGAAACGGTAAATCACGCATCATCACGCGACTCGTCTAAGTCCCCGGCAATCGGGGCCGCGCCGCGTATATATATTTTTATACCTAAAGTGCAGATTGAGACATGCAGGCATTATTTTAATGTATTATTGTTATTATGATGCAGTTATTTGTAACTTTATCACTCCGTACCAGCTGAACCGATTTTGATGACACTTTGTATAATCAAACTAAAAACTTTATTCAAATTGCATACAAAGTATAGCTTTCAGAAAACGTTATATAAATCTCTGATGGAATCACTTTTGAACAATCTTTGGTGCCAATCTGTTAGTGGATCAGAATCCACAACCTCTTTGGATGTGTGATAGCAAAGATAATGGGCTCGATTCTGAAGGCACAATGTTAAAATTTGACAGCTCTAAAACTGTTGCTATCCTTGTCACACAGTATTATGAAGATAAAGACGAAACCAATTTTAGTGCTGTCAAATTTTAAATGTGTGCCTTCAGAATCGGGCCCAATATATTACTATGTGATAGTCAAGACTTGATACAGTAAACTAATGCAGTAGGTAAAAAGCGGCCAAGTGCGAGTCGGACTCGCCGTCGTAGCAGCAAGTAACATAATATAAAAGTTATAGTACAGTAATACCCCGCTTTACGCGACCCCGTTTTACGCGGTTTCACTATAATGCGAATTTCAAATTTCGCGCTCAAATGCCTCGCATTACGCGAAAGAGTGCGTATAAACATAATGTAGTCATCAACTTCTCTATGGTCGCGGGATCCCCGCTTCCTCTGAATATTCTCATTGAAGAATTGGGAATTCCCTGTCCTTCGACTTTGTTCTATGGGGATTTCCTCGTTCGTTTCGTTTGTTGATTTGTTCCGTGATGTTGTTCGGTCGGCTGGCAGTTGTGTTTTAACATTTATTGGAGATACATACATAATTTAACCCTACGTTAAAAATGCCGCTTGTAAAGAAAAAAGAGCGTAAAAGCGTCACTTTGGAATTGAAGATGAAAGTGTTAAGAAGAATGGAAAATGGAGGCAAAGCAACAATTGTTGGGATAGATTTTGGACTCTCAGAATCGACTGTGAGAACAATTTATAAAAACATATTGCAGAGTATAGACAATAATGATGACCGTGTGTCAAACAATTAAAAACAGTGTTGGGTGTTATGCACGTATTTTACAAGAACGTAAACAAAACGCTACCCAAAAGACAATAGATGTATTTTTCCGTAAAAAATAAGAGTATGTATTGCATAAAGTGTTCTTAGAATTAAAGTGATGGATTAAAATGATTTGTATTTTTTTGTATTAAATGTTGACTATGTTTAATCATAAACCTCGATATACGCGAATTTCAGTTAACGCGATTTTTTTCGGAACGTATCCCTCGCGTAAAGCGGGGTAATTTAATATTTTCATAAATGAAATATCAAAAGTTATCTCTTCTCCCTTCCACCTGTATGCAGATGATCTACAAATCTACAGGCATTTCTCTCCGGGAGATGTCACTGAAACCATTAATCTGATCAATGCCGATCTCGATGCGATTCGGGATTGGGCTAAATCTTTTGGTCTCCTTGTAAATCCGACCAAATCCCAAGCTGTTTTAATCGGGAGTAGCCGATTGAGAGGCAGACTGAATCCTGCTGACGTACCACATGTTTGCTACAATAATGTCTCTATTCCATATACAGATAAAACAAAAAATCTAGGGCTAATTATAGACTGTAATCTGGGGTGGTCTGCTTATATTAGTGACGTTAGTAGGCGCATGCACTATTCATTCCACTCTCTCAAGCGACTCCAATACTTTCTTCCGTTCAAAACTAAAGTTATGCTCGCTCAGACCCTTCTTCTCCCCATTCTCGACTATGCTGACGTGTGCTGCCTGGATGCGACAGAGGAGCTACTTAATAAACTCGAGCGTCTACAAAATCTAGCCATTCGGTTTATTTTCGGTCTACGGAAATTCGACCACGTATCTGAATTCCGCTCGAAGTTAAAATGGCTCCCTATCCGTCTTCGCCGAAATGTGCACATCCTATCCTTTCTTTACAAGATCCTCAAAAATCCTTCTGCTCCCGAATACCTCCGTTCCCGTTTCCACGAGCTACTCCCCACCCACCGACCTAGACGTGACTGCGTCACCAAGACTCTCACCTATCCCAAATCCAACACCAAATTCTTTTTCAATTCCTTTACTGTCCGAGCGGCGCAGATGTGGAATAAACTGCCGACGGTCATTCGAGATAGTACGTCGGTGACATCCTTTAAAACTAAACTAAAAGAGCACTATCTGTCTCACTCAGTATAATATGATATGTATGTATTTATGTATGTTTATTATATTTATTATTATTTACTATATGTAATATGTATGTATATATATACTATGTATATGTGTGTAAAGTAGTTTCAGTATTTAGTTATTATGTAGTATATTATGCACTTTTTGCCCCCTCGCTCTTAGTGCCTTGTCTCACACCTTGTAAGGTTGGCTGGAAGAGATCTCTTTTAGAGATAAGCTCGCCTTTGTACACAAAATATGTAACTGTATTTACTTTTAAAATTTGTGCAATAAAGAATATCATCATCATCATCGTAATTACTGTAGTTCGTTGTAACTTTGATCAATCTTATAAATAAAATCGTAAACTTCGCGTGTCTGTACATTGAAGATATTTGCAAAAAAAAAATTGGGGGGGTCTAAGGATAAGCAACAGAACACATTACGATCATTTTTGAAATTTTTGTCTGTTTGTCTGTTTATCTGTTTGTCTGTTTGTCTGTTTGTCTGTTTGTCTGTGAGTTTGTGCACGCATCACTTAAAAACTACTGATCTGATTTTAATGGACTTTTCACAGAAACATGGGGCTTAATATGGTGTAACATATAGGCTTTATTTCATTGCAATCGGTGCAGTCAATCAAAAGTTATGAGAATTTATAGTTTCCGAAAACTCGCATACACTGCGAAGTTTGTAGGGTGTAAATGTTCGACTGAATTCGTGAGCGGTAGCGGGAGCGGGTATGGTACCAATGTAATGTGCGTGTTTGAAAATTCGCATAACTTTTGTTTGAGTTACTAGATGACGATGAATTTGTGGTATACGTATGCAACAAAGTAATGTTGATCGGAATTTGGATTGCGATGGATTAGTTACGAGGACTACATTTGGAGAGACGAGGGAAAGAGGTTTTGAGGGGAGGGTTGAGGATCTGGACCTGGCCTAGGTCTGGAACTGGACCTGGACCTCGACCTCGACCTCGACCTGGACCTGGACCTGGCCTGGACCTGGACCTGGACCTGGACCTTGACCTGGACCTGGACCTGGACCTGGACCTGGACCTGGACCTGGACCTGGACCTGGACCTGGACCTGGACCTGGACCTGGACCTGGACCTGGACCTGGACCTGGACCTGGACCTGGACCTGGACCTGGACCTGGACCTGGACCTGGACCTGGACCTGGACCTGGACCTGGACCTGGACTTGGACCTGGACTGGACCTGGACTTGGACCTGGATTTAAAGTCTGAGTGGAAGTGGGATATGGAGCGGAAGTGGGAATGGGAGCGGATCCTGTAGTCCACGCGAGCGGAGCCGCGGGCACAGCTAGTGTTTTAATAATAGTATTGTGGTTTACGATTTATGACGTATTAAAAAAAAACTACTTACTAGATCTCGTTCAAACCAATTTTAAGTGGAAGTTTGCATGGCAATGTACATCATATATATTTTTTAGTTTTATCATTCTCTTATTTTAGAAGTTACAGGGGGGGGGACACACATTTTACAACTTTGGAAGTGTCTCTCGCGCAAACTATTCAGTTTAGAAAAAAAATATATTAGAAACCTTAATATCATTTTTGAAGACCTATCCATAGACACGTATGGGTTTGATGAAAAAAAAATTTTTGAGTTTCAGTTCTAAGTATGGGGAACCCCCAAAATTTTTGTTTTTTTTTTCTATTTTTGTATGAAAATCTTAATGCGGTTCACAGAATACATCTACTTACCAAGTTTCAACAGTATAGTTCTTATAGTTTCGGAATAAAGTGGCTGTGACATACGGACGGACAGACAGACAGACAGACATGACGAATCCATAAGGGTTCCGTTTTTGCCATTTGGCTACGGAACCCTAAAAAGTAGCGTTAGTTTTCTATAATAAACAAATTCACTGGTAATTAAATATGTTCTTCTTTTACATGTACAAATTAATGTCTATTAACATTGTGATTTCTTATTAGGTCTCCTGCCTGTGCGGTGGATGGCGGTCGAGTGCCTGGTAGACGGCGTGTTTTCCTGCCAGTCTGATGTGTGGGCGTGGGGTGTGCTGTGTTGGGAGGTGCGTATACAACTTTGTATTTCTACCCTAGAGGCAAATTTTCCGTGTGCAAACTACCCAATGGTTTTTCACTGTTCGAATGGAACGCTAGATTGATTGAAATAAATATCGAATATTTTTTAATGTTGGGTTCTCAGGACAACGTTTATTATTCGAAAAAAGTAGTATTTTTATAAAGCAGTACGTCATACCGTTTTAAATATAGTGGAACTCATATATTAAGCCTATATTTCAGTAGGTACAATTATATTTCGATAGAGCTATGTCACAGAGGTATCAAGATCATAAGTGTTTTGTATTTCGCTACCGGTATTTAACCGCTATAAATTACAGCATAATGTTTTCTTTGGTGTGGCGCAGGCCGCCCACCGTATCGGTTGTTATATGCATCATTCTCTTATTGTCTTTTCTCACGCCCGCGCCCCGCGCACTTCACCTTGCAGCAACTGCGCTTTTTATAACGGTATTGTCTAGCAGTAACTATACGTCGAAACGGTCTGCATCTTCTGGTATTACGTACTGTACTTAGTACGTACTGCACTGCGCAATCTGCCTTTCTCTGCTATTATTATCCTCTACCCAAAGGTTGTCTGGAAGAAATCGCTTTCAGCTACAGGGCCGCCTAGATGTACTAAGCTACGTATTGTGTGTAATAAAGAGGAATTAAATACGTAGATAGGTAAATTTCTGAATATTTTGCAGGTACTATCGCTAGGCCAGCAGCCGTACCCAGCGCGCACGAACCGCCAAGTCCTGGCGTATGTACGCGCAGGAGGCACTCCCGACCGTCCACCGAACTGCCCCTCTGTTTTGTAAGTTACAAAACAGTATATATGATTCGTAGGCTTTTTGCAAGAAATCTCTAACTGCTGGGGAAGAACCTTTGCAGTTAATGACAGACTTCTTACAATAATCCCATAATACCACGATATATTTGTTTGTAAGTTATCCTGGTATTAATTCATACATGTTAGTAGCTATTGGTGTCATTTGTGTCACAACAAGTCTATAATCCGTACCACTATTGGGCAGAGGCCTACCCACACTTAGACATACGGACCATTGACCCAGTGCAGATTAGACCAGTTTGCACTAAAGTGAGTTTAAATGCACCCCTTTGTAATCCAACTTTCCTTCGTAGTTACGACTTGCTTCAAAAGTGCTGGAGCTATGCGCCCGAGGGTCGGCCGTCGTTCCGGCACTGCCTCGAGGTGGTGACCGCGCTCAGAGACAAGACGTCGCCCAACATCACCCTCACAGCGACGCCCACGCCCGCGCCGCACTACCTTACGCTACTCGGAGACGGTGAGACGCAACAAATTTGCCTTGCAATTATAATAGAATCCATATTCATTTCCATTAATCATTGCCTGTTTATATCCATAAATGCCTGTGGTTTTGTAAAGCTATGGTTTTTTAACAATGGCGGTGCTCTTTCTCATGCTCCTTGCAATTCATTGCCTATCTATCACATATTATAAAATATTATGCAAATTTTCGACCATCCAAGAGTAAAGGTTAGCTCGCATTGAATAGACCTTACTATATTAAATGTCAATAATTGGAAGCTACAATTTAGAATGATCCCTTTAATGTATTGTTTAATTTTAACTATCAAGTCATGTATAACTAACATTTTGTACTGCATTGTGCATGGGCCGCATGCAGGCGCCGTTGACAACCGTACCTACCTGCTGGACGAGAATGACAACGCATTAGGTTTGTCTCATCTTCATTGTATCATACATTACTTTATACATAAGATACTTAGATACGATTAAGTATGTACAGTGGCAGATTGAAAAGGATCTTAAATTTTCTAATCTATTCCTTCAACGGAACACGGTACTTTTTCAAAGTATGCCACAAAACAGAATGTTGCATGGAAAATTATGTTTGTTATATAACAAAGTCGACATTCGGTGTATAATTTCGGTAATATTGATAGGATGGAGTCGGTAAAACAAACCAAAAAGATTTATTTAAATATTGGCAATATACTTTCTTGCAACGAACAGAACGAGCAGACTTTAAGATGACGAAACTTTTCATTACGCCACTATACCTATGTAAATACTTTTGTCGTACCGAAAATTGACGAAATATCATAGTGTTTTATAAATGTAGATAGACATATCACACTTAGATGTCTATGCCACTCAAACTTTAATAACCTCAGATGTATAAACAATGCGTTTAGATTGGTAAAGTGAATAATCATGAGCTATCGAGATTAGTCTTCACAAGATATGTCCGTCGTATAACTCGAAAACTACTGGTCTTATTTTTGCGGTGAAATGGAGGTAATAAAAAAATCATTGACCGACGCAACCCGCACCTTGTGAAAGACGTACACTTTAACAGACATTTTATTTTTTCTTTCATATTGCAGATGAAGATTTCCCTGAACATCAAATGGAACCATCGCGTTTGCTCCCTCAAAGGACGCCAAAATACTTGGAACTGATGTACGACAGTGACTCGAACCCTGGCACTGTGTGTGACGGATATGAGATCCCTAGAGCGCCGATAACGTACATGCCGTTCTCTCGGCACAGTATCGTCGGCGTCGCACCGAACAGACTAATAAAGCCACCGCTGTATAGGACGCACTCGCTGCGAACTAACATGCGCCCACCAAACGCCACTATAATACCTCTGCGGAACGGCCTAGTGAAACGCAGCTCGTTATGCGACGGCATCCAGGCAAGAGCGTTCTGTGAGCCCCGCCCGACCTCGTCGCATAATCTTTCGCCAGATTTAGACAAACACGTTTTCAAGACTCCATTTTAAACTGTGATATAATTAGGCAATTTTTTTATCGTTGTATATTATTCCACCGATCTTATTTTTACATGTGAATTATTTAATATTATTTATTTTATTAGTTAGCAACTGAAGTGTAAATAGATTCAATTATTTGTATATATTAGTTTTAAGATAAAGACATGTAAGTTTAAAGTGAATCAGCTTGGTTATTTTCCAAGTTGCAGTGGATGGTACTGTGAAAATTATAATGCATTTATTATAAGCAATTCCTATTTAATTAAATCTCTTGCTCTACCACGATTATACAGTTTTATTTGAAGTTCGATCTTGTGGTAAAATATAACATCTAATTTAATTAAAATAACTAAATATACGTATAACAGAACACGTGCAGTACATATGAAACACTGCTGGCGTTTAAAAACGTATAATATACATATATATTATCTAACGTGTAACTAGTTGGACTAACCCAAGTCATTATAACATACTAGATTTTTGTGTGGCGCATTGTCTGCGTTCCTTACCATAACAAGTAACCTTCCTTACACCTCTAGTCGGTACTATCGTGCATTATAACGTGTTATTATACCAGAAAAAATTACATTCGTCGTTACGTCATTCGCGTGCCAATTATTTAGAAGAAATAAATTGCAAATTATGGCCCAAAATAAACTAAAAAATTCTATTTTAAATTGTCAGATATCGAAGGACTTATCTACCAAAAGCTTGATACTAGTATTCTAAATTACTAGACGCAAAACTCTTGCTTAAAAACTAATAAAATAAAATGTGAAAGTTGGCCAGCTGAATTCAGACGCTTATTGTCCCGGCGGGCGTGCCATTTTTCACCTTTAAAATAATAATGAAAAATATATAGACTGTCTAGTCCCCATCCTCTACCACCTCCTGCTTGACTCGCTTCTCATGCTTGATCTGGTCGGCAGTGGTGACCCCTATCTCCTGATTGTCATCGTCTTGGGCGTCGTCCTTGCTATTCTCATGGAGGAGCACGTACTCCCGCTGGGAGAACCCGAACTTCACAACGTCACGCTCGAGAAGTTCGACGTAACGACGCGGTTCCACCTTCTTGTTGTTCACGAATGTGCCGTTTGCTGATTCTGGAATAAATAATACATAATTTTCTTCAACCAATTCCAGCATTGCTTATTTAGAAGAAAAAAATAATTGTTTAAAACCCTTATAATGTTCTACATACATTCAATTTATAAAGAGCTTGAAAATAGCGGACTAGCAAGCAATGTCTGTTAATAGTCAATAGCAGTATCTGTTAAGATGGTTTTAATAAGTTCGTTGAAAGGTGTGATTGTGCGCGCGAGTGTGTGATGTTCTCTATTATAATTGTACTCGTATGTAATGGTAGTCTATTCCGTCAGATTTGGAATGACAAGTAACCGCTCTGAGTCATCATGGTTTTTACGTTTCTAACCATGTAATTAATCAATCGTACATACCTAGATCGATAATGTAGGGCCTGACGCGGCGGCCCTGCGAGCCGTCGGGCCGGTTGAAGGGCGTGGCGCGGTACTGCAGCGCCGCGTGCTGCTTGCTGATGGACGGGTGCTCCAGGAATATGTCCGTCACTTTCTTGTCGCGCCCGATCAAGAAGGCCGACTGCCGGTGGATGTACAAAATGGGTAGCGCCTTGTCGCCTTTGAACGGGTAGAATCTAGAAAACATTAATGATATGGGTAACTTTCTACACCTTGTGAATAAAGGAAGTTTTCTTATTAGTTGTGAAGTCTCTACGATTAGACATCTGTGAACTGATTTAGATCTAGGTTCCCAGTTGGTAGGTATGTTCACAGATAAAGGGATGTTTCCCCTCTGTCCACTAAAATCCATTGAATTATGGTTAACTTAAGAATTTAGTTACAAACTTTATAGTCTACTACTTTGATCTATGTTTATGGTAGAATGTGATAAATGGGAACAAAACGATAGATATACTGAATGTTTATTTCTGAACATTTCGACCATGCACTTAGGCATTTTGTCGGCTACGACCTACAGACGGGCAACGGCGCCAGCGGTGAGAAGCCTGGGACGGTCAATACAATTAGACTTTACTGTCACATGGGAAGGACTATATGGATGTTAACTAGCCGATGAACCTCACATATTATCCTCTGACAGTTAGGAGTCAGCGATATTTTTTGTACGGTGTTTTTGGTCTATTACTATTTTCCAGCTATTCCAATATTCTTCATAAGTTTATTATATTTGGTAAGTGGTAACAATAATCCTTACCTCCACCTTCTCTTAGGCTGTTTAGCGTCATCAGGCTCCGTGTACTTGATGACGACGCCGTTGACGGTGTTCGCGTCGGCCGTCAGTTTCCCGGACAGGCCGAAGTTAGGCTTCTCCTTGTCACCAGCACCCTTGTCATCCTCTTTATTCGCGTCTGTTTTGCCCCAGCTATATTCCTTGTTGTCCTCAGGGCCAAACCTGATAATAAACACTTTATATTATAGTTTTCAACAAATCAAACGGAGTTCAGTAATACCCTGAATCCAATTATTAATACAGATTACCAAGATCGGAAGGTAATATATGTACTCCGATCAACCATTTGTAATTGTTTACCCTGAACGTAAAAATTCAGCCTCCACCACCGTTAATTAATTCTTACCTAACCTTTTAAATTGTAAATATTTTAACCAATAAATATGATTATGCTTATAGCAAGATGTTATATTTCGATAAAATTGCTGGCGTTCACAGCTTCAAAAAGGAATCTGGCAAAAGAAATAAGATGATTTCAGGAGCGGTCGTATCAGAGAAAAGGGGGAACACTTCGAAATTAGCTTGTGACTGGACTAAATTCCAACAATAGTGGCCCAAAACAGAACCCTACTCTTTACATCAACAAGCTAAGGTGGGTGGCTAGGAGAATGGCACAAACATCCCACGGTCTTAAAGCAAGTGCCCCGGCACGAAAGTCTGGGACTGCCCCGTTGGCTTAGTGGTTTCAGGGTTGGGCTCGAGCGCCAGTGGGTAGTGTCTTATACCCCAACATTCTAATTTGGGATTGGACAAGTGTACGTTTATTTATAATTACGAAATATTTATAATTAATAATTTCACCCCCATCTAAAAATAAGACACAGACCTGCTCCTGCGGTCCCGCACTTTAGATTCCGTCTTCGCGGCAGACTTTTCCCTGACAGTTTCTTCCTTGCGGTCGGCGCTCCGAGCCGGCCGCTCGCCCCTCCCCCCGGCGCCGCGCTCGTCGCCGCGCCCCTCTCGGTAACGCTCCTCCCTTTCCGTCCTGTTATCTGGCCTTCTGTTACGCTCTTTGTAACGGTCGCGATCCTCTGGACTCTTGGATTTCGTGGGCTCACTGAAAAGCGTGTTCAGGTGCAAAGATTTGATTAATAAAGTATAAATATAAAGATACGTAACGCGCATATATCAAACCACCACAGACAATAGTCCACTGCTGGACCAGGCCTGTCCCAAAATCATTAAAGGTGGGCAAGTTTATCATTTGGTTAGGGTATAACCCTATATATAAACGTGATCTGGCGCGAATTTGTATGAAAATGCGCAATATCATACCACAACACGATTGTCACAAAGAGGCAGCCACATCGACCCCATGGCAACCACCTGCACCGACGCATATTTGACATTGAAACTACATTATTTTATGGTAACTACATCGCAACGACAATGCAAACAGCGCGACCGCCGATGTGTAGTAGCGATGTGGTAATGATAGTCACACCTAACCACTGTCCGGACACTTTTTTATTGTTGTGGTGTCGTTCGTGAACAGGACCTTCGTCGACTTGTACGACATCTAGTCGTTTATACACGCATTACTATTATTAAAAAAAAGTATTAAAAGCAGTTTCGTCCGTGTGAGAATAGTTAATTTATCTTTGTCGACCTATTCCGTTAAAATCACTTCTGATTGGCTCCCCTGATTCATATGCTAAACGTACTTAAGATTTCGAAGT
Organism: Esperia sulphurella; assembly: GCA_947086405.1. Taxonomy (NCBI): domain Eukaryota; kingdom Metazoa; phylum Arthropoda; class Insecta; order Lepidoptera; family Oecophoridae; genus Esperia; species Esperia sulphurella. Next base: position 6,504,100 of record OX352271.1, on the reverse strand, counting down.
AATTATTTATATTATAAAGTCGACACTACACATTTTCCAAATTTAAAAAAACACCTCAGGGAATTAATTGACGCCCCATTAATTAATTAACGTTTGTATCGAATAACAATTGGTCCTGGTTTGGGTGATTTGTATATTGTAACGACTCGTAGTTTAGTGCGTGTTATAGTGGTATAATGAAAATCAATAAAAATATTATTCTACTCGGATGGACTAAATAACAGTTCATAGCGAAAAAAGACGAAAGCAAACCTTTGGTGCGAGACGGACGGCTTCTCCGGTCGGCTGGGCCTGTCGCGTCGCACGTCGCGCGATCTGTATCGAGAACAAAAACGTCAGTAACATGTTACAAGTCACAACGTCTTTAGCACAACATGGTCATTGTGTTGGTGAACTTGAATCTATAAAAATTATGAGTGACTGATGTGATTAATATTTAATCATATATCAATTATTAATATACAGGCTGAAATTCAAATCGTGATCAGAAATTACTTTTCTTTAACTTAGTAATAGATGATCATATAGCTAGCTACCAATAGCAGTAACAAAAATCTGTACAGTTTTGTTTTTCAGAAATAATGAAATCTTAGTCGCCCTACTCTTCCAATAACCTTACACTAAAACCTCTGAATCCACTGTCATCGTTTTGACGTAAACTTCACTTTCTAATAATGATGTAGGGTAACCATACACTTATTAGATACGTACAATTAAAATAATAAAAAAAATTAATACAGTGTAGACTTAATTTTTAATGATATTTTATAGTTTCGTTCTACGATTAAAATTTCACCTGTACATATCAAAACATCGTTATTCTTAAAAATACAACCTGGACCCTTTATAACTAGTCATTATAATTTGTTGTATTTCGATTATTTTTAATTTTCCAAATGTGAACCAACCAACCAATTAAATTACATATAGGCTCTGATCTTAAGTTAAAAAACTGATAGCAAATAGCATTAAAAATAACCGTCAGATATCCAACACGAAGTATCATTATTTTGACACTCCCATAGGTCATTTACTTACCGTTACTTGAGATATTAACGACGATTTGACGAAGATACTACCTACTAGGGTACATCCGATCGTGGATTTTCGTCTATTAGGCGTAATCGTGATTTACGTATTTGAAGTCGTATATTGTGTCCATTAAGGGACCATGTTTGTCCTCAAATAAGGCAGTTTAAGCAGTTTTTGGAAGACTTTTCAAAGAAGTATTCTGCTATTCCACATTCATTATCATAATCAACAACGATTTCCTTTCGTAATCAGGTGTTAAATGCAACAAAGACAAATTGTTCACAAGTTGGCTGCTTTTCAGTACATACTTATCATTTATATCATTCAGATTCAGAAGTTCAGATTCCAATCCAAACTTTACAAAGCATTTCAGCGAATTTTTATTCGTGCTAGCTACAGAAAGTAATCCATCGCCTTGCAACAATAAAATTTATTTTCCGATAAATTTTGTAATGCATTTGTTTTCTCCATGTCGTAGCGTACATTGATATCAGTGTTATTTTATTATTCTTAATTGTTTCTTGAATTTGTACAGAAAAATATCTACAAGACAGTAAAATATCTACTTTTATCTGCTACTCCTGTGTTTTCCTTTGCTCAAACCGAATTCATAAACATTTAAATTAATCATTTAGTTCCTTTAAGATAGCTCTGTACTTCTTGGTATTATCATCAAGATGTATTTAAATCACTTATAATAAATGTCCGTAATCCTGGAATCTACTTAGTGACACACACAATCATGCAGTGTGGATGTTTTACAAGTTAACTTTTCCATATAGTAACTTAATATCTGCTGCAAATCTGCTACTTTCTTGTTACTTTCTTTTATTACTTGATTCTTCATTTGAAGCTACTTATCAATTTGAAAAATTCTTGTAGTACGAGTTTTCTTGTAGATTGAATTCAGATCAATGTAAATCATAATTCCCAGTCATAGTGTCATTATCAAAGTCATATAATCATGCTAATAACTTGAAACAATCTCTTGATACGTTCCCTTATGTATTGATGTTATCAAATCAGCTTACTGATGAGAGTTCCTTAGATTTAGAGTTCCTTGATTTAATTTTCATTTTCTATTAAATGAAAGTAATTTAATTGAAGACCGTGTTATGGCATTGTCAACCTTTTCGTAGTGTTAATGCAAGAGAGATTTGTGTAGAGTCTGAACCGACATTAAATCAACCATTGTTCCTCTTGGTTCATGATTAATTCCTCAATTGTGTTCCGGTAACACAATTCCCAACAAATCTACTATAATAAGAGATAGGTTCACACATGCCTAGACGAATTATCGTTTAAAGTGCAAATAGTAAAATATCTTTGCAACAGCAACATATTCTGACCAAACCCATTATAATTTTCTGTAGAGATGTCACTGTAAAAACAAATACAGTCATTTAACGTCGCGGAACCACTGACCACATTGATGTCAACACACACATGCAGCGTCATCATATAACTACATTTGAATACCAAATTGAACAAATACTCAATTGTGTAAAACCCAATTATTACATTTTTAATAATGTTGAAGTGTATCTTTGACTGTGAGACTGAATTGCAAGTTAATGAAGGATCAGTTCATTTGACATACCTGTCTGAAGTGTACGCCTCTTGATACCTTTCCTTCTTCTCTGGGTATTCCCTTTCACGGTAACGGTCTGGTTCGGGCGGTCCACGTCTACACATACAATAAAAATAGCCTTTATTTCCGAAATCATTACTCTTATTACTAAGGAATATTATAAAATGTCTCTTATTTCGGAGTGCCTTCTGACAAAGGCCTTCTTCAATTCTATCCACTATTTTAAAAATAAATAAGTTTCACAATTAATTAGCAAATATTTTTCTTATAAGGTTCATGATTAAATATCAAAAATTTCATTTCTGTACAAATTGTAAGAGATCAGATATGTCACTGACTTTGACTAATGTCTTTGAGCTTACATTTGTACTTGTACAGACTTATATGTGAAATTAAATAAAAGTGGGTGTTTATAAGTATGTATGGATGTGTACAGTCAACCAATTTGATATGTATAATCAATCAGTTAATCATTTATTAATCAAAATAATTTGCCATAGTTGTCGCATAACAGATGACAATAATAACTAGCGTCGGGATGCTGAATGTATGATTTTATAATCAATTCCAATTTTATTCCATACTAGCTGTGCCCGCGGCTCCGCTCGCGTGGACTACAGATTTAAATAAAGTTGGCGTAAAATCCGCCGTTGTTCTCTCTCCCGCTCCAGTTCCAGCACCCGCTCCCGTTCCCGCTCCCATACCCGCTCCCGTTCCCGTTCCCGCTCCCGATCCCGATCCCGCTCCCGCCCTACTCTCAACTCTCCCCTCAAACCATTTTCTCTCTTACCCTCATCGCTCGAAATGTAGTCCTCCTAACTCATCCATCGCAATCCAAATTCCGCCGAGCATTACTTTGTTGCATACTAATGTAACGTGTGTGAGTTTTTGAAGTATAATTCTATTCTATAAATTCGCATAACTTTTGAGTTGCGTGATGCGACACGTAGCGCCTGCTATTGAGAATTTTGGACATCAAACGCATTGTAAATATGTGAAAACTATAAATGTACATAACTTTTGATTGAGTTAGCCGATTGCGATGAATTAAAGACTAATTGTTACTCCGAGCTAAGCCCCATGTTTCTGTGAAACGTCTATCAAAATCCGTTCAGTAGTTTTTACGTGATACGGGCACAAACTAACAGACAAAAATGATCGAAATATGTTCTATTGATTATCCTATTTACTTTTTTGCCAATATCTTCAATGTAAAGACACGCGAAGTTTACGACTTTATTTATTAGATTCATAATAAAATAAATGACATGTCACTGACGTTATGCACATGACAAAGACAAAAATAATATAGGTCTTCTTCCATTGTGCTCAGTCATTCTACCGATATCGTAACAAGATACTAAGATGGCCTTTCAACATTTCATTTTAACATTTCAAATTGGTTGAATGCACATAAGTTCACAGTTTTTATGTAAATGGTTAATACCTTTCCCGGTGATCCCTGTTATCATCATACTCTCGTTTCTTAGGGGCCCGTTCCTCATATGGTTGATTATATCGGTTGTTTTGATTATATCCTATAAAAAAGTAAGAAGTTTAAAGAAGCTATTATATTCTAGTGTTGATTTCCAGTTTGAAGGGCAGAAGAGCCAGTGTAAGAACAGGCACACAATGCATTCTAACATGGTCCTCAGGGTGGCGAAGACGCACCTTGACAGTAACATATTACAGTCAGGCAGACTGTCCGTTTACTACTTCAGTATAAGTTAAAATAACGTGTAGTAAAATAACATTCAATAAATTCAAAGAAAAACATACCTCTTGTATCCTCCCTGGAATACATTTCCTCCCTCTGTGGTCGCCTGTGATACTCATCAGAGGGTCTATGCTCTTCAAATCTTGGCTGCCTGCTAAAACATATCTTCATTTCAAAATTGCTGTATATCACAATAAAAAAAGAAGTAAACTTTTACAATTATATATTGCTATACTAGACTACTAATGTAAATAAAAATTGGAGAAGAAGTAAATATACCTTTTGTATTCTTCATACTCTCTCTGTCTTCGACTGTAATCATCATTGGAATTATTGTTCTGTGCACCATGGATATACTTTTGTCTATCATTTTTGTTCTGATATGCTGCATATCTGTAATATTTAATTATTGTACAATAACTGTTTTTATTGTGCTATAATACGTACATACTATACACACAATATATGTTCTATTACATTCCTGTACATTTACTAATGTGTTGATTGATAATACAAATTCAAACCAGATATAGTTAAAGCAATGAGTCATCAACAGTCATCATAGAAACAGAATAAATATTATTATATCGAATTTTATCAATATTATATGTTGTACTAGCAGCAGACGCCCTGAGACTTCTTTGGCGTGAAATTTTGACTATCTAATTTATTACATTATAGTGGTTGCCAAAGTCATTTGAGGAACCTACTACTACATTCTACTTTCTAGACCTAGCCAGTGTATACTTTCCAAGTAGACTCCATAAGCATTTTGGATAATATCCAAACTAAAATGCCATTATGTATTGTATAGACTGTGAATACATAATGGCAGTGAATACGTTCAGACACCTAACGCTTATCATAATATGTCACATGTATGTATATAAGTATGTAAACGATTATTTGTACCAAAATTAACAACAATAACAAATAGGAATAAACTCTTCTGTACAAAGACTTGATAAGAAATGATCTCTCCCATCACTACACTTTGTTTGGACCACTACTTATGGGAGACTTGTATAGAAGATAGATTAAATATACTGACTTGTCATTGCGCTCCCTCTCATATTGGTACTGTGCCTGTTGGTGTCTGCGTTCCTTGCTAGAACCTCGATAGAAACGCTGCACTTCGCGCTCTCTATCATATTCTTCACCGGAACCTGATTGGCGATATTCTCTCCTAAAGAACAATCAAATGATAGAATAGTATTAAAGATTTCAATATTCTAATCACCAGCATTGTGTGGCCTAGTACTGTGAGACATAATGTATAATAGAACTAGGATCTGCCCACATAGAATGAGTTTTTCTTCCCACAGGCACACTTTTCCGCAGTAAAACATAGCCTATGTTGATCTAGATAACAAAGGCTATAATTATGTGTTATAATAAATTTGTTTACAAAATGTAAGTGTAGGGTTGCCATTATTTTATTTATTAATAACTATTAATCTATTAATTGTTTTATTATTATGTGCAGCATGTGTGGTTGTAGTTCATAGTGTGTGTGTATTTACAGAAGTGGGACTTCCTCTGTCTTACAATATACATCTAAACATCTATATGTTTAGATGTATATTGTAAGACAGAAATATAAATATAGTATAGTCATCTATATGACTAGGTACAGTCTAAAACAGGTGTATTAGGTGTAGAATCTAACCAGTATTATTTATATAATAAAAATGATAGGTAATAGTAGAATAAAAAATAGTAATAATAGAAATTTAAGGCATGGACAGCCCACCAAGTGGCATTCTATTGGGGAGGCTTATGTTGAGCAGTTGACATATTTCAGTTGCTGATGAGTATGAAGGCTTGTGTGCTCATATATATCAAACATATAGGTATACTATAGGTCATACCATGAAGCAGATAATAAACTGTTATCTAATTTAATAACCAATTAGTGTCAATCATGAAGGTAAAAACTTGAGGTGACTTAAGAGGTGTAAAAAATTATTTTGCTTCATGGTATGACCTGTAGGTATTTATTATGGGGCATCTTATATTACACGCACCTATTTACATGAGCATATAATATTATGTTTTGAGTGTATGAAGATTGTTCACTTAAACAAATGTTACAATTTTACCTAGTATTGTGAATAGTCATCATCATTATCATGTCAGCCCCTAGACATCCACTGCTGGTCTACATAGGCCTTCCCCAATGAATGCCACCACACCTGAATATAGTATTAAGTATATTTTCAAGCTCATAAACAATTATCTGAAGTAGTGTTTGCTTGTTCTATGACCTTAACCAGACTACCAACCAACCCTCTTTAATAAGGCCCCCTTTGCTATTCTCCTTTGTTAAAGCTTTCATAAAGTAGGCCAGCTTACTGATAATAGGTCCGCGATGGTTGGCTGCCTTCTTCAGAGGATGCTCGGCGCTCTTTTACAACACTATGTATGCGATGTTCCACGCGTTCATCTAAACCAAATAAACAATCAATTAAAAATCGGAAGCAAGAAAAAAATCATAAGAGTTAGACTAAAGCCCTTAGTCTGAAGGCACACATAAAATTTTTTACAGTACTAATATTAGTTTCATCATTATCTTCATAATACTGTGCCAGGGATAGTCAACCATTTTAGAGCTGTCAAATTTTAATAATGTGCCTTCATGTAAAAAATTGAGAAAAATGTGTATTGAACATAATTATAGCTAACAAATCAAATTGTGTAGCATATATATGTATGATTGGCCAGGATAATGCGTTTGTGAACCATATGGCAACTCATAAATTTCAAATATCAAAGGTCTTATTTATGAACAAATTACCAATTTATCACTAAATACATACACATTTGTCTCTTCATGTTTTTGTCCTATCCACACGGATATTTTACCTTTACTAACTGAAGAACTGCGTGCTCGTTTAGAATGCTTGTGTTTCAACTTCCGTTTCTTTTTCGAGGAAATTTCGCCATCGCTCGCAGACGATAACTCTTCGGCAGAAACACTTCCCAATGGCGAAGTCGGTCTCTTCTTTTTAGCATGCTTCTTCTTTTTCTTCTTGTGTTTACGTCGCTTTGAGCGCTTTTGGTCGTCGGATTCACTTTCAGATTGCGAAGAATCAACACGTTTTCTTTTCTTCTTATGCCGATGCCCCGCCGATAAGGAAGAATCGTCACTCTCGCTACCCGACGAGCTGCTAGATTTTAAACTTGCGTCGGATTCCTCGGACTCCTCTGAAGACGTTTGATGACGTTTTTTAGACTTCATCACAGTAGATTCTGCACTGTTCAAATATTATAAAATAATGCACCAACACCACGAATGCAGAACAATAAATATTAGAATCAATCAACAAAACACCAATGGCCGGCGGATGGCTTGGCTGGCAGGCAAAGATAATGGTAGCAGGCAGCCTACATGTTTTTTTATAATGTGTTTTATGGCTCTTTATTACGGCTCTGGGAGCTTCGTCATTAAGCGTGCGGGGTGGTACCGACATTATATCCTCTTTGGTATCGACTATCGACACCATAAATATGATATGATCGACACATTAAGGCTGTAACACGTTTATCCCACGCTACGCAACGCGGTAAAATCTAAACCTATGAAATCCAGTACACATTATCCCAACGCGACACGACCGACGCGACAATTACTAAAATAAAATTACTAAATTCTATGACCAGTACTATCAATCAATACGCAATTATCAATACGCAACGAGATGTGATAAATGCCTTTAACTGCCTTTAACTCTACTCTACGACTTATAGTTCCCAGCGGCTCTGAAGCATATTTTTACTTAATTAAGTAGGTACCTATTCTATGTCTGAGGTTCCCAGAAATTACAATCTCTTTGATCCCAGAGCAGAGATCGTACCGTTTTGCACCACCTTATAATGTGCGTGCTGTAATAACAGGTGGCACCATGGATTTATCACATAAACAGGATTGCGAACTAGGGAGCTAAAAACGGTCTCGAGCGAGAGAGTCTTAAACAGGATTGTGTCCTTTTCTACTAGAGTGACAACACGATTTGGTATTTCACGAAGGACATCCAATGTATTTCATTATTTGGTGAACGGGTAGATATGACACGTGCCGAACTTTATGGCAGAGTACATAAGATCAGGTATCAGCGGAGAAATATCGGGGCGACGAGGGACCGACACTAGGCGCTCGTCTCTTACTTTAGATGTACAATAAAGTTGGCGTTGCAGTGATATACTGCAAGTGTACAGTCGACCAGACGCCAGACGTAACATTTTGGACTGTTCTTATCTCGTGCGCCATAAGATTCGAAATCGAAATACAAGTGTTTCACCAGACGTGTGGTCAACTTCATATTACTGTGTTTGTCTAGGTATTGTTACCACCTACGTAATAGTAAAAGGTCGAAGAAAGTATTTATTTTTATTTATATTTTATTATGACATAGTATAGTGTAATGGAATCTAACAAATATTTATACAATATAATAAAATTAATACCAACTACCTTTTTTATATCAAATACCAACCTTTGTACACAAAATTTGCAACTGTATTTACTTTTAAAATTTGTGCAATAAAGAATATATTGTTATTATCTTTGTATATTATCTATGCCGCGTGGTTCCCGGCTTAGAATAGGGCCACCCCTATCATTCCCGTGAGTGTCGTCAAGGCGACTAAGGGATTGCACCAGGGACGGGAAGCAGCGTTCTCCTGTGTGTGTATGTTAAAATCATTACTGCTTTCACCAATCCGCCTGCCAAGCGTGGTGATTATGGCAAATCCCCCAATTGGGGAGGTCTATGTCCAGCAGTCGACGTATTTAGGCTGATGATGATATTATCTTTAATTGGCTCACAGATGACGAAATATCAACGTTATATTCGCTATTTTCAGAAATATGTCACCAGGTTATTTTTGTCTCCACTGCAGGAGCACAACCATCTCTCATCTTCCGGAGACAGACGAAGAATTTAGCCTACATTCCCCGCGCTGGCCAGACGGGTTGGCGAGATCTGATTGATGTTTTATAATGTATTCCGTTAGTCGCCTTGTACGACATCCACGGAAAGAGTTGGAGTGGTCCTATTCTACTCTACCGGAAACCACACCGCAAGAATCATATATTTTAAGGAAATCCAAAACTTCTCTTATCATAAATCCCAATGATGGGTGGTGAAAATTCTTAAAGTGTTAACTACGAACTACTAAAATATTTCACAAAAATTTATAAGCTTTGCCTTTAATAATACTAGAAAATGTTAATGTTTTGAATTTATCTTATCCGATGATATTCCAGACGAAAATAATATATTCATCAACGAGTACTACTCTGTAGATGCTTTTATCCTCAGGTATTTATTACCTGAAAAATAAAAACCGTGTTATTTTTATCACAGCGTTGCAGTTTAGTTCTTTTAGAATTTTTTTAGATACAATAAAATTGATTTAAATTGAATCCTAAATAATTTAAATAATTAAATTGTGTAGAAAGTGAGCAAGCACTTACCACTGAAAATATGGAAGGTATAGATAGCATTTTGTTTATTCACTTCTTGAGTGTCCCAGCAGTTGTGAAATCATCTGGTTAAAAAGTAATCCGCAATCTACTGTATATTGCGTTATGTATCCTGGTCACGACATAAACCCATTTCTTTTTAATTTCTGCATTTTAAGGAAATCTAAAACAAAAATATGTTTATGGTCACCCTACTCCATAAAACAAATTAGTATAATGTTAACCAATCATCGACATTGACCAATGGTGGCGCTGCAGTGATACCATTACATTAATTGCGATATACTACAATAACGTTGACTATTAAATTAAATTATAATATAGACACATTAAAAAATACAAAAACAACGTAGAAATCAAGAGAATATTTAAATATATATATTTTACTGATTCCCGGTTTTATGTAATAACGTAAATAGGAGTTAGAACATTAACACTGAGATCAGAAATCCTACCTGCACGAAAGTATTTTTTTACGGTTGCAACCATTAGACAAGGACGCAATCCTATTTAAAACACTCTCGCTCGAGACCGTTTTTCGTTTAGTATTTTTATACAATGAGAATGGACTCTATAATAAATACACAGGTTCATTTAACGTTGAATTAAAATCGTCAGTGCAGTCTTGTTTACTACTTATAGTCTTTGGGTGGCACCATGGACCTATTAACCTATGGACGAGTAACATTACCATTCTCGCCTGTACCCCCTCTGTCACGAACCACGAACTTTTGCTATGGCGATTATTTCTTTTTGTCAGTCTGATGCAGACGCTCGGCGAGACAATATATGTGAAAAATGGGTAAATGCGCATTAATGTGGTGCACATCTTATAGTGGCAAAACAGACAATCTGTCTTTTCACTTGTAAGTATAATTTTATTTCATTTACATGGCTACTTTTATCGAAATTCAAAATTATTGAAAAATAAAAACAATGTAATCCGTCTATGTTGAATACCTCATTTATATTTACACATGGTAACCAAAAAGTTACCTACTTTATTCAGCCGGATTATCGCACATTCATTCTTGACAAATTCATCGTGAGTAGGGGTTGACGTTGTCGATAATGATATCGATAAGAACGAATGAATGAAATAGTGAATACAAATATGTTTATTGTGTATCATAGGTATATAAAGGATTACATGTTATAGTTAGAGCTCAGCTATGTCCCGCCACATGGTGTATTATAAAGTTATAATAAAAAATGAATATATTAATAAATAACCGAAATAATATTTATAAATAATTTTATTCTAATAAATTAAATATATATTCTGTGAGCGTTAGTATAAGTACATTGGTAATTCACGACTCTCTACAATGTACTCGTATTTGAGATAAAGATACTGGACTTTATTCCACGTAATGTGTAAAAATGCTAGCGACAATGATTATTCCTTTAAGCGATCACAGGTTTGTTTTATAAAATCCCTGTTTTGTATAAATCCTTAATTATAATTCATTAATGTGTCATTTTGTTCAATTTGATTGTACAATAAAGTTAAACAACTTTTATCATTACATAACCATGTATGAAAAAAACTCGGCAAAGTGTACATCATACACAATTTGCAGTTCCGTAAGATTTTCTAGAATATGCCAGAAAACCATACCTTTTTTCAAAATTCCCCAAGTAATCAAAATATACGTGTTAATAATATATAAGGTCGACTGGAAGAGAATCCTAAGTGTGCATAATCGTAATCCATTGTACACAGTTTTATTAATATTTCTTATTATTTTTGTTAATTTTTGTACAATATAGCGTTTACGTTACAAGTTTCAGCTCAATCAGACCTGTAGTTTTTAGTTATCCAGCGGACGGACGGATAGAATACCTACACTTATAGTGAGTCACTTTTGACGGAACCATAAATACGACACTTGGTTACGTCGGTCCGATAGTCTTAGTAATAGACGAGACGATAAAAGCAAACATAGTATAACTATTATGTCACCTCTTGGCATAATTGTGTGCAGTACCAAACATTAAACTATTACAACAATATACAGGTTTCTTTTTTAATAACTGAACTAATATTAACCAGAAATAAAAAAATGTCATTCATTCGTTCGTTCTCGATACCAAGTTATCGACTGCGTCAAGCACTAGTGTCAGTCGCTCATTTTGTCTATGTAATGCATAAAAAAATGTTTCAGTGGTGGTAGTTAGACAGTGACAACGCTCTATGTCAAAGTAGTGCAACAATTGATCACACAACAATAAAACGTCGTGTGTGCGAAATAATGAACAAGGCTATTACGATAGTGTGTATTAATTACGTAAAGTTAGCGTTGTGTGAAGTCTTTCCCCCCTCGGATAGTTGGTTGAACGTGATTCTATACTTCGACGATATCGAGTCGTGTCCGGAGGTTAATAGGTCCAAGGGTGGCACGCATTACTGGCTGGAGCCCTTGACAGCGGATCCATTTACTACAGGCTGGACATTGTATGCCTGGACATTGCGTATACGCCAAATATTTGGCTGACTATTACGCACTTCTTTATTTTTCAACAAAGTTCTAACAAGAAATTCATAGTTTTCTAGGAAAACCTATAGTATTTTACACAATAATTTATGTTATAATTCTACCAAGCATAGCATTTTCTAAGACCTTGTAGCTTGTTGCAGAACCTTGTATTTGTTTAATTTTTTCGTCCATAAATCCATTAAACATTGCACCAGGAGCCATGGCCACACGAAAGAGAAGTGGTTCAGGATCAAAAAGACATCTAAAGGAAAAAGTTGTACAGATTTACGAGTCATTTTTTAGAGGGGAGGACTTAACCACTGATAACCCTACTTTCTGGGATGAGTTCTTCCTTCTCAAGCCGAAGATTCCACAGCTGGAGGCTGAGATCCATAAGTTGTCTGCAGAACAGTTAATGAATATGAAAGACAGTATTAATTTACTGGTCGTGCAGTGTATAGAAATGCTGGGACAAGAACACCACATCAGGTAAGTAAAATGGAGATCAAATAATCTTAGAAATAGTTCTGATGGACTGTTGAAAATTCACCAATACTTAATTGGTCACTATTTTCAAAGCTTTTTTCATAGTGTCCCCTTCCATTGTTAAATTTTACAACACTGATTTGATTACATATTTTTTCGTCAGGTTGGTGTATGCCCTTCAAACTCTTAGTGCCCTTTTAATCACAATGTACCAACGTGTGGCACAGGATCCTGGTTTAAATATCACAATCATTCTAGTTGGATCGGAAGATGCTGATACTAAAATGCAAAAGCTTTTAGAGCAGTGCAGCACAATATTATCTAGTAAGTAAACTAAACAAAATTTTGCCACATGCTATGATTAAGTCAGTTATATGATAGATGATGTTTGACAACACCGGTACGAGTTTTAAATGCTAATTCCTTCAAGTAAATGTAATGTTACATAAAATGTGTAAAGCGAATTCTAATTATATGGAGGAACACTCAATCAACTATCAGTGTTACTGACCGCAATGCTAGCATTGATGTGTTCTGGTTTGAAGGGTAGGAGACCCAGTATAATTACAGACACAAGGCATTCTCACATAGTCCTCAGAGTGACAATACAGTTGTGGCTTTTGGACTATAGTCCAAATGATGCAGGTTCATGGCTCTATCAATTGCTATTACTCCAGACTCTAATAAATATTAATTATCAGTTAATAATTGTATTTTTAATTCTTACAGGTGATGTCCCAGAGAGTTTAAAATCAATGGTTCTGAAATTGTTATTAGTAATTGCAACAGGAGTGGAGAATGTGGACGATAATCCCCTTGTAGAGTATTTAATGCTCAACTCCCTGTTTGAGCCGCTGGTACAGTTGTTGTGCACATCTACAGAGAGGCAGCAACATGGTAAAAAATTCTGAGAGGCTCTCCTCCAATAAGAGTTTTGGAGACTGTCTCATTTGATATCTGAGACTCAATTTAGATTTGACTTATTTATAGTAGGTGATGCAAAGATTGCATTTAGAATCATTACTTGGATTATTTATGATTGTTTTGTGTTTTCTTTTTTAATATTTCTGCAGTACTGATAAACATTACAGCTCTTATTAAAAAATAATTACTTGAATAATATGTCAAAATAACTTGTTGTTTTACCAGTCTATAGTGAAGCTAAAAATAGGGTCATTAATAGTTATGTATGATTGAAGCAGTTTGTTATAAAGAAGTCACATATTTTCAGGATATGATGCTGTGTTGCTGCTAATGTTTCTAGTCAATTACAAAAAACAAGAATCTGCCAATCCATATGTTGTCAAGTTGTCAATACTTGATGATGAATTAGCTTTAAATGGGTAAGATATATTTTTCACTGGCCTCACAACAGTCCACCAATATTAACATGGTTTACTTGAATTGTATTATCTTATAAATATATATATTTATACTGTTCACTTCATTTTATTTTGTTTGTTTTATAATTTATAATACTGTATATGTGATATGGGTTTTTACCTGATAATAAATGCTTTTATTTATTATTATTATTTATTTATTATTTACTAAAATACTAAATGAAGCTATTTATACCTGTTAGGCTAACTGTGCGACTCTAAAACATTGCTGATTGGTATTGTTTTAAATTGTGATCAAGAATTAATGGCCTATGATGAAAAAACTACCAAGTAAAATTCTTTTCAGATATGGGCAAGTGATAACAGCGGCACTGAATGACTATGTAATGTCAACTTTTGGAGGAATGCAAGCAGGTAGCGGTGGTAGCTGGCTGTCCTCCCTCACCAGCATGGTGGGGGGCATATTCCTTACTAGCGACGACACACAACCAGTTGTCAGAGGACAGAGAAACAGGTATCAACCTACTTAAGCTTGTTATTTCAGAAACAGCATTACTCTAAAAATACATTTACAGGAAACCCTAAAAACTATATTTTTCATTATTATTTATTAATAGTGATTGCTTTTATACATAACTTGTAAAGGTCAGAGTTAAGAGTATAATATTATAAATTTAAGAGTGTAAGTAATTCTTTATTCACATAAGATGTGGTAAATACAGATATAAATAATATGTAATGTAGATGAACTATAATATAGTGTTTAATTTTTAACTGAACTAAGTTGTTTCTGCAATAAATGAGGTCTTTTGATGTTTTTGTAAAAAAACGGTGTTTAAAAGTGATTATATAATTAACCTTACTAATGTATTATACCGAAGATAATATATTGATTATGCTTAAACTTTATTGTACTTACTATATTATATTATACTATGCATATAATGATGAAATTAATTATTAAATTATCACACGGCGGGTACTCGACCTAGTAACCACACTTTAAATGATAAGCTGCTTATTATTATTTTATTTGTTCCAGTGGCGGCGAGGAGGGCATGCTTCTGGCGCTGTACGAGGCGGCGCACCTAAACCGCAACTTCATGACGACGCTGGCGCACGCCTCCTCGGCCGCCGCCTCCTCCGCGCCGCCCTCGCCGCCCGCCACGCTGCCGCCGCACCAGGCATGCACAACCCCTATTGCCCTCTCACACAACCGACAAGTGTCGCTATTGTTATTTACCAATATATTCAGATTTTACAAACTGTCACATTGACAATTATCGAGAAAAAAACAGACAAGACCCCATAACAATATTGTAATGCAACACATTCACATTGTCGTGAAAAAACGAGACAAAACACTGATGGCTCAGAAATTTAATTTGTTGATTGTACTTTTAAATAGCTTTTAACGTTATCTGTAATTAATACCTATGTTCATCTCCATAACACAGGTATATATGCAATTTTTTTTGAGATCAGCTGAATATTCGAGCCGTAAAAACGTAACAAACAATATTTAGGATACATAATGTAACCAAACTCCTGTAGTGACAGGTTACAGGGGCACAGAGTATCACATACTGAATAACTTATAGCAGAGATAATATATACTTACCTACGTTAGGAATTAGACAAGGAATTCACAAATGTAACATTCAGATCAAAGACCGGGTTACAAACGAACCCACGACCTCTGGCGCTGGAGTCTAACGACCGAGCCACTAGGCCAACGATGAGTATTAGATTGAAGATGTCACCGTTGTTGACGTCATAGCTCAGTTGGTAGAGCATGACCTCGCATAGTCAGTTGCAACCGCGCAGGTTCAACTCCTGCTGACGTGTGAATTTTGCTTTCTTCCCTCATGTTTTCATTTTTTTTTTATATATATTTTTTTTAATATATTTATTTGTACTATATAAGTATTATATAAAAATGTGAAGGACCGTACCATTTGCAGTATTCTGTGGCAATAGCTTCCATTTAGAAGGAACCCACAAAACTCCTGTTCAGCAATTGTATTCGTAATTTTTTCGATATTGCTTTGTTTCAGAGTCCACCAAATTTGTCTCAAATACAAGCTCTTGACCACGACCAGCCCACAAATCTGCTAGTGACATTCTTTCAATATTGGTTAGTATTTTTTAAATTATTTCAA
The DNA here is from genome assembly GCA_947086405.1 of Esperia sulphurella. NCBI lineage: Eukaryota > Metazoa > Arthropoda > Insecta > Lepidoptera > Oecophoridae > Esperia > Esperia sulphurella. The sequence goes on along the minus strand of OX352271.1, from coordinate 6,487,801 downwards.
AACGAGGTGTCAGTTGCTGATTGTTTTAATTTTTTTTCTCGAATATTTCTTGGCGATAGATGACAACTTCGGACCACATGTCGAGCAAGTTGAGCCACACCAATGAGATCCGTGACCTTGAATCGAAACTTACGTAGCAGCACTTGGTATTCTTTAAAATAACTAAACGATCAAAGACAACAATAGTATGTAAATAATATATATGTCACAATACATCCTATGATGATTCCATACACGAAAGGAGGGAAGTAAAGAAAGGGAGCGTGAGAGGAAGGGTGAATAACAAAAATGGAAATTTGATGGACTAATACTCAAGTTAAAATCCATCCAAAGGGCAAGGCCTGCGGCTGTACAATTTGGTATGGGACCTAGACCGCGCCTTACCTGCAGGCCACCACCCCGTCATAGAATCTAATAAATAAAATCGTAAAGATCGCGTGTCTGTACATTGAAGATATTTGCAAAAAAAAAATTGAAGGGTCTAAAGATAAGCAACAGAACACATTTCGATCATTTTTGAAATTTTTGTCTGTTTATCTGTTTGTCTGTGAGTTTGTGCACGCATCACTTAAAAACTACTAATCGGACTTTTCACAGAAACATGGGGCTTAATTTGGTGTAACATATAGGCTTTATTTCATTGCAATCGGTGCAGTCAATCAAAAGTTATAGACATTTTTAGTTTCCGAAAACTTGCATACGCTGCGAGGAGTGTAGGGTGTAAATGCTCGATTGAATTCGTGAGCGGTAGCGGGAGCGGGTATCGTGCCAGTGTAATGTGAGATTATGAAAACTATAAATTCGCATAACTTTTGATTGAGTTAGTCGATTACGATGAAAAATTTGGAGCTGGATCTGGAGCTGGATTGGATCTGGAGTTAGATCTGGAGCTGGAGCTGGATCTAGAGCTGGATCTGGAGCTGGACCTTTAGCTAGACCTGGATCTGGAGCTGGTACTGGACCCGGACCCGGACCCGGACCCGGACCCGGACCCGGACCCGGACCTGGACCCGGACCCGGACCCGGACCCGGACCCGGACCCGGACTCGGACCCGGACCCGGACCAGGACCCGGACCCGGACTCGGACCTGGACCTGGAGCGGGAGCGGGAGCTGGAGCGGGATTGAGAGTGAGATTGAGAGCCTGAGCGGAAGTGGGAATGGGAGCGAATCCTGTAGTCCACGCGAGCGGAGCCGCGGGCACCGCTAGTATCTAATAAATATAAACGTAAACTTCGCGTGTCTGTACATTAAAAATATTTGCAAAATAAAATATTTATGAGTCTAAGGATAAGTAATAGAACACATTTCGATCATTTTTGCTTGTTTGTCTGTAAGTTTATGCACGCATCATAGCAAAATTACTGAACCGATTGGATTTGCACAGAAACATTCGCTGTTCCCACTGAATAAAATCGTAAATGCAAAATATCGATTTTACAGGAAAAATAACAAAAATGATTTTGTTGATATCTAAGGAAGTATCAATAATAGAGAATCCGTTGGTATATGTAATGATAGCTGATTTTTTACAAAATTTTATTTGTATTAATATTTTGGAAACAGTTATCAACAACTGAGCAATTCGACAAAATGTTGGTTATGGAAAAATTAAAATGTAAGTTGAAACAGTAACAGCTCATTACGACTATATTGGTTTTATAAAATTATCAGTATTATCTTGTAATGCTTTATTCGCTGCAATTTTTTGGCCAATTTATTTTAGTAATTAGCTGTTACTACTTTGTTCGGTCTATTTTAGCAAGTTCATATACATTTATTGTTTTATGTAGTTTATAAGATGTTACATAACAATACACAGGTACTACATGAACCCTGTAAGGGCACTTCAATATATGTAAAAATATCATTTAAAAATGTAAAATTAAATTAAATTATAAAATAGAAATTGATTACACGAAATATTTAGAATGTCAAATGAATGTCAAGTATATTAATGAATTTAAATGTCAATAAAAACCTATAAAACTGGTCCAGTGAGTGGTCCACGCGAGCGGAGCCGCGGGCTCAGCTGGTATTAAATATGACAACGTTAAGAAACGACACTTACCTCCACCTGCTAGTTTATCGTCGCCCGCAAAATAGAGCACGGCTGGCAGTACGCACTTCTGGGCTGTCGCCGCTTTCAGAAAGAAAAGCACTTGTGTTGTCGACGTGTAACGTTGTCCCTTTCTCGATTGCGCTGAGTGCAGCAGCCAGCCTTGCTATTATTTATGAGCACACACAAATGTGTACGGAGAGGCTGGTGCGCGTGTAATATAATTAAATCTGTCTGCTTGTATAGAGGGTGTGGCCGCGGGTGTGTAGCTATTAAATAAGAAAATCGTAAACTGCTTAGCAGCAGTTACCTGTAACAATGTTATTGATATTATTAAGGTTACTAAAACAATTGCCATAAAATTAGGTTTTATGATTATTTTTTGTTTACAGTTCAATAGTAATGGCGGACACGCGCAGCGAGGCCAGTATAAACAAATGCAGTCTATGTTTCATCACACTCACGTGCATTGTAGAAGAACAGTTCGCTAATTCGATTATGCACGACCAGAATCTTACTTTTAAGGTAAATTTTTTTTTAAAATTCATCAAATTTTGCCGTAAATAGCTACTTATTTACCCGCCATTTATAAGAAGACACTAGACTAACCAATAAAACTAAGTTTGTAACTAAAATAATACAACATTTATCACTTCCGTTTTCGTTGATCACAATATCATTAAAAACATTCTTTCATCAAGGTCTCTAAGATACACTTTCGATCGGTATTATGCTAAAAATAAAAGTAGCTTTTAAGCTAAAACACCACTGCCGTGAATCCGCCGCAAGTGCACGCAGTACACTGCAGTAATATTTAAGCTACAGACACATTATCGGACGCGTCCGTCACCCGCGGCTTACGGACGCGGCTTAACTGTATCTGGACAGTACATTATACACTACTCTGTGCACACTATCGGACGCAAGTCGTGGACGCGACCTTGAGCGCTCGGACGTCCGAGTAAAATCTGGCCGACCGGATACCAAACAACCGTGCACACGATGAGTTTGCAGCTTTAGTATTCTCGGACATTGCGATAAGCTCCATCAAGGCGACAATTTTGACTCAGTTAATTTACCCCAAGTGCGCACTAGCCCTTACGATATTGTAGTACATTTTATGATTACAGGTCCAGTTGTACAGGCTTCCAATGCGTCACAGAAAAATAATTCCCGAAGAGCCCCCGTCACAACCCCTGGCGTCCACTTTAATAGGTAAACACTCAGTTTTTATTGTTCCATCGAAAGGTAAAACCCTATAGCGGAGCTTTTTTGTCCGTCTGCCTATCCGCCGCATCACTTGAGAACTACTTGGACAGATTGAGCTGAAATTTGGAACAGAAAAGTGTCACCAGCCGATTATTCCTTGACTACCCAAAAATTCAAACTGAAATAGCTACTAGGTGCCCTAATGCTAAAAAGAAAGCAGCTAAAAATAAAAAATTGGCAAAAATAAATAGCCGAACTAAAGTGATATTTTCCCCCTCTTAAGTGGAATTCTTTTAACGCCAATCGAAAACTCTATTATTTATTAATCATCTACATAAAAGGTTCAACGTCGAAATTCCAGTTGTTATCTAAATAATACCATAGTCAATAATACAGACGTATCGTTTCGTATTATTCTTCGCAACTAGTTTTTTTTTAAAAAGAACCGGAACTCCCCTGTTTTAAAGATGCAATCAATGTTGTTTTTATTTCCTGTAAAAACGTTATTTGACATCTGAGCCTTTGTCATGAGTTTTTCGAAACTTAAGCACGGTTTATTTATAATACCACATGCTTTTCGGTGAAGGAAAACATCGTAAGGAAATCTGCATATGCCAAAGAAGAAATTCTAAGGCGTATGTGAAGTCCACCAAATAGGCTTGGGGCACCGTCGGTGGTCAGGGGTTTGGCATAAAAGATCCTGAAGGGTCGAAGTGCCAGGTCTTCCTAGCCCCCTAATAAGATAAGATAAGAAAATATACTTATTGCGCGGCCCCGATTGCCGGGGCACCTAAACAAATCGCGTACGACGGTAAACGTTGCGTGATTCAGCGGTTAAGTGTATCATGGACTTTCTTCCATGCGCGTAGGGTTAAATTTGCCTTGCATAAAATTTGTATGTACGTTTATGAGAAATTGAACCAGGTTTTTTTAGGGAGTGCGTCTTCTATTATTGTAGTAACAATGACGATATTATACAATTCTGTTGTACAAGCTAGGCTGTGGTTAACATTTTTGGCAGACCTCCTAGTCGAGTTCATGATGTGCCACCTCTTGAAGAAGTTCCCCGGCGAACTGTACCAGTTGTGCGTGGGAGTGCTATTGCGACTGCTCAGCTACCAGAAGCGGTGCCGCGTGCGTCTGGCGCGCGACTGGCGGCCGCTGTGGGCCGCCCTAATAGCACTATTGAAGTTCCTCGTCACCAACGAAAGCACTTTACTTAGAAGACACAATATTTTTATAATGGCGCAACAGGTATGTTGTTACGAATCCGTTTTGCTCTGGCGGTGGTAAGTCTGCCTGCTGGAAAAGACATAACATGGACAACCTAATAAATAAAAACGTTAACTTCGAGTGTCTGTGCATTAAAGAAATTTGAAAAAAAAAAATAGGGGGGGGGGGGGGGGGGTCTAAGCATAAGTAATAGAACACATCGATCATTTTTGTCTGTTTGTCTGTTAGTTTGTGCACGCATCACTTCAAAACTACTGAACCGATTTTGATGGCCTTTTCACAGAAACATAGGGTTTAACCTGGAGTAACATATAGGCTATTTCATCGCAATCGGCTTAATCAAAAGTTATGGAAATTTTTATTTATTTATTCATTAGTAGGTATGCAATATAACAAAGAAGTATACTTATAATGTTTGGTGCAATTCAGATTGTGATGTGTTAGGACTACATTTGGAGCTGTAGTGGGGGCGGGAGCGGGAGTGGGTCCAGAATCGAAGTCAATAAATAATCGCGTAGTCCACGCGAGCGGAGCCGCGGGCACAGCTAGTACACAATAATGACTATATAATAACTTAAACATTATGTTTTTTTTGGGCTGTTGAAATGGATCCCCTATAGGGAGCGCTTTGTTCCGTGTATTGGTCTGTCCATCCGATAACTCGAAAACTACTAGATCATGACATTTTTTACTATTATGTATTCAAATAAGTATATAAAATTACCTAGCAATGTGGGAAAGTTATTAATGAATTTTAGTAAAAAATAAAACATTAATTAATTTTATGCAAACATTACTACCACTAACAATAAGAGTAGTACTATGCCATTACCCATTGGTTGGCGCGCGCGCGAGTACATTATCTTCATGTTAATTAAAATTATATCCACTGTTTCAGGTTGTGAATATCTTCAATGTGTTCATCACATTCGGCGATACATTCCTGCCTACGCCAGCGTCGTACGATCAGTTGTATTACGAACTGATTAGGATGCATCAAGTGTTTGATAACCTATTTTATATGGGTAAGTTCCGAATATAGTTTCAAATATTATACCACGGCTTTTCGGTAACCTGCATACGCCATAAAAGAAATTCTAAAGCTCATGTGAAGTCAACAACCCGCACTGGGCCGTCGTGGTGGACTATATTGCCCTGCTAGCTAAGAAGACCGTAAAGTGTTCTGGCAACATTTTGGAAGTATTCAAAAAGGGGTTTTCTGATTCCAAATTTGCAATATGAAAAAATACGTCGAAGTTGGGTACAGTATTTTTGCGTGATATGTAAATTTGTAATATTACAGCGTTGCGCTATTCGACGGGCGACGGCGAGTTCAAGGCGGAGGCGCTGCGGCTGGCCAACTGTCTGGTGAACGTGCGCGCCATTATACAACACTTCACGCCCAAGATAGAGGCGTGGCTCTCGTCGCAGAGCCTCTCCACGCCCTCAGAGGACCAAGTATTACTTTTATCATCATATCAGCCCTTCGACGTCCACTCTTGGATATAATAAGTCTTCCCCAGTGACCGCCACCACACCTTGTTCTCCGCCCTCCGCAAGTGGCCTAGTTTGCTAAATGTCCACTTTCTTGTATGATGAGGACATTCAGTGAAAGGGACATTTTACTTTCTAAAATGTTCGTAAGAAAGTGGCGAGTAAGGGATCCCCCCCTTACTGAGTCGTCTGCCAACTTTCTCATTGCATTCATAAGCGCGTTTTGCACCATCGAGCTAATAGCTAACTACGTGAGTCGTATATTGTCGCGTTTTGCAATCAGCGACTTACAGTCCGATGCAAAAAATAATATATTTAAATGTTAAATGTTCTTACGGCATTCTATTTACACCTTAGTTTTTATTTTTTTAAGTAGCAGGAATTTTTTTTATAATTAATTTCAGATCCTAGAAGTAGTTCGCAAGAATTACGACAGCCTCATACTGAAGCTGCAAGAAGGTTTGGAGGCCTACGAGCGGTACAGCGAGCGCAGTCACCGGCCGCTGCTGTCCAGGCTGGTGCTGGCCGCGGCGGCGGGCGCCCGCCACCGGAGCGACGCCGCCGCGCTGCACCACCACACCGCCGCCGCGCTCTCGCACTATACAGGCATCTCGTGAACGTAGTGGCGGTTTCGTGCTCTCTGCCTTATCTCTACACCTTTGTTCGACCAAGAAGTTGTTTAGATTTCCATCCTAATTCTACAGGCAAAGCGCATAGCCGAGTAGATTTCTACGGTAGTGGATCGGTGCGGGAGGGGTATGTTTTCTACGTCAAATGAGCCTTGAGTCGGACGTCGTCATCGCTGGCGTCGTGTATAGTGATACAGTTCTGTTACGTCACATGCCACCCCTCCCGCACCGCTCCGCTACCGTAGAAATCTACTCAGCTATGCGCTTTGCCTGTATCATTCGCAATTGTAGCTATTGGCAGCGCAAAGTTACGCACGCGCTCCTAGCGTCCAAATTAGGAAGCTAGGAGAAGACACTCGATAATTGACAAGTGTGACGTTTTTGCGGTAACTTTTGAATAAATTAGTACTGGAAAAGTTCGATTTTTGGCCGCTAGAGGCACTGGTGCGTTGCCAATTGTGGGTTGCCGTTCAAAAATCTATTGATAGTCTGTCGCTAGTCTGAAATAGGAACAGTATCGAAATCGAAACGAGGAAATACTATTGATAAACTGCGATACAATAAATGGTATCAGACGTCGTTTCTTGTTCTTAGGCTATTTACACTGCTGTGCGGATCCGCCACCGCCGCACGGACGAAAAATGTGGTAACCTCAAAAGCAGGGTTCGCAAAAATCCGATATAGTAAATATCAAAATATCCGATATTTGATATTTATCCGATATAATATAAAATGAAAAGATGCATATGAAAACATGCAATTTTTCGGCTGCAAGTCGCTTTATTTAATATTTGATCTTTTAAATCAAAAGTGTAATATAAAGATTGAGTTTGATATATTTAATATTTATTTATTTATTATAAAATTAACAAGAAAACAGTCTTCGAGTTTAATAATCATTAATAATCAGTCTTATTTAATCAACAGTTAACCGAATGAAAATTTATGTTCAAATATTTATTTAAAAAAATTTCAGTTTAAAATTTTAATATTACTTAGTCCACTTCAGGGTCAGGTCTCAGGCATAAGTCTATAAGCGGGACATCATCTTCTGGCTCCCAGTCTAGTTTACTTTTAGATTCTATCTCAACGTTAAGCAATTCTTCGGCATTGGGATCACAAACCCAGTTCATATTGTATGTTAGAGTTATTTTAGACTGATTCAAATTCTTCAACATATAAACCAATTTATTAGGTTCCTAAACGATTACGAATTTTTATTGCACCAGGCTATGCAATATGGATGCTACTGAGACAATAAATATCAATTGATATATATCAACATAAATGTCCGCGAAATAATAAAAGAGGAGCTAATTTGAAGGCACAGCGCGTGTTCGGCGCGCCGTTCGGCTTTGTTCGGCTATTGTAGCGATGCGCAGGCGTTACGCTGATGGATCGTCTGCCTTTTAAAATCGTTACTTATTGATGTAGTGTAATTTCATGTAGTGTCATTGAAGCCAGTAAACGTGTTAACTTTGTAACGGCGTTAAACTCAATTTGGGAGCCCACACTTTCGGCGGAACCAGGAACCTACGACATATATATCAATCGATATATATATCATGATATATATACGTTGATACTTATCAGCGAACCCTGCTTAAAAGCCTTAGAATAGAATTATGCACTGACTCGACCTTCGAGAAATATCCTATTAAATAACACTGCGCTGTCCGTGAGGCTCTTATATTTTTGGACTAAAAGGTGTTTATAATTTCATTTACATAACGATGACGCATTCAACATTGCTAAATAAGCAACTGTCAAGTTAAAAAGCTAGCCTATCCATTAAATGGGTATGAAATTGCAATAATTAAACATAGATAAAATGTATTTAACAACAACATATAGTGTACGATAACTTCATATCGAGATTACGATTTTGGTTTTCATTAAACGATATTTTTTATTTATACATAATTATAATACATTAGTAGAACTATTTATTATGTAGTTTTGTGTTGCTGTTACCAATACACACTGATATGAATTATTATTATTGGAATATTTTTATTTTAATCATAAGATATTGTATAGATTTTAATATCTTAAAATGTGTAGCGAAGATGGACTGAATGAAATAAATTGTTTCTTATTTAAAATAACAACAATCGTTTTGATTGAATCTTCAGAATTTATGAATTAAGGCCTTTTGCACATTATAAGACACCAGACAAGAAAAAATTTCTATGCGCGTGTCTGATCCGATATAAGAAAAAATGTCTTGTAATGTGTATGGTCTCATATAACAACCAATGCGACTGGATATCTTATAAGACATTTCTCATAAGACACAAGAAATTTTCTTATTATGTGCAAAAGGCCTTACTGTTGGAAAAATAAACGCAACGAGTTTCGAATTTAACCACAACTCCTAAGCATTTCGGATCATATCCGTCGAATTACAAAGCCAATTTGTCCTGATTAACTGGTATGTTTCATACTCGGAAAAGCGCCAAACGCATATCAGAATATGTCCCATGAGAGTACAAAATAGTTTTGTAGTTCGACGGATATTAGCCAAAATGCTTAATGGCCAGAAGGAAAGGAAACTGCTGGAAGTGAAGCCGTTGGAGAACCATGTGTGGTGGCGCGCCACGGAAATTGTGCCCAGCAGTGGACGTCGTTAACATGTAATGTAATAGTTGTTACGCATTAGTACATATATACAAAGGCAGTCTTATCCTTATCTCTTGAAGCACTCTCTTCCAGAGACAAATGGGAAGATTAGATTACTCAATGCAGAGTAATAGTAATTTCAGATTCAGTAAATACTTAGTATATTTGAAATTGAATTATACATTAAATATGTAATAGACTAGACGCACATAGATACAATAACGTCTGACTAAATGCATAATTGGACTAGATAATTGATTTCAATAGACTAGATAATGGTCTTAGGAATGTAACATTTCTTTGGTATGATTGTTTTATATCACATAAAAAACTTATACTATTTAGTATAATTATAACTTAACATAATTTAACCGTTTTCCATCCATTTTCGTTAGTTTGTCAAAATTAGTTCACAGTTTTCAATTCAGCAAGAGCTTCTTTCACTAACTCTTGTAGTTCAACAGGCAGGACTGTTTTAGTATTAGTGCTACCTCCAAAGTCGTAGCCTGCGTCATTACCCTGGTCTAATGAACCGTCACTGTTGTCCTTATTATCGTCATCGCTGTCTAAATACTTGTTCTTAATATTCTCCGAATGTTCTTCTTTCAAACGTTTATCTTTCGCGTCTTCAGATTTAACTGAACTTGCGTCTGGAAGAAATTCTTCCAGTAGCATCTGGGAGGGAAATACGGGTACGTACTTCTGACCATTGCACCAGCTCTCTAAAGTCTTCTCTAATTCAGTTATTCTGTTTGCCAGGATTCTGAAAATACGAGTTAATAGTTTCAGAAATTATAAGGCATCTTACAGCAGACTAACAATATTTTGACTAACAATTGTAACCAATTATAATAATGTACGGCAATCAAAACACCCATTTGTCACCCTAAGAGCACACACCGACTCTCCATACAAGCGAACAGAGTTAATCACCTACTACTATTACAGGCGCACCAAACTGTTGGCGTTCAAGCGCTGCTGAAAGAGGGATGTTATACGTCAACACATAAATGCTTCACTTTCTAACCGGCTGCGTACTACACGCCGTGCTTTAATTTGCGGGTGACGTTACACTCGCGGGAGGAGGTGCGTGTCGCTTCTTTACGTAGTAATATTCAGTATTCTCCGCTTAAGGTTAGGCCAACTCCCCCAGAAAAGTAAGAGTTAGTGTAAAACATTATTTTGATTTGCTTACTGGTTAGTCTTCCTTTGGTGTTGTAATGCTATAGACTTATCATTCAAAGCTTCAAATAACCCCAAGCAAAGTGACTTCAGTTCTATAATAGATGTCCTTTTTAATCCAGTTTTTGAGTTGCTGTTTAGAAATTCTCGCACTGGAAATATAAATTACACATTCATTAACTAATAAAAATTTAAAAATTTACTTTTACTAATATATTAGTAAAAGATAAAACTCAGTATCTTTACCAACCTTGTTTTTGAGTCATTACATCAGCAAATCCTTTTTTAAGATTCATAGTTTCGTTTTTATTTCTATTGTCAAGCAGGGTCTAAGACAAACAAAACATTACCAATTTACACATAACATAAAAAAAACACAAATAATACAAACTTGTACAAATTCTGTTTTATTAAATGTATAATATACTCGTACAATTAAGTCTTTGTCCGAGACGCAAAACTCATTTTCATTTCATTTGGAATGGAATATATTAGAGATGTACCGACTAGTCGGTAAAGCCGACTAGTCGGCCATATTTGTAGTCGGCGACTATTCGGCTAAAAGTCGGCAAAAACCGTCGAATAGTCGGCCCATTTTTTTCCTTAATTTTTTAGTTCCTCTACTAATAAAATAATATACGTTATGTTAGCTATGTAATTCAACATTGTTTTATTTTTTACTAATTAAAACACCAAGTCTCACACGTAAACAATGATAAAAAATGCAATGCCCTTGAGTATGCACCCTTACTTTGTGAAAGACATTAATTTATTGGAAAGTGTCCAGAGAAAACCTACAAAAATCCCTTTCTGCCTAAGGAAGAAACGTTACGAACAGAGACTGCAAATTTTGAAACTGCCTTCCCTTCAGGAACGACACAATCGTGGTGACCTTATCCAAACCTCAAAATACTGACTGACAAATATGATTGTCCTGACCTGAAGTCAATCTCCAACCTCAGTTGCATCCACAGAGCAAGGCACAAAAATGACATGAAGTTGTTGACAACTCAATCTAACACCCTCGTCGGCCACAACACGCTCAACAACAGGCTCGCGAGCACGTAGAACAAGTTACCGCAGGACGTTGTCGAAGCCCCCTCAGTGAACACCTTTAAAAACAGACTAGACAAGTTCAACAAAAACCAGTGTTACAAGTGACAATTCAAATACTTAAATACACCAGTTCAGATATAGGCATACCAGCAAATTGCTGCTCGCCTATTATCCCTATAATAATAATGTAAACAAAAACACGTCCCGACAAGTCCGCCTGGCCGCCGCCGGGCGCCGCGCGCCGGAACACGAGCCGAAAGACTATTCACGAATATTGCCGATGTCATCCGAAAGCAATGATCGGCTTGGCCGACTAGTCGGCCGACTAGTCGGCCATTTTGCAGCCGACTAGTCGGGTAGTCGGCCAAAGTCATAGTCGGCCCATCTCTAGAATATATACATCCCCACGATTTCGTTTTTGTTAAAAGCTGGCTTTCCCATGTTTGTTCCCGCGGGAATTAATAAAAAAAAGTCTTTTGGTTGTCTACTTACGTCATTTGAAAAACTGCGCAAAATTTGATGATTCCAGATCCAACTGTATGAGATTATTAATGGCATTTATGTACGAGCCGCAAGATCCAAAAGGGCAGATACTGCTGCCAAAAGATGATGGGCGTTTTTGTATGAAACCTGGTCAACTCAATAAAAACGAAAAGGCCAATAACGCCGTAAATACGACTAATTGAGATTAGCCGCCATAGCCCATAGTAACTTCTGTTAGATAAACTCTTTATTGCACACAGATAAAGAATAACAATAAAAATAGGTACAGATTTTTGGAAAGTGTACAAAGGCTTAAAGCGATCTCTTCTAGGCAACCTTTCCCAACGAAAATAAGAAAGATTCTGTTCTATTTAATAAGATCTTGGTATTGTCGTATCACTTATTGTAATTGTTTACTAAAAATCCCATAACGCCGACAGTACAGCTAACTGAGATTAGCCGCCATAGTAACTATTCTATTTAATAAAACCTTTTCATTGGCGTCACTTGTTATTGGTGGGTGGGTACCAAGACGCCCATCATCCCTTACTGCACTGTTATCACCAGCAGGGCGTCACGTGTACGGAAACAGGATAACGCCTACGTCGGCTCCGACACGACTTATTATCGAAGATGTGTGGGTTTCCTCGCGATGTTTTAGAACAGTCTGTAAAATGTTCGAAAAAACCCCGACGCTCTATTAGTTAAAGATAAATAAGGAGGAATATTTTTTAACACAAACCTTATATTTAGTCAATGTTCTTTTAAGAATCTCTTTCTCAACTTGTAACTGGGTTATTCTCTCATTTAGATACTTATTCTCAGTCACCAGAGCATCTATATCTACTATTGGTTTTGGTAAATCAACATCCTTGTCAGTAGCTTGAGTTTTTAATCTGTTAGATAATATATAACTGATTTGATTATTCAAACGCTGAACTTTATTCTTATAGTAGTCCCTGTCAGAAGTTAATTCTTCTTTTTCATCTAATGTTGCTCTGTAGTCCGACTGAATTTGTTGATACTGTAAGTAAAAGAATATTTATATAATAATTGTCACCTAAGTTCCACCAGACATGGTTATGGTATTGCCAGTGATACACCAGAAACTAAGATCAATAAAAAAAAAATTTCAGACATTCACACCAATTATCCAGTCCCAAACTAGGCAGAGCCTGTGGTATGGTTACTAGATAACGGATAGACATACTTAAATAAACATACACATCCAAGACTTGGGTACATACATTTATATTCATCATACGAACATTCGCCCCTAGCGGGATTCGAACCCGCAACCTCCGAATCCTCAAATAATGCTCAAATAGCTTTAAAAATGGTCTGTCATTTCGCTAAATCACTTGTGCCTTGCGTTTGCATATGTTCATGTATAAACATGTAGAGCCGCTATGCGTGGAGGCGCATTTTATACGGTCGCGATCCTCAGCAGTGAGGGAACGACAGAGAAGAAGAAGAAGAATAGATGACGACTGCAATTGGCATTCAACATCTCACCAAAAACATTACTGTTAAAAAGGGGCCAAGTTCTCATTGGAAAATTTGAAAAGGTTGGGCTATATGAAAATATATATGCCAAATGAAATCTATATGCCAAGTTCAAAGAACTTTACAATAATGGAACTATATGTTTTCCACTATTTACCAAAGGCATTGAATATGTTCAGCCATGCGTCAGCAAACGTGCCGGAGGCTCTACAGTTACAATTTGAACGCATTGATAAAAACTTGGTAGGTTTTCGTGGTGAAAATCTGTTCTGTATGTACACAGACAATAGAGTTGGGTAGGATCAATTTCGATAGGCAAGCTGACAGAAGAATTCAGTAAGGCTGGGCAGTATTCGGAAAACTGCGTCAAGTCTTCACGTCGCGCATTACACAATGTTTAAAGACAAGTCTTTTATCAGTGCATCCTGCCTGTATGATTACGGCGCGGAGACGTGGACATTGACGGTGGGCCTGATCCACAAGTTTAAAGTCCCTCAGCGAGCTATGCTCGGGGTCTCTATTCACATTTGTCGCAGTACCGACGACCGTTGGGGAGACGAGTTATAGAGTGGAGACCGCAGATCACCACGCGCAGGGTGGGACACCCCAACGCGCCCCCAAGTGGATAGACGACCTGAAGAAGGTGGCCGGAAGCGGCTGGATCCGTAGGGAAGGAGACCGGGTGTGGTGGCGTTCATTGGGGAAGGCCTATATCCAGCAGTTTGACAGACATTTTGTTGTACAGTTAATTGGATATGCAAAATAGGTCTCAAGGATAAGGGAGGGGATTAGGAGGGGAAGGAAGTCGGATGGGAAAGAAGAGAGTGAAGGGGAGGGGCAAGTTGAGAGGGAATGAGTTAGAGGAGAAGAGAAGGAGAGGAAAGATGAGAGCGGGGCTAGCGGGAATTTGAGGTGGTAGGACAAGAGGGAGGGGAGCAGTGGAAACCATAGAAAAGTAGGGGGATCAGAAAAGGAAAGTAGGGGGAAGGTAAATGGCGGAGAAAGGGTGTAGGGAGCGGGAAGGGGTTTTCAATGTGGTGGGAAGGGGACGCGGAAGGAAAGAATGTATAGGGGGGAAAGAGAATTTAGAAAGGGCCATTTTTTATGTAATAATCTTTTTTTATGATAAATATGAAGTAAATGTAAACTTATTTAAAAATTATTATATGTATAGATGAAAAACAATAATTCTGTAGTCCAACGGGGGAAACCGCCGCCGGCACGCAAATTTTATGTATACAATAAATATTTTCAATGCATAATCAACGGACTACCAGACGTGGTGAGGGCCTTCATCCTTATGTAGTAGACATACCACGCTCTCGCACGAAGCGTTTTGTTTCCTCTTTCATGATGCGAACTGCTAAGGAATTGAACTCCCTACCAGCTTGGGTATTTCCGGACAAGTACAATCTGGATCTTTTTAAAGGAAGAGTGAATAGGCATTTTCTGGGTAAGCGCGCTCCACCTTAGGCCTCATCATAACTTACCGTCAGGTGAGATTGAGGTCAAGCGCAAACCCATTAATATTAAAAAAAAGCATAACCAGATTAATAGATTTGTTTTAGGATTTAGTAATAGATAATGTGTAATGTTGTCCACGCGAACGAAGTCGCGGGCAACAGCTAGTATAATATAATATTCTACTGATGTGTGTGAAGTCGGTGCCAAGAATATTTAGGTTTTTCATTCGAATTAACTTTCGTTAATTGTTTAACTCTGTATAACTCACTAAGTATACGTATTGTTCTTATTATTTTTAGGGTTCCGTAGCTAAATGGTAAAAAACGGAACCCTTATGGACCGTCCGTCCGTATGTCACAGCCACTTTATTCCGAAACTATAAGAACTATAACTGTTGAATCTTGGTAAGTAGACGTATTCTGTGAACCGCATTAAGATTTTCACACAAAAATAGAAAAAAAAACAATAAATTTTGGGGGTTCCCCATACTTAGAACTGAAACTCAAATTTTTTTTTTTTCATCAATCCCATTCGTGTGATCTATAGATAGGTCTTCAAAAATGATATTGAGGTTTCTAATATCATTTTTTTCTAAACTGAATAATTTGCGCGAGAGACACTTCCAAAGTGGTAAAATGTGTCCCCCCCCCCCCCCCCCCTGTAAGTTCTAAAATAAGAGAAAGATGAAACTAAAAAAATATATGATGTACACTGCCATGCAAACTTCCACCGAAAAGTGGTTTGAACGAGATCTAGTAAGTAGTTTTTTTAATACGACATAAATCGTAAACCACAATTTACCACAATAACTTTTATATTATGTTACTTGCTGCTACGGAACCCTTCATGGGCGAGTCCGATTCGCACTTGGCCGCTTTTTTGACTTGGCACCGACTTTACACACATCAGTAGGTATCTAGCACATATAATAATATTTTATTTAAATTAATAGATAATAGGTTTAGACAAGAATTGTCATATTGTAATTGTGAGTTTTGTACTGGAATTGTAATTTAAATTTGATTTATAGGTTTGTGTAGGAAATCGTATGTAAATGTAACCAATTATTTTTTTCCTTTTAGTTCCTAGGTGTTTTTTGAAAAGGATTTTTTTTATTTAAAAATATTTTTTGCTTTTTAGTGGTGTTTATATAAACATAGTGGTGCGTAGGATAGATCTATCTGATTTAGAACCCTCTAAACTGTTAACTAAACCCCATGATGAACGAGCATTAGCAGAAATGCAATGATTGAGAAATCTCATTTCTGACGAAAGATAGACCGGTACCTATCTGGGTTCAGTATTGTACCCTAATAAATTATAATAAAAATGTGCTATACTGTGACAGTAGGCCAAAATAGCGGTCTGGCAGTTTTGACAATATTTCCCATGTAACCAATAAAGTAAACGTATTGCAACTACGTAGGCCATCTATGGTCTACATCGATTTCGATTTCACCAAATTATGCTTTCGGAAAGCAAATGTACGAGTAACTATAAAAAATACCCAAATCGCTTCAAGTGTGCCTATAAAATATGAATAGTTTCCTCGATTTCGGCAGGGTTCCATCATCAGATCCTGATTGTATGACCATGGGACCACGTGGGAAGAATAACCTTTCAACCAAAAATAGAATTTTCCAAATCAGTTCAGGCGTCTTCGAGTAATCGGGGAACAAACATAAAAAATAAAAAAACTCGATTTCTGCAGGATTCCAACATCAGATTCTGACTTGATGACCATGGGACCACCTGGGAAGTATATCCTTTCAAACAAAAAAAGAATTTTCCAAATCGGTTCAGGCGTCTTCGAGTAATCGGGGAACATACATAATAAATAAAAAATAATAAAAGATTCTGACGAATTGAGAACCTCCTCCTTTTTTTGAAGTCAGTTAAAAATAGAGAAGTCAGATTATACAATCAGTACTTTTGACAGTTCGTTTTGTTAAGCTACTTTTGACGCTTATTGTACCGGTGGTGTCTGGTTTTAATCACACACTTGTATTCCTACAGCAGTTAAGCTTATCACTTGCATTATTTTTTAATATTTCGTAACCCTCTACAGCACAAGCTTAAAATTATAAGTTCTTCATGACACAGTTATTCTGGGATATCAGCTGTCACTAACAAGTTTCAACAACATTTTATGAACCATTATGGAGTGACAGCAACATACGTATAACAACACTTTCATGTTTATCGTGTTACATAAAATCTATTAGGTACCTTTTTGTGAATTTTTTCTAATTCCTGCACTAACTGCTCATAATCTTGGTTGGGATAAATAGTTGTGGACCTTTTTAAACATCCATTGCCTTCTTCAACAGAATCCTTTCTTTGTAATTGTTTCCTTAGAGCCAATATGTCCCCTGTAGATTCATCTAATTTACTGCGCAATGTCTCTACCTACAAGAAATAAAGGAAAAATACAGAAAAAGCCAGTGTGGTGAACTATGGCACCAACACCAGGCCTGTGCCCCAACAGTGGGGACATATACAATATGCTGTTGATTGGAGCATTACCTCTATCTTGAGCATATCATTGTGATCTCTTGTTTTAGCTAGCATTTCTCCGCCACTGATAGTGTTTGTTGGTGTAAATCTATACATATTGCTGCCAGAATTATGGTTCTGTCGTGTCATAACTTTGCTGCTTTTCAACTGCTCAACTAGGACCTTGTACCTATCCCTCTCCATACCACATTTGTCTAACTCTTTGCTCATGATAGATAGTGCATCAACCTTACTTTGCAGCTTACTCTTGAGTACTGAATTCTGAAAAATATAGACACTTTTTACGAAAGTTGGACTAACATAGTAACACTTAAAAATACATGTTTCATAATGCCCCATTTCATACACTCTGACCTAACTTACATTAGAAACTAATTTTAAGTCATTTTGGCAGGCTAGATCAATTATTGCAGTATTTTTAACATCCCAATTTGTCTCTCTGTGGTCTCCTGCAACCAACATGCTCGTCGTATATTCTCCTCGCTACCTATTTTTTATACTTTTTAAGTAACCTAACACTTATTTAATTATTCAGAGAAATTTTATTATTTAGTTGTGCTAAATAATAATCTAAGAAATAAAAACGTAAACTATGCGTGTCTGTAAATTGAAATTATTTTCAAAAAAAAATTGGGGGGCAGGGAGTTCTAGGGGGAAGTAATAGAACACATTACGGACATTTTTTAAATTATTGTCTGTTAGTTTCTGCACGCATCACGTACAATAAAAACTATCCTATTACCTACTATTCGAGGACCTAACCTATATGTGTGCCAAGTTTCATCCCAATCAGTCCAGTGGTTGAAGCGTGATTGAGTAACAAAAATCCAAATATCCAAACTTTCGCATTTATAATATTAGTGGGATAAATAGACATCTACATCATTGCACACAATAAATATGAACCTTGAACTCAACGCCCAACGTCTGGCTTTGTGCAGCTGAGCCAGTTGCTGCTCGCCTTTTATCTTATTAATAATAATCATTTTTAAGTAAGATCATGTCTGCCCATGCTGCATGAGAAAAATAATACATATACTATTTGGTTACCTCGAGTACATAATCATCCAGTTGCGGATCTTGAAATTTCACCTTAGTTGCAGATTTATTGAACATCATGTGATGAAGAAGGAAAATGTAACTGTTACATCTATTGATTGGGCATAAAATATTATAAACACATCGACAGTATAAACAAAATAAAACCTAGGAATCCGCAAATAGTATCGATAGGTACCTGAGTAGGTCGATACTTTCGTTACAATACGAAGTATTTTCATACTCGATGCTTTTGTTACGATACTTTATTAGGTATCGATACTTCTTCTTCTTCACATACTTGATACTTTTTGGTGTACCGATACCAGACCTACTTTGTTTTGCGAATCGCCCAGCGCCAGGGATGAGAATACGCCAGCGCTAGCTCTATACGCGTGTGCTTTGCGCGTGTGTAAATGCGGCAAACCGTATCGCATACGCATAAAGCGTCATCTCATTACCCCTCTCTTCTATCTTGTTTTGGTGATGCATAACAACCATCTCGGTCGGGATAGATAGATTTAGATTAAATCCCTATCTTATCAAAATATGATGTCGTTACATGGAGACAAATTACTTTTTATGTCTGATTATGGTCCTGTTGCAGTGATAAATATTAGAGGTTTAAAAAATAATCATATTTACATCTACCATTTTATTTACCATTAGGTCAGTGTTTATTGTAATAAATAAATGAGCGGATTATTATTATTGTAATTATACTTTTTTTTATTATTAATTTTGAGACACGGTTTCTAAGGTGATGAAAAAGTACTCGATAAGTATCGATAGTAGTATCGATAATTTTGACTCGATACTATCGTCGGTATCGATTTTTTGATGCGATACTGGTATCGAGTACAGTATCGATACTTTTATTTTTTTGCGTATCCCTAAGTAGAGGTCAGTGATACCAGGGAACAAATGCACTGAAATGCACAGTATCGATACTTTTATTTTTTTGCGTATCCCTAAGTAGAGGTCAGTGAAATCAGGGAACAAAAGCACTGAAATGCACACACCAAAGAGGATATAATGAACCAAGAAGTTTGATAAACTTCTTGATCACAGTAAAAGGTTACTTTTTTATATATTTCAGGTAACTTCTGTGAAGACCCAGCTGGCAACACTGGTCTGAGCATATATCAAAGAGCATATAACACCTGTGATGTGAATTTGCCATACATATTTTCAAAATAAATGTCTATCTTTCGCCATTCTGTTATTTTTAATGCTAAACAAATATCAAAAACTATCTTCAGTTCAACTACAAGTAGTAAGTAACTATTTATTTCTAATGTGATGGTAATGTATGTCAAAATTATTGATTTTTGTTGCATTTAGAATATGGTGAATTACTAGCGCTCTATGAGTGTTAAATGGTTTATTATGCTTTAATAAAATCAAAGGCAGCAAAGCACTCTATTAACATTTAAAAGTCTTAATTGTGCAAGTGCCCGCTTTGTGCACCTGTAAAATATTTTTACTCGAACTTCGAGCACGTGGTCGTAGGCACGTACTACTCTGTCAAGAAAGTACCGGGAAAAGATCAATAATACACAAAATGTTAATTATTCATCCAACTTTATTTCATCACCTTCAAAATATGCTCCTTCAGAAGCGACACACTTACGCCAACGAATAATCCAACCATCAAAACATTTTTGAAACGCTTTTTCCGGAATTGAGTAGGTACAGTTCTCGCCGCGAATTCTCCTTTATGTCTTCTATCGAATGGAAACGGGTGCCACGAATTGGTAATTTTAGTTTAGGGAAAAGAAAAAAGTCGCATGTAGCCATATATGGTGAAATAAGGTGGTTGCTCAATAATGATTGTGGAGTTTTTGGTCAAAAATTCATTCACAATGATGGCCTTGTGCGATGGCGCCTTATCGTGGTGCAAAATCCAAGACTTCACAAATCTGGCCTTTTTCGTCGAATTTCCTCCCTTATACGCCGCATAACGCTCAAATAATATTCTTTATTTATAGTCTCACCTTCCGGCAAGAACTCTTGAGTGCACAACACCACAAACTATATAGAATGCTACGCATCACAACACCGCGATAGTCAAAGAAAACAGTCGACATGATTTTGACTTTCGAACGACTTTGGCGTGGTTTTTTCGGTTTCGGTTCAGTTGGAAGGCGCCACTCTGAAGCTTGTTGACTAGTTTGCATGTCAAACTCGTAAACCCACGTCTCGTCACCAGTAACAATGCGTTTCATGAGTGTTGGGTCGGAATTGACTCGTTCTAGCATGCCTCAGTGACTCGTAAGCGATTGAGTTTTTGGAGAAAATTCAGGTCTTTTAGGACTAGCCGAGCGGCAACATGTTTCATAGCTTGCGTCATTTTGGCAGAGCCACAGTCTCTGATTTGAAATCTGACCATGCAGAAAATTTGTCCTGGAAATGTACTATTTTGTACTCGAAAATTAGAATTTGTACTTCAGCCGTTTAAAGTTATAGGGGTATATTGGTGGCTCTGCTAAAATGATGTCACTACAGCAGAGCACGCCATATCCATAGCACAAATTCAGGTACAAATTTTGTACGTTTACAGAATTCTTTTGTAGTTATCGAGTTATAGCCGTGGCTCTGTTGTAGTGACGTCATTTTGGCAGAGCCACAAACAAACCCGAATGTCTCGGAAACGGTAAGGGTTAGAGATCTGAATTTTGGATATATGGAGCACAAATTAGAGTACAAATTTTGTACTAGTACAGAATTTTGATACCTTTTGTAGTTTCCGAGATATGGCGTGGCCCCTGCTGTAGTGACGTCATTTTGGCAGAACCACCAATATACCCCTTTAACTTTTTACCGGCTGAAGTACAAATTCTAATTTTTGAGTAACAAAATAGTACATTTGAAGGACAAATTTTCTGCATAGTCAGATTTTAAATCAGAGGCTGTGGCTCCGCCAAAATGACGCAAGCTGTTTCATACCCAAGTGATTATTTAAAATGGTACGTGAGATACAGAAAGTTCAACGGCTATCTCTTTCAAAGTTGAATGAGGATTTTCAGTCACTATTTCCTTCACTTTTGCGATGTTAACTTCAGTTGCAGACGTTGATGGCCTACCAGAGCGAGGCAAATCTTCCATCACATCTCGACCGCTTCTGAACGCTTTGTACCACTCGTAAGCACGTGTTTTTAATATAGTCGACTCACCGTAAGCCTTCTGTAACATTTTCAGTTACTCCGAACACGAAATTCCATTGGCTATGCAAAATTTGAGACAAACTCTTTCGATATTTTTGTTCATTATGAAAATCGCAATATACACTAGATATAATATTACTAAAAACAACACTGTATTAAATATAAATACTAACAGATGCAACTCTGCGCGCCAAAATGGAAAAAAGTAGTGCCAATCCAACAACAACAATAAAACAAAAATATTGAATTTGGAACCATAAATAAATCATCCATTCCCATCGAAATAGACATCGAAATAGACATGATACTTAACTCTGGATACGCCCTTACATTTGGTAAGGGCGTATCCAGAGTTAAGTATCAATGTCACATTAAAAATTATATACAGGACACTGAGAAAATAACCTCTACGGATACTTAACTACTAACGGAAACAAATAGGTACTGTTAGAGAGGCATTCAGTACCGAACACTGAAAATCTTATTGTATGGTGACTTTTAAAAAAATTTCATACAAATAACCTTCTTGCGCCACTAATTTTGTATGAAAAGTCTTATAGTTTTCTTTTGGGGTTTTCAGAAAGACACAGTAATAAGTATAATCATATTTTTGACGCGACCACCGAAAACGGTAGGTAACCTGCCCTACTCGTGTTTGTGGCGTAAATGTCAAGGACTTATTGGTATTGGCCGCATACTATCGCTCTGTTCCACGCAAGTAGCCACAATTCTTTCACATTCACAATGAAACTTGTGCAGTTACTATTCAGAACATTTAAATATTTACTAAATATTGACATTATTTAACCGTAGCGTCAATATTTAGTAACTAGCTGTGCCCGCGGCTTCCGCTCCCGCTCTGGTCCCGCTCTCGCTCCCGCTCCCCTCCCGCTTTCGCTTCCGCTTCCGCACCCACACCTACTCCCCTTTTCCCACGCCCACGCCCACTCCCACTCCCATTCCAACTCCTACTCGCAGCTCCAAATGTAATCCACTCATCGCAATCTGAATAGTACGGAAATACTATTATTTGCAATACGAGTATATTGCATACTAACCTTACCTACTAATGTATTTGAAAACTAAAAATGTCTATAACTTTTAATTGAGTTAGCCGATTGCGATGAAATAAAGACTAAATGTTAAGTTAAGTTAAGCCGCATGTTTTTGTGGAAAGTCCATCAAAATCCGTTCAGTAGTTTTTAAGTGATGCGTGCACAAACTCACAGACAAACAGATTCTAAAAATGATTGAAATGTGTTCTATTACTTATCCTTAGACCCCTCAATTTTTTTTTGCAAATATCTTCATTGTACAGAAACGCGATGTTTACGATTTTATTTATTAGATAATTAAATGTTCTGCGTAGTAACTGCACAAGTTTCATTGTGAATGTGAAAGAGTTGTGGCTACTTGCGTGGAACAGAGCGATTGTTTGGAACGCTCCATCTAATAGTACATAGAGATCGTTGGCCACATAGAAAAAGTGTTGTCGGTCGTGTTAAAAAAATCCCGATAGTGTAAGTTGTAAATTAAATTTAATATTTCAAATTTTCGACCGATTGTTCATCTATTGGGGGTCATTCATCTTTTGGTCCACTACCCTATACCTAATACAAAAAAATTACAGTATTCGATACTGAATGCTTCTGTGACAAGTATTGTTACAACCCTGTATGGGTTGTGTTGATAATGTTGGTTGTATTTGGGGGAGTTTGTATAAAATGTGAAATATGTTGATTTTGGATTTACAGGCAGATCTGTAAGGACAGCAATGGATGCAAAACTTTCAGCCAAGAGGATAGTTTGGATGGATCTAGAAATGACCGGCCTTAACATAGATGAGGATCATATTTTAGAAATTGCCTGTCTGGTGACTGATGCTAACTTGAATGTTGTCGCTACTGGCCCAGACATTGTGATCCATCAACCTAATGATATTTTAAGTAAGATGAACGCCTGGTGTGTAACGCAACATGGTGAGGTATTAGCAATACCATAATTTATACTTATGTTTTTTGTGCAGGTAAAATGTACCTACTACAGATTGTAATTGTTTAATTAATTATCTGTTAAGAAATGAACACACAAGCTATAAATGGTTCAATGTAAGTGTGAGCACTTTAATTGACGACTTCCGTGGCGGAACGAGATAGCTCTCAGACTGCCACGCCGGAGGTTGCGGGTTCGAATCCCGCTATCTAGGGCCAAATGTTTGTATGATGAATATGAATGTTTGTACCCAAGTCTTGGATGTTTATATATTTATTTAAGTATGTCTATCCGTTATCTAGTAACCATACCACAGGCTCTGCCTAGTTTGGGACTGGATAATTGGTGTGAATGTCTCACATATTATTATTATAATTTAACCAGTGAGAAGAATGAAAGGAGGTGCATGAAAAGGTTGATGAATGTAAGTGAGGCTAGTGAGGTGTGTCAGGATCGCGCAAAGTGGCGATCCATCGTCTCTGCCTACCCCTCGGACTCTCTCACATTCAATTTATTTCATTACACTCCAAAGTCAGAAAAGTGTTCGAATGCACATATACACAATATTGACCATTTCAAAGTTTTTTTAAATAAATAAATTCAATAAAGCAAAATATGTATGATTGAAATTGAAATGATTTACTTAAATTTTTTGGTCGTTTTTGGCCGCGGTGTTTATCAGATTAAAACGAAAGATGTCAAAAATACTCCATTGTATGATTTTAGTATGTAGGAGTATTTACCTAATGGTCAATGACTTAAACCGCATGATTTTGAGGTGTTGCCTATTAAGTAGTTTTAATCATAATACACATAGCAAATCAATTGGTACACTTTTTATTTCAATTGATGCTAGGTTTTGAGCCATGGTGTTTTTCCTTTATGTACACAATTATATGTTACAATTAATTTTGTTCCAGAGTGGTCTGACTGAGGCCAGCCGAAACTCAAAGATTTTGGTACGAGATGCCGAAGATCAAATATTAGAATTCATCAAGGCATGGGTGCCTGAAAACAGATGCCCTCTCGCAGGGAACTCTATTTACATGGACCGTCTTTTTATCCAAAGATATATGCCTAGAGTAAATGCATACCTACATTATAGAATCATCGATATCAGCTCAATAAAAGAACTTGCAAAGCGCTGGTATCAAAGAGAATTTTCAAATATTCCTCAAAAACAATTTAAGCACAGAGCCATAGATGACGTTTTGGAAAGTGTAAAAGAACTGCAGTATTATAGACAGAATGTGTTTAAATCAAAAGAGTCAGATTGTTTGAAATCAGAATAGAAAAAATTGAACTTTTTATAAAAGATGTTATTTGATATTGCATAATCAATATTAGGTGCAATTTATTACATGGTTTCCTTTCTTTCCATAATTTCTTGTTAATATAAATTTAGTCAGATAAAATGGTAAGTTAGGATTGTCATCTATCCGGGTTTCCCCTGATTTGCCCTAGTTTAAGGGCTGCCCGGCGAGTTTTCTGGCAGGGTTTAATTTTTTTTTTTTTTTTTTAATCTATATTAAGGGGTTTAGTCATTTCTGACTATGTCACCCCAGGGTTTCATTTGTAGTCCAGGTTTTAAAGTTTTCAAGTCACCGCTCGCAAGCAAATAAGTTGATTTATAACAATGAAGTCTATTTTTTAGTGTAATGGAGTCTAATATTTTTACCTACAGTACAAGAAAATACCAATTACCTTTTTATATCAAATACCAATACGTTAGTTGCAGTTTAGTTTCAACTGGTACTATGTACTTGGATTAGTAATAATTAATTAACCCGGTGACAGCTGTCAAAATAAAATTAATTTAATGTATATTTGGATTGGATTAATATTTCACATCACAACCAGACATAACAAAACGCCCTCAGAAAAACGATATTCGTTTTTCTGAGAAAACGCCAGTGACCAAATATCAACCACTAAACCAACCAAACTTCAAAAATAATGCTAGATTAAACATTTTTAAATACTTATAAATCTCAAAAACTACAAGTTTCGAAGGTCTAAAATTCTATGATAAGAATTCAAATACATGTAAAATAATATATCATCAATAAACATCCGAAACAGCAAATCGTGGGTTGCTAATTTAAAGGTACAGATACACATGCTCATTAGTCGCACGAGAGCATGCGATTTTCGAGCAAGTGCTACCTATTCGCATGTGTATACAGCGCGCGTGCGAATAATGAGCATTCTTATTAGGAGCATGCGACTAAATCGCAAGCCGGTTGATTTTTGAGCATGCTACCTGGGGTGCGGGTGGAAGGGGGTGTGCTAGTCGCACGTGTGAACGTGTTTGCTTATTAGTGTTCGAGTTCTGAATAGATTTGTTGAATTCGTTTTACAAGAAATTGTCATAATAGAACGTTGTTGATCACTTGGTTCACTTACAGGAGTATTAATTTTCAACTTCGTACTCATTCATTTAACGGAAAATTCTGAATGTTTTTGTACGCATGGTCCTTTAGTCGCATGCTTATAATAGCATGCTATATGAAAGCAAGTGTGAACACGCAATGAGCATGCGACTAATGAGCGTGTGTATCTGTACTTTAAATCTGAGCCTTCACTACTTCGTTTATGATCTGAGCCCTATTTTTCCCAATCTGTCCGATCGTAGAGCGAATAGTAGGTATGACCAGTTGGACTAACCTGTACACAATGGCGATGGCCGGTAATGGGCCAATAGTACTATTGTACTGTGGCCTTTAAGTACAAAAATGTATGGGGACGGACAACCAACCTATTTTATCTGTGGTGTTGTTTAGCGTTGTCAGAATATCGATAGTTGTATCGATGGTTTCGATCGATCTACTGTTAATGGTATACAGGCGAAATACGTACACTGCTGAACATCAACCTCCCCAATAGAATGTCTATTTTGGTGGCCTATCCATTGGGGAATTCGTTATAATCTCCACAGAAAACATTGGCTTGTTCTTTCAATAAATTTTAATGCTAGCACTGATGTGAAATAAGTTGCATGTCATGCTAAATTTTGAAATTAATCCAATTTTGAGGGATCTATCTCGAAGGTGTATTGGAGGCATCTAAATAAACGGCCAAGTGCGAGTCGGACTCTCGCACCAAGGGTTCCGTACCTGGAGTTCATAAACTATATAAGCACCAAACATTGCTTTAACGAAAAAATAAACTGGATTGGGGGACAAACATAACTTCGCCATTGGAAAACTGTTGTCTCCATACATAACATACATCGCGTCCAGTTTACCAACTGCAAATAAGTTTATAATCGCAAAAAATATATATGATTTATTAGTGATGTAATTACAAATTTACGGTTTTCGGATTTTTCCATTTACTTGTGCTATAAGACATTGCTTCTTGCCAAATTATGATTCTTTGTCAACGGGAAGTACCATACAGGTTTTAATTCCCTTGCGAGTGTCAAAATATGAGGCATAAACGGCGGTATCTTTTGATTGCAATACTTAGAAGTATTATTTTTGCACAGATCCACGGGATTGCAGATTGAGATTTGATATTAATTTCAACTTGATACCTCGACGCGTGAGTAAAAGTGTCTTTGCAGCAAGACGGACAGACAGACGGACGAAGTGATCCTATAAGAGTTCCTTTTTTCCTTTTGAGGCACGAAACCCTAAAAATTGTAATGCTACATATCTCAAAGGTTTAAGAAATAGGAATACTAAGTAAAAAATGTTCTAGTCATCGGATCCATTAAAGACATCGGGATTAAAGACAGCTAGGATTCACTTATAACTAGTTTGTGCAAAATAACAAAAAATTAACGATAGAAATCTAAGAAATCAATATTACGTGCCACTAATGACAGTCGGTTCTATCTTTTTCATAGTAAATTATCCGCATATCTCTTTATTTACAGTAGAAACCGGTACTCTTATTTAATTTCAGTAGTAAGAGAATAACATTTTTAATTATCTCGGAAGGTGCAACTTAGGCGCACCAAGTTTCTTTGCATGAATTGTAGCACTTAATAGCTAGATTCCCTCAGTGAAATCCATAACTCGAAATAGGACGGGAATCAGGAGATACATAACTTTTTATACTCATTTCCTTAGTAAGAAAACACATTTTGTTAAATAACTGCCAAAATATGAGTCTGACAGAAAAGTTAGCAATAAGTACATTTGAAGACAATATTAAAACAAATCCAATGCCATTGTCAGTTTTTTAATATTCGTAATTTTATTTTCATAGTGTTAACAACCGCCCTTTTCTATGGAGTCAAACCACTGTGCAACGGGCCATCGATGTTTATTGATTTGCAGAGAACTATTGAAAATCTATCGATATTCCGGCAACACTATAGTGTCACTGACTGACGGCTCTTGACGGCTTTGCTGTCGGTTGAGTGTTGTGGTGTGGTGGTGTTACTTGCTCGTTCGTTTTGGTTTTGTTTGTCTACCTATTTTGTTTATTGCATGCAGGTGTTGAGTAAATTTTTGGTTCATATCAATTGCCAAAGCTATTTTGATGCCATGTGGCCCAAACAGGACCCTATGAGTAGTTTCAGTTCTTCCTAATTCCGAAGAGAATGGCAGCGTCGGGGACTGAAATCGAAGACTTCTTGAATGGGCCTCTTGTTTCGTGGGTGAGTGATCAACCATCCGTGCCTATTTTATTTCTTTGTGCGTAAGAGCGAAGCGTGAGACAAAATTGCTTAGCCGTTCCGTATCAATGAACGTGTGATTTTGTTTTACTCAAGATATGACTGGGCTTCTTCCATTTACTGTAAATTCAATTGTTTATTGCTGCTTCCACATTCTAAAAATAGGTAGCCATTACTTGATTGATTTAATATCTTCTTTACCATGGAGAAAACATTATCATTTTATTTAGGTAAAGGCTAAAATAAAAATGTATTAAACAGAAACATCTTTTGAAAATCTTTTCTAAATTATTTGGTATGAAATAGACCATCTCATCAATTGATGCAAATTATTCAAAGATGACATTCAGAGAAAGTTACTTTTATTAATAAATTATCATATTGGATTGGATTATATAAGTAATAAGATCTCTGATCTAGACTTATGTAAGATCCCAAGCAAGCAAATTACAACTTGGTTATACATAGAATTGATGTTATGATTTGGTAAAGGCATGAAACAATGGTACTGAATCTGTAGATTTTTATGTAGGTATTTATTAAAGCTTCATGCACACAAATGTGTAAAGGAAAGCTTAAAACCAAAAGCAATCTTTACCAGTTGACCTTGGGTCATGCATAAAATTTTGGCAGATGCAAATGATAATAAACAGAAACCGGTTTGCTTGCCACTCTTTTCTCTACAGATGATTTATTTTGTGAA
The DNA here is from genome assembly GCA_947086405.1 of Esperia sulphurella. Taxonomy (NCBI): domain Eukaryota; kingdom Metazoa; phylum Arthropoda; class Insecta; order Lepidoptera; family Oecophoridae; genus Esperia; species Esperia sulphurella. The sequence goes on along the minus strand of OX352271.1, from coordinate 6,458,818 downwards.
GCAGTACAAGTATACCAGCTCACTCACAGACCATTGAATGATTGTCCTACAGTAAAACCAGTTGGAAAATATTGAGTTTGAATTTGGAGTTATTTGATTGTAACAGAAAGCTATTGAAACTTAATGGCAGTATTCAATAACTGTTCTACATTGTAAACACTGGTTCCCAGAATCATAGTGCATTGTCTGCATGTAGAACATAGGCTTTCTTACATTGTAACATTCTTCATCCATCCTATACATATCAAGCATTCAGATACTCTAACCGCCTTCCTACTTTTAAAGTAACTCAAATATAAAAATCAGGAGTGTGAATTAGGGGCTATTACAAAAATATTTTTAATGCAATTTGTATCTCAACTACAACAATATAAGATTGATTCCAATAAAAAAAAACAATCATGATAATATCTGCAATATTTTCATATTCATCAACATGGATCAACTGAGGGCTCAGCTGTACAAAACCTAATGTTCGAATTGAAGCTTCATATTTATTGTGTGCTGTCTGTTTATATAGAAATGTGTGCAACCACTGAATAATTAAATAATATTAAAGTTGGGTACCTGTAATGAATAATAAGTAGGTATAAAGGTAAACAGAGATTTTTGTCATCTAAATATTTTATTTTTAAATTCCAGCTAAAGTCATCCCTAACAAATTCAGAATGCATCACCGATTATTCCTCCCTGTTCAACGGGGACATACTGCATCAAGTCTATCTTCAGATTGACCCAGAGCCTTCATGTCACATTACAAAACTTGTTGGCTTAGAAGATCAAGCCCTAATCTTAGGGAGAGTTAAAAATTTTGATGCTATAGTTAAAAATTTAAAGGGATTATATGAGGAAGAATTGGGCATGACATTGCTGGTGGTTCCAGAATGTATATGTTTAGGAAAAGTTCCAGAGTCTAGAGAAGGTCTGGAAAACATGAAGCTACTGATTTTGTTACTTCTTGGTGCTGCAGTCCAGTGTCCCAATAAAGAGATATTTATTACCCGAATTAAAGAACTTGATGTGGACTTACAGCATAACATAGTGGAGTGTATTAAGCAGGTATGTCAAATTGATTAACAATTCTTGAACCAATAATTACTGTAAACTTTAACACTATGTTGGTTTTGTTCTTACAATAAAACTCAGAAACTTGGCTTATAGAGTATTAATTAAGAAAACCTCCCTATAAAATGAAATAAAATTCAGTCAACTGTTACAAACACTTAATTAATGCATATGTGGGGATATAGAAGCTATAGCCAAATCAAGCAGTGGAACTAATATGTCTTTAAATAATGAGTAATGATATGGCCTTGGTTTGTTTGTATGGTAGTAAGGTGACAAATTACACAACACCTAACTTTAGCAATATGACCCTGCTTGCTACTTGTAATTTAGTTTCAAATGATGTAACTCCAGTAGTTAGTATGTAGAGTTGCATGACCTAACTATATTTGTTTAATTTAATCATATACTGCAAATTCCACTGGATTTATTTATTTACACTGCTATATTATATTATGAGGTATTCTCCAGAACTACTGGAAAGATTTTAAGATTCTTTAAAATGTTGGAATGTTTATTTGCTCTAGATAGATGAAATCTATGTTTAACTTCATGAAAATACTAGGCTCTGTGGGAAAGTGAACTGTGAATCTAGTTTTAAATATAAAGAAAATGTTGTTTATTGCTGCATAAAATATCCATCCATCAAACCTGCTTAATCATATGTTTTATAAGAAAGACCCGAAGAAACATACTGGCTTCCTCCCCCTTTTTTTCTTTTTATAAAAAAAAAAATATTCACTATACTAATCCTAACAATAAAAAGTTATAAAAAATCCTTTTTCAGGTGACTGATATGCAAACAGTTGTTTTAACGCCCGACGCCATAGACCTCTTTCAGTCACCAACTATGTTCAATCATATGCGACGGTTGGCTAAGGAACGTGACCACTATCTCCAAAACTGGGCTTCCTCAGTCATTAATGAGGGATTGTATGAAAATGACAGTGACAACAAAACGGGTAGAAGTCGTTCAACTCAGAATGTTAATCAGAGTAATGGAGAAAGCCAACATCTAGCAGTTGAGTTGGCTGACTGGAAAGCACGTTTGCGAAAACAAAGACAAGAGCTGTAAGTGTTCTCCTCATAATTATGACGTCAAATATTCGTAAGCCATAGAGGCCAAATATTACTGAACATCTATGATGCTCATTAATATCTAAACAGCAAGTGTCAGTGATATCTAAACTTTACACAAACTGTATCATCATCAGTCAAAATAGGTCCACGGCTGAACATAAGACTCCCCAATAGAATGCCACTTTTGGCGGGCTGTCCTTTGTCATAAGCATATACATTATTGACACTTTTATTGTATTGATATTAAACTGGCGACCCGCCCGGGCTTCGCACGGGTGGATATTTATTTTTTAAACAATTTGGGATAAACGTAAAATCAAAATATTCAATTTCGGTTGCGTCCGCTGCGTAGGGAGCCAACCTATTTCATAGATGTGCACGCCCCTCTCCCGCACTTCGGTGCCCCCTCCCTCGCCGCGTCGCCCGCTACGCTGCGTGAGGCAAATTTTTTTCTAAACATTAGTATTTTGTTTAGAATGACATTTTTAAATTCGTAATATCTTTTGAATGGAATGTCCGATTTGAATAATTCGAAAAGTAATCTACAGGTATTGAAACAGTATTGAATTCGAAATGATTTATTTGGATAAGGCTCGCTTCCTCGAAACATGCACTGGCGTTGTGCTAGTTTAAGGTATTAAACTATAGTATTATCATATCAAAAAATCCATGTGATTAGTTAAAGAACTAATTAAGAATCATATTACTTGATTTTGTTATACCTATTCTAATTATAGAGAAAAGAAATATGAACTGTCACTAAAACTGCATTACGACTTCTGGCGTTCATATAACTTTGAGTTATTATACGGAATTAAATATAAAAGGATTGTTTAATTCCGGAGTGAAAGAGTCATAGAACACCCGAATTTGTAGGAATTTGATTTAAAAACTATCAAAACAAAATATCCTGAAAAGTTACCCAACTTTTGTATATTTGCCCTTATATATTATGTGCAAAATACAGTCAAACTTTCTGAAATTTGGCGCACGAAAATTCCATACAAATTAGTATGAAGCTTTGGCAACAATATATAACTGAATCTCACGGCTTGTCAACCTCATATCGCCGTGTGTCCAGGCAAGGCGCACGTCTCTTAGCTCCAGCAAAATAAATGCTCGCGCCTTGTGTAAGACAAGAAACTACCGCACAGTGGGTTTGTTATCGATACGTAAGTTATATGGATTTGTATGATTGGCAATATCTTATAGTAAGTATTAGTGTATATCTGTAGGTCACAGTTTTGGATAAAAAAAAAATTGTCCATAAGAGCGAATATTGCAAAATAAATGCCACGTATAACAGCATTTTACTCTAATTATTATCTAATAAATAAAATCGTAAACATCGCGTGTCTGTACATTGAAGATATTTGCAAAAAAAATTGAGGGGTCTAAGGATAAGTAATAGAATATAAGTAATAGTAAACACATTTCAATCATTTTTGTCTGTCTTTTTGTCTGTGAGTTTGTGCACGCATCACTTAATAACTACTGAACGGATTTTGATGGACTTTTCACAAAAACATGGAGCTTAACTTAACATTTAGTCTTTATTTCATCGCAATCGGCTAACTCAATCAAAAGTTATAGACATTTTTAGTTTTCAAATACATTAGTAAGAGGTTAGTATGCAATATATTGCACATAATAGTATTTCCGTACTATTCAGATTGCGATGAGTTTGGATTACATTTGGAGCTGCGAGTGGGAATTGGAGTGGGAGTGGGCGTGGGCTCGGGCGTGGGCGTGGAAAAAGGGGAGTGGGTGTGGGAGCGGAAGCGGAAACGGAAGCGGGACCGGAGCGGAAGCGGGAATGAGTGCGATTCTGTAGTTCACGCGAGCGGAGGTCACCTGGACCTGGACCTGGATTTAAAGTCTGAGTGGAAGTGGGATAGGGAGCGGAAGTGGGAACGGGAGCGGATCCTGTAGTCCACGCGAGCGGAGCCGCGGGCACAGCTAGTATAAAATAAACGTATAACAAGTAAATAGTTTTTCACGACTCTTAGCATACAATACCAGATAATTTTATTACAGCAAGCCAGTAAATGAAACTAATTATTTATTTATAGTACACATTCATACATTTTTTATCTTTTCATACTGCCCTTTTTTATACACACTGATTTTAACCTTTTGAGACTTGAACATTTTGCTTTTTAGGGTCGCCATGCATAAGTTGGTTCTTAAGTTCGAGCCTGTGTTAAAAGTTTTATAGATTATTAATTGATTCGACTTCTAAAGACAATTTTATCATGTCACTCAATCGTCAACCAATTTTGGTCAGACTTCAAAATTTTGGATTAAAGAATTTTGGATAGAAATATATTTATTTAGATGGTTCTGCATCTGTTGGTTTGCAACTGAACAAAATAAATTATTATGATTTTATTTGTATCAGTCAACACGAGGGATCGAGTTTAGCGTTATTTTTTCAAATAGCCTGGTTTTAAACGTTTTTTCGGTTTCTTTCAGAGAAATTCAACTTGCAAAAAACAGTTTAATTAAAAAATAAATAGTTTTTTATGTCCGTTTTTTTCGTGGAATCTGGTTTTTTTTCATGTTTTTTTCCAATTTCTCAGTTCAAAGCCGGGTGCAGAACGGGACTCCTTCATTCCATTTCGTAACTAGCTGTCAAAATTAAAACGACCATATCTCAGAAACTTTTAACCCTAGACTAGGGGTATCTTTACCAAAAAGAAAGGTCTTGATGAGATCTTCATTTCGGATGACAGCTGTCAAAATTAAAACGACCATATCTCAGAAACTACTAACCCGACTTCGAAAATATCGAGTTTTTTATTCTCGACGCCGTAGTTAACTAATCACTGATTAGTGAATTACATAACTATCGAAATCGAAAAATTGGTCGAGTGCGTTATTATTATAGTAGTAGTTAAAGGCATGAGACTTTGACATTCTACCTTAAATTAAATTTTAAAGGTTTTGATAAATTCGGATGATTCTGATTATTTACTGACTATCTCTTAGATCCGTCGTCCATTATGCTATGCAACAGCAACTGATGCAACGGATCGCCAATATGCTGTACGAACAGCCAAAGTGTCGCACGCGATTTCATTTAAAATAGATTGTATTTGCACATCTGTAATGTCACAACAACCATAGAAAATAGTAAGACAGGTTTTTAAAAATCATACCTCTGTGTCAAATTAATGCCATTAGGTAATGTCATTTAAATACCTAATTAAATTATTGATGGCAGTTATGACATTTATGAGTTATGTATGACGGACGAACGATTAAATATTTTTGTACAAGAAATAGTCGTCATGTTATGTTGCATGCAAGGGCACACCATGTTACGACCTAGTCTAAATTAAGACATACTTTAACATATTGTAAAAAAAAACGCGTTTAAAACATGTTTGTTTCGTTTAAGTAGATATCAAATATATTTCTTTCAAATATTTGTTGAAAAAAAAAACTTTTGAAACATTATCGAAAGAAAAAAAGTTTATTTTGTTTCAAGTTTTTTTTAATGTACTGGTTTCTCGTACTGAAACTCGGTTCCTGAATCCTGCATTCCATATATAAATAAGCACCCTTAGACAACAGGGATCCAAAGTGTAAGCAAAATTATCTTCTGAGTAAGCGCTCTCCACCTTAGTCCTCATCGTCACTTACCATCAGGTGTGATTGAGGTCAAGCGTAAACCCATCTTAAAAAAATACATTAAGAAGTCAATCATTGATTCATACTTTTTATTTGATAATTATGTAAAAAAAATTCCAAGAAGGAACCACTAGGCGTGTATACAATGTGTGCGTGAGCGAGCCGATCGTTGTGTGCGCGAGTCAAAATACCTAACATCGGCGCGGACCAATTTCGTAATGGCCCCTTAATACAAAGATATGGATAACATGGTCTGATTTTGGTAGTCATTTCTATCAACTTTGAAATGTAAAAAAGTAGTTATAGTGACATAACTACAATAGTTAGACATATGGTATCGCGACGTTTTTTGTATATATTGATATGTTCTTTAATATTGTAGAACATTTTTTGTTCTATCATCAATAGTTCATGCGATGAAAGACATTTTATGGCAAATTTTTTACACCTTGGGTTACATTATTGAAGTTTTAGTAGGGATCCTTAAATTTTATAGTAATAAATATAGACTGTTACTCAGGGATAATGTAGCATTCTTATGGTGAAAGAATTTTTGAAATTGATCCAGCAGTTTTTGAATTTATTCGTTACAAACATTCAAATCTTTCCTCTTTATAATATTAGTGTAGATTCGTGTAGATTAACACCAAAGTCGTCAGAAATATTTGACCTCCTCAACCGCTTACATATATTTGATGCTGACTGTACTTAATTCTATCATGATCATCAATATGTAAACATAAAAAAATTCCAGAGAAGAAAAATCAGAACAGTTATCAGAATGCCGAGAAGAATTGGAACATACTAAGTTAGTCCTCGGCAAATTGCGAACTGACAGTCAGGAGTGGTTTAATGAAGCTAGGAAATCATCAGGATATAGAGATGAAGTCGATGCTCTTAGAGAGAAAGCTGATCGTTGTGATAGGTAAGCTATTGTTTGTATAATTATTGTAATACCTACTTGTATCATGGTTATGAATTGATCCTCAATCCCAAAAACTTAATGTGCATTCTGCTACTTTTATAGGTTAGAGCAAGAGATTCAGCGGTACCGCGATCGTCTTGCTGATGCAGAATATTACAAAACACGGGTGTCAGAGTTACGCGAAGATAACAAAGCACTTATGGAAACCAGAGACGCCCTTGAGGAACAACTACAAAGGGCAAGAAAGAGAGCTGAACAGTGCCTGTCCTTAGAGGCTGCAATGATCAAGCTAAAGAGAGAAGCAAACGATATCGCCTTGGTAAATTGTATACTTGGTTTTATTAAATTCAACCGTTTTTTATTCATCTAAAATACTAAAAATAGTTTGTTTCATCAGGAAAGGGATGCTGATCAGAGAAAAATTCAAGAACTAATTGAAGAAAATAATCATCTGCAATATATCACAAAATCTGTACTGAGCGAAAGCAATAACAGTAACTTAGATTCTGATAACGAAGGGGAGAGCACACTGGAATCGGGCGAAAATAGTTTGTCTGAACAATTAACCAGTAACGCACAGGCCAGAGCTTTAAAACTTGAATTAGAAAACAAGCGACTGCTTTCAACGATCGATAGTTTAAGAGAACAATCAATATTAGAAAGTAGTGATAAAGTTTTAGAATTGGAGAAAGAAAAAAAAAGATTAACTCTAAAATGCGAACAACTACAAGAGAACTGTAATAGAGTAATGTCACAAAATTCGGAATTAGAAGAAGTATTTAAAAATGCACTAGAAGAGAACAGGAAACTACAAGATTCTTTGGACAGTCAAAAAACATTTATTGATAGACAAGCTATAGACAGAGATTCAGAAAAAAATAAACTACAAGACTTCGAAAAACATTTAGAATCTTTAACCAAAGACAAGCAAAGAATTCAAATGCTATGTGACTCCATACAAAGAAGAGCTGATGATTTAGAAAAAACTTTAGACGCGAGAACAAAGCAATTAAATATTGTAAAGCCTGAGGCTGACAAAGTAACAGGTTTTATAATACAAACAGAAGAATTAAAAACAAAGCTAACTTATAGTGAAAAAGAATCACACAATCTTCAAAGAGAGGTAAATAAACTCAAAGAAGCAGTAGAAGAAAAGGATGTTCTACTTGACAAAATATCCACCGAAATTGAGCTAAAGAAAAAAGAAATTGAAAGATTTAGTAGGGAACTTGAAATAAGTCAGAATGTTGCATGTAGACTTCAAGATTTGGAGCAAAAAACTCAAGAACTTAAATCTCAAAAGAAAGTGGATTCAGAAACTATACTGACATTGCAGAAAGATTTAATTTCAGAAAAAGTTAATTTTGATAAGTTACGAAACTGTATGGAGAAGCTTGGAATTAATGCTTTGGAAATTATTAATAAAGAAGCCAATGTAGATGAACTGCTGGAGAGAATAATTACTAATACTGATCATGAAGGATTGATATCTGAAATTGCCGCTAAAGCAAATCTAACGAAGCTAGTTCCCTGTCAGTGTAGTCATGAAGGAGTAGATGATGCCCTAGAGAACGAAATTAATCCCCAAATTGAACAATTGATGTATGATTTAGCAGCATTACATGCTTCTCTTGAAAATAGCCAGGCTGAAAATGCTAAACTACAAGTGAATATAGCAACATTGAATTCTCAAAACGGTTCCTTAATTTCACAACAAATGACGCTACAACTTGCTAATAGTCAACTAGCGGCCGAAAAAGAAGAAATAATAAAACAACTAGACGTTTTGAAAGATAAACAAGATGAACTTTTGAGAGATCAAGTTGCTTTACAAACTCTTCATGAACAACTGAATACTGAATATGAGATGTTGCTAAGCGAAAGAGAACCTGTGAAAATTACTGTAAGGGACTTAAAATTAGAAAATCGAGAACTTAAGGAAAAATTAGCCAGTTCCGAGATGAAGGTTTCAGATATTGAATTAGAAAGAGACGCATTGAAAATAGAATCAAGAAATTTGACCAATCTCAGAGCTGAACATTCCAAGTTGAAAGATGATTTCAGAAATCTTTTTACAGCCAGTGATAGACTCAAAAATGAATATAGAAATATGCAAGAAGAATACAGAAACCTTAGAACTGAGGTAACGCAATTGAAATTAAGAAATACAGAGATGTCTGGTGAAATCAATACAAAAATAGAAGTCATTACAAGTATGGAATTAGAAATAAACAAAACTAATCAACATTGTGAAATGTTAGTTCAAATGAATAAAAGCTTAGATGCCGACAGGCGCTCTTTGATGGACCATGTATCTCAACTTTTGACTCAATATCACGAACTTCTCGCGCATTCTTTGAAAGACAAACAACACTATCACGAAGAAGAAAAAATGTTTGCTGATAAAGTGAATGCACTGTGTCGTCAAAAGGAGAAACTGGAGGAGAAAATTATGGAGCATTACAAGAAGCTTGACAACTGTACAACCAAAAGAAGGGGCTTTGGCGCTTCCTTTGTCAAAAGGGTCCGCAAAGCTGGCACGGATTTAATAAATAAGGTTCCAACTAGAAACAATAAAAGAATAGAGGATGCCAGCCGGTCCAAGTCTCAATTAACGCTCGCTGGTTCAGAATCTGGCGATTCAGACCAAGGTAGTCAAGATATTGAGAAAATGTCCAAAAGCTCAGACCAAGATCAGGGAACTTCGAATCCAAATACTGAATCTCCAAGACATAGTACCGACTCTAATTTTAGCAGACGATTTGATGAAAAGCTTCAAAAGAAATCGGACAATATGGACATGACTATATCTGGATCTATTCCCAGTCTGGACTCAGCAAGGTTGACAAGTGAAAGCAACTTTGTAAGAAGGCTCTCCACAACGTCAATACATAGTGGCGGGGGCGATGATGCACTTATAAGAGCGTCTTTGAGAAGACGACCACATAAAGCTGTGCCATCTTCACACAGAAATAGTTACCAGGGTTTGGAAGGTGACACAGGATTACCTGCAGGTATGTGATATTTATAATTTTAGTTTGGAGGTATAAATAACCTACATACAGGTATATAGGCTGTTGATATTGATTTGATGTAAGATGCTTCTAAAGTATTATTGTTTTTCAGCAACCAACCCTTCCCCCGTATTTGGTACAGCCGGCTCGCGGCGTACAGTCTACTTGGCTGATGACAATCCAGAGATCAATCTTAATACAAAACCGCAGAGTACTCCACTCAAAGAAACTCCCACATATTTAGTGTACAATAGAATATCGACGGTCATTGGGGATGGCGCTTCTCAAAGCATCAACGATAGACCGGTTTCCGATCAGTATAAACCAATGTCAGAACACCCACAAACCTCGGACAATTTACAGGATAGAGAAGAACTGAAAAATGACAGAAAAACAAGCAGGAATGAGAAAACAGACAATTCAAAAGAGTCCGCAATTTGGTACGAATATGGTTGCGTGTAGCGATGTTGTCAGTGGTATAAGTATCTGTAATGCATGAATAGACTGATGAGATGCCTTGAAAATCGGGTTATTACTATGCAATATTATGAAGTGTGATTGGTATGACTACTGTTATGTAAGTACTACTTACTAAGTACCTAGCTTTTTACAATTTACGATTATTGGCAATTTTCAATATTTTAATTAAAACAGTATTAATTTTGGCATTTAATTTTAATATATTTTATAAATGAAAATGATTCCCCTGGATCTTTATTTTTTTAATCAAAGTTACTGAATATTTTTCTGGTTCAGTTTGACTTGAAAATACTCGCTTTTATTTTATTGAGGCTAGTTATTTATAATTAATGTTACACAAATATAGTACCTTTAAAGGAAATGTCTTCAAAATGTAAAGATAATATGAAGTGGACACAAGGAATATGGATCGTCATTCTATCGAGTAAGAAACATATCCCTGTTTTCTCGTGGACCCATTTTTTTTTTTGTTAAAATCAAAATGTTTAGTTGGCAGTGGGAATGTCACAGCCATCGAGATCTTGTGACAGCATATAGTACGACGCTGTACATATTTTTTGTGTAGACTAATGTTTTGTTCACACGATTACATCATTTTATCGAATGGACGACAATGATGTAATGGTGTAATGTAGTCATGCATTAGCTGAAAAACAAAAGTTTTGTTGTTTGTAAGGTAAATAGGCAACGAATATGAACATCTTTTAAGAGATGGTAATACTCATTACCAGTATCATTCTAATGCTATATCCGATTACCTAACATTAAAACTAAAAGAATCGAGATGTTACAATAATACATTTCCTTGCCAGTGATACTGTGACAGTTAAGCTAATATTATTTTTAAGTTTTGTATCCCAGTTTCACTAATAATTTATATTTAAGCATAATATTAATTTTGTACAATATTAATATTAGATTCTTACTTTTTATGACCATATGAAACGTGATATACATACCTGTTTTAATATTCTTTACTGTACTAAATCGTCTTTATGAAAGGACGTCTTTAGTACTTAATGAATTAATGTCACCCTTATGCCATACGTAAAAGGGCTCTTGTCAATTAGACGACTTAAATTATTAAAAATACTTATTTTCAATTATCATTCCTTCATGATTTTTTTCACATAGTACGAGGGCGACACTGAAAGTTCTTAGAAAATCAAAAACTGAACAAACTAGCAAGTTATTAGTTTTATTACATCTTTTCAAAATAGTGTCCATTCACATCAATACATCGTTGCATCCGATGGAACCACTGAGAAAAGCACTTTGCCCACTCGTCCTTAGACGGCCTTTTGAAACGCAGCCACTGCTTTCTCGACGTCCATAAAACGTTTTCCTGGAAGTTTTTCTTTTATTTACGGGAATAAATAAAAATCGTAAGCTGCGAGGTCGGGGCTATACGGCGAGTGACCCAGTAATTCCACGTCTAACGTCGCCAAATAGTCCATCGTGTGCTTGGTGGTGTGCGACAAGGTGTTGTCGTGGTGAAGGATGATCCTACTGCGAGGTCGTTTCTCCCAAACTTTTTCCAAGACAAGTGGCAAACAATTGTTAGTGTACCACTCCACAGTAACTGTTTTTCGGTCCTCTAAAATAATTGTTGCGTAATGACCTGTCCTTCAGAAGAACGAGGACACCATCTTTTTTCCCACGCTTCGACCTCTTCACTTTAGTTGGCAACTCCTCGGAAGGAAACACCCACTCAGCAGACTGTCTTTTAGTTTCAGGATCATAACAGTAAACCCAGCTTTCGTCACCCGTAAGTATGTCGAACACAGCATTTGAGTCACCTACATTAAACGTTTTTGGGCCTCTGTCAAATTATGAGGTATCCACCGGGCTTAAAGCTTCCTGACCGCTAAATGTTCATGGAGGCTTTTGTGAACTTGACTCATACCGATGCCTAAGCTGGTCCGAATCTGCTGATAGGTGACTCTTTTGTCAGTCTCTATCATACGCCGCACAACACTGATGTTATCTCCAGTCGTAGAAGGCCGTCCCTCACGTAGATCATCGGTGAGATTAGTGCGACCACGTTTAAACTCATTAAACCAGTTGTAAACAGTGGCAAGAGATTGGCCTTCATCGTGAAAGGCCAATCGAAGTCTATCATAACTTTTTTGTTGACTTAAATGACATCGAAAGTCCATCATTGCACGAAAATTTTCTCGCGTTAAATTCATGCTTACGTGATACACACAATTTTCAATTTGTCGCCAAATCGTAAAACAAAAGACAAATGAATGAAATACGTACACAATAATATTGGCAGAGTTTCATTTTCATAATTTGAACTTATTTTTTTATTATATCGTTTACAAGTGGCCAATACTAAAAAAATCAGTGTCGCCAGTTCTAAAAAAATTCAGTGTCGCCCTCGTACGATGACTTTTTATTTAACACAGTACAAAGATTTATGATTTTAAATGTAATGCAATTTAGGTTACTTAGCTTATGGTGGTCACCCAGGTGAGTAAGACTAGATGGCGCCAAATGACGAATTAATAGTTTTAAATTCTTTAATTTTATTAATTTATTTAGCCAATGTTCAAACCTTCTAACTACTTACCACTCAAAGTATCCAATAATTTTTGATAGCCCAGAAAAGTTGCGAAATTGATTTATTATGTCAAAAATTTTACAAATTCAGGAAAAATAATGGCGCCATCTAGTGTTACCCAACCCGCGAGCGAGCACCTTAATAAGGTTAATAGAAACAATAATAATATTAAGAGTGACCTACAGTCGCGTCGCGGAAATCTACGAATTTAATAATTCGAATTAAGTAGTCTACAACAGGCTGATTTTGAAATGATGTAAAGTAGTGAACGCAAATAAAACAATATTTTATTTGCGTTCACTGGCTGTAAAGGCTTTCAACAACAATTATAGAAGCAAAGCTTGTTGTTTGATCCCTTTTTCGTCAGGTACAAAAACACAGGTTATTTATTAAGAGGACCTAATATCACATTTTCTATTCCATTTGTTATTAAAAGTAATTTGTATGTGTAAAAGCCTTTACACTATTTCAGTTTTGCACTGTAATATCCTTTTACCCATGACTGCTAAATATTTATTCTCATTTATAATTATTTATTAAATATATTTATTTACACAGGGCAACATCGTATTTTAGAGGTTGTTGATTTTTTTTTATGATATCAACTAATAAGATAATTAATTTACTCCTTGTGTCTCTGTTACAAGAACTGAGCAAAATTATAATGTAATATCACTTCTAAAGCTCGTATTTTTTTATACTTTTATGAAATGTTATTTGCTTGTACTGTATCTGGTAGTATGTACCTCTAGTGCCTTCTATTTTGTATTATAATTATGTTTTATAAAACTTGGTACTAATGTTTATATCTTTTCATTTATATGGGTGCTGACCAGTTCTCATAAAGTACATAAATGGAATGATAACTGGTATAATACATATATATGTACTATACTATAAATATACAATGGAAAGACGAAAATACCCAAGTAAAAATCTTTGCAAGCCAATGTAGTTATGTACTTAAAAATCACCTCTCACCGAATTTATATTTTAGCACACAACTTGAAGACATTTTTAAATAAATCTTTGAAATATTTGAATTAGCTTTATTATAATCAAATTATTACAAGTAACAAATTCTTTTAACTACATAATTATTTAAATCAGGCCTGAGATGACATGCATTGAATTCGATAACAAATACAATAAAAAGTAGCTTCGTTTTTAAATGTTCAGTTATTTAATCTGGTATAACTGCAGCTACTTAGGTCGGAGAATATGGATTCTTCAATGCACAATACAACTGACCACTTGGCTAACGATGCAATGAATGATTATGACTATGACTAACAAAACATTCTACGAAAATTATAATTATATGTTGTATTCAAAAAATAAAAGGTCTATTTTCTATGACACAATTTTTGTTACAAAAATTACACATTATACCAAGACTGATTAGTACTTGGTATTCTCCGAATTATTATTCGGAGTCAGGGAGTGACTAATTCAATTCAAATATTCTTTATTATGCACCAAAACATATACATTTTTTAATAAAAACAAATCTTACATAGAAGGATGAATTTAGTGTACAACGGCGGCCTTAGCTGTGTGTGTGATCTGATCTAGCTAGAGAAATGCAGATAAACATACACTATTCTAGCATAGAAACACCAAGCTGCAGAATTGAACAAACCAAATATTCTTCTAAAAAAATTATTTAACAATGTTAAAACTGGTCAATAATACGGTTACTTATGCTACTTTGAATGGCAATTTATTACTTTCATCATCATCATCATGTCAGCCTTTAGACGTCCACTTCTGGACATAGGCCTTCCCCAATGAACGTCACCACACCCGGTCCTCCGCCCTCCGCATCCAGCCGCTTCCGGCTACCTTCTTTAGGTCGTCGGTCCATCTGGCGGCATTTATTACTTTATAGAGAGTTAATAGTAGAGTTTATTGGTAATAGTAGGTAACTTAACAACTTATTTAGACTGGAGATCCATTGCAGTTCAGATCAGCCTTTATTTCCCACTGCAGCACTGGGCAAGGTTGTTTCGTTACTTTGAATGGGTGCCCTGATACCACTGCCTTCCTTCCCTCGTCAACTTTTGATGGAAGATACGATATAACACACTGGAAAAAGTCAGATTACACATTTTAAATACATGGAAAGATTTGTGGCAAATTGAGATAAGGCACAGGAACAGTAGCTTTAGGATAATAGTATGATTACATGACAAAGTATGTTAAGAAACTGCCTTAGTTTTTTTTTTATTTAGTTTGCATTGCTGTGTTCTGGTTTGAAGAGTAAAATGAGCCAGTGTAATTAAAGGCATATGAGGTATTATAACTTAGTCCTTAGGGTGGCAATGAACTTGTGGCTTCAGGTTAATGGGTGACAGTAGCCACTTACCATAAACTGTTTGCCATTTCATTAGTAGTTTTTTATATTGCAAAAGAGACCTTCAATTTGAATTTGACAAGAATAATAAACCATATAGAGAAGAAAAATTTACTCACCTTTGGTCTATCATTATCAGTAGACATGTAGCCAATACACATGGTCTTTGTAGTATGTCCCCATAGTAGTTCCCCTTCTCCACTCTGAGGATCAAATCTCAGTGCTAGTGTGCCTCCTAGTCTATCGGGAACATCCCATAGGAAGGGCGATTCTAAAAAGTTATCCTTCAGGCACTTATCTAGTGCCAGAACAGGTGAAGGGTTCAACAAACTCTCTGCAGTATTTTTTGCTAATTGAGTTCTGATTAAATGTTCTCCACATCCAGAAGTGCATGCAGCTACTGAGGGTTTTACACCATCTCTGCTCATCACAGCCCATACACCACTGCCAAATGAAGCAGCTTGTCCAACTCTTCCTTCATGTTTCAGGGAAACCCCACCTGAGCTGGCACCAGATGCCACTACACCATTAGAATCAACACAGATAGCCCCAACTGTGTCTAAAGGACTGAACATTAAGTCATTTTGAAGAGAATACCTCTTCAACTTTCTTTTACAATGTTTGTAATTACGGAATGCGCGTGCAGAAATCATTTTTTTGTGATCTACTATTTCTAAGCCCATCCTCTGTGCCCATGATCGAGCTCCTGGACCTGTGAGGATGCAAGGCGGTACACGGCCTAAAGAGAGACTGTCACATTGTTTAACACATAGGTGTTTGGCCAAAGTTATCGGGTTCCAAACATTGGAAACTGCACCGCATGCACCAAAGTGTAATGTTTGTCCATTCATGATCGAGGCATCACATTCCACAGAACCATCCCAACTCAAATTTGATCCATAGCCAGCGTTTGTTAAAGGACTATTCTCCAGTTCTGAAATGAAAATATAATATATATCATACATTGCATACACTTGTCTAATACCAAACTAGGATTTTCTCCTAAAATATTGGAAATAAACAAGGACAATTAACAAATATAATGTCTAGACCAGTAACATCTTGGGCCAGAGAGTACCAAAGGGGGTTCCTTTTTTTTATTCCTGATGGGTTTATGCTTGACCTCAATCACACCTGATGGTAAGTGATGATGAGGCCTAAGGTGGAGCATGCTTACTCAGAAGACACCTATTCACTTTTCCTTTATAAAGATCCAAGTTGTACTTGTCTGGAAATACCGAAGCTGGCAGAATTCCATTCCTTAGCAGTTCGCATTATGAAAGAGGAAGCAAAACGCTTCGTGCGAGAACGTGATATATCTACTACATAAGGATGAAGTCCTCCCACGCCTGGTATGGTGCTATGGAAAAAAGTCTCTGACAGTTGTGTTTATAGTGGGGATCGAACCCATGACTTCTGGATCTTGAGTCAAATGACCAAGGCGGTTTAAAATATATTCAAAAATCAGAACATTTTCATAAAGTCCTGTCAAAACTTCACCTATTATTGCCTTTTCTACGGCTTCTACAGCATTGCCGCCTTGACAAAGCGCTTCTGCTGCTTTTCTGCAGGCTACGAAACAAGTCTTCTGGTATTCCTTCTTTAATGAATCGCTGTGGTAACCTGCCCCTATGAACAAATTTTTTGAAAGTCAGGGCATTTTGTACGATACTGTCAGAGAAGTAATGTGAATTTTGCTTACCACAATGCACAGCTATGAAGCCACTCATCCTTTTAGTTTCAAATTACCTGTCGTATGGTATGATCAACTTTATTTTTCTTACATAGTAATAAGAGTTTTCATTTCAATTCTCCATTCCAAATATAATCACATTCAAAAACGCAAACCCAACTCATACTTTCGACACAAAAACAAAGCGCCTGGGTAGGGTTGCCCAGTAGTAAATCATAATACCCACATTCTCTTGTAGGTATTCTCTTTGCCCACATACAATGTGACTGAAATTAAATTTTGTGTCCCTCCAGCGAAAAAGGACTAACTTAGAAAATGCTAGACCTTAGATTAGTGTGCTAGACAAATAAATGTTTTTTTTTTAATAATAGTTACATTTTTTTCTTGAAAACGGTTCAATGTGCCTTATATCACAGAATACTAAATAGTAGGGCAGAAGTCTCTCTTCCGAATACAACGGCGTTTAGGCAGGCCCGTCTCACTCCGGACTTTGTTTACAAAAATCGCGGTGCAGGGTCGACCGGAAAAATCAGTCGGTTGCCGCCCGCTCGATGTGACGCGCGCGCGAGTGGTGATACATTACAGAAATTATTACAGGCGATATTGTATCGCTTTCGGTTGTTTAAACACTAATAAAAAGTCGGATTAATACCATGTAAAAAGGTATTTTCTGTATTATACTAGAAAAGCTATGTATTTATTAATAGTGACGGAAAGTTCCCGAACTATGGATGTTAAAAGTAGGTGCCTACAGAATATTCTCGAAAATATTAGTAACGGTAGAAAGTTCTAGAAATATCATTTTGTTGTGCTATGGAAAGTATGGAAGGTTCGAGAAAAGTCTGAAAGTGTCTCGAATGTTCTGGAAGGTCATGGAAGGTGATGGAAGGTTCTAGAAGGTGATGGACTTTGATGAAAGTTAGAACATTGTAGAAAGTTATAGAAATATATCATTTTGGTGTGCTATGGATAGGTATGGAAGTTTCGAGAAAAGTCTGAAATTGTCTCGAATGTTCTAGAACTTTTTAGGTACATCATATGGAAGGGTCGAGAATGTTCTAGAAGGTCATGAAAGGTGATGGAAGGTTCTAGAAGGTGATGAAAGTTCGATGAGTCCTCCACTCTGATCGGTTCTACCCCCACCATCTTCCACCGTCCGGCGACAATAAGCCGCAAGCTTCATCTTGCGATCATGCAGTCATTCAGTACAAACTCAGAATTCAGTTCTCTCGGAACTCTCTCGGAGCTAAAAATATTCTTCTTCAAGTCTGTGGCTCCACCAAACTGTAAACCGAATACACTCTATATCACACATTAGTATAATATCAGTAATGTAAATGCACTTGAGACAACCCACATTTAGCTCACTATAAAGAGTACATTCTCCATTAATGTCAAAGCAGATCTGTCATGCTGCCGTGTAGTTACTTAGTACACCAATTCATTGGTACCCAAATTACAGGAGTAGCAGTAATCCCCAGAAAGGGCTGGGTGACAATAAGGCGAAGCAGATCCACCAAAGAGCCGAAACAGAAGCAGAAACACCAAGACGAAGCAGATTCAGAAAACCAAGATAGAGACTGAAGTAAATCAGGTCAGTCCAGTATCATCATTATAAATACCATTCGCCAGACGCTTACATAAAGAAACAAACCTTACATAAAGGAGGGACCTTGCCACATTATAGAATCAAAGGGGAAGCGCTCGCGACACCACCTTCGAATTTTACAATCCACTGCATTTGGGAGCTTCGTGTGGTCCCCAACAATAGTGAATTAGATACATCGATAATCGCAAGCAAATAGATCACACTATATGACGTGTTTGTTCGCGAACCAGCCTGGGCTCGTTCCGAGGAGGTGCTACTATATATCATTACAAAATGCCCTGACTCTCAAAAAATTTGTTCATAGGGGCAGGTTACCACAGCGATTCACTAAAGAAGGAATACCAGAAGACTTGTTTCGTAGCCTGTAGAAAAGCAGCAGAAGCGCTTTGTCAAGGCGGCAATGCTGTAGAAGCCGTAGAAAAGGCAATAATAGGTGAAGTTTTGACAGGACTTTCTGAAAATGTTCTGATTTTTGAATATATTTTAACCGCCTTGGTGGCTTGGCCATTTGACTATCCTATAGGTCATGGGTTCGATCCCCATTATAAACACAACTGTCAGAGACTTTTTTCCATAGCACCATACCAGGCGTGGGGGGGACTTCATCCTTATGTAGTAGATATACCACGTTCTCGCACGAAACGTTTTGCTTCCTCTTTCATAATGCGAACTGCTAAGGAATGGAACTCTGCCAGCTTCGGTATTCCGGTATTCCGGACAAGTACAACTTGTCCCGACGCTACGGTTAAATAATGTCAATATTTAGTAAATAATTAAATGTTCCATCTACTAGCTCCATCAACATAGAGATCGTTGCCTGTAATAATTTTGTTTCTTATCCATTCGCGGAAGGTAAGTGGCTACTCGTATCACAACTCGCGCGTGCGTCAAATCGAGCGGGCGGTAACCGACTGATTTTTTCCGGTCGACCCTGCACCGCGATTTTTGTAAACAAAGTCCGGAGTGAGATAGGCCTGCTGATATTCATATTTTGGGAATTGGAAAAGGAAGAATCTCTAACTCCACGAAATGCTACATTTCAAAATTAGATTTTGGTTTTTAGTCTGAGTTTTCAAAGCATTTTTAAAGAGATTCATGTCTAGCATGTCATGATCAAAGACTTTATATGTAGTAAACAAGACTGTGCACTATCGAATTTAATTCAACGTTAAATGAACTTTTGTACTTATCATCGAGTCTATTCTCATTGTACAAAAATACTAAACGAAAAACGGTCTCGAGTAAGAGGGTCTTAAACAGGATTGCGTCCTTTTCTAATGGTTGCAACCGTAAAAAAATGCTTTCGTGCAGGTAGGATTTCTGATCTCGGTGTTAATGTTCTAACTCCTATTTACGTTATTACATAAAACCGGTAATCAGTAAAATATATATTTTTAAATATTCTCTTGAGTTCTACGTTGTTTTTTGTACTTTTTAATGTGTCTATATTCTAATTTAATTTAATAGTCAACATTAGGGTAGTATATCGCAATTAATGTAATGGTATCACTGCAGCGCCACCATTGGTCAGTGTTGATGATTGGTCAACATTAAACCAATTTGTTTTATGGAGTAGGGTGACCATAAACATATTTTAGATTTCCTAAAAAGCAGAAATTTAAAATAAATGGGTTGATGTCGTACCAGGACACAAACCGCAATATATATTTCATTCCAGATTAATAGTCCTATGAAAACCAACGCTATTTACGTCTCGGTAACATATACATGAAAGGGTCACCAGCAGCAAAAATAGGTTTGTATTACCAAGTAAACTTTGCGGTCCACTTAGGAACACCATCTATTGTGTATTTTGTTTTCGAGACGCAAATGCGTTTGTTTTCATAGGACTATTAATCTGGAATGAAATATACAGTAGATTGCGGATTACATTTTAAACCAGATGATTTCACAACTGTTGCTGGGGCACTCAAGAAGAGAATAAACAAAATGCTATCTATACCTCCATATTTTCAGTGGTAAGTGCAAAGTCTTTATAAATAGTAAACAAGACTGTGCACTGTCGAATTTAATTCTACGGTAAATCGCCTACTCAATACAATAGTGGCACATCTCAAAAATTGGGCTTCTGCAATTTAACATCAAATTTTGAATCTTAATGTCATACTCTATGTTATGCAACAAAGACACCTAACGCCATCTACTGAAAAGAACAAATAGTAACTTAGGTGTCTATATATTTTAAATATATAGTATATTTTAAATATTCTCTTGAGTTCTACGTTGTTTTTTTGTATTCTTTAATGTGTCTATATTCTATTTTATAACATTTTCTAGTATTATTAAAGGCAAAGCTTTAGCAAAGCTTATAAATTTTTGTGAAATATTTTAGTAGTTCGTAGTTAACACTTTCAAAGTTTTAACCACCCATAATTGTAATTTGGGATTTATGATAAGAGAAGTTATGGATTTCCTTAAAATATGTGTTTCTGAAAATAGCGGTTATAGCGTTGATATATCGTCATCTATGATCCAACCAAAGATAATATACTTATTACTAATCCAAGTACAGACTAATTCTGGGACCATATTTATTTTGGTAGCACACTACCAGTTGAAACTGAACTACAACAACATTGGTATTTGATATAAAAAAGGTAGTTGGTATTAATTTTCTTACATTGTATAAGTATTTAGTCCATTACACTATACTATGTCATAATAAAATATAAATAAAGTTAAATACTTTCTTCGACCTTTTATTATTACGTAGGTAATAATAAAAGGTCGAAGAAGGTTAATACCCATACAAACATAATAATATACAGTCGACCACACTTCTGGTGAAACACTTGTATTGCAATTTCGAATCTTATGGCGCACGAGATAAGAACAGTCCAAAGTGTTACGTCTGGCGTGTCTTCGTCTGTACATTTGACAGTATACCACTACACCATCAACTTTATTGCAAATCTGAAGTAAGAGACGAGCGCCTAGTGCCGGTCCCTCGTCGCCCCGATATTTCCCCGCTGATACCTGATCTAATGTACTACGCCATAAAATTCGGCACGTGTCATTCCTACCAGTTCACCAAATAATGAAATACTCGTACATTGGATGTCATTTGTGAAATCGTGTTGTCAATCTAGTAGAAAGGGACGCAATCCTGTTTAAGACTCTCTCGCTCGAGACCGCTTTTAGCTCCCTAGTGCGCAATCCTGTTTATGTGACAAATCTGTGGTCATGATTGACAACCAGGGTTGCCATCTTTGACCAACAAATTTTTTGGGGAAGGGACTTATTTGTTTTTGTACGATGGGCAACTAACAATTTCGTCCCTTTGGTCTTTTTGTCTTATTTCTGGGGTTCCCACTCATGAAATGTTAGTTCAGTCGCTTTCGTATGTGTGGCATTGCTGTTTTAACACGTTCGTGGACAGTAAAAATCTCGAAATGACACTGAAAATGTCCATACAAATTCTTACAACGGACATGGCCGTACTTTTCCATATGACAATATTAAAATATAAGATACTGCCAGCTACGGGTATAACAGTAGCACGGTTAAAGCCGTAATGTCTTTGTTTGTGACTTTGTAATGCCAAAATTTAGCTAGTGCGGGTATAGAAGTAGTGTTCTGGTGTTTTGCACATGCATATATAAAATACGAAAAAAAAAATTACTTGAATAAATAGTCAATGTAGGTATCTCATTTGTACATAGTGGAAACTTAACAAATGGCTCACCAAACCATGTGGCCCACTGTTTGTAATATAATATATTTTATAATATAATATAATAAATTTTAACTATAATTTCGCGATAGAAAATTTTTAGAAATATTTTTTTTTACACTAAAATATAGATAACATTCCCACTGCCGTAATGACTAGCGGTTGTTGTTATTATCATAGTTTATCACGAAAAATCGAATACAATAACAATCTTCTAAGTACCGACTTCATTCGAATGCATTTCAATGTCAAATACGAGAGTTTGCCCAATTTTGCTTGTAAATGGTACATTATTTATTTACACTAAAACCATTTTTATACACTTTTTTTATTATTATATCGTTTCCAGAACAAGACTTTAAATATAATAATTGTTGTAGCATCAAGTAAAATCACAGAAGGAACTTACTTTCGTGACGGAATTTGCAATCCACTCCAAACAAAAGCACACACCCCCTCGGCGCGGCATTGAGCGCTGGCGCCTATCTTAGTTCATATATGAACACTACGGGAATACCCGTTCTGTCAGTGTGTGCAGTACCTGACCATGTGAGTGTAGGGTCCAATAGAAAAATATATTTCAAGTCTTAAATTTGACAGTAGAGCACCGTAACTCTTACAGAGAGTGGCAGTAGGCGTGGCCTGCATACTAAACTTACGGAAAACTGCGGGCTATGACCGTAGTTCATTTTTAAACACAGCAAATAATAACGGCGTACCCCGTACTGATATTTTTGGATATCCGATAATACGGTTATACCCGTTACTGTCCACGAACGTGTTAAGAACAATACGCTGAACCTCGCTTGTCGCAAAAGAGCGCGAACACCTCGTATAGACAACGAGATCTAAACTTTGTCCTAATCTACTTGCCACTATATGTTAGCCACGAAGTTAGATACAAGCTAAACTTCTTGATGTTAGCAATAAATCGCATTTCAAATTATATCGTCAGGGTTGTCACCTAGGGAGGTCACCCAAGAAAATGAGTTTTTTAATGATAGGGATAATATTTAAATAGATGCTTTTGTTTTATTAGTTGTTCTGACATTTTATATTATATAGATTTATATTGACATTTAAATTCATTATTATGCTGACATTGTAAATATTTAAAAAAATTAATTTCTATTTTATAATTTAATTTTATATTTTTAATTGATAATTTTACATATATTGTAGCGCCCTTACAGGGGTCATGTTAGTACCTGTGTATTTTTATCTAACATCTTGTAAACTACATGAAACAATAAATGAATATGAATATGAAAAAAATAATTCCGATCGCGTTCAAAACTTGTATACTTGGTAATGATGGGCTTCTGATAACGAATTTGAGGTTAATTTAAAAAAGCATTTAAGAAAAGATTTGTTTGGCGAAAACAACCCCTCAGCTATCTCGTAGAATTGTGTACGTACGGCCTATTATGATGTTACCGTACGAGGTGTTCCCGCTCTTTCGCGACATAGCTCCTTGTTGCCACAGACTGCCTGGAGACTGGAGATGATGCCTGGAGTTCTCGAATTTCGCAGAGTTATACAGTTTTTTGTGTGATCGAAGCTGTCCACATGTTGGAAGGTCGTGCAGCTTATTGTATTATAAAATATCAAAGTCAAAGACTGTTTGCCGGATAATCGGTAGCAAAGCCGTAAAATTCTTTAAATAGAATGCTTCCGAATTTGACTAGGAGCAAGTATGTTAAATACTTCCTTGGAAATTGATGTAAAAAATCTTTGTTGTCATCATTGAAAGCTTTTGAAAGGTCTTTTGACGTAGAGAATCCTAGGTTTCTCTGTCTACGAGTCTTGAGAAGTCTGTCAGTGTGTGAAGACTGTCATTGTCAATCGAGCTCGAAGTCTCGATTGACAATGACAGTTGAGAGCAATGTAAGGCATTGGACATACTCTATCTAATTTGTGATGTAAGGGACAAAATGTTAATGCCAGCCAGAGTTTAGGGTCATAGATAGGGGTCCTAACAAACTTTGTTGTGTCGTTTTTGTCATCGCTGTACATCGTCATATCCATCCTTTTTAATATTTATATACATTGGCAAAGTTACCTAGCTGCAAGGAATATGAAGATAGTATGAGAACAGTATGCCAATATGTATAAATATTGTATAGGGATCTCTGCTGTCCTTGACTTTTTCAGATTTCCAGTTGTTGCAAAGTATTATATCTCTACATTAAACTGTGATAATTTTAATGAAATAAAATTATTGCAATGACTTACTCGAATGTATTCATTTAATTTCATTTTTTTACACAATAATACAATCTAGGTTCTTGACTAAAATAATATACAGTTATTTATTACATTTGAGAAGAGGCCCATTATAGAAAATTATTTTATGGTTTTGCCAGCAGTTAACATGACTCCAATAACTAAAGCTGCGATTGTGAATCCTTGTGCAGCAATTCTTACCCTCATCATTGTCTGCGATAACTTGCTCCTTCCAGTTCTGAATGACCATAAGCCATAGGATAATGCAGAGGCTGTTGCAACACAACCTAGAAATACACATATTAATATCAATAAAATAGAGATAAGTGTAGTTTCGAGAAAACCATAGTTACTCATTTCCACAACCACAAAAATCTGCTATTCAATGTCCGTCTACACCGGTACCTGCTAACTGTGCTTGCCATGTTTCACAGCTGTTTGCAGTGACCAAATTAAGTGCAATCTGCAAGCATTCGATGACCGAGCCTATTTTATTTATAAATATAATACACTTTATTGCCTAAACAAATACAGTTACAAGTTTTAAAAGTTAAAAATATTACAATTTAGGTGATCTATCTCTTCCACTCTATTTCTATTTCTTCCAGACAACTTTTGGGTAACATTACAAATATACATACACTTGTTTAACCACAAACTATGATTTACTAAGACTAGAAATTTTTTTATCAATAAAGTTGCAGGAACCATGAGGAGCAAAACGACGAGTTTGTCAGATTGCTGTAGACCAGACCCAAATTGTACCACATTTTTTAAAGTATTTTCATACACTGTACTCTGAACCTTTTCCTAAACTCCAACTAAACTGACCACTTACCTATGGGAACAAATGGATTCTCTGCAAACTTTCGTTTAAACTTTTCTTTTGTCGTTTCAGTATTGAAATTATATTGCGCAGAACCCATCTCTTGCCGTAGCTGCACCCATTCCAAATCCGTCGGTTCTGCTTCGGGCATATTTATATTATTCGGGAATATTTACCTAGCAAGATATTCAGAAGAGTAACAGAAAGGATATCTACAATAGGATATTGTATTTATTTGAAAAATTACAATAACTCCTAAACTTGCTATATTGACAGCACAGAACAGAAATTGACACTTGACAGTTAAATAAATTACATAGGTATCAGCTGGTTCAATAGAATAGATTAAGTTTTATATGCAAGGCAAAAGACTTGAAACATACAGCCAAAGCATACATGTTTACAAAATGTACACATAGAATATTAAATTAAAACTGTAAAGTCAAGATCCATATAAAATTTTGCAAGGAATAAGTATACAACGGGCCCAATTCTGAAGGCACACATTTAAAATTTGACAGCGCTAAAATTGGTTTCGTCTTTAACTTCATACTGTGTGACAAAGATAGCAACAGTTTTCGTGCTGTTAAATTTTAACGTTGTGTCTTCAGAATCGAGCCCAATATAGAAATAGTAATACCTGCATCACCTAGATGGTGACTATATCACACCCAAAGATAGTACCCACCTACATCGCACGCAGTCATTATGATTTGATTGTCACATATAAAAAGTGTTTTAAAAAATCTGTTTCTAATTTCTGTGCCTTAGGACTTCCGATCCGGAGGCACTAATTGGTAGGTATCTGAACAAAGTGGTATATGGGTAGGTGCTGCCCATATACCTCGGTGTGAGTTCTTTTTACTATCAGAATAATATCAGACGTCAAAATTTAATCAAATCAATGGAGTATCACGGCGTAAGTATATGAATATCCTCAGAAGAATGACATTCTTCTGAGTGAATAACACATAATTTTTTGTTTTTCATTTGTCTGAGGAATTACACATAATCACAAATTAGACAGAGTATGTCCAAGGACACATAATTCGTTAGATTATATACTACTTGGTTGATAGTCGATTGATTTTTGATTGGTTTTTACTCTGAGCATAATTCATTGATTGATAAATGTAATTTGATTCATCATGGATTCATTCATTCAGTTTAATCAAGATGGCCATTCTTTTCTTCCATTCCGTTCAACATTCATACTGCACTGCAAACACTGCAACATCATAATTTTTAGAGTTGTTTTTAATTCGTCCATACTTTCAATAGAATGATGGTTTTAATTACTGCTGCTAATATTTCTCTTGAAATTGTAAGTACTGCTATAATAGCTTATTGAGCAAAAATTTAAATATTTAGAACCATACTATCACGTCATAACATTCTTTGGCTTGCACGTGTTTTTAATTATTTTGTAACGTGGAAAAATGCTACTTCTTGGACATTTGTGATATATAGGTTGTCACCAAAACAACCAAGGTGCGGCCTGCGGTGGTGTATGTAGGTGCACTTAACTTTGGTCATTTAATAATTAGTCATTAGCCAGTAGGCTAAAACATGATATTACCCTCAACTTATCAAACGCATGCTAAATGACTGGTTAGGGTGTACAAAAGGGGGCACTGAGGAAGCTTTTTTAAACGTTTCAAAAATGGTTGATATGATTATGCTTAGCGCCCCCTTTTGTACAGTGACCTAGTGTTGTCCTAACGCCTATCGTTAGGTAGGTACATGCTGTTTCTTATACCAATAAAAAATATTACATTTTATTCTAGTATTTACTGTGAAGTTAACGATAATATAGCAATAGCAATCTTTTTATAACAGTAATTATAATATATATAAATATTGAAATCTATTTGAGGCACAAAACATTTTTTTTTCTTATTTTCAGATGATTCCATCACCTGTTTATCTGAAGTCTAGTGAATCTCAAGTCTCTTGAACAGTCATTCTGTTATCTCCTCACAATAATCACTTTTGTGTTAATAGGTATCTTTTATGTCGATTTAAATTTTTGTTCATTGAGGCAATCTAATCATTTCTGCTCAAGATAAACTCTTGTTTCAAGAACTCTTCACTAAGTCTCAGTTTTTATACAAAGACGGTTGTCTTTTACTTAATTGTTAGTTTTTGTTTTACTCATTCGTTTCATACAATTTCCTTTTGAACCTTCCCAAAATGGCGTCCAGTGACCCTGAGCTTAAGGATGGATTTGCGCTTCCTGTCTGGATGAAAACCAAGCCTACAAAGTAAGTGCATTGTGATAAATGTATATTTTTTATAGACAATAAATATAATTATTTACAACTATAAATAGTTTTAAGTCTAAATTGCTTGTTTATTTTACAACAGTGTAATGAATGGGTTATGTAAAAATACTAGTAAATATTTTTGGGAACATTCAAATAATAACATTCGGTTAATAGTTTTATTTATTTAAAGAAATAATTAATGTTTCGACTGCCTTGTTAGCCTAGTGGCTTGGTCGTGGGTTTTGAGCACCAGAGGTTGCGGGTTCAATTCCCAGTCTGGATGTTGTATTTGTGAATGGTCCTATCCTTGTTTAATTTCCATAGTACAGGAGAAACTCTTAGTTTGGGATTAGATAAGTGTATACATGTAAGATTTATTTATTTTAAACAAACCATTTAAGTTTATCTGAAGGCACATAACAGGTTCCTATCAGAATACTGCAATAATTGTGCTGGTAGTGTTTTGCTTCTTTTTATCCTGTTTACATGTAACTGTGTACACACACCTAAGACAATAGATTATCTACTATTTTGGTTAGTATTAAGTAAATTAATCAAAATATACACTGGTATATGTGTAATACATGAATTTTGTTTTTAGTACACCACCCCTGACAGAACTTGACAGAACCTGTCTTTATACATTTAATTATGTATGGGTAACCTTTTCGGACTGCATGTTGCTGCAGATCGCAGTGGTGGTGGTGTATTGAAGGTGTTACTAAACCCATTTTAAGATTAGTTATAATTAGATTGCATTCCTGGCAAGCTTTAGTTAATGAGAGCTTAGTGATTCATTTAATACTTTATATCCATGTGTGAAGATGTTAATTTCCTTGCAGTTGGAATACCATTGTGTTGCCAAGTGTAGCTAGTGTGTATACAGAAACACTAAATCGTTGTCTGATAGAGTAGGAAGCCAAGCAATGATTAAATTAAAGACCAGATCTTGTGAATTAAACATTTGTCAGTATTCCTGTTTTCATATATGGTTAACTCATGCCAGTGAGACTGCAAACACAGATACCTACACAACCTGCTTATTCACATTGACCAAGAAAGGTCAAGTTCAATAATATTCTTTATTTATATCCTTATTTACAATAAAATACTTGTTTATAGAAAACTTTTTCTTTTTATAAAGATTACTCGACATCATTAGTTCAACAATTCATATAACAAGTTTACAACAAAAAACATTTTGATTATAATTCTATCTGTACCTATTATCTATACATGTAATAAAACAGTAGAAAAACAAAAGAAAAGCGAATCTGTACATTGAAGTAAAAAAAATCACTTCCCGGAAATTACTTAAGACCAGTAGAGTCCAAAAATATAATTAAACAATTTCGTGTGTGTCTGTATGTATGTATGCATGTACGGGCTAATCTTAGAAACTACTGAACAGAATTTGACGGCGTTTTCATTGTTTAATAGCTTTGAGGTCGGGGCACAATCTGGTATAAATTATATCTCAATAAAATGTCAGGAGTCTGATCTACAAGTTGACCTCTCATTTCATATCATTTGTATGACAGTGTAGTTCAACATTACTGGTCATTGCAAAAACTTGACAGAGAGGGACAGAAACGTTTTAAAACTCATTTACTGAGTCAAGTCTTCAAGTCGCCCAATCCACATGTTTAAAGACAAAATTCGTTATTCAGTGCATCTTGCCTACGGCGCGGAGACGTGGACACAGACGGTGAGCCGCCTGATGCCAAGTTTCAAGTTCCTCGGCGAGCTATGGAAAGGGCTATGCTCGGGGTCTCTATGAGGGATATGATTCTTAATGAGGAGATCCAACGAATAACGAAGGTGACCGACATAGCCGAAAGAATTAGTAAGCTGAAGTGGCAGTGGGTGGGCCACATCTGTCGCATTTTTAACGTGGAGGGAAGGGAATGAGGAAGGAAAGAACGAAGGGGGTATTGAAAAAAGGCAATGGGAGAGGGGAAAGGGAATATCACCTGCGATAAATATTTTTAATAAAATAAATCTCATTACTTCTTGCACAATATTAAAACATAAAAAATGTATAATTATATGATAATCTTTTAATTCATGATAAACAAGAAGAATGTCCACTTTAAAAAAGAACTTTAATTCTGTGGTCCAACGGGCGGAACCGCCGCCGGCATGTTAATTTTATGTATATACGAGTAAATATTTTCAATGCATAACCAGATTAATAGATTTCTTTTAGGATTTAGTAATACATAATAATGTGTAATGTTAAGTTGTCCACGCGAACGAAGTCGCGGGCAACAGCTAGTTGTAAATATATGTCGATTAGTCATGTAGCCTCATACATAATTATTATTTATCATCTTTATTAGCATTTATCAGCCCTACTGCACGATGTAGACTTCTTCCAAAGCAAGCCCTAAACCAAACACGGCTTCCTCAGATCGTTGCTTTAGCTAGTCTAGCCTAGAATGTAACTCGTACTACACAGCAACCACATACTTGTGTTCTCCATTTACAAGTGGTATGCAGCTAGCTTAATGCCACTTCTGCTTGCCAATTTTCAATGCTATGTCGATACGGATCCTGTCTCATTTTTTATTCTGTGTTCAAGAATTCCCGTTCGTAGGTATTTTCATAGCCCATATAAGCGACTAAGTCTGTGGATTAATCACACAATCGGATTTTTCGTTGCATTATAGTATTTCCTCTTGTCATATCATTACTTTGCATTTGGAGTATTACAATGTGTTCAACTGTTACATCTGTTCCAACACAAATGGGATTCGAAAACAAACGCATTTCCTACTACTACAAAGTAAACATGGGAATACAAACGTGTTTTTGCTGCTGTTGTACTCGTACTTTTCATTGCATGTATATTTTGTTACCGAGACGCAAACAACGTTTTATTTTGTTAGCTTTGTCATTTGAAATGAAATATAGGGATTGACTTCCCACCTCATTCATCCCACCCTTAATTCTATACTAGCAGGACAGACATCTTCGACCTCCAACATGATGTGTAATCCGTTTAATAAAGCAAAATACTGAAGTATAATCCAATGGGCTCGTTTATTTCGTACAATAAAGTTGAGTTTTATGATTAAATTCGTAGGTATATTGTTTATTTTTAAAACATTGCGAAATATTGCTGATAACGTGTCTGTTTCCAAACCCTGATAACAATTTAAAAGAGTGATAAACACCGAGACGTCACGATTGTAAAGTAGTTCGTTTAAAATTATTCCTCACTATGCCATAGTCGTGATTCCTTCGCTGTACTTTTATTCGTTTGAGCTGAAAACAAGTGTAGGTGTAATGCAGACAATGTTCCTGACATATAAAGTGTAATAATAGGTAAGAAACAATTGTAGTGGCCTTGCCTTTAGTGTCTAGTTTTGTTTGATTTTAAAAATAGATCGCTTGCATGTAAGTTTATACAAGCAAAACAAGTAAATTCTATTCCAGTTGTAGTGGTATATGACAGCAAAAGCTTATTTGCGTCTGGGTTAAATTGTCTACTACAGTTTAATTGCTTTGCTCCAATAAGGTAGTCACAAATCTACAAAAGCGGAAAATGCCGCTTCTTCAAATAAACATGACGTACTATTTTAATAATATAGTGAAGTCGCTTAACAATAATCCGATTAATATGGTAACTCCGGTTTGTTGGTTATTTTACTTATAGCTATTCTGCGTGATTATTTAAATATGTAACTTCAATTTTGTTAATTTACTCAACCTTAAATGCGCGTCCTTATGATTCATTCTTAAATTGTAATTTACTTATTAAATTATTAGCTTTTGCCCGCGACTTCGTCCGCGTAGGTTTCGATATTTACACATCTTCACTGCTTTTAACGATTAAAATGGTTTACCGTAGGATCGAGATGTTTTTTTCGGGATAAAAACTATCCTATGTCCTATTCCAGGACCTAACCTATATGTGTGCCAAGTTTTATCCCGATCCGTCCAGTGGTGAAGCGTGATTGAGTAACAAACATCCAAACATTCATTTATAATATTAGTGGGATGGGATAGGATTGAATGAAATATGTGGAATGTCCATATTTATATTACTTTATGAGTTTACACATTATGACAAGCAAATGATGGACACATTTTAAAATAAACCTTTAAACAAATGCCAGGATATCCATATCAACATTTCGTCGCAAGAACATAAGTGGTACTAGCTTATTCCGATCCCTGGTATTAGGTTTAACTGATACAGATGGTGCTCTAGCATTGTATAGGTTACTGAACAACCATCAAGCAATGGAATGTGCACTCTCTGAAAGTACCGCTGCGCTTGATCACAAACATAGCGTGCAAGCATCAGAGACTGAGTCCGATAGATCTTGGAACGTACCCAACCTCGTTATGTCAGGAATCAAGTTATTTTAAAGCTTCGCATTTGGCAAAATATTTAATGTTCTTCGTCTTCATTTTATTAGCTCAAAAAGTTTAAGTGGCAGTGGGCTGGTCACATCTATCAGAGAATCGATAACTGTTGGGGTAGACGATATATATACTGGGCAGCCGTAATGTGAGATGCCCCTTGGCTATAGTCTATTTTTAACCATTTAAATATAGTATACATGGTTAAAAAATACATTGTATACTAAAATTACTGAAATAATCATATAGGTGGTTCATACTGGTTAGTTTCACAAAATATTTTATCTACTGTAAAAGTATTTATTTTATCATGAGCATGCCAACCTGTGACCTTTTGACATTTATTTCATTTGATATATCCAATGACATTTCACACATTGAATAACACTTTGTATACGTCTAGGATCAAGCATTAATTAATGCTTGATGCTAGGTATACGCCCTTAGAACAATTAACCAATAAGAGTGTCCTGTTAGTAGTAAAAAAATTCTTCGCATGTCCATTATATAATCATTCTTGTGTTTAAGATTCATTGCATTTATTTCCCGTACATATAAATTCATTATTAACTAATTTATTGTATTTTGATATAATCATTCATCCACAAAAATAGCATAAGACTGTAGTGCATGATGTATAAAATATTACTGTGTTTTTTAGATTTCAGCTTCTTTCTTTAAATTATTTTACAAAAATAAAATTACCTTTAGACGTGACGATGGAAATGCAAGTGCGATTGTCATTAAAAAAATTGACTTTGGAGCGTAAGACACCAGACAAGAAAAAAAAAATATGCGCGTGTCTGATCTGACATAAGAAAAAATGTCTTGTAATGTGTATGGCCTCATATAACAACCAATGCGACTGGATATCTTATAAGACATTTCTCATAAGACACAAGACATTTTCTGATAATGAGCATAAGGGCTAAGGCGGCTGTGTCTGGATGTGGAGAGCCGAAGATCTGGTTCGGTGGCGCCCCTTGGGAAAAGTTTATGTCCATCAGTGGACTTATACGGGCTGATGATGATGATGTAGGGTGTAGTATTACCATTCTAATATTGTTACTTTCGAACGACAAGACAGTGAATGACGTACTGTAAACGTGGAAAAATTCGAGTATTGAGTTTTTGTTTAAAAGTTATTGTATTCACTTAAGCGTGCGTACGCGCTCGCAGGTGTGTGTGAGCGATTTAAATGAGTGTGTATTAAATAGCTGTTTAAATGGATATTTAAAATGGGGAGGGTATTTAAAATAAAATTTAACTTTAAGGCTACCTACCTACTTAACATACAAAACAGACGAATTTTGTAACGACCCTTTGCTTTTAAAGTCCCATTCGGAATGGAGTAAACCATACAACCCTTACAAAGGTAATAAAAAAGGCGATTTTATTTGTAATTTGTCATTTTATGTATTGATTTTTTAATGTATATTTCATTCCAGATTAATAGTCCTATGAAAACAAACGCATTTGCGTCTCGAAAACAAAATACACAATAGATGGTGTTCCTAAGTGGACTGCAAAGTTTACATGGTAATACAAACCTGTTTTTGCTGCTGGTGACCCTTTCATGTATATGTTACCGAGACGTAAATAGCGTTGGTTTTCATAGGACTATGAATCTGGAATGAAATATAAGTCGTTATGCGTGTAGATCATTAATTATTTATGCGTTAGGTCCCTACATTAGACATGCAGGCAATTTAACGAAAGTACAATTAGACGTTACACGCCAAACCACCCGCGGTCGTGTAGAGGACACAACCTAGTATTTTTGAGTGCAGACTTTAATTTCAACTTAATTTGAAATATAGTAAAATTTAAACACACGTTTTAAATTTTTTACTTTCAGAATTTTGGAGTTTTTGTGTTTGAAAATATTATTTATTATAACTTATTTTTAGGGTAAAATTTGTTAAGTCGATTAGTAAAAAAGTTGTGCGGTGTGGCCTGTGGAGTTTATTTACATATAATGTTATCATTATTCCACTTTATGGCAATATTAAATCTTCTGATTTCCTATATTCTTATAGGTAGCCGTTTTTATCGATACTTCCCTAAAATATTTAAAGTATGTTCGTATACTATAAGCGATATTGCGAAATGGACTTGTTTTCTTGCAAATTCGTTTCCAAGGTTAAACGGATCAATCGACGCTAATTAAATAAGTTATTGGAGGCTTGGCTGTGACGACATTTGTTTGAGTTTAGAGTTAACACGTCGTCTGACAACTATGGTTTATTTTTGTGAAATATGACAGGTGTTATGATGAGCTTATGTTGTCTCTTGTCAAGATAATCCATTGACTTGTGCACAGTGGTATTATCAGCTTTGAAACATCAATGGCTTCTATTCTAAGGCATAACATCTGCAGCACCTGCTTTGATAATTCAAAATTATCAAGAGATAGTACTGTATTAACTAGTTATCCCATAATCGCGTATTTATGTCTATGTAAAAGTTAGTAATAGTTTAATTTACGTTATTCTTCATTTCCTTGTACGACTAATATATAAAGTTAGTTTTTAAATGAGGTTTTGGAAAGTTTTAAAGTTGTCTGTTTTTAAATTTAGACTTTTATTGGGAACATACGTAAGTATTACGTTCTACATTTCTTTTTACACACTTGGTAATTTGCCAGTGCTGTTAATACAAGCAGTATGTTGTTTAATGTTATTGTGGAAAGTTTTGAGCATTCCAATTCCAACATGTGGACTGTTAATTATTAATTAATAATTTTGGGGTAACATTAATACAAGTTTTGTTGTACTTTCAATGATAAATGCCGAACTGGGATCTTCACCTTATTTTGAATATCGCTTAAAAGTATAAACTAACCGTTATTGTTTTCATATACAATAGCTATAATCAGATCGAGTATTCTGCTAGGATTATTCATATTAATGACGATTAATTTATACATGGGAGTAAGAAGAGAAATGTATATGGAAGTCCGTGCATTAGCACAGATTACTTAATAGTTAATGCATAACAGATGCATCACTCCGCAATAAAGCGAAAATACCTACGCTTTTAATCACTTACTCCATCCTACTGTCAGACAATACACGAAAAATGTGTCTAAGGCGCTCCACTTAGCGTTGTTATTACTTAGTATGGGTGGGGCGAGAACCACGCCGAGGCGTAGGTACTTAACGCCTTAGGTTCGTTCGAGTGACGGAGGCTTGGTATTAGGTGTACGTAGGCTTTAGATGCATCAGATTTAGTTTGGATATGTTTGGCTTGATAATAAGTAGGACGTCCTTTATCCTTACACTGAATAGCTAAAGTCAGAGATCGCCTAAATAGTTCCCTGGCGGAGAATCAAAACTTCCAAGCAATCCAAAAATACCTTGAAATTCACCTATGAAACTGACCTGTTTTTTTTGCTCGTGGGTGTACTGGTTATAGGTAGGTTCCTAATTCATATGATGTAATTGAAATGAAATGATTTTTTTTAGAATTTGAAGGTCGAACGAATGATGTGCGAAAGATCAGTAATTCTATTGAATAATTAATAACTGCAAGTTGCCGTTCTGGCGCTGCAAAAGGTTTCCAAATCCATTTCTGTACGAGTCGTAATTTTTTGATTTGATTGATTATTGCTAAACATGTCAATCATTTGTAAAAACATTGTCCTGCAACGTTTATTTTGTCAGTAACATTTTATCTGTGACGTAACACTTATTGTTCTTTCTAGCAGTTTCATTACGGCTATGGAGATATCACTTTGGAGGTCGTATGACGTAACAATTAGGTATATCTACCTATAATTCTTGTTGCCTGGTGATACTTTATATTTGCATATCTTATATATGCAGCAAACAAATCAGTCACAAGGAACGTATTTCTTCGACATTGACTGACGAGAATTAGCACAGAGTAGGGGGAATATATCTTCTTGTAACGGAGGCGGATATCATCTTCAGTATTTATCATTTAATATGTACCTGTAAGTACTATCTCTTGTTTAACGAAAATAAATTTATTTTATTTTTTATTTATTTTATCTACCTAGACGAACTAAAAAAGTCCTGTTGTTTATAAGTTGGTTATTTTTAACAGGCTGTGATTTATTGTCAAAATACGCGATACACGATCACTCCTTAAAACAGTTGCATAGGACCCTAATTCTTGCACAGGCTATGTTCTAAGGTTATTTTACGGCCTTCCCATTACTTAGTTTTCTATGCAGCAGTCAAGTCATTTAACAATTTCAGAATAAAGATTTTATTGGCCTAGTGCATCATGCATGAATTAAGCCGTCCACTGAATCCTATTCCTTTGGAAAAATCTTTTTCCAATGTTTTATGGCAACACCAAAAGCTTGCATGGGTGCTCATGGTAATGAAAGTAAACCTGTGTTCATAGTAATTAAGGTAACCTGTGTTCATGGTAGTGAAGGTAATGGCAAGGTCATGACTACTCGTGTGACGTAGCTCCGATCAATCAACATTGATCGTCAAGCAATCGTTAATCGGACAAACTCGTGCAAAACAAATTTGTTATTTTTGATATTCTATCTGTCAGCAAGGTATTTACAATGAGATATTGCAGTTGGTTTTGATAAGATTGTGTGATACATAATGTGATTTCAAATAAAAACTGTACGCATGATTTTGATTTTTCTGCTGTCGATTAATCATAGTCAATTATTATGTCGAGTCATTGTTTGCCTTTCTTTTAGTTTAGCAGTATATGGTTGCTATGTTATGTGACGCAATCGTTTTTAGATACTTCTAATATTGACCTTCCTCGTAGTCTTGCCTTCGAATGGTCTGTCTTGACCGTTCGTTTACCTTGTTGAATTGAAATAATATAAAATAACAATGCGATTCGATTCGTAGTCGGTTCATATATAAAGGTGCGTTCGTTTTAAACACGTTTTTTTAGAATTTGAAATGGTTTACCTTTCATATTTTTCACTGTTTAAATGTTTCAATAAATTATGCCTACTACCCACATGTAGTGTAGGTATATAGCCTTTGAAAATTATTAGCAGTAAATATTTGCATTGTAATTATCAATGTTGTTGTCCTCAGTAACACGCGTCGAGTTAATCTAAGTGTCAATATTATTCTTTAAGTACATTTGTTATTAAAGATTGTGATATAGTTTACAACTTATAACACTACTGTTGCCTGTGACTTTGTTCGCGATGTAATTAAATCAGTATGTAAGTAAACCCATTTACTATGTGCGCGTACGATACTACTCAAGAAAGTAGGTAAGATAAGTGGGATATAAGATAAATAGCCTTTCTACACAGTTTAATTCCTATTTTATTATTGTTGTGATTTTTGGTACAATAAAGCGTTTACCATACATACATACATACATACATACACAAGATAGATGTTTTACGCGATTTTTTTGGTTATTTAAACAAAGCCTATTTTGGGCCCCTTTAGGTATCATATGCATATTTTCACTCGTTTTAGAGATTTTAGCGGATAGACAAACCCTTTTAAAACAGTCTATGTATCCGTCAAGAAAGAATTGAATTTTGTGTAGGTACTTATTTATTTTAATATCGCAGCCTGACTTAAATTTTATTTTATGTATAGATAACATACGTAACCCCACGCGAACTTTACAATCGGTGTTTGATTTTTAATGACATGTTTGTCCCAAATTGTTCTTTGTGATAATTGATAATGTAATGACAATGGACTTTAGTAAATTTATTTTGATGGGTAGGTAACTATAATTTTAATACTTACTATATTTTTTTATTGCATTCTAGTATGACTGTTTTTTTTATTATAAAAACTTTTTTTATGTATTTAACCATTACTTACTACATATAACTTTATTATGTATAAGAAATAACGATTTATATATAAGGAAGCAGAGTTTAGCAATCAGAAGAGTTACAGATTTATATTTTCCAAAATTAAAAATATTGATTTTGCCGTAAATTTGCACGTTTGTTTTCAGTTTACTATGATTATTAATCTTATCAAATATACTTCTAGGGTTAATATTTACCTCAACCGCAAGGCTCAACTAATATTGCTCAAAACTCGTGAAAGTCCTGCAAGGTCGACAAGACATTGGCTTCCTGTTACTTATTTATTTATGTTGCAAGGACCGATGTAGTGATATCAGGCTCTACGCTGCAGGAATGCCAAAAGGTTACGTCACAAATAGAAACTTCATTTTTATGGACCCATCAAAATGATTTAGTTTTAGGGAAGGACTTGACTCATCCGGAGATGCCTGGTTTAAAAAAAATTATCGTAATTAAACTCAAAATAACACCTTAAACTCATTTCTAAACCCGGCGGGAGATGTTTGACCACATGGAGTGGGGTGCTTTGATTCGGTTCGAAAACAGAATTTAACATAACGTTATCAGCATTGGGGTCCTCTTATTCGGGTTCAAAACCGAACTTGAATTGGGGTGCCCAGATTCGGTTCTAAGATAGAATTCAAGCTAACGTCAACAGAATCAGGGCATTCTGAATGAGGTTTCTAAATCCAAGTGATGACCTTCAAACACGAGTACGAGCAATGAATGAATGGCAGTCGTCAATTCACAAAATGGCCGCATTGCTGTCAAATACATTGCGCTTTCTGTTGCACTATGTCGCCCAAACAGTAAATGATATAATATTCCGTAATTAAGTTTAAGAAACGTAATTTTTTACACATTAATGCTATTAAATATTCTGTTTGTATGAAAATGAGCTACGAAGTGTTTAAAAAAACTTTTTGTTCGAAAAACATTTTGAGTCCGCAATTTTTATTTTTAGATTTGTATACCTTATTATTATGACTTCTATCTCCTGTAATAATATAGTTCGCGTAGAGTTTCGTACTTAATCTAAAACTTGCCCGAGAACTATTAAACTGAAAAATAATTTTCATTGACGGAATTCGCATATTGTCTAGGAGCACAGCTTTTAAAGTTTTTCTTTCTTGATGAAACCGAATATTTCAGTCGATATTTTGATGGAATATAACTGTTGTAGGCTGCTTGTATTACATTTGGTCGAAGGTTCCAAGTTCCCCAACGAATTAATTTTGCAGGGGTAATCTACCCAATCCATCCCTACCCCAAATTTCTATAAAGCCTGTCAAATACCTACCTCCAAAAATAGGCTTTTGGGTGTTTTATTCAGCCGGATGGTTTGGTTTATATTTAGCAGAGGTACGTTGATTTTTTTTACTTTCGATTTCCGAAGGGGCGAGAAGGTATTGTAATTGTGATCATCATAGACTTCAGTTTTTACTTTCGTCATCATCATCATCATCATGTCAGCCCCTGGAAGTTCACTGCTGGACATAGGCCTTCCCTAACGAACGCCACCACACCCGGTCCTCCGCCCTCCGCATCCAGCCGCTACCGGCCACCTTCTTTAGGTCGTCGGTCCACCTGGCGGCGGGGCGTCCCACCCTGCGAGTACCGATCCGCGGTCTCCACTTCAGATCTCGTCTGCCCCAACGGCCGTCGGTTCTGCGGCATATGTGGCCCGCCTAGGTTAGTTGCGTGTTAGGTTTTTACTTTACTCGGGACTCACCTGCCATACAAAGTTGGAATTTGTTTCAGTTCAGCCGCTCGTCCTAGAGGAAAGCTTTTACCGTTAGTCCAATTGAGCTGCTTGTAGAATGTGTTAATTAGGAAGAATCTAACGACGACTTTTATACCTTTAATTATAGAGGTTTACCTCTAGATGGGATGACTGCCAAGCAAAATAGGCTACATACAACAAATGTTCATATAAGTATGTTCAGGCAAGTGTTGCATACACATTTTTGTCGTAGCTGCTAATGCTGCGATGATTATGTTATGATGACGTAGTTCGTGATTAAGTTAACAAAAAAAAGATTTGCAAATATATATTTGTTTAGCTTTACAGGTATAGTGAAAATAGTCGCAAATAAAGTCAGCAAGAAAGTATGTGCGGTTCGCCGTACAATTTGTTCACAATCTCACTTGTGCCAAAATCTACATGCATACGTGATGTAGTCTTTGCGTTGTTATTTCGAGCTTCTGTCTTTGACCTCCGGCGGTTTTCGAGTCATGTGCTTTTCGTCCGGGGGAGTGCGACTACGAGCACCTCTCCCATTGGTCGGCACCGCGTGACGTCACCGTAACAGGCGTGTTATTTTCAAACATGTTTTGCTCATTCTGTAATGTTATCGCGATAAGATTAAACTTTTATGACTGTATCTGGGCTGTATAAAAAGCGAAAGCGCGATTAGAACAATTTTAGTTCGCATGGTGCCGGCGTGCTACGTTCAGCGCCATCTTCTGAAAAGTCTTTAGTGAATTTCGATCATTTACTTGCAGTTTGCAATAATACTTATTGTGTTGTAGCTTCGTACATAGTGTTACTTGATTTTCAGTTTTTGTGATAAATTGTTAACTCAATGTTCCGCAAGAGGAATTTCATGGCACCTTTCAACAATTATTTACAGACGTAAGTATTTTAGAATTAAACAATTAGGATTTTTCTTATTGGGAAGGCAAAAGGCTCCTAGCTCCGATCTCGATGGAAAGGCAGCCTTGAAAATTTACAGTATGTAAATAACTTTAAAGACATCTCAAATTGTTTCGCATAAATAAATATGCTGTATTTTTATTGTCTCTGCCTCTCTTTCTAGTATTGTTGTTTTCTTAATATAAATTTAAGGCTTTTAAGTTTAAGTTGCCTAATTTACAGTCAGTGTCTGCAGAATCATCTCCATACTTCAAACTTATCATAAATCCCACTTATACTTATGGGAAGTTTCTTGCACTGACATATTTTTTAATATCGATACAAAAGTGTTCATTTGCTCTGAAATTAATCAAATTATCCATGAGACCTCATAAGTTAGGACTTACGACGTCTTGAGTTTACGATTCATAAACAAACGTACCTACGTTTTGTTGATAGTGTTGAAAAAAGAGCTAGAGATGACGATTTTCTTCTCTATTGTTCGCAGAGAATTTGAACCATTTGCCGCATCACCCCCCGCGCCGGAGGACTCATTCTTCTACATCCGTTATCCCAAGAAAGACATGCTGTTCGGCAAGACCCAGCTCGACAACGAACTGCCGAACATCATGGCGCAGCAGACCAGTGAGCTGTCTTCGGGCACTTACAACATGAAGGAGAAAGATTGGTCCAGGCACACCAAGTCTTGCCAAGACGTGCTCCATGGCATTGCGCCAATTAATACTGCCGGTAACTTTTATATTTACATATTTTTTTGTAATATGATTATTTGTTATTAGTTCTGATTTAATGCAACTTTTTAGTAGTGTCTCGTCAGTTTATGGTCGTATATGACCCGTAAGTTATCTATGAGAATATCGTCTAGTAAAATAAGCAAATACTAACGAAATACATCGCGAACTGTTAGGTACCTTACATTTAATTTTTTGGTTCGTATCTTGTCTTCAGTTGCTTTATTTAGTAGTATTTTTTCAAGAACTTGCCGAGCAGTTTTGGGGTCATTTTTGTATAGCATTGTTACGACAGTGATTGTGAGCTAGTTTAACGTCGAAATATCGTGGAAAGATGAAAATCCATAACGGCATCGAATAGCGGAAACATCTGAACGATGTCGGCTTTATCTGTATTACGACGACATCCACTTACTTAGAGACACATGTGTCTGGAGTTCTATGCATGTGACCGCCCGCGTCCGTTTCTTAACTTCCTGAATTTATCTCGGTGTACTTGTCAGGCGTAATAACCATACAATATTTGTCTTTGCAAAATATAGTGTACAAAGCGACGACGTCATGTGACGTGTGAATTATGCAGTGTTTACACGGAGATATTGTCACAACATTCGCTACAATCGCGATACCGCGTAACTGATCACGTGGGCGAGCGTTAGCTAAGTGTTGCGAATAATTTATGTAAATAAGTACAACAATCGCTTGTTTGTCGTAGAGCTTATTTGTTTACAATTATTGAGACAGTTATTAATCTGCTTAAGCCCAGTGAGCAAACTTGTTTGTACTTTTTAATTCAACTTAAATTAACCCAACTTCACTTTTATTAACTTATCAACAATAATATATGTATAAATAGCTATAATTGAGTGTAACAAACTCTACAGTTTATACTGATTCCATTTTATGACATTTATAGTGAACTCACCAGCTCAGAAGCCGAAGCCGGCGGGCACCGACGACGGGTTCAAAGGCGAGGGCGCGGCGTGTGGCAGCTCCGTTGTCAAGGTCAGTAATAAACAGACGGACATACTTGTGCTTTCAGACTGTAGATACTGATAACGTCGGGGTCATATTAGAGCAGTTGGCGGATCGGGACGGTCAAATAAGACAGTGTTTTCGAAAACAACTTTCAATAAGTTTTCCTCTGTGATAGAATGATGATGATTACGCCGTTTGTTGATCCTATCATGCTCGTATAGTAATGGGCATTAAATTAAACAACCAACTACTTGCATGACAAAATTACTGTGTTATGTATGAAATGTGAACTTGGCTGAAATGCACATACATTTTAGATACCGCTATGTACTTTTTAGTATATCTTTTAATATAAAAATATAAGTTATATCTTGTGATATTTTGTATGTTTATGGAACGATAACCTGGGATAGGGGGGTCTACGGTCCAGGGTTCAGCGAGCTTTATTACTTGATAACAATGATAACATTATATTTAATTATATTAGCAATGCCTCTTATCTTTACATCATATAGTACATTAAAGTAGTTATCTGCTGTTTTTTACCTGACTTGTGTAATCTACGAGGGGCGTTCAAAATATTCTCGGTATTCGAATGAAGACAAACAAGTACGAAAAGTTTGATATTTTTATTTTTCAATATACTCCCCCCCTATGTTAATACACTTAAAAGATCGATCAATTATTTTTTTTAATCCCTCATAATAATATTTTTTATCCTTGGTGTAAAAATGCTCGTCCACTGCCGCCTTCAACGCTTCATCGTCAGAAAATCGATTTCCACGCAGATCCTTTTTGAGATTGGGGAACAAAAAGAAGTCGCTGGGGGCTAAGTCCGGACTATACGGTGGATGAGTTATAGTTCCAAACCCACATTCAGCAATAGCTGCCTTGGCAATATGAGCAGTATGGACAGGGGCGTTGTCATGCAGAAGCAGAACACCTTTGGTTAACTTTCCTCGCCTCTTTTCTTTGATTGCATCCCTTAATTGACGTAGAATGTTTGCGTAGTACTGTCCTGTGATATTTACACCTTTTTCTTTATAATCGATTAACAATACTCCTTCACAATCCCAAAATATTGTTGCCATAACCTTGCCAGCGGAAGGGACGACCTTGAACT
This sequence comes from Esperia sulphurella, assembly GCA_947086405.1. NCBI lineage: Eukaryota > Metazoa > Arthropoda > Insecta > Lepidoptera > Oecophoridae > Esperia > Esperia sulphurella. Next base: position 6,415,716 of record OX352271.1, on the reverse strand, counting down.
TCTTGGGATGAGCTGAACCCTTAATGTGCCACTGCATGGACTCCTGTTTACTCTCTGGGTCATAATGATGAACCCAGGTTTCATCTCCAGTAACTATCTTTTGCAGCACCTCATCAGGATTTTCGCCACACAGGTCAATAAAATCGGAACAACAAGCTGCACGCATATCTTTTTGAAGCCGAGTCAGCATTCGCGGAACCCATCTTGCACTCACTTTTGACATATTAAGATGGTCATGGGTAATATCATGTACGGTACCAATAGAAAGATTGGTTACTTGAGCTATTGATTTTATCTTCACTCGACCATCTTCCAATATAAGGTTTTCCACCTGATCAATATTTTCTTGTGAAGTAGCTACTACAGGCCGGCCAGGTCTAGGGTCATCTTTAATACTCTCCCTGTCACGTTTGAATTCGCTTGACCACTTTTGAATGGTAGATAAAGAAGGAGCAGACTCACGGTAAACACAATCCATTTCCTCTTTTATGGTTTTTTGATTTTTACCCTGTTTTGTCAAGAATTTTATGACGGAACGATGTTCTAATTTCGTTAACATTGTTAATTCACTCATAGTGTTCATGTTTGTTCAGAAATTGCAGAAAAACAAAAGAACATCTCGGTTTGAATTATACTTTTTTTTTAGTCAACGAATGAACCTTAGCAGCCAGTAACAAAACAAATTCAAAAAGAGCTTGTAAGATATCAATACCGAGAATATTTTGAACGCCCCTCGTAAATAGACTACAAGAGGTACATACTTTTATTAATTGTGAATAGCAAATTTTTTTTGGTAAAACCACAGATTACTTAATAGTTACTACTAATAAAAACATTGAATAATGCTACGATTTATAAATGTTTAAGGCAACCCATTAATTTATGATACCACATTGAACACCATTCTAATTATGTTATTAATTACCCGACTACGGCGAAGCCCATAATAGAGGGTATTGTTTATTTAAATCCAATTTAATATTTGCTCGCCATCACATTTTGGCAGAATAGATTAGATACATTAATTATTATATATAAATCTGAACCACAATCTTGTCATTAAATTCTGTCTTTAAATATATAATTTGGTCTAAAATTCTCTTCTATTTTTACTAATTAACTCGACTAATAATCGACAATCCGCAATTTATCAATAGGAACTTGTTTGTAGCGACTTTAATTAATTAGTTGTGTCGCCTTTAAACATCAAATAGTAAGAGGTTCATGGAGACACATATTTATATGGATGTATATACATACTCGTATCATGGCGGTATAACAATTGACATTGCTTTGTGTTTTTCTAATGTATTGTATATGAGTGATGTTACTTACATCTCTGATGTAATAGAATACATAACAGTCTCACAATGTGCACTTTGTTATTGTTTTATATTGTTAGGTACGGTGTAAGTACACATACATATTTGGACTTCAATAAGCGAATCAAAAATGCGACCAAAAATATTCAGAAGGATGTCCTCTATTACCCCTTTATTTTTTACATTTACATTACAATGCCACGGGAGAGCAGGAAGGGATCTAAAGTTGTTGATATTTGGGCTACATCTTCTAATAATTATAGTGATGCGCAGATCAAGTCGCGGGCTTTTGTTAGTTTAGTTGATAAAATCATGAGTTTCATTTGTATAAACATTAAAAAATATATATATTGTTGTATTCTAGGTGGCGCACCAGATGATATCTCAGACGCGTACGCCCCGCGGCTTCACTGTGGCCACGCCCGAGGAGGACGCGGTCGCGCCGGCGGCGCACGAGTACAACCTGTCGGCGCGCCGCGGCAGCAAGAGCCTGCCCGCCTCGCCCACCACCAGCCCCACTAGCCGCAGGAAAAAGAACGGCAATCGGTAATAATTCATTTTATTATAGTAGGTCGTTTAACAAGACCGTCGGTGACGCAGTGGGAGCCAAACTAGACTAAACGAGTTCCGTGAACGTGAGATTATCCAACAGGAGTTTAACCCTCCAGCTTCATCGATGCTGCTAGCCTAACCTTATCAACAACCTTCTTGTATCATTTAGGTAGTGGTCCCAATGCTAACCCTTGCCTGCAAATGGTGCACTTTGCTCACTAACATACATATGTCTGGCGACCGAACAGGGCGGTAAAACTATTAAAACTAGTTGTACGCTATGAATACCACAGACCACAGACATACTACATTGCCTTACAAAGTGCTTTAATTTGCTGATACAATAAAAACATTCTTACGCAAGAGTTTACCAGAAATCGAACCTTAGAGTCCTTGCACAGCATGCTGAATCTACCTACTGATTTAAGTGGTATTATCAACCTAATTGTAACAGTGAGAGTGAATGTATTGTTTCTTTCCAGCTACTTCACGTCGCCTTTCGAGCCGGCGGAGGATGCAACGAACCGATCGTGGCTGACGATGGCTCTGCTCGGCTTCAAGAAGGACCTCACTACTTCCACGTCCACACTTGCCGAGGAAGATGCACTGGAGACCAGATTACGTGGTACGTTATTTTATTTCTTTGTGCATTTCTATTATTCTGTTGACTTTAAAACAGGGACCGATAAGTCGGTAGAAATCAGAGCTCAAGTTACGTGTCGCCAACTGTAGCGTGTACGATACAACAATGATATCAGCTTGCTTTGTTTCACAACAAGCTTTGTGAAAAAAGGAAAGGAGTCTTAAAAAAATCATGTACTATATGGCTGTTACTCTGTAAGGGCTCTGATTAAATACGAAATTAGTTTAAACACCGGTGACGAGCGAGGCAACGCTTTAAGGAAATCCTTTAGGTTTAATTTATTTTCATTGGTTAGGGATATCCAAAATAATACGTTTGAATGTGTTATTCTTTATATAGAAGTTCATTGTAATGTAACGAAAACATTGTCATTGCAGTTGTGATTGGCTTGTTTTTTACATAGTTATTTATGTAACCTAGAAAAATCAGACTTAATGTCACAAAATGTTTATCGTTGTGCTAATGCGGTTTGTACAATTAGTTAATGTACTCTGCGTTTTACTTTTAGTCTCATGTTAAGGTTCGTTTCTTCTAAAGAATTAACTCTTATTTTGGCTTCGGAATAAGCAAGACCATATCTCACTGTAAATGTAAATAATCATACCGAATATGTATAGAAACATATAATATCTTTAGCAGGTCAATTACAAAATTTTCAATTAATTAACAACATTACATATGAGTGTATGAACTAAGAACAATACTTTCATTTATTCCAGGTGGTACTCTAGCAGAGTCTGTACAATGTCTTGGCCCAGCTCCCAAAGGCAGAGAGTCGAAACAGACCTCCAACGAGCCGACCCAACAGCCCTCGCTCGCTAAGCCTGCGCACGCGTTCCGTCCGAAACCCACGGAGTTACGGGAAATGAACTTCTGGTCTCCAACATCCATGTGAAGATTACAGTTTATATATTTAGAGGTTAAATAATCGTGGTCCACTTGTATTTTTAGTTGAGTATCTGACATTACTTGTTTTTCAAGTAGAATATCAACGTTTTGCTGGATTTGTTTTTGCTCAACTTTGAAACGTGTGGTATCTATTGGTATTAAAGCGTAAATATGCGTGACTGCGCGGACCCTCGAAAACGTACACGTGTTCTCGCCGTACGTGTCGAAACGTTAACATAAAGATTGCACCTGTAGTATTTGATTTTATATCGTCATCAAGCTATATGTTAGCCAGAATAGCTCTCTAGATAAATATCTGTTACGATGTAAATGATGAACGATATTCATTACACTTTGATATTACTCGAATTTATGTATGAAAGGTCTAATCAGCGCCCGTATTATGTAACTTTATGATTATAATAATCGCTTTAAGACATCTAAAAGCCATTTTCGATTCTCGTTGGTTAGCTTTAGAGAAGCCAAAATCGTTGTCGAATGTTAAAATGGTCGATGGCATCAGTAGTCAAAAAAATGGCTATTAATTTTTCCTGAATTTCATTTGGCTAGAATTAACTATTAATCCGACTTTAATAAGTTAACTAAATTAACTATTTTTCCGTCTACTTGCGCCATCTACCCGTGATCGACCACCTTAAAATGTAAGCGATTACCGTAGTCTTCATCAAGGTTACATACTCCACCAGGCCGGTGTTTTCTTGTTTACTACGGGGTGATCCGCGCAATAGGTTTTGAATCTACCGTTTAGAATATTCCATTATCTTTAAGCCTTCATTTTATAGAATGGTCTTATGTGTAATAATGTTAAGGTATACTGAGTAGTTTGAATAATCGTGTCTTATTCGTTTTTGATATTATTTTAACTCGGTAATGTGTAAGCGGTATTTTGTAGCACAATAACTGTAATAAATCAAATGAACTTAATGATTACTTATTTGAAATCTACTTGTGTATATTTTAAGCATTCATTTGCATATAAATAGTTTTAAGTTAAATATTGTGACGTCTAACATGTATGTACATGGAAAATGTTTTGTATGGAAAATGTGTGCTTGGATTTTTATTTGACGAAAGCGAGCGGACTCGGGTGTTATTGAAGGGAAAATCGTGAAAGAATTCTGGATCTATTTTTCGTTCTTTTGAAAGTATTAAACTTGTGTTTATTTTTTTGTATCGATATTATTTTTTATTTATTGTCGCCACTCTTGTCTAATTAACATGTTATATAACCCGATTAATTTTGAGCAGAAATTAGGAAATTGTTCTCTAATTTCCTTTTTTTATTTTAAATACATATTTTAGTATTGTATTACAATAACGTTAAAGTTTAGCACAGGATATTATAATATGACTTATATAAATAAATATTTTTGTTCTATACAAGGTTGTTTATTTTTCAACTAGATAGATCTAGGGCCCTATTCTGAAGACACACATTTAAAATTTGACAGCGCTAAAATTGGTTTCGTCTTTATCTTCATAATACTGTGTGACAAGGATAGCAACAGTTTTAGTGCTGTCAAATTTTAACGTTGTGCCTTCAGAATCGGGCCCCTAGATTATATAAACATTTAGAAAGACTGATCACTTGACCGTTATCTACCTAACTCTTGACTTATGGGCATTCTAGGCCGCGGCTTATAACTGCGCCACCGACGACGCTCTCATAATATTACGCACCATATTTCGTTCATGTTACGCACGCCCTAAGTCTTGCTTAAGTTTCTTTACATAAGTGTAAATAAATTAGTGTGTTTCTGCAGTTTACCTTTAGTGTCAGTAGTTCAGTTGCTTTGTCCGGTATTTAGATATAGAATGGGGCGAGCCTTCGTGTACTGTAGGTATGCGACACTTGAACCCACGGACTAACTATTTAGTCTGTAGGTCATAAAATGTCCCAGCTAGGTGCCGTCACTCCAGCTCGATATCTATACACCTTGTATCTCTTGATCTTTTTAAACCACAAAGTCTGTCATTTGGGTACAAAGTAGGGAGGGCAAAGTAGCATATCCCAAGGTAAACCCTAGTGTATTCAGAATTTAAGTACGTGCCTTTGTTTAAAATGTCTAAGCTGGGATGACGTCACTCCAGCTCGGACATCAATAACCTTGTATCTCTCTTGACATATTTAAGTACAAAATAGTACATATTCTCTTGATCTTTTTAAGCACAAAGTCTGAAATTTAGGCACAAAGGTGGTGGCATGCCAAGATAAGGCATATCAGTCATTCGGTTATATGATAGTGTATGGGTAGGTAAAGTAACGTATATTGCGTTTTTAAAACTTGCCTATTTTTTTCAAGACAAGTATGACCAACCAGATTTAGTCGTAGATTACCTATTGCCGAAATAATATTTGAATGTTTACACTAGTAAGTTTATTTTACACCTGCAATAACTGCGCTATTAGACTGTGTTATTACAGTTTTTAGTATATTGCGTTTTCAACCGACTTCAAAAAAGGAGGAGGTTCTCAATTCGACGGTATGTTTTTTTCAACCGACTTCAAAAAAGGAGGAGGTTCTCAATTCGACGGTATGTTTTTTTTTTTTTTGTATGTTTGTTACGCGATTACTCCGCCAATTCTGAATGGATTTTGATGATTCATATTTTGTATGGTAGGTCATACTTCAGAGGTGGTCCCATATAAATTTTATCGAAATTCATTCAGCGGTTTTTGAAAAATCAACAAAGACACAAATATAGTCTTAGTATATACCTACATAGACGACATGCTAGTTTGGTGTTCCCTTCAGAAAAGGATGAAGCATTAAAACTATGGATCCATCATATTAAGTTGAAAGTAAAAAGTGTAATCGACTCCTTCACACATTTAATAATGGGCATTGTACAAAAGAGATAGGTATATTGAATCTGTATTGTTTAAATAGTAGAATGTCTCCACTTTTCCACGATTCCACGTTACCAGACGCCATCAGGCTTTATTTTCAGTGCATTAAATAACTTTTTAGTATTTACTGGAACATATTAGTATTTATGGACTTATTTGTTTAAATCAACTTACCGATGAAAAGATAATTTGTAATTGTTTTCCTTTAAGACTCCAATTCGGCTTCGACAGCACACAGCAGCACATGCCATAGTTATTATAAAAGCAGGTTACACAGAACATAATAACTAACGAATTAATCACGAAATTTACGAAAAACAAACGCAACCAAAATGGTATTCAGCTGTATACCAAAAGCTTTCAGACGTCAAAACTGGTGGCCCGCCGGCTTTCAAGATGACGCGCGTGCCAATTGTTTTCTCTTTTTTTCTCAGTAAATGCTGCCATATATATGACAAGTATGAAGTATTTATTTCAGGTTTCAACTTATAATGAGTCATCCATGGTTTTAATGCTTGATCCTTGCATTAAACAAAAGTTGTGATGAGGAATTTCAATATTTTTTTAACTGTCATTAGCTAAGAACAAAGAAGATTGTATGTATTTGTAAGGAGCCTTCATAATAGTTATACATTAATATCTGTTCTTAAAGAAAACTACCTATTTGTTAAAAAGATTACACAAGCGTGTCATTTTTGTTAAAGGTTTCTCATTGTGGGGTCGATTTAAAAACTTGCCGCATAGCAACTAACCGAGTCGATCTGGATTCATATAAATGCTCGTGTTGCAAGCCAAGACGAAGAAAACATTGCTCTTCGGTTTCGATTGATAAACGTTGTGAATCAAACTGAGTCGTTGAGCATGACTTTCTGGACTTTCATTAAGCCTTGATAAGTTCGTGTGTCTGAGAAAGTCTATAGGCCCGCTGCTCAAAACTCTCATTTGAAATATTTATAGCATTTCTTTCCCTACTTTTCTTTAAACAATCTTTCTTCTCGTCACTACTGTCTTCCTAACGGCGCTGTCTCATTTGAGCAGCACGTTTTAAATAAACAAAATACACTTACTACCCACTAAAAAGTAAAAAATAAAATTATTTTTTAGAAAAAAACAAAACCGACTTCAAGGCTATACCTACACGTACAAACTTAAACTAAAAAGTAGAAAATAATATTTTAATTACTTCAAAGCAAAGAGCATTAAAGAACAATCAACGAAATTATTGATACTTATATACCTATTTACAATTTATAATAAGTTATTTTTGGAGTCGGTGCCAGCCAAAGCAAAAATAAGCTTAATGGATACCTCACTTCACTCAGGCATATCCCCCCGTTGTTGCTTAAATTGTTAATTAAACTGTCCTTCTTGGCTGGCACCGACTCCAGAAATAACTTATTATAAATTGTAAATAGGTATATAAGTATCAATAATTTCGTTGATTGTTCTTTAATGCTCTTTGCTTTGAAGTAATTAAAATATTATTTTCTACTTTTTAGTTTAAGTTTGTACGTGTAGGTATAGCCTTGAAGTCGGTTTTGTTTTTTTCTAAAAAATAATTTTATATCATTTATTACTTGCTACCTTACAGTATAAATATAGGTAACTACGAGTTAGGTACGCCTCACGCATTCGAGGATGTTATAGCGATAACAAACTTCCGATAGTAGGAACGCTATTACCAGGCCAATTTAATTTAATTTTCCTAACAAAATAAAGCACTTTATTTCTACCTGTCGCGTGACTGGTTTGCGTTTTATGATTAGGTACCGTACCAAGTACCTAGTAGGCCAGTATTTTGTTGTGAGGCATCGGTAGGGTGACTTATACGTCGACTACTCCAATTTTGTTAATTCATCATAATAATTATTATATTTATTTCTAGACCTGAGCTTCCCAAATCCTAACAGTTAATATATAGGCTGTTTATTTTAATATATTTATACAGACAAAAAACTACCGTAACGAAGCGATGACGCTGGCGTCCACAGTTGGACATAGGTCTTCCGGTTACACCCGTCACTCGCCCTGCCCAGCTTTTTAAGGTCGTTTCTGCCTAGCTTTTTAAGGTCGTCGGTCTATCTGGCAGAGGGACGTCCACAATAGGTTTATGTTAGAAAAAAAATACTTTCATAAGATACTTAATGTGTTTTCATATAAAGTTCAGAATAATTAATACCTACTATACGTAGGTCCCTTTGTTAAAGTTTGCACATTTCATTAGGTAAATATGTGCTCGCTATATGTGAAAAACCCGAGGATCGGGTTCAGTGGCGCACCTTGGGGGAGGCTTATGTTCAGCAGTGGACTCTTTCAGGCTGAGACTCACGTCTCGTGGACACAGCCCACGTGACGTGAGTCCGTCATGCGGCACTAGACGACGTATCAGGTCACACAAGTTTCTGTCGATGGCTGTTAGGAAAGACGAGTTATGAAGTGGAGACCGCGTACTGCCAGATGAATCGACGAGCTGAAACAAGGTGGCCAAAAGCTGATGTATGTGGGATGGCGGACAGATGACCGGGTGTGGTGGTACTCAATGGGGAAGGTCTATATCCAGCAGAGGATGCCAATTGACGTGTTGGAGACGAGTGAAACCCATTCTAGGGACCTACTTAGGTACTATAAACAAAGTGGACGAGTTACACAGAGGTATTGGTATGTATATGACACAATAATGGTATAAACAAGTATAACCTTAAGCTGTGTAAAAGGGTAAGTAAATAAATGTGAGCACGCGATCCTACGCACGCTGTTTTTGGGTAACGTATAATATTAACATGGTTTCCTTATTTATTCAAAGCTGTTAAGTATACTAACAAAAGTTATATGGCGCACCTATTTAAATGTTAGCACGTGCGTGTACGTTTTCATGAATTTTCACATTAGTTACTGGATTACATAGTTTAGCTACGCAAATAATAATAGCTGCGGTACCTACTTAACTAAGTTACCTACTGGGAAGACTAGCTACTAGACTGAAACTGTACCATCATCATCATAGCCTCTAGACGTCCACTGCTAGACATAGGCCTTCCCCAATGAACGCATCCACACCCGGTCCTCCGCCCTCCGCATCCAGCAGCTTCCGGCCGCCTTCTTTAGGTCGTCGGTCCATTTGGTGACGGGGCGTCCCACCCTGCGCGTGCCAACTGTACCATATAGTCCATACGTAATACATAGGTATGTATGTGCGGATCAATTGGTCTTTGTGATTGTCAAGTTCCATAATTTTTTCATCGTCACCAATCTTTTCCATAGTTTTTTTCTTATCGGTTAACGGAAAGACGAATAGGCTAAAAGGTTGGTTATAAAAAACCCTTACCTATAACAGACGCGGATACCCGCCCACGTCCGTTTTGACGGAACCCCCACAACGGGCCGTAAACTCTTCACTAAAATAAATAAGAATTCGAAGAAAACCTTGTTTTCCCACAATTTCTCTTCCGACTTTTTAATTAGTCCCGTTTCATTACTCAAATCGGATTTGCATTCGCGCCCGTGGCTTTTAAGAACAGTCTAATTTTCGCCGCCTGAAAAAATTAACTCCCGGAACGAATTAAAGTTTTTTTTCCCAACTGGAGTGAGGGGATGTCAGTTTTAATTTTAGGACTTTTCGACTTAAGTAGGTATTATATTATACCTTCACCGACATAAAGGAAATAAAGGAAGTATACTTACCTACATTGTATAGGGACATTAGCACACTTTCTACCAGTTTGTCAATCCTATTTACTAATCAAAGTCTTAGTTTATTAAAATAAGATTAAATTCAAAACAATAAAGACGTGTAACATAACTAGAGTTGGGTCCGTAAGCCGTAAGAGAGACTTGTATATTCCCAACATAAAATGTACCTACCGCCAATCGTCAGTCACTCATCGAGAGATTTCATTACGAACTTCCATAAATTGAATAAATCTAAGAAGTTACAAATACTTTAAGTACCTACTTATACTTCTAGTCATCGATCACTCATCAACCAATCACCCTTTGAGATCCAAAACAACTTTTAATAAATTTATTTGAAAGATTTTGTAATTGCAAGTGACAGCAGAATAACTGATTCGTTGCATATTTTAGAAATGATTAATCTGCAAGGATGGATTTCGCGGGGCTCATATGAAATTTAGATTTAATCTCAAATTGATTCGGGATGATCGCCCCAGCCAACCGCGCGAGCAATCGAATTTCTTCACAGTCTAGTCACGTACTCGGTGCCTAGCCTCTCCTAGATAGTAGGTATGTGGAATCCATATTGCCGATATTATTATAGTTCTTAATGTTTTTAACTATATGTTCTGCTGGAGTCAAAGTAATTCATGGAACAGGCTTTCGATTTTGTATTACACGATCCCCATTTAAAGGTATACTTTATCATCATAACATCCTTAGTTATTCTTTTGCCTGAATATCAAGATTCGAGCAGTATGACCAAAAATCCCTCACCCCACTCTGAACAAAATTCTGGCTACGGCTACGCCTATATACGAGATATGAATCTCGTTACTTGTTTCGTATTCTGTAATTTCTGTAAGTACTTATGTTCTTTAGGCTATACAGTCAATATCCACGGTTGAACGTATTTAGCTGGGCAGACGTCCTGTCTATTGCAGTACCATAGACCCCGCGCAGACAGCGTAAAAAAATCATATTGGGACAAAAGTTAGTGAGGATTATAATGTGACTCCCTATTTGGATTCAACTAAATGAAATTGAATCAGAAATTACTTAGTTATACGTCCATGCATAGTATCTAGGTATGTTCTCCCACTCTAGTAAACTAATCTAATCTAACCCTCATGTTTGTAATGGAAGGAGTCCGAAGTCCGAACACCTAAATGAATGTTGCCTCTTTTAGTTTACAGCAGAAACCATCAGTTTAACTGTCGCTGGGCGTCTGACTTGAAACAATTCCAGCAGTGAAATATTTTTAAGACTATTTGCCAGAAAGCCTTTCGTCTCGCGTTGGGTGAGATACAATGTTCCTTTTATTTATCTCTGGTGTCGCTACTTTTGGAATTGAATGATAACATTTATATTTTCCGTAGAATGTTGTCTTATTTTGAGACATACCAATGTGATATCTACATTAGCTTTAATAACATCCAAGGAGCAAAACGTTTCCAGCACTCTGTCAAAGTAATAATAGATTACCTACTAATGAAGTATAAATAGATTGTCAATCCTGTAATCGGTTTTATATAAGAGCAATATGTATAATTGTAAGTTTTGCTTTGACATTTTCGTCTAGCCTGATGGCTATGGGCTAAATATGAATTGGACAGTTTTTGGCTAGAATATGATCTAAATAAAACTATTCTTATTTCGGTTTTGTTCGGAATCCGTTACGTAAAATATGAATAAGTCAATTCAGTATATTAACTATAAAAAAATAATATCCCTAGACATTATTTAATGAAAATACAGTGCAATGTTAATAATGATGAATGGAAAAAACTAGACGGAATTTGACGGAATGAATTTGCAGTTTAGAGTAGGTAAACTGGTTGGAATTGAAAATGCTTCAGTTCAAAATAATGCCTTCCCAATATACCAATAGGTGTTCTAATATAAAAGGCAACTCTGATTGACAGACATGCAGTATATATTTTAATACCGCGTTTACATACCTATACGTAACAAAATATCTGCAGTCACCGGTTACGTGGGCACTTTGTGATAGCGACATTTGGAAATTCGCAAAAAAAAATGTCACCCATCTTAAATTTACTTAAAATGAATTGAAGAGCGGTTCAAATGAAAATTAAATATGAACACGACGACAACCATTTGTAAAAGCTGTGCCAATTGCTAAGTCGCGGCGTCGGGCGTCTGCGGGTCCTTACACCTATAATATACGTGGTCCACACGTAACATTTTCCACGTGAAAAAGTCACGGGAATCTCATATTTCGCCAATAAAGTTATAAACTCATAGTATGTTTTGATATGGTTTGAAGTTTTTTATCCATACCACTGACTTTTCGCTACGTTATCAGGAAATGTATTGCATAAAAGTAGTTGTATGAGCGAAGTGGCGTATATTGTATGTGATGTGCAGTCTGATGTAAACGTCGTCAATCGAGGACTAATATGTATTAGCTTTAATAAAATAGGTTGACCTAATGAAAGTGGTATCTAACGGTAACGACGAGGCAAGCATCGACCGGGGCTACCACCTTTCATTATCGTTATTGAATGACAAATAAAGGCGCGTGCGGGCTGCGCGGCGGGGCGCGGCGATGCCATCAAACCGGTCAATATGGCGGGATTACCGGGCTTCATACTACTGATGAATAATTGTGTCCGGCATCCGACCCGGATTAAACCGCTTTCTGCTGATTTAATTGACAATCCTGGTATAAACTGTTAGCTATTAATAGTACAAACAGGACAGTGGTAATCCGATTGGGATGACGGACGAGTATTTATGTAGGTAATGGGTAATGCATTAACGTTGGTAGTGATTAAGAACACCCACAACCTATACCACCTTCTACATGTGTACCGTTCGCCCTTAATCTAATAATAAATTAATTTAAGCCTACTAAGCCTATTAATTAATGTTAGGTTCATAAACTATACCTTACTAGTCGATGGTAGGTTTAAGCTCATTTTACGCTCTTGAGGTAGAGAACTTAAACCCGGGTCCGTCTCTTGATTTTCGGTGAAGAAAAACATAGTAAGAAAATCTTTCCGGTGCGGGAGAAGGAAACAGGTACTGAGGTCCTGTGTAGTAATTGTGAAGTCCATCTTTGCCGTGAGAAAAGTTACGCTTTTTGTTTCTAGGGATACTTTTAATTGCATTGATTGGTTTGTTGGACTAGAACTTCAGGGTTTGCCGAGTTCGTGTGTTCGATTCTGAATTGCATAGGCATGTTCAGCATTTTGTAAAAGTTGATCCTAGTGGGTGTATGTATTTGTTAAATGTGTGGTATACATAGGGTTCCAAGATTAAGATTATACAAGTGTAGGTATTGTTGCTGGGTCGTTATTTTATTAGGTATGGGCAGTAATGTAAACGAATCAACCAATATGTTATGCAGATTATATCTGAGGTTAAATGTCAACGTCAGTCGTCATCTATTTGTACCTACATGCTTACACACACGTATGCAAACGCAAAGCCAGAGCGATTTATCTATACTCAAAAGAATCAATTTCTAGTTGTGGGTGAACTATTATTCCTCATTCAACCAGTTCAATTAAAATGTCCAAGACATTTATTAAGTCCTAATGATCCGTCGCGACATGAAATCTAACCAGGTTGTGTGAGTGGGTAGCTATTCATGTAACCCGTTGCGGTCACCCGCCCAAAATGGTCGCGCGGTCAACGCAATCGTCGCGTTAATTACCCTGCGGAACCCTCGTAAAGGGACCGAAAGGGTTCTCGTCTTCATTTTAACTTGACTTACGTCACAGGATAGTCACAGATTAGTTCTTGGCGAACCTATGTCTTATTATTTGTTTTTCTTGTTGTTAAATATATATGTGAAGGAATCTGTGTTAGTTACAAATGTTGCACTGATAATTGAAAGGGTCAGAGTCAGTATGAGAAAGGACCAATTAATTGATTATTGATATGATCTGTAAATGAGCCCTTCAATTCTTTGGAAGTTTGGGTGCTAGAGATAGATGCTGTAAGTACTTATTTATATTTAATTAAGTACTAAATAAATTCATCTGTGATAATTATATGTATATTTATTTCCATTGAAGAGTAATTTTGTAAAAAAATATTAAGATCAAAATAAGGCGAGTAGGTTTACCTATACCAGTTTCATCTCTAGGTAGAGAATTCCCTCTTTAAGCCTATTCATTTAGATTTTCCCTACATTTACTAGAATATTTTAACAAAGCCATTTATCCTATCTCTCACTTCAAACATGACCGCAACACTCCGTGAGGGTCTAAATTCCACTTTACAATTATTTTAATTTAAACGGGTTGGCACATGGGTCCTTGCATCTATATCTGTATAGTCGAATCGTGTTTAGTATAATTTAGACTATAATTGGTCTAAAATAGCAATTATAATTAATAACAATAAAACAAATTCAATTAATATTAACATTGATAAATAAATAATGAAAGGCCTAAACTAGTAGGTAATATACGAGTAGTTCTTGTATAGCTAAAGCATTCGAAGATACTGATATCGGACGAAATATTAATGAGACCATATGCAAATGAGACAGCCTGTAACATTTTTTGTAGTTTTTCTTCGAAATTGACAACGTCTTTTTAACCGACTTCAAAAAAAGGAGGAGGTTCTCAATTCGTCGGAATCTTTTTTTTTGTCTGCCTGATCACTAAATAGGTAGGTAATAAAATGTACGTCGTAAACAATGTGTACCTAGGTTTCGTCAATATTTTTTAGTTTTCCTGAAACACCCCGAAAAATTATATTTTTTCCTAAAGTTCTAGCTCAATAGTTTTTGAGTTCACCGGCGGACTAATTTTTTTTTTACGATATAATAATATTATGGCTTGTTAGAAAAGAATAGAAATACTTAGGAATTTCCGAGAATTATACCAGAATTGTGGAAAGTTCGTAAAAATACATTTTCTCAAGATGTTCGATACTTATAAGCTACATTGTTTAATTAGGCGAATATTCGCAAAGCGGGCCATGTGACAAAAGGGTTTTAACTAAAATTAACTACCTAACTTAGTAAAAATGTACAATCCTTTTTTGAAAACACAGTCAGTCCAACCAAAGTCCAACCAATAAGATGACGAGTTATGTGCAGTTGTGTGGGCTCCACTTGATATGCGTGTCATGTAAGGCAGCTATTGCCCAATTTCCTCCCAAATGTTAACAACATTCGGAACGAAGGTAACGGAGAAAGTTCAAGTCGTATTTCACCCAACAATACTCTGAAGTAAACAGTTGCGGAAATATTGCCCGGCTCTCTGTAATTGATGGGGAATCTTTGTTAACTTTCTTTTGGGCTTTTAATTTGTTATTTGTTACTCAGGCTAACTCTGAACAACTTTGAACAGTCAGAAGTGTTAATCATTAATAATAAATCCAGTGTAGGTACGCGATTGTCTGCGATTTAACTTTTTTATTTTAGCGATTACCTATTAGTTCGTATGAAGACTAAAATACTGTCTGGAAAGACAAGCTTTGGTGTTTTGTTTTAAACGGATCTTTTTAATTCGGAAAACAAAAAAAAAATATAATATACTAGCTGTTGTCCGCGACTCCGTTCGCGTGGACAACTTAACATCACAAATTGTTATGTATTTCCCGTAGGAATGGGATATTTTTTCGGGATAAAAACTATCCTATGTCTTATTCCAGGATCTAACCTATATGAGTGCCAAGTTTCATCATGATCCGTCCAGTGGTTGAAGTGTGATTGAGTAACAAACATCTAAATATCCAAACTTTCACATTTATAATATTAAGTAGGAAGGATTAGTAGGATTTTCCAGTATTTTGGAGCTGTGGTAGTATCACGAACTTATTAATAGTAATACATTAATTTTCAATAAAATATACTACATGGTTATGTAATAGGTACTTTGATTTGATAATTAATCAATGATGAAACATTATAGATGTGATGGATGTGTTTGTCATTTTATTTAAATGTTCTTATTTGTTTACATACTCGTAGGTTAAAGTATACGGTATACGGCTACTTTATTTTTAAGCACCCGTATTATAAAGCTACTTTAGAATGACGTAAGCGAAGTGGCATATCGTCTTTCTTTGCTCTCAAGTATATATAAAATGTCTTGGTATGGGGCTCGGTGGGTTTAGAGTGACAGCATCAAATAATTCTTTGCCTTGTGGTAATTTTTTGTTTTTAGGGTGGTTATTTTTAGTTGGCAGACAAATATAAGTAAGGTTGTATGTTGCGACCCCAGTTAGGCTCGAGTTAACTTCTGTTTGCAGTATGTACTTGCAGTAAATGGTAATGGTTTGTGATGATGGATAGTGAATTAAATATAGGTGTGTGAAGCTAACCACAAAGTGTAATGGCGACAGGGTCGAAGGTAATCCCTTCAACCCTGTCTCCATTACTTTACTGGGCGGCTGTGTTAGAATTCTGTAATGTCAATGCTCACATCGCCTTTCCCTCCCTCGCCCGCCCTTCCTCTTCATGCCATCATCTCTCTTCCTCCAGACATGTTTTCCTACCTGCCTCCCTCCTTCCCTCTCTACCTACCTACCTGCTTACCTCCTATCTGCCACACTACTAATACCACACTACCTCCCCTTGCAAAGGCCTTTTCTCTACCTCCATACCCCTCTCTTTACTTCCTCTGTAATTATTCCCTCCCTGACTTCAGACTTACATGCCTCCTCTCCCTCTTTCGCGCCCTTCGAGGTGTGAAACCAGACTAGTCTGACCATCAATCTGACCACTGGGAAAAACCTATTCTGTTCTATCGTAGAACTAACAGTATAAACATAATATTAAGTATTCTATAGTATAACTATTTGGACCAATATCGAATATGTCTGCCTTTGTTGACATACTTACATTTACTTTTTGTAAGTTGTTGTTGAAATTATGATGCGAAATTTGTTGATATGTTATGTTGTCGCCAAAAAATCTTTAAATGGGTACGTTTAATTGTGATAGATTATAATCGAGTCTACCATATCCCTGGACGAAAATATTACGTATATAAAGAGTCAATGCCGTATGGCAAGAGGTTAGAAAGTGTACACTTTAGGATTCTAAGATATTTTACGTAGCAAACGAATGTACCGACTGAGCTCAGGGATCGTATAACGTCTAACGGAAACACCCACCATTACTTTTGCTACCCATCTATATGTACTTATACCTATTTATGTACTTGATTATATTGAATGGTCTCTACCACGTTTCCACTCAAAGACAATTCGTTTCTAAATTCATCTTTCGTTCGTTCAGGAGTTTGAGTTTAGAGTTTCGTTCATTTAATTAGACATTTTCCGGGGTATTTCTTGTTGTTATCAACTCGTGGTTGAAATAATAAATCGGCTATTTTCTGGGTTCTTACATTATTTTCCTTTTTATTTTCGAAGGAGTGACGGAAGTTTTGTATTCGTGGAAAAATAGAGCTCGAGTTCTTGATCAAAAAATAAAAAAAAATGTAAGTGTGGTTGTCCACAATCTAGCGATTTGATGAATTTTTGTATTTGTAAGTAAAAGTGAAGTCCCTTTTTCATTTATTGTCTATTAAACTACAAACGTAATAAGTCGAGCAACACATTAATAACCTATCGCACCTATCTACACATCGATAGAGCGCATGACCGGTGGTTTTGTATTTTTGTCAGAGGGCATCACCTGAGCGTGATGACTCCCCTTCAGTGTTATTTTATGTAACAAGATGAAAACGAGATCGTTTAGAAGCTGCCGAATTAGGCTCGTCGCATGTCGCGCGGCCCCTGATTTCCCAGCAGGCCGTCAATTCCTGTCTGGCTGCACTCAGCTTGATTAATCATAAATTTGTAATTACGTTTTATTTAATAGGCGCAACCTAAATTGTCGTCGGCCCAACATTAAAAAAAACTACTTATATCATTATTTCATAGAACAATTTGAGCGATTTTTCTAAATACATTAAGTTTATTTGCAAATGTTCGCCAGAGATCTAAACTGGCATTGCAATAGAGACTCGAAAACTCAAGAACAATGTTAAAATCTGAGTTAAAATCAGTCGGTAGATGATTGTTTTTGACAAGACGTTGTTAAAATAAAATATAAACCTCCAAAAACTGGTACCTCGAAAACTTTAAGGGCTTCACAGAACATGAAATTTCATATGCTGGTAGGGCGTGGCTCCATCTACTTTAGTTTCGTTTTGAACGTTTATTTACTTGACCACTGTATAAAAGTATCTGACTAACTGATCTATTAGTATTGCAGTATTCGATAGGCCTAAAAAATATTTTAGACAGAAACTACGCCTGAAATTTAGAATTCTCATTAATCATCATAAAATTCGACATGAATTACGTAATAAAATAGTTCACTAAACAAGTAAAAAGTAAAAATACTTCTCAAGGCCACTAGACCACCTTCATAGTTACAGACTTTCTGAAAAGCACTCGATCAATTAAGTAGCGCCATTTCGGTAATCAGTCGTTATTCACCGACGACCTACTCCTAGTGGCGCCCCGGGGAGGGACAAGAGTGTAAACGTGGGCTTTTTACAAGAAGTCACTAACTGCTAGGAATAACCGTAGAAAAAAGAACCTTAAGTTATTGCAAGATGTCACTAACTGCTTCGGTTGGGTTCCAACAGTTAGTGACTTTTTGAAATAAACCGAATTTAAATTATTTACAGTGTTATTGCATAGAATATTTAATAATACAACGGTTATTGTGTAGAATATATATGGATAAGAATTTTTATTTATTTGTAAAGTTTAAGGTTCTTCGAATAATAATAAAAGAAAAAAGTTAATTGAAAACTTGCGGATACATGCTTGAAACATAGACTATTTATTTATTTATTTAAAAACTTTATTGCACAGACAGTACAAAAGGCGAACATAATGCCAATATGGCATATATACTACTCTGTCAAGAAAGTACCGAGAAAAGATCAATAATACACAAAATGATAATTATTCATCCAACTTTATTTCATCTCCTTCAGAAGCGACACACTTACGCCAACGAATAATCCAATCATCAAAACATTTTTGAAACGATTTTTCCGGAATTGAGTACAGTTTTCGCCGCAAATTCTCCTTTATGTTTTCTATCGAATGGAAACGGGTGCCACGAAGTCGTAATTTGAGTTTAGGAAAAAGAAAAAAAATCGCATGGAGCCATATCTGGTGAATAAGGTGGTTGCTCAATGATGTTTGTGGAGTTTTTGGTCAAAAATTCATTCACAGTGATGGCCTTGTGCGATGGCGCATTATCGTGGTGTAAAATCCAAGACTTTTCTTTCCACAAATCTGGACTTTTTCGTTGAATTTTCTTCCTTAAACGCCGCATAATGCTCAAATAATATTCTTTATATATATTCTCACCTTCCGGCAAGAACTCTTGAGTGCACAACACCACAAACTATATAGAATGCTACGCATCACAACACCGCGATAGTCAAAGAAAACAGTCAACATGACTTTGACTTTCGATCGACTTTGGCGTGGTTTTTTCCGGTTCAGTTGGAAGGCGCCACTCTGAAGCTTGTTGACTAGTTTGCATGTCAAACTCGTAAACCCACGTCTCGTCACCAGTAACAATGCGTTTCATGAATGTTGGGTCGGAATTGACTCGTTCTAGCATGTCCTCAACGACTCGTAAGCGATTGAGTGTTTGGAGAAAATTCAGGTCTTTTGAGACTAGCCGAGCGGCAACATGGTTCATACCTAAGTGATTATTTTAAATAGTACAGATCGATTCGTGAGATACAGAAAGTTCAACGGCTATCTCTCTCAAAGTTGAATGAGGATTTTCAGTCACTATTTCCTTCACTTTTTGCAGACGTTGATGGCCTAGCGGTCTAGATGTGATGGAAGGCAAGTCTTCCATCACATCTAGACCGCTTTTAAACGCTTTGTACCACTCGTAAGCACGTGTTTTTGATATAGTCGACTCACCGTAAGTAAGCCTTCTGTAACATTTTCAGTGACTCCGAATACGAAATTCCATTGACTATGCAAAATTTGAGACAAACTCTTTGTTCGATATTTTTGTTCATTATGAAAATCGCAATATACACTAGATATAGAGCCCGATTCTGCAGGTACACATTTAAAATTTGACAGCGCTAAAATTGGTTTCGTCTTTATCTTCATAATATTGTGTGACAAGGATAGCAACAGTTTTAGTGCTGTCAAATTTTAACGTTATGCCTTCAGAATCGAGCCCATAATATAATTAAAACAAAACTGTATTAAAAAAAGTTTCACTGCCCGGACAGTACTTAAGACCAGTAGAGTCCAAAAATATAAATAAAAAATTTCGTGTCTGTCTGTATGTATGTATGTACGGGCTAATCTTAGAAACTACAGAACAGAATTTGAAGTCATTTTCACTGTTTAATAGCTTTGAGTTCGGAGCACAATCTGGTATAAGTTATATTTCAATAAAATTTCAGGAGTCTTAACTACAAGTTGACCTTGACAGAGGGTGACAGAGATGTTTTAAAGCTCATTTATAGATTTATTTATTTATTTTAGCTGATATATTTCAGGTATTTTCACAAGTCTCGATACAAAAAGTTCGTTATTCGATAAATAGTGGCCCTGTATTAGACCGGTGATCGTCGACAATGTCAATATCGAAGCTATTCAGGAGTACGTCTGCCTAGGACAGACAATACAGTTGGGTAGGATCAATTTCGATAGGGGCGCTGACAGAAGACTCCAGTTAGGCTGGGCAGTATTCGGAAAACTGCATCAAGTCTTTACGTCGCCTATTCCACAATGTTTAAAGACAAAAGTCTTTAATCAGTGCGTCCTGCCTGTCCTGATTACAGCGCGGAGACGTGGACACTGATGGTGTCGCCCGATCTACAAATTTCAAGTGACTCTGCGAGCTATGGATAGGGCTAAGCAGGGTATTTTATATTATGTACTATAAAATTCGCCTAGTAGACTTATCCCTACCAAGATATATCTACCAGTAGTGGTACGTAATACTACATATATGATGCAAACAATAAATAAATATTACACTCTAGTATATATTATCTTTGACATTACATATACAGACACTTGTCTAATCCCAAATTAGGATTTTCTCCTGTGCTAAGGGAATTAAGGATTGGACAGTTCAGAAATATGACATCCAACAGAGGTCAGCATGTACAAATTCTATAAACTTGTTTGTTCCCAGGTGGGAATGAATCCACGATCTCTGGTACTCGAGTCCAAGATACTAGGCCAACGAGGTGGTCAAGGATTTGTTCCATCTAGTCATAGATATACATTCTGTAGCTGCATTAGCCCCATAGTTGCGAGTACCCTGGAGCATCTCATATGAAACGATATAAAACGTTAAATGTCATCTCTAATTTTTTAAAATAGTGTATAATATTACACGAGCAGTTGGCGAGTGGGCGGGTGAGGGTAACAGGTAAGCCGCTGCCAGTTAATTTCGTCGCGATGTAGATAGAGCACGCCGCCATTTGCTGCCGGCTCGTTTCCCTATGCTATGCCACCTTTAAACTGTCTGAATGCTAAGCATTCTGTTTTTTTTCTAAACAAAAAATGGTATGTAGTTACTACTGTACCCTTAATTGTAAAGGAGATTTCGATCGGATTTCTTTAGACTGTTTGATCACAAAAAATGTTTGTAATCATATTTAAGGACTTTGATTTGCGGTTAAATATTTTCAAATGGTAAATTTTATTTATACGTTTTTTTAAATATATTGTTTTATATATCGGTGTATATAAACAAGTATCCGAAGGTACTATACTGTACATTCAATGTATAGTTTCCTAGACAAAATAATTCAGTTATACTTACTTCCTATGCTTCCTATCCTTCCATTACGCTAAATATACGAATTCATATAAAGTAATTTGTATGATATTCTCACTTCTTGGTTCATTATCTATGTGCATAGACAATTTAATGCATGTCCGTTGAGTTGTAGATGCGCTCTTTCTTTATATCGAAAATGACCTTTCCTAATCATTTCTTTCAATCGACTATTTGGAACACTACCTACTAATTATTTATCAGATAATCGTCTCCAAGTTTCCCAAGGTTTATTAACCCACGTTAACAGCCTGACCAAACTTCCAAAACCTACCATTAGAATGTATAAAAATCTATATTCAACCCTCAATAAGTGAAAGGTGTTAGCTTTCCTTAATTTTTTTTTGATATTTTAATTTCTAAGATTGAGCGACGGGTCTTGACAAATTACCATCAAATAATACAGCCGAGGCCACGAACCTTTTAGACTAAAGTGATTTATCGTTGTTCATAAACTTACTCAATTTTCAGTATATATTAAGAAACATACCTATAGACGTAGGAGCCATACCTGTACAGGCAAGAATTGTAAAGAAGGAGAGAAATAACATATAACATGTAATTTCCCATAAGAGTTACGAACGTACATAAAGAGTAAACAGATTTCCATAAACTTCTGACGTTTTCATTTGCATACTTCATTAATGTTGTATTCGTATGAATTATTAAAAATGAAACGCTGAAGTGTGCGCCTGTACCGGAGCCGAGCGCAGGGCGAGGTTTTTACATCGTTAAGATATTGAAGTTGCCGGCTCTCAATCACCTTCCAGCAGATTTCACGCTGATTGATCGATTGGATTTTGATTTTTAAATAATACTGCCTCTTCGCTCGCTTTGCATCCAAGGCAAATAGATTTGCTCATTTTTCTCTTTTGCTGTTTGTAAATCAATTAGGATATTATTCAATTGAACGTTATTTTCTTTAATCTAAATTCTTACCATTATTATTTTATGTTTAGTCAGCTTCAAAATCAATGGATAAATGCCACGTGGTAGGTTTCGTACAATCTATGTACTAATAGGAAAAATTAACATCTTTGCAGTTCTTTAGCTAAGTTTTCAGCAAATTCGCATAGTATTCAACATTCATAATGTACCTACGTAATAATTATAGTTGCTTTCGAATAGAATCTTATTTTACGACTCTTTGTAATCAGCTCTTCACAGTACATTATTGTCCAGAGTCCATT
This sequence comes from Esperia sulphurella, assembly GCA_947086405.1. Classification (NCBI taxonomy): domain Eukaryota; kingdom Metazoa; phylum Arthropoda; class Insecta; order Lepidoptera; family Oecophoridae; genus Esperia; species Esperia sulphurella. The sequence continues at coordinate 6,392,783 of OX352271.1, read as the reverse complement.
ATTTTACTCGATATTACAAGTCGTAGAGCGAGAGAGGTCCAGTATTTGATACTGAACACCCCTGCGTAGTACCTACGTGTGTACACAGGTATAGTTATATGATAACACAAACCTTCATAATTCTTACGTTTGGGATACAGCTAATCCATTGTAGCAGTAATTCAAAATCGTATTACCGAGATTCAATAGGGCTTTGTAGACGCAGTGTTCGGCTACGCTACGACGCTCTGGGGCGCCATAACGGCCAACTCGAGAACGTAAAGCCTCGTACACACCGGTCACAAGTCGCGGCAAGTGTTACGCGACTTGTTTGCGGCCGACTACATCTTGGGCAAACGTAAGAGATTTTTTATTTATAATATGACGTTAAAGCACCAGTAGAATTGGATTATTACCGAAATACCCATCAATCGTCCCTTCATTGGAATTTTTATCCGTTTTCTCTATTTGTTCAAGGCAAGCTAATTCAAGGGGTATTTTGGAAATAACTAGTCTCGGATACGCCAATGGACTTGAAACTTTTGAAAGTGATAGGTTAATAGAAAAAAAATATATATCACAGCTGTCTTGTCCGCGATATCAAACAAATTTTTAAAATGTAACATCTTATGTCAAAGATACATTGTTATATTTAAATAGATATATAATAAAAAAATCTAAATGCCAAAATATTACAGCACAGGAATAATACAATTGAGGTATATTTCAAAGTATAGTGAATCAATGTTAATTCTAGTAGAAAAAAGAAACAATACTTATGAGATGAAATATGAGATCCAAAATGCGAGTTTTTGTCGCGGCACTTTCATCGCAGGCAGTCCACATACGTTTCAGCTCGTCCTGAAACAAAATCTATAGTTGCGTAATATACACGTATCAGTGGGTATTTTGCAGAACACATAGCGATTTGTGTACAAACATGCGTCAACCTCCTGCGAAACCAGTGCTTTTTCAAACGTGTCTCTGTGTGGACTGGGCATTATAGACCAGTATAATTAATTATCTAACTCAAACCCCCTTGCAGGCCGTTCATTGATCGCTTCGAGCCTACAATGGAAACCGAACTGGCCGACTTGCTAATGGTAGATTACGTTCAATTGATTAGTTTAACAAATGAATTGGATACTTATCTCTCTTCACGATGTCTTCTTTTATTTAGTATTTTATTTCTTCGATAAACATCAGCGTGCCGTTGCTAAGATAAGAAAGAAATATAAACATCATTAGCCTTTGTACACTGAAATACGGTGTACATTTCAATTAAAACCCGTTTCCTTTGTTAAAAGAGATGAATTTTTAGTTAATCTTTAAGGAAGTAACACTTACTTCAGAAAATAAATAGAAGATTCCTCTTCAAGTAGTGGAGTTTTCAATCTTACTGAGTGAGTATAAATAATTTTGAGAAAACGTAAACATACACAATGTATCGAGAATTCCCTCGAGTCGCAACGAGAAAGTTTTGTAAGACATGTCAGTACATGCAAAGGCAAAGTACAAGAAACCAATGAAAACATGACTTGTTCTTTGAATCCCCGCCCGTTCCGGACTGCGGCGGAGCTCGCAGTTGTGAGTGCAGGAAACATTCAATGATTCCCGACCGCGCATTTCGTCGCATTCCACGAAAATATTTTGTCAATGCATCTTTGCCAAGTTTGTGGTGCGGAGTTTAGAACTCCCAGTAGAATGTGCAAAACATTATCTTGCAACATAAACAGATTCTATGGAACTGACGACTCAGTATTTACTAACTTGTAGTTAGTGTTCAGATCGAATAAGAATAGTTTAGTAGATACTGAAAAATATAAAATATTATGTACTTATTAAATTAATATGGGTAAGTCGGTAGAGTCATCATATTGATCGCCGTTGTTGCAAATGTTGGTAAACTTTTATTGAGAGTTTATTTTAAAAACAATAAAACTCTTGCTAATTTATTACAAACGAGAATAAAATATACAAAACAATTCAGCAACATCACAATTACCCTACAAACTTTTACCTGCAGGTTTAACTGTATCGCTGGTGGCAAGTTTCAATCAAATCAGGGCACAGCCAGTTAATAGTAAAGATATATCTATATCTATTTTTGTGTGTGTTGCAGTAACAAACATAGGTATGCGCAGCAGTTTCCCCACATTACTTACAATTATACTAAAACTTGTTCCTTCTGTTTTGCTTCCTTTCAAAACCGCATGGTGCTTAAAACGGTAGCTAGATGTAGTGGTAGCAACGTTTTGTCTTAAGTTGTTTGCGAAGAACTTAGCCCAGAACTTGTTCTATAAGTTTCCCGCCAACATATTTTAGATACTAAGTTGTTTGATTCCGTTCCACGGGGGATGGAGTTCATGAAAGAAGGAAGGACGGGGTAGTTGGGAAACTCTTATTGCAATGTTTACCTGAGATAAATACTCTATTTGGCTAAGTTAACAAGCTCGTCTAAATAACTTTACACCACAAATCAATCGAGTCGCGGGTCAGAGGACAATTCAACTAATTGTACATGTATTGAGGAAGTGTCTTCAACAAATCGATTAAACTTACTTTACATTTACCTAACTTATTCTTGAGAGACCGTAGTTTACATTTTTTTATTAAATACCAGTGTTGTGATGTTTGTTCATCGATAGAAATTCATGTAATACCATCCAATCTCAATACTCAATCCATGTAATCCAGCGTACATAATTATGTACTCAGGTTAGTGTGTAATTTTCAGATTTTTTTTGGAATATATTGATTTAAAAAAATCTCACATATCATTTGGAACTAAAAGGGTTAGCTTGACTTTAGGCATTGTAAGCAAATCTTACAACTAACTTTTCACCCACTTCTAATTGTCGTATTGATTTGAAACTTATGCAATTCATAAGCCCATCAAATTTGGCCTCGTTTGTCTCATCTCAATGAGTTCTTTCGTTACATTTGCGTGTTTTAGTAAGTTTTTAACCTATTTTTGTTATTATTTTATAAATGAGTCAATCACAAATGAGTATGATAATAAAATTTATGTTTGGGAATTAAATCAATTAATAACTAAATTGATGAAAATTCAATATACAAAGCGTCTAGCCACCAAGTTAGGATTCAATGTGTTCTGGAGTGTAGTGTTTCCTGGGTTGTTATTTTGTTATGGAGTCCAGTGCAGTTAATTTACCATTAAATTTGCAAAGAATTGATTACCTACAATTTTAAAACATGTAATAAATTTGAATCATCAGACTACTCGCCGCCATAACCGGTGCAAAACATTTAATGACTAAGTTCACTCGTACATCAAAATGTCAACTTGCCAACGAGACAATTTTTCAATTGTCATATTTGGAAAAGTCAGAGGGCAGACATCCGGATTCAGGCTTTGCATTATATAAAAGCCTTTACGAGTTTCGGGTTCGGATATAGCAAATTGTCAAAATCAATTTTCACGTTTAAAGTAAGGGGTCGCTATTTCCAGTTTTGTCTGGATTGGTACTATCTATAGTCCAAGAGATGAGGTGATAAATGTACTTAAGTATGAGACAAAATGGCGGGTACTTTTAACTCCTTTCGGATCACGTGGTGTTGGAGTTTATGCAGCGGTGGTCTAAAGACTCCCTTATTTTTTTAATGGCCTATAACATATACTAAAACGAATCAAAACGTAGACGGACATCTCGAGTTCATGTTAGTCTTTTTTTCTTTTCCATCGTCATCAATCTCAAACTGGTTCTCTTTTTTATGTTCAATAAGGTTTATTGAATTGAAAACACTTTACCTCCCATATTTCTTTCTTCATATATGTACATACCTAGATATAATTACCATAATGATACTTAGTTATCTACACTTACCTTAATCTAGCTAATTATGTGAAGTCGTACAAGTTTGTCCCGGTCTTGGTATTATAATTGTGAATTGTTCTGCCCTTGTATAATTCCCATGTGCATATAGAGGTGCATGTGTATATATTGTAAATTATTATGACATATATTTACCTTAAAAACAATGGAAATAATTCATAAGCAATCGTAACTTGAACTAGTGACCTATCCGGGGTCACGCTCTACCAACTGAGCTATCTCGTCTGCTTGTGTCAAATTGTTCCATTCAATATTTATGTAGCGGACGTAAAATGCCATCTATATCAGCATGTTCTAAATTTCAATTAAAACTAATTTGGAAATGGATATTTGTACTTACATATTTTTGGGTGTTGAGTAACTTCGTATAATGTTATACCTATTATACTTAGCAATAATTTGAAGATATCGACAGATGAAAAAAAAAACACGCGACCAGGACTAGAACCTGCGCGTATCTATTCGTGGTAACGCTCTACCAACTGGGATAGCGCGTAAATATTTTTTATTTTATTTATTATATAGGTTAAAGAAAATAGTTCAGAGCGTCTGGACTATATCTATTTAAGGAGCAGACAGGCTGCACTTTGCTGCTGCCAGCTGGGTCGAGCTGTCCAGCCTACAGCCGTCAGGCTAAATGCAGCAGACTGCAACGACACCGCTCTGCACTTTAGCCGATGAATGTTTAATAGCCAGGTTATTTTGGCGCGAATAGCCTAATTAGCCGTCGCCGCTGCTGTATCCGCTGTTATGTTTAATGGACAGACATAATGGCGGATGAGATAGATACTCGCATGGGGTGTGGTTTTATTTTATAATAGGTTTTATGGCCCTGGAAACAAAGTTCTTTTAGGACCGTCTTAATTTTCAATATTTATATCCAAAATTCGGCGGTTACAGCACAGTTTCCACAAAAACAGGGCATAAAAAGTGCTAGTCGCTGATTCATATCTTGCTATAATTCACGCATACTAAAGTGATAGAAGCTTTGATGAAGATATAACAAGGCTCAAACAACTATGCGAGATTTCCTTTTTTTGTACCATATGCACTTGTTGCGTCACAGATACACATCAAACCAAAAATTTTTTTGGTTAAATTAAATACAAGAGAAAATCTCATCTGCCGAGATCCCGCCAAATAGTCTCGTAGAGAGTGGAAAGCATGGGGGTCGATGTAATATTATGGGAAGTAATATAAACAAGAACTTCGAGTTCAAAGTCATCATAGTATTCTGACACGTACCTAATTAAATAAATCACCATAAAGAATGATTATGATGAATTAAGAAGTGCCTAATGTTTGTGTACCTACTGTACCACAACGAGAGATACGTTATGGATGCCTACTCTGGAAGCATTTCGTATAATATTCGTCGAACTACAAAGCCATTTGGCTCTGTCTAACGGGTCACATGACATACCCTGATAGGCGTTTGGCGTCTAACTACGATAATTATACCCCTGAAATACGACATTAACTCAAATTCAAAATTTAATCCAGTATAATACGATGGATTGTTATGCGACAAACAGTTGATCGAAGTAAGTTTTATCGACAAACGTCGGGCTGAAGTTACCAATGAATGCCATAATGTTAGTGCCAAGTACGTTTGGTCGACTAACGTTTGTCAGACATAGACGACGTCACAGATACTTCGTAAACTTGGTCTAGATTGTATACTCATACCTACCGGCCTTAGCTACTTACATGAACCTATAGTGCCCTGATACAATTTTTACACTAAGTGGCCTTCTGTCGTAATAGGGCAGTATAACACAAGTTCGCAACGAACGAAACGGTCCAAATTAGTTACTAAGTAGTTACCAGGACAACAAAGCCGGTGGCGTTTAATATTTACGACCTCCAGGTCACAGAAGATTTTCCGGGGTACAACGGGCACGTGATCTAATTGCGCGACGCGACATGGCAGGACAGGATAATTCATCAACAAATATCCATTGCCCTGACATAACTGAATGCTGACAGCGGACGCTTCCGGACTTATCCCCAATCACACGTACAGTATGCTTACTTCAACTAACATTAGGAGAAACAAAATTGAATCTTATTAGCAGTACCACAGGCCTTGTGTTTCTATTTCAATTCGTAGCGGTTTATCTCAGAATAAAAGGGTTCAATCTTCAAGCGGGTATTTGTTAAAGTGAATTCTATTGTTAAAATATTAAGGATGGTTCTTGAATAAGAAGTGTCAATTAGTGACAGGATTGATTGGACTCTGATTTTGTGTTAGACCCTCGTACCAGACTTAGTACATGCTTAATTAAACTGTCAGACGGGTGTGGGTGCGAGTCTATAGATATAATTTATTTGGTTTAGTTTGTTAAATATAATTAAGTATTTTTGGTTTGATTTTATAGTGTGTCCCAGGTTAGTTACCCTACGCAAATCTAATTATCATCATTATTTTAACATTTAGTATAAATAGATGTACTTACAGAGTATAACAAAACGCCTGTAGTGACCGGTTACACTCGGTGAACAACTTCTTGTACGGCGATATTGGGAAATTGAAAAAAAAAAAAAATTGGCTTTACATACAAAGTGAGCCGTCGGGTACTCATTATTTGAGTAGTTTTTTTACGAATTTCTAAAGTCGCCATATGAACAGTGGTTCAGTACCTATTCAATACTGAATGTGTTTAAATTATAACGGATCATAGAGGTATTTTGTTACATCTGTACCTAATTGTGCCCAATCTTCTAACAGTTGGATAGATATTAAGATCATTTTCAACGGTTAGAACAATAGGTATCCACTTTATAACGTTGTGTTATATATATATAAAATATGACTCCATAGAAATCGACATTGGTTTATGAAAAATAAAAATTCCAGATAGTAGAAAGCAGTATTTCCATCATTTCCGAAATAATTCCGGTTTCTTCTTCGAAGCGTACGTAAAATGACACGGTATCAATCAAATTAGTCTAGCTTATAACAAATTTATAACATCTGAAACCTTCGCTAACAAGAATTGACAAGCCACTGCTTACGGCACTCCGGAAAATAGCTCCTGGCCGCGAAGACAGAGATAGATTTATCTAAGATGGAAGGTAAGGAGCGAGACGAAGAAAATCCTCCATTACAAACTGTAAAGCCTCCCCATTGATCACCGTAACGCGTAAAGCCTTTAAAAAATCCAGCAATTTATTTAGTCGGTAACAACAGCTTACGCCGGCGGATTGTCTTGAAAATAAAATACCATTACGGCCCGTTATTATCACTAACCTACGTATTTTTTTAGATTTTTGTTTTCACTGTGAAAATGTTTTCAGTAGTCGGCTATACGAAAAAAATATATGTCGGCAATATTTTAAATGTTCAAGGGCGAGTTAAATATTCATTTAATTTAAGACTATAAAACTTGCGACATACTGTTGGATCTTATAAAAATAGTGGTACAGTTTCGACTTGTCATATACATATGTTGAATTAGTAACTGTAGGTAAACTACCTGTTTCACAGTAATGTAAGAAGTATTGATTTCTTACATATAAAGAGTGTTAAATTAACATTACTACTTAATGTCGTAATAGCGACACTACTATTTGACTTGAACATTATTTTTACGTCATATTTAATTCCGAGTCCTTGTTAGATAATTTTTAGGAGAATCGAGAGAAAGTCTCAATACAAGTACCTAAAGCAGGGAATACTAAATATTACTGCTTAAACTAAGTGGCTACGTAATTTTATCTTAACAATTAATCATATCAAAAGTTTACATCATTTGCCTAAAGTACACAATAGCGTCAGTTTACACCATCAAAAGACGCCATTACATTTAATTACAGGTAATTAATTTACAATAAAACTTGCGTGATTTTGGCGTTCAGAAGTTGGCAACATTCTCTCAGTAACACAATGAACTGAGAACTCTCATTAGCCTTAAAATTTATAAACAGGCACCAACTTTCCGGAACGAAACGACTCCTGGCAAATTAATCACACCAGCAGCGACCACGGTTTAAAACATTATGTTCATGAGCCAAAATGTTGCGTAGCTTTACATCGATTATTAATGATTTCAGTGGAGGACCGGGTGTGGTGGCATTTATGCCTATATCCAGCAGAGGACGTCTAAGGGCTGATATGTTGATCATAAAGTGCATTTAAGCATAGGTTTTATATAGCAGACTTGAGAGCAGAGTTTTACCCGCAGATTGAAAGACATTCAAAACGGCATTGGAATTTAATGCAGGTATTATTTGGTTCTATTTTCTAAACTATTTTACAAGTTTTGTACAAATAATGTTCTATTTTAATTAAATTGTTTTAGCTGCATGTCCCGTTCGTAATGGAAGAACAAAATAACGTCGACAAATTTAATGTCGTACAGTAAACTGCGTGTGGTAAATTTTCTTCTGAACTTCAACCGTAATAAAAAGTAATTTATCTCTAACACTTTTTTTCACTTCATCGATAGCCATGTCGGGCTTTAGGTTATTCTATTTCGAATGCATTATCCTCATACTATAAGAAGAAAAGAGTTTAGAGTGAATTACTTAGTCTACTGAACTAAACAGGAAATCTCAAGAGCATTTATTATTAAGTCACTTAATTCCACATAACCAATTTGTTTTACAAATTATGTTATAGCAGTTGTTAATTTTCGTTGGAAATAATTTGAAGTCATGAGAATGCGCCAGAGTCATGCGACAGTTCCATCAATATTACGCGTCCACGCAACAACTAAATTATATTGACCCTTTGGTCGACCCCGCTACTCATACTTAAAACCCAAAAAGGGGAAGTTTACGAAGTTCTTGAAGATCATACTAAATTGGTCGAGTTTTACTCATTCTTGTTAAAGAAGCTTTGAGCGAGAGTTAACTTTGTGTTGAGGCAATTCTGGAGCCGATGGTTTCATGCATTGTTTGGAAATAACAAGTTTAAAAATTACCTCTTTATAAAACCTCAGTGTTTGGTCTGATCTAGTTTATGTTGGTGTGTGTATTAAATGAAAATGCTAGAGGTTATAAAACATGTAGATGCGGAAAGTAAAGGCCTCAAATACTGTTTAACTTAAAAAAGAAAAGTGTCAACCGCGGATTGCCTACCCATACCTGTACCAAACTTATATTCTCAATAACTTTTATAAAAATGCGCAATAAAGTACAAAATAAAAATGAGTGATTATTATAAATAATAAGGTTAAATTCTGGTAAGTGAAATTAATGAAAAACCTAAGGAACCTATTTAAGTACGTTTGTGCTGTTGAATTTCATTAATGTCGTCTACGAAACTCCATTGCAAAAATTACTTTGTATAAAAATCTGCTTACGCCACGTTATCCAAGCAGCCATCAAAATTTAATTTCGTAGAAAGCGCACTCCGCGAGTAATGTATGCCGAATGCGCGCGGAAGGGAGCTCGTAGCCCGTAGCTCGTAGATGGCTCGTAGTTGGTCGCGTAGCCCATAACGAGACTCGTAGATCTTGCTTACATTTTTCTTATTTGAAATTCTAAGAAAAAAGTTATAGCTAAATCTTTTCATGCTACATTTCAGTTTTTTATAAATCTGCTTGTATTTTTGTGGATATTGCAATAATATTTTGAACATAGGTGATTTTTGAACATAGGTCTTTCCATTATATTCGTGTCCCGTAAAGTTGCATGTGTTACGATACCTTTGCTTTTATAAAAATATTGAAACGACACGCTGCGTTTAAACCTTCTGCAGTTTAGAAATGTTTGTGAAAGTAGGAACCATTGCTTCTCAATAAAGGGAACCAGATATTTAAAAACTGAATGCTCCAAATTTTCAGACTTACCTTGGTTAGAGATTATTTAAGGAAAGGCTTGACTCCATCGTTATTTGACATTTAGTACTTTATGATTAGAAGTCACATTCTGTATAATAAAACTATTGAGCTATGAAACATAATTATGGTACAATATTATGCAACATACTTATTTATTAAACGGATATCAATATTATATTGTTGATGATTGGCTGATGATGATGATGTTAGTATTCTTTCTTCCACACGAGATGGCTTTGAGGCTTTGAGCAGAACGAAATGTAGGCACTTAATATTTCTGAAGTACACAATTTAAAATTTGACGCATTGTAAAAAACCTAACGTAACATGAAACGAGGTGTGGCGGAAACGGCATAAACGGCGGAACCATTTGAACCCCTCATGTGAAAACGCAAATATTCAAATGCCGTTTGGAAATCGTAGATAAATTGAAATTCCCGTTCGCTAATCGATACTAATTTCACAGTACGTTCTGCTACTTAAAGGGGGTTTGTGGGTTGGGGGGAGGGATATGCGCAAGAGAGGGGGTAGGATTTATGGCGGCATTAGATTCGCATTTGTAGCACAGCGAAGAGCCGCCGAGAACGGACGTGTTGTGCTTTGGGATGCATAATATTAATGCGAAAGAGTACCTGATAAGATATTTACTATCGTACATGCTTTTTAACTTGACTTTATATTTTGCTAAAGCTGATATTGATCTCACTTCAGCTTAGGGAGTAGAAGCAGAAGATAATATAAGTTAAATAAGTCAAGTCAAAATCATTTATTGCACATGAGTAGGTACACATGGTACACTCGTATATACGTGTAATTTCTTTTTGTGACAACCGCTTCCTAGGTGTTAACGCTGTGTAGAAGAAACGGTGCGACAAACTTTAAGGAACACATTTTATACAATCACATAAGGATTGTGCGAAGCTGAAGCAACATTACCAGTACCTAGTTATATATTATCTTTGGTATAAGACATCTTTGTCATTCATGTTTGACTTTGAATCACATAGCGTTACGTTTGTTGTCAAAAAGTATACATTTTAGTAAACGAAAGAAGTAAGAAAAATATGTATATATTTAAAGACATCGCAATTCCATATGATATTTTATCCACTTTTATGATTTATTTCTCTCTGTTTGTTTTGAGGAAGCTATATCATCATAGTTTACACTCGGTATTGCAACAGTTTACCATAAACTTGAATAAAAGATGGCATTCCTCTCGACAGTGGCAGCAGTTTTGCGTGCAACGGTATTTTTGTTTTGCTGCAATGAAGCACCCTTGATTTTGCATAAAATAATTGCAAACTTTCACGCTGTTCTGTTATTAAATGACGAAGCAAAGATTAACTATAGTTCAGATTGAATATATTAATATCATCTGACCGGGCAATAATGCCTATCTAGGAATTAATTTAGCTTAGCGCTTTAATTTACCACCTACCGTGGATTTAATGTGTATATACAATGAAATTACTATAAACCATAATTCCGCCACCCAACAGTTAAATACTGTGTTCCGGTCCAGTATAATTTAATTAGGTACAGGCCGAGTCATTCCATCTCATTCTTTAGACGGTAACGCACTTGTAGCCTTTGGATTGTCATAAGCACCAACAGGTCTCTGGTGTTCATGGCCGATAGTATGTGTATACGATCAGCTATATCTTTAACCCTATCTGTAGTACGAAGTCGAATTTGCGACACTGATCGCTCGTCATACAAAAGTGTCACTGTCAGTCACTGACATTACTGCGCAACGCTTTTAATATGTTATTTTCTTAGTTAATTTATTATTACCACAATATGTCTCACACAACTCGGCTATAGTTGCTTTTTGTATAGTTAGCAACCGTCACCAGGACTTGGGCCTGGGCTGCCGTGAACTTGGGGGCTATGGTACATTCCCAAGTAGCATTTTACTCCATTTAAGAGTACACATTTAGTTCCCATGTGAACTTAAAGCATTATTACAGTTCACTCGTGATGTATAAGCTGCATTATTGCGATTAACACCACCTATACCTGTCTAAGGGACTTATAGGAGTGTAGAGTTATACTTTTATACGGTTGTTGGTGTTATAATACTCTAACAACTGTCCTTTAGTCAGCCGTCTGACTAAGAGCATTATAGGAGGGTAGAGATACGGCAATCGCTGTTTAACGGTCTACTTGTACGATGTTATACAGCTAGCATATTAATAGAACACACGTGGTCATTTATACAGCCAAAGGCTGTTATATTTACTTGTTTTAGACTGTTATACAGCTAGTAGCTGTAGTAGGAGTTGTTTGTGGTCATTAAAATAACCTTTTTTACTATCTGTATAGAAGTGTTTAAATGGTTCACATGTGCACTGTAGGCTGTTAAAATGACTACATGTGTTGTCCATTAACTTCAATAGCAGTTTATTTGTCCACAAGTACTACTCTTATTTGCTGTAAGCTGAACATGAATGTGAATGTGATATTCTATTACACTTATCCCACAAGCTGACGTGTATTGTGTTTATTACGTCGCGTGCAAAAATTTGTGAAAATGAATAAAAAATCTTGGAAAATAAGAGCGAGAACCGGTGGAATAAGAAGAAAAATTGCAAAAGAATATTCGCAAATTCGTCCCTCTTTATCTAGTTTGTTTACATTCTTTTAAATACCTCCTTGAACAGCGTAGTGTCTTTGTAAGTGTAAATACTCTGACACCAAACTGTGTGGCTCACACGAAAACAAAAAGTGTTTTTTGTTAGTTTGTTACAAAATTTGTACTTTAGGTATTCATACTTGACTTAGTACCTGGGCTAAGCGATTTTACGGACAATAATTATTATTGCGGATCTTTAAAATTTCAGTATATGAAAGAATAAAACGATGATCACAATTGACCTGAACTACATCTTAAAGCTGTACATGAGTTCACATTAGAATACATTTATAGACATTGGTTCTGTAGTGGTACAAATGTGGGACTCCATATAGCCAACAGCATTCTAACAGAACACATGTGAACCTATATACGCTCTAGCCGTATTTCATTTCCACCATTTTGTTCACGTAACCTAAAATATTTACCATATAAATCTCCAAAATTATCATGCAGATTTATCACAAAATACGCAGATAGAGCGATTGAGTTTTGGTTTCATGTTTTAATTAATTACCGTAGTATAATTATAATGCCAATATAATATCAAAAACTGAAAATTGTAGATTTCCTCTCAGCCAGTTTTAAATATTTTAAAATGAATATCGCGTTTTTACAGAGGCGCGTGAATATTTTAGCTGTAAATATGTATACATTTCACGATAAAGTTGCATTCCCATGGCATTTAACATTATTAAGTATTTAAAACAGGTATACTTACCGCGTGTTATCATAAATTTTTATCCAATTGATATCCGCCGGAGTTAATGTTTCTGATGGCCGGGCGTACACACAAAACCAAACTAAATGAGGAAAATTAATAAATAAAAGAAATAATTTAGGACACACGTGAACTTTAGGTAGCACTGGAGTACTTTTGTGGGATTTTATAACTGTGAAGGCTGTGTATTTAGCCACTTGTTACTCTTTATTACGCTCATGGACGTTGTATGGTTCACATGTGTCCCATATAGCGCCGTAAGTCAGCCTTTAAGCCCGATGTTACTACTTAAACTGCTAATATAACGCTAATGTACAGCCATAGTGAACTTAAGGCTGTCTAATTTGTGCCCAAACTGGTTCTATAAGAGCTGTATAGCAAGCTATACAGCTCTTATACAGCTGACTTACACAGCTTGTGGAGTACATGTGAACCACTATACATCTTATATAGAACCCCGAATGCCACTTGGGTTGGCGCTCAACATCGGGGAATTAAAGCCCACAATGGCCACGCTGGGCGAAAGTGATGGCCAGGCTACCAGGTGTTGTTGCTGCCCGCCGCCGGGCTACGGCATTTATAACGTATTGAGTTTGAGATGGCTATACTGTTACCGTTCCGTCGCCTTCTGCTATCTTCTGTTATCAATATCATAGCAGAGTATACTGCGTGCAGGTTGGGTTGACATTTGGAGCACTTGATGTGCCTCCTTATACCACTGGCTCCAGTTGCACTTAAATTCAAATACCACATATACCGTACACTCGGCCAATTTAATTTCTGACCCATAAAATCAGCACTGCACACAAACAAAAATTATTTACACATTTTCAAATAATCATAAATTAATTCATTAACAAAATTTCACAAAAAGTCACGTTTTTCTGAAAAAACAGAAAACAGGACAAATCACGTGACAGAAATTAAAGTCGACCGTACTAACAGGTTAAGTGTGGGTTATTGGCTTATGGTCATTAACAATTTATGAGTTAATGGTCTTAGTTAAAGAGTTAAAAAATAATATCCGACTACCTCACTTCCCTTCCTAAATTATAGTCTCGTAGTCGCAGACACAGTATATAGTGTAAGGTTGAGGTGGGAAAACCATTTCATTAAATTTAAAGCGAATGCCGTCGACTCTTTCAGGATTTATTCATCTTTATTAAATTTTGTCGCTTAGGGTTTTTAATGTGAAATAGTGGGAATGTAAATGTTTTGTCGGTTTTATCTGAAAATATTTTTTTACTCTGGAATGAAGTTAAGCGTTTTAATACAAGAGAATTCATTAATAACGAGATTACATCGTAAACAAAACAAACTAACCAATTCTGCTTTTGCAAGTAGAAAGTGTAAAGCGTGTACAAACCGACGATACTTGGGCAGATTTTTTTTAATAAAATTTTTTCTTACAACAATTATATACTAGCATTTAACTCACAGCCAATCTATAAATAAAAGACAAGAAGGCGATAAGACCTGCCATACTTCACGGAATTTTATGTTGGGCGACAAACAAACAACATCTCAACAAACTGCTTGTCGCAGCCATGCGCATGTTGCGCTGGTCAGCGAGTATAGACAGAATTACAAACGAATAACTTGGAGCTACAATGTGACACCAATTGTTGATAAGTTAAAAGAGAACTACTTCGGTGGAATGGACATGAATTACAGACGTCCAAAAGATCATATAGAAAATCTTTCCAACGACGAAGCCAGGACGTGGAAGACTCCGAGCCTCTTGGTTAACGACGATCGAGCAAATACCTAAAGGAGGCAATTCAGCATAACAACATAGCACAGAACTGAGTGTAATGGTAAAAAAGATCAAGAAGGGCCGACTCTGGAAACTGGAAAGGAAGTCTAGGAGAATGATGATGATGAATTACTAGATTGTATCTGCGACTTTGTCCGCATGAAAATAAATAATCTTAATTTGTTTATAGGTAGAAGGTAGCCCGTGACGACGTACTGTACCTACTTACACATTTCTCAAGGACCACTCAGTAGCGCGATGTATAGTTTATAGCGCGTCATCGTTGACCATTTCGAAGAAGTTTACTTTCACCGTTTACTTTTCCAAGATAAAAGTACCCTTATGGTTACCCTAGGATAAAATATAATATCAAGTCAAATCAAAAGCCTATATTGGTCCGTCCCCACTGTTATGGCACGGACTATACTCGCACAACGGGCTGTCTACTACGATAGCCCACTCAGTGGACTTCAAAAATTCCTTCTTTCGCGTACGCAGTTTTTCTTACGATGTTTTCTTCATCAAAAATCTCATTGGTATGGGCCCAGATTAAAACCCTCGACCTTGTGAACGTGAGGTGAGCACACTACCAACTAGGTTAGTACGACTATAATACGTAAATACCAAGTGCTAACATTAAAATCCGTTCAGTCGTTATGGCGGGCGAGATTGAACGAGAAAAATGAAAATAAACAAACATCACTACATACTTTTGTTTGTATTTATTATATATAAGTATTAGTTTGATAGTATCTGTCAGTGGTCATTACGTGGGTAATAAACGCGACTAGATTGAACCGCAACATCGCGGTTCACCGTCACATTGCAGTCCCGAACTGCGACAATATTATGTCCGTCACCGAGACCGCATTGCATGCATCCCTCACGTTCATGTATTCACTTGTTACTTTACGTATTTGGTATATCAATTCAAATTCAAACCCTACAGTGCGACCAACAACGAGGTATAACACAATATAACTCCATATAACAACATTATAAGTCCAATTAAAATAATTCAAAATAAATGTATTTTTTAAATTCATTTATAAATACGTTACCCTTATTCCACGTAGACAACTGAGTTAGGTTGTCAATAAAGAATACAAATTCTTGGTAGCCTAATGGGAAATTATTTACTTTCCTTTTTTATACGTGGGGCATTGAGAAAGGGAGGGAGAGACGGAAGAGAAAGTGATGATGAAGTGATGGCGGGGAGGGGGGAGTGGAAAAAAGGAGGGAGGTTTGGAGATAGACCGGGGGGGGGGGGCGGGGATGGTATTCACTATTCACTTTTTAAGATGTCCAATTTAGGAGTAAACTTATAAAAACGAATTCAGTACGTATTTCAGTAAAAGTAAGGAGTAAGCAAAAAGTAAGCTAGTACACAATAAAAGTCGTTTGAAAAGGCATGTTCAAAGCAGTTTTGCAGTCACAACATATTATAACTTTATGATTTTCTTTCTATGAAGTTTCTCATTAGTTACTATCTCACTGGTATAAGGTATATACCAGTGAGAAAGGTGAGTAAGGTATATACCTATATAGGTATAGTAGGTATAACTTCACAGGAATCTGTCATATTTGCTTGATAAAATACAAAAAGTACAAATAACACTAAAACAAGTATTGTAAACGGAATTAGATTCTTCCTGGAGGCTGGATACCGTTATCGTATCAGATTTATGATTTCATTTGGTGTCGCGTATTACAACGATGCGCCCGCCCGCCGCCACCCCCGCGCTGCTTTGCGTCGACATGGCCTGAACGGTCGCAATATTACTAAACGAATACACCTCATGCATTTTAGGAAACAAATGTGTTTGCAATTCGTACTAGTAAGTTTCAGTAGTTCCTTCAGGGGAACAGTCAAAAGGACTACTGATCGATAAATACAAATTATTTCCCATTGACATAATTCTAGTGCAGGGTCAGCCTGGATGGGTACCACATTCTTTGGATGTTGTCAAGGCGGCTAAGGGATTGCACCAGGGACGGGTTGCTGCCGGTCACCTGTGTATATTAAGATCATTACTGCGATCACCAATCCGCCTGCCAGGCGTGGTGATTATGATGGTAAACCCCTTATGGACAGCCCACCAAAAATGGCATTATATTGGGGAGGCTTATGTTCAGCAGTGGACGGTTATTTGGGCTGATGATGATGAGGCTTTTTTATCTAGTCCTCAGGGTGGCAACGAACTTGTGTCCTTAGACTTTATATTTAATTTCAAATAACTAGCCGTACGAAAACGAACGCTATTTGCGTCTCGTTAACATGTACATGATAGGGTCACCAGCAGCAAAAACTGGATTGTATTACCATGTAAACTTTGCGGTTTGCTTAGGAACACCATCTATATTTATTTAGTTTTCGAGACCCAAAACCGTTTGTTTTCCTTCTACTATTGATTTGGAATGAATACTGTGTGGGCGACTACCATCATAGGCTATCTACCCGTTTGTCACCTCATGTATAATAATAAGTTGTATGTATTCTAAGATCTTTCTTTCTCAGTCGACCACCTCGCTGGCTTAGTTCTTTAGACTCGAGTGTCAGATGTCGTGGGTTCGACTCCCATTGGGGACAGACAACTTGCAAGTTGATCCTGGTTTGTATGTCAGACCTATTTGTGAATTGTCATATCTTTGCTTATTTTCTATTGCATAGGAGAAAATTCTAGTTTTTGTATTAAGCTAAGTGTGTATTAATTAATTTAATATGTAATATTATTATTTACTAACATAGTATTAAGCGATTCTAACAAAGTGAGTCTTAGTTGCTTGAATAAATAATATTTCTATTCTGTTCTATGTGTCTAATGAAATATTCATTAATCTATACTAATAATAATAAAGAGGTAATTTGTGCACCGACAAATATGTGATGTGTCTGTGTGTTTGAAGTAATCTTTGTAACTACTCTTATAAACCAATTTTAATAATTCTATCTCTGTTGGATAGGCGATACTCTCTGTTTGAACATATGCTATATGTTATTGAGTTTTATAAAAAAGGTAGTGACCATAAAAAGGAATAACGCAGCTAAAATTGAGAATATTTCAGGTATTGACGGTTTTTTAAAGGTATTGAATCAAGGAGACGTTGAGAATATTTCAGGTATTGACGGTTTTTTAAAGGTATTGAATCAAGGAGACGTAAAATTAGGAAACAAACGTATTGATAATAAATTATGCACAGAACGTAATAATAAAATGGCAATCAAAGGCATTTTATTCAATTTAATATAAAAAATATTTTCTGCCTTTTTATTTGAAGTTGGTTAGATTCAGTGCCATTGATATTTTTACGCGAATATATTACGAGTCTGTAACTTTCATGAAGGTAAAAACTTCTTGGTAGGCGCCGGGAGCGTCAAATTATTTCCTTCATTGTCACTTCCGTCATGTCGACGTAGTTTAACGACACTGAGGTCTCGGAGACTGAAACCAAAGAATACTTAATAATATGCCGAAGCCGCAACTTTTAATTTGATAGCAAATAATACCTAGTTTATTATGTCATAAAAGAATTATTGAGCAGATTTACGAGTGGGCTCCGCACTAGGTAGAACCGAAAGCGGTGGTAGTATAACCGTATTGTACTTTTGTTCACCTGATCGTATGAACACAAATAAAAACGAGAATATACCATGTACGTAAGTTTCTCCAGTGTCGAAAAATTGGTTCGTGTAATGCAACAATGTAGTTTGAAAGTTTTGACTCCATATTCACGTAAAAGTTCAGCCGTATGTATGCGAGTGTGTGTGTTTGTGTGGCTTTTGTAAAGCGCAGGAGTAGCAACACGGCACAATGTACCTTTTTCAACAAACACAGCGTGAACCAACCTGTTGTGGAGTTTTTAATTAAGTGTGGGGTCGCGTTGTGTAACGTTTCTTTAGCCTTTTTTCTGCTGTTGAATTTATTAGTCTTCTTGCTTCGAAGTTACTTTCTATGCAGCTAACGAAACAATGAGGCTATTTCCATACGGGTTTGTCTGGAAAACTCGGCCTCTCTCGCAATATAACGATATGTAAAATGAAATAATTGTCGATGGCTGTAAGCATGTTGTAGGTCCGATCTATGTGACGTCCTTCACTGGTATTTTAGGAGCTGAAAACACCATCAAATTTTTATATTTAGATGTTATATAATACGTAATATTATTATTTTTGTATATAAAATTTAGTGCAAATGCCTTGTAAAAATGATTGTTCATTAATGTCGCTAAAAGATGGTGCTAGGGCTATTAATACCGCAGTAGGTAAATAGTATTATAAATACACCATTTTGGAAAAGGCATTAAAAAAATATACCCATAATCTATGACTAAAATATGGATCATGGTAATAATAATCTAGAATAATAGCGAAGGATTTAAACAAGTTAGTTATGTTTTTAAACTTACTTTCAAATCACCACCATTTATACAATGTTTAACTCCTACTTAAACTAAACCCACACTAAAGTGAAATCCAATTTTTTTCTCGTTCTGTACTTTATCTATTCTATGTTACAAATGACATCATTACATAAAAATTGCAATATAATAACAGTAGTTAACAATTTTATCGTTTTACTGATGAATGAACCTCCTAATGTTATTAGCTAAATCTTCATTGTACATATAATTCATGAAAGTAATTTTTTATAATAAACATTATTTTAACGAGGCAATAAGACGTTTCCCATATTTTTCCGCTCTCCGGGGAAGATATAAAAATACATCTTCCTTAGGGTCGTTTCGTCAAATTTAATTTCTCTAATGAATGGAAATGCAAGGTGACTTGTTTTGTTATTTTTATTTATGTTATAAAAGAACATTTCCGGCGCTGGCAGGAATTTTTATTTGTAGCCCTGACAGTTACAGGGCTATGCAGCGTTAAGTGACTGAATGAAAAGGCTGATAGATCAGTCTAAATTAAAGAAAAATGTGAACTTATTACCCAATAATACTGAGTTCATCATTTTTATTTGTTGGAAAAGTATAGGTAATATAATGTACCTAAGTTTTATAATACTAATACAAAAATGTTTTTGCTTTTGTATTGGTTTTTGTAACAAAAAAAAAATTGAGATTGATTTCAATGACATATTCGCGGAAGTTTAACTGTGGTGTCTAAAAAATTCGAATCGAACTCTATCTTGGAGAATATTCTTTATGTTAATGTTTTTAAAGAGGAAGTAACTTAGGTATGCCACTATATCTACCTATTTGTTTATAAAATGTGTATATTACGATAGATAGCTAATGCAACAAAGTAGTAAAGTATTAATTAACTATCAACAAGCGCATCCGCCAAGAGCTGCCGAACAGTGGATGAGTATAATCTAGATTTACCACCCGTCACTAGTGATTGGTAGTCCTCAGCACAGGACTAAGCTCGTGAGGTACTAACGATCTACGCACTACTTAGCTAACACAGTGTCTGCCCTCTTTTAGGGATTCGTACCAATAAAGAAAACCTTATGGTGATACTTTCTGTCTGTCAATATGTCAGTTTTCTTAGCAACTATCGCTTAAACTTATAAAACTAGCTAACTTACATTTTTACGTAAATTTTTTTTATCATCTTTGATTTATCAAATATTAAAAAAATCGGATACCTAACAAAAAATTTAGGGTTGGTTATTTATTTATGTCAAGGATAGTTTTAATATGATACGTGCATGAACAGAGTAAAAGACACAGAGACAATAAAATGTATACATCTAATTTATATTAAAGCAGGAAGGTGCAGTGTAGACCACGTATAGCCTTCACAACACGTTATGTGACTTTGGGCGATCGTAAACTTGTAACATTCGTCTTCTTTTTTCTAAAATGGCCTTCCTATAAAGATTGAGACCACGCTTTAACAGAGTAACAGTGTAAAGCTGTGGGTTGTGCCACTGTGCCACCGAGGGATTGCCGCTCAGATCTAAGTAGTATTCTATACTTGTACGCTGTCGCTACATTCATAACCTATCGTACACATCCATACCGCGCATTACCAGTCTTATACCATTGCAATAAAACAGTACGTTAATACATAGAATTCAATTCAATTACTCTTTATTGCACTATAAACAATACACAGACACAATAACAAAGTAGATTACATTAGTACATCTAGGCAGTTTTTCGTATTTGTGAGTGGAAAAATATCTATGGATGGAAAAATAAGGCAGATGCGTTTCAATCGAGCCGATATTGGAGGGCGGGCGCAACTTTATCCACCGGATGCCAGCGGCCCATAAACGTAACTCACGTAACACCCAACTATACGTCCAAAAGTGATGTGGCGCACGGCGCGCCTACTATTTATGTGCCCACTGTTGGATTGATGACTTGATAAGACGAAAACGGTCTACAAATACAGCGCTATTTCAAACCCGTTGAAGTGCTAGTGCCTATATATACTTAAATTCAAAGAATGAAGGGCACCTATACTCTGTGCCTATTGTAAATAAAATACTTTTATATGTTTTGATTTAGAAAATAAATAGAACACTAGTAAACGTAAAAAAGTAGGTATTTTAATTTTTTAAAGTCACTATTAACTATAATTGAAGTGATGTATACAGAATTTAAGGCGAAATAAATGAAATAAAACAAATATCATCGACAGTAAAATAAACACTAATCGACTGGTGTTTTAATCATCAAAATCAGTAATTCTGTGTGTATTTAGATATCTTATCGGGCCACAGCCGCAAACTTACAAAATAAGATTGTAATGCTCAAGATTTAAGATTTAGGTTTTATTTTTGCTAAATTGTCGTTTATGATAAGTGGGCGGTTATGGCTCGTTATTATATCCACTTCTAACCCAGTTTTTGTAGATATAAAAGTTAACAATATCACACTATCACTATAACATATTCTACAATACGAATCGAGTATTCGTGTCCACCACGGCCAAATCTTGGGAAGTAATTAGAACAGTTGTTCTAATTACTTCCTTAAGTGTGGATACTTTCTAACGTGGATTCAACACAAACTTGTAAGACCAATCTCCCCAAGGGAATAGGTAATGAGCATTAACATTTTGTTAGGATAGAAAAAGAATTTGTTATCTGATTGTAATTCTGTATTATAATTAAGTAGTATTTACCTAGTTGAAATGAAGGAATTATTAGTAGGCGTTGCTGTGTTGGCATCTATGGCAGAGAATATTAAATATAGAGCACGGCTGGCAGTAAGCACTACTGTATTGACGCCGTTCCTCTCTCGCCGCGCCGCCTGCCGGTACTAAGTTATTATTACCTATGCCAGCGCCCTATCGACGCTATAAGTTAGAAAGAGAAGCATTTATGTCGTTGACGTATAATGTTGTCCCTCTCTCGATCGGCTATGCTGCCCTACCATAATTATAATTTATTCACACACAAAAACGTGTGAATGCCGGGGCTGTGCCTATGGCTATATTTTTATTTTATTTTTATAATGGTGTATCGTAAACAGTGATTTTTCCAGCATTGTTTTACATATGCAAGTTTTGCTAAATTTTGTGATTAGTTCAGTACCATTTGAGTTATCAGTGGACAGACTGACACACAGAAAGACAGACAGATGGACAAAAGAGCTGAGATATTTATTTTTTAAATTAAAGTTTTAGTATATACTTATTTAGAGTTTGGTATTTCTATTGTTTTATGTAGCTTACAAGGAGTTTAAAAAGTCATTCAGCTCACCGCTTCTCTCATGATATTTGCACCAGCCACTACCCAACACATCTGGCGTATACGTAATCCTGTTATAAGGAAAAACTTTCTTAATAAGAACGCCGTTTGGTTCACATATTTCCTCTATCGCCTTCAATCACATAAGACTATGTAATAATTACCGACCTTCTACAAATTAACTTCAAATTGATTTTATTTTTAAATAGACTCAAAAGATATGTACCTATTATAGTCTTTGCTTGATCATATGCTTCTTTCTTCAGTTTTAAATTATCCCATTCGCCAGACTTTTCCTTGGTACTCTCTCTATTTTCCACTGCCCTTCCCTCTTTGCTCCTCTTCCGACGCCCATTCCCTCCCTCCATCCCTTCAAAATTAAACAATCGTGCACCATATTTCTTTGTTGTTGATACTAATGCAATGTGCATTTTTGACAACTTTAAATTAGCATATCTTCTGAAAGATGCGTTGTGCAGCTTAATAAACTATGAGTACCTAAAGTTAATGCAATATTTTAAGGGTATCATAGATTAATAATTTATTTAATGGTATATAAAATTCACAGTATAACAATGTACTGTATTAATAATATAATATAAGAACACTGGTAAATATTTTGTTCAACTATACGAATAATGATTACTACAGCAGAAATTGTACAGATCTTAATTCTTTATGATTGCAAAATCTTGCGTCATCGTCACATTATAAGGATCTTCATATTGCATCGTTGTTAGCGCCTTCCATGCCATGGTAGAATATGCGGAAGGTGTGGATGGTGGTGGTGGTGATGATGGTGGTTCGGGGGCGGCGGGTAATGGGGGAAAGGTGGTGGCGTCGGGTGGTGCAGGTGGGGCGGGTACTGGTGCGGCGGAGGCGGGAGCGGGTGGTGCGGAGGCGGCGGGGGCGGCGGGTGGTGTGGCGGCCCGTGGTGGATCGGGGGCGGCGGGTAGTAGTGGTACGGCGGCATTACTGTTAAAGAATAATTTGATTACAGTCTGTAGTCAGGTGGTCACCACACAAATCAAGATAGAACGGTTATAGCCATCTGTTAACTTCAGTCTCACGCGTGCCTATTTCGGACACAGCGCCTCCCTCCCGTGCACTCTTTACTCGTATGCCTCGCGGTCACGTTTCTAATGAGGAGATACAGTAAGAATCCGCATTACAAGGGCATTTTTGCAGATTTTTTATGGACGTTTTCCCGATATTGACTCGGCGCGAAACGAATTTCTAGTTTCGAAATTGATAGTTTTTGCAACATATTGCAAATTGTTGGCATGCGTGTCGCGCCTACTTCACCATTCTATCTTGATAGGATTTCTAAGCTGGTGACCATTAAATAGGCACTATAAAACCGGGACACTTAAGGACATATTTTTTAATCTAAAATTATTTTAGGTTTTACCTTTAAAAAAATTGGGATCAATATAATACAACAATTATTAAGTTAGCTATTTATGTCAAAGAAACTTGGCCACTATACCGTTGTATAATAATATTATTATTATTTATTTATTTATTTAATAATTTATTGCATACACAAATAAAGAAAGAACATACAAAACAATAAAAGTAAGGAAAAAAAATACAACATGTACAAATATACTACAAAGAGCATTAAATATTTGGCAACTTAATGTGATTGATAACAAATACATTTATTTACCCTTCCAATAATAAAATTGATATATTTCTTACCTTCTTTTCAAATATAATCAAATATACACCCTACAAATACAGGGAATTACTTAAATGTTATGGATTTAGTGGAAAACCTTCACTCGGTTATGACTCACTATCAACTGTATGATAAGTGCACGACTTGTGTTTATATGGCATTTTACCTTATCAATTGATACTACTTTGTTATCAGGTGAATCGATAAATACTGTATACGTCTTACAAATAGGACAATTAATCATGAATTGTTTATGTCTGAGTATCGATATCCGTTTTTGTGACTAACTTAGTGAATAATAGAAATAGAAGACTATGGAATATGAATAAAGTCAATGTTTGTATATTTACAGGTTATGTATGATTTACACCAATTTACTTTTCAACTGTACATATTTGAGATTTAAAACCAACTTACTAAACTCAAAACAATGTTTATCAAGTAAATAAGTAAATATATATTACATATGTATATACACATACACTTGTCTAATCCAAACTAGGGTTGTCTCCTGTGCTATGGGGATTAAACAAGGATTGGACAGTTTACAAATATAACATCCAGACCGGATCAACTTGTACAAAGTTGTCTGTCCCCAGTGGGAACCGAACCCACGACCTCTGGCGCTCGAGCCCAAATGACCAAGCCACTATGCCAACGAGGCGGTCAGTATTTATTTATCGATATGTTAGTAACTAGCTGTTGGCCGCCACTTCGTCCGCGTGGACTACTTAATATTACAAATTATTATGTATTTTCCGTAGTAATGAGATGTTTTTTTCGGGTTAAAAACTATCCTATGTCCTATTCCAGGTCCTAACCTATATGTGTGCCAAGTTTCATTACGATCCGTCCAGTGGTTGAAGCGTGATTGAGTAACAAACATCCAAATATCCAAACTTTCGCATTTATAATATTAGTAGGATTAAAATCACGTCCATCAATCAGCCACGGTGCAGAAAGTTATATTTCGTTTCAGTTATATTTACCAGCAAATAGCATTACGAATACTACAATAATCAGTGTATACGTTGTTGTAATGCTGTAATGTGGATTATTAGTGAAGTAAAGACGTTACTTTAGTAATCGATCTTGGAAATATTGCTAATCCTAAAGCTCCTGTCAAATGGTTTGTTAGTAACTATTGTTTTCGATCGTCGTATCACAGACTATAGTTGCCTTTCCTGCCAATATTTCTGATTTGTGACAGTAAATTTAAATAATATTTATATTGTCTCTCTCCCATATTATCTACTATATTCTTTCCAGTGATGTCCCCGCTACCGTGACTACGGCACCCTCCCCCGGTCCACCAGGACCATATCGACAAATGCCAGGACCACCACATCATCCGACTGGGACCGTCGCATCCTCCAACAGGGCCATATTTCATTTTTAATTTTTTTTGGTCACATATATAATGATAAACATAATGGAAATACATATATACTATGACGAGGACTAACTCCGACGAGGTGGTCAGACCCTGTGAGGAGGGTGGCTGGCGGATCCCTGTATGAAGCAGTGCGGCTGGCCAATGACCGCTATGCCAATCGCCTATCGCCAATGATCCTTAGCAGTGAGGAAACGACAGAGAAGAGAAGAGAAGTTTATACTTTAGTGTACGTTTATTTCTACTATGTTGTATTAAAATCAGCAATCTTAGATAAACTGAAAGACCTAGTATAGATTCCTGGGATAAGCCCGCCTTTGTACACAATTTTATTCACATTTGTTATTGTTTTTGTTAATTTCGCGTCAGCCACGTAGAAACCAAGTTTAGTAGGTACATACACATAGGTATTTTTTTAAAGGCATGTATTTAAATGAACATCTAACTTAACCTAACCCACATCAAATAATATTGATTTGCACACCAAATGCGCATTTTGTTGTGCCATCAGTATATTTGCTGTAAATAAAATTGAATGTGCGTTTAAGTATTTTTTTTTTAAATATAGGTAACATAGACCGGTTCGGGCAGTCAAGTTGCTGAGTGATAGATAACAAGTTCTTAGGAAATTGCGTATTATCTACCAGTGATTTTATTTAGGTTTCCCGCACAATATACCTACACATCCACAGGCACTTATTATACAAAAGTATTATTGCAATAATTGTACCAACATTAATATAACATCACAGCTCGTTTCCCTCCAAGAGAGCCATAACTTCTTTGGGTCCATCACCAGTGTTACCACGTCTCCGTCAAATGTTAATTGTTATTTAATTTACCTCTAGAAGTAGAAACTTGTAATTGGTTTTTTGGCACCATGTATGTAATTTACTTAGATTTAAATAGCTGTAAGTTTTCCTAAAATTAATAAATAAATCTATTTTAAACCAGCCAGTGGATATTAAATATCTACGTATAGAAGCTACACTCGCCATACCCGCCAGTTTATCGCCTGCAAAACAAAGCACAATTGGCAGTACGCACTAATGGGCTGGCGCCGCCTGCCGATCGACGCTTTCGTTTAGAAAGAGAAACACTTACATTGTTGATGTACAATGTTGTCCCTCTCTCGATTGCGCTGGGTGCTGCAGCCAGCCCTACTATTATTTACGTACACACACAAACGTGTACGGACAGACTGTTGCGCCTGTAGTAGTAGTGGGTAATTAAACCTGTTCGCTTGTATGGAGTGTCGGCGGTGTGGCCCAGCGGTCCAGCATGCCACTTACATAATTTATATTACCTAGTTTATTTATTACATTCATTACATTATAAAACATCAATCATGCCTCCCCAACCCGTCTGGTCAGCGCGGGGAGTGTAGGCCAAATCCTCCGTCTGTCTTCGGCAGATGAGAGAGGGTTGTGCTCCTGCAGTGGAGACAACAATAAACTGATGATGATGAGTTTATTTATTATTATTCGAATTTATTTTTATCATCAAAAAATTGGGTAACAAAATTTAACCTACATCGAAAACGATACGTAAACAGAATACCTAATTCTATTTCGTCCCGAAGAATGGCAATCCCATAAAAGTTGTTTAGAGTTTTTCATCGCCCGTTTGTTTTGAAATTTCTTCAAAGCAGAAAATCTATTTACTTATTGCGCTTCGTTTACTTACAAGGTATTTAAGGCTTGTCTCTGTTTCCAGTTTTGTATTTGGAAAATGGAATTTTCCTGTTGGTAAGATACGGGAGGAATACCCAATCTATTTCAAAAAATGTTTTTGTAATAGCTCCATTTAAGTTTGCTGTTATTTTTCTTTTCTTTGTCTATATTTTCGACGGCTGCTCCCTCTTTCTTATTTGGGTTTGTAATGTTTAGTTATTTTATCTATCTTATTTATGCTTTACTGGACTTATTTCGTTACGACTCCCACAAACATAATTAGCTTATGTTGCAGCAAAGGCTGTTAATGTGCTTTATTCTTTACAGCAAATTAATTTTAATGATATAATTTTTTTGTAATATATTTGTATTGATGAATTAAATAAATACATACTCATATATTCATGATATATAATATATGCACTTTGTCAGAACTTGCAAGTCTGTATAACGTCC
Source organism: Esperia sulphurella (assembly GCA_947086405.1). Taxonomy (NCBI): domain Eukaryota; kingdom Metazoa; phylum Arthropoda; class Insecta; order Lepidoptera; family Oecophoridae; genus Esperia; species Esperia sulphurella. Next base: position 6,365,173 of record OX352271.1, on the reverse strand, counting down.
CTAACGAGTGAAAACCTTGTTGTATAAGTGCGTGAAACGTAATTTTATAGGAAAAACACAGTAACCAGTTTTTTTTGTTATAGACCTAGTTTAGTTTGTTTTGTTACCTATAACTATTTATATCACTTTACACTGTTTGTAGGTATGTATATTTGAATCATCATCATCATCATCATCAGCCCGAAAGAGTCCACTGTTGGACATAGGCCTCTCCCAAGGTGCGCCACTGAACCCGATCCTCGGTTCTTCTCATCCAGTTACTGCCAGCCGCCTTACTCAGATCGTCGCTCCATCTAGCCAGGGGGCGTCCCACACTACGTTTGCCTAGTCGCGGTCTCCACTCGAGAACTCGTTTACCCCAGCGGTAATCGGTTCTCCGACAGATGTGACCAGCCCACTGCCACTTCAGCGTACTAACTTTTTGAGCTATGTCGAAGACTTTAGTTCTCTGGCGGATCACCTCGTTTCGGATCCTGTCCCTTAGAGAAACTCCGAGCATAGCTCTTTCCATAGCCCGCTGAGCGACCTTGAGTTTTCGAACTAGTCCCACTGTCAGTGTCCACGTTTCGGCGCCATAGGTCATTACGGGTAGGACGCACTGGTTGAAGACTTTTGTCTTCAGGCACTGTGGTATACGCGACGAGAAGATATGACGTAACTTCCCAAATGCTGCCCAGCCTAGCCTAATCCTCCTGTCGGCTTCCTTCTCGAAGTTGTTTTTGCCTAGTTGCAGAGTTTGCCCGAGGTAGACATACTCGTGAACAACTTCGAGTGCCTATTTATTATTTATTTGAGTGAATATTTGAATATTATTTATTAAAAAGATTTGTAAACCGCGTTCCATATACCAAAATAACATTTACCGAAAAAATCTAAGATTTCATCCGAAAATATAGGTACCTAGAAGTACCAGCACTAGGAGATCGCTTTAAGCGATAAGGCCGCCTTTGCACACTTTTCATAAATCTGTATCTACTTGTAACTTTTAATTTCTGTGCAATAAAGAAATTATCTATACCAGGAATGATAAGCTACACCCTGTAAGGTTGGCTGGAAGAGATCTCTTTTAGAGATAAGCTCGCCTTTGTATACAAAATTTGTAACTGTATTTACTTTTAAAATGTGTGCAATAAAGAATATAAAATAATGATTTTTAAAAAAAATCCTAAGACAAATAAAATTGATTTTTATCAATGCGTGTTTTAACGAAGTTTTCACTAGTCAGCGATGATATCAAGCTTTTGGTTTAAACTACCCGCTGCCATGTTGCTCTAACCGAATGCAAGACTATTTTACGGATCGGTGCTTTTATGCGTTCGTTATTATTTATGTCTTTTTGTAGGATATTTGATGGTTCTTTTTTGCGCGTGCCTTATTATTATATTGCGCACCCTCGGCGTCGCCGCGTTAGAACAGCCATGACAAACAGCTTGGTTTTTGTTTATCATGATCCTGTCCAAACATACAAGGGAAATACAAGATGGATTATATACGTTTTTATCAAGCGAAGTACCAAAGTTTTACTGTATAATAGTAACACCGCACATGCATTGCATTTGTTATAATTACTGGTAATTAAAATATCCAATAGGATTCACCAGGAAATATATAACTTGAAAAAGTACATTTTGGTTCATTTCGTGGAACATAGCAAAATATATATATATATATTTTGCATTTCTACATATATACACGCAATGTATTTATTTTAAATTTCAACAGTGGTTTGGGAGTTATTCACCAGACAGACGAAAGACACGAACGAAAAAACTTTAATAGAAAATGTCTTGTAATTTCTTTTTTATTTTATTTTAACTATGTTTATATATAAATATTCCATATATTTAGTTGTCCTAAGAAGCCCAAGTGTACAGAGATATTTAATACGCCCCATCGCTTTTCTTTCCCCTTCCATCCGGCCACTTATTTTTGTTTCTTTGAACAACTTCCTTGTTGAGTATCTGCGTTTCAAACAAAAGCCGAGGGTAGCAAAATTGTGGTGATATTCTAGATATCACTCATCAACTTGATACAACCCTTTCCGCTTTACATTGTATTATAAAACAGGGTGCAATTCGGTATACTTACTACTCGGAGGTGTCAATAATTGGGCTGTGCGTGTAGTTAATGGATGCTGCTCTATTACACGTGTGTAGTGTAAAGTCTTTATGTTTCTGTTGAAACTATGTAAATATATTGATATCAAATGTAAAGACATACACATATATCTATTGATAATTTTTGTTACAGGTTAGTGATTTACATAAGTAAAGTAAACAATAAGAAATTAAAGTTAATCAAATTAATTAAGAAATAATAAAAATACAACATATTAAAAATAACAATATATGAAATCAAAATAAATTAACAATAATAATGTCAAATATAATAAAATTAAAATAAGACAACGACATATTATGATGTAAAAACTCTTCATAATTATAAAATCACTGCTATACAGAGAAAAGACAATTACTGTGATTCTATAAATTAATTCAGTTTATATGTAAGTTAAATAAATAACTGATTGCTTTACCTGCAAGATAGATTTTTTCATCTACTAAAACTTCCGTTAAATACTTGAAATTAGTAAGTTAATTCGGAAAAAGTCACGAGCAGGAAGACACCAGGAAATTATGTGCGCCGAAGAGCCTTCCGCCTTCGCAATGTGCGCTTATTGACCGGATACGGAAACTGAAAAGGTTGGGGAGCAAGTGCTCTCTTTACTTTTCATTAACACTTACGCTTGCTTGAGGCAAGCCCTCAAGTTTTAAAAGTTTCTAGTATTTAGTAATGATAAGGTTTCTTAATTTAGTTTACCATGTGGTCATTCACAGTTTTATATTTTATAAAATGATTGTAGTATTTGATCAAATTTTAAAAATATTAATGTACGATAAGCAAAATATCCGAAAACAATTCAAACACCAATTCAAACACCAAACAAATGGCAAGTAGGCCGAACCGGTGTAATTTTTTTAGATTCCTTGAAATGTCTCTTAGACATATTTCCATAACTTTAACTGTCAGACATTTCTACGTGTATTTCTTCAAAATCAATTCAATTGTTGCTTTTTTAGGGTACCTTATACAATCCCCCATCAGAATAATCATTGTCTACTGGCATCGACTTCAACGACTAGGCCTCCGCCATTCCATTTCCTAAAAATAAAAGCTCACGTTTCAATAATAATCGATCTAACATTGGTCTTCTTGTATTTTTCTCATTTAAATCCACACACATTCCATTGTGTTTGCATAAACATTTCAGTGAAGAGGGATTGACCGAGCTCGTTCGACCGGCTCGCACACTCGGCTCCTTTTCACGCAACACTGCCCCTCGATGAATGAACAGCGGTCGGACTATTAGAGTTCACCCGCGATATGCAGGTTGCTGCACAAACAAGGTAAATTGAAATTTGAAACTGGGTTCGATTCCCCAGTGGGATTTATTAACAAAGTTCTACGTTGTATGTGTTCTTGTTATGTTTAGGATCAGACAAGTGTATTGGATATGTGTATTATAAAAACATTGATTTATTATTAAATACTAGCTGTTCTCGCGACTTCGTACGCCATAGACCACTGAAATACGTAATTATGCCGTATTTTTAGGTGACTTCCCGAAAGTCGCTTTTCCATTTTGGATTTCTTTTTTATACTATTATAAGTTCATTGCTTGTACTTGTAATAGTATAAAAAAGAAATAAGTATTACGTCACTCGCTGCCTACACCCTCCTCTCTCCCTCCTTCTTCGCTACTTCCCTCTCTATGCAATATAACTACATTTTTGAAAACTTTAATTCGTATTATCTCCGAATTGAGAGAAACAAACTTTGGAACGTCCAAACAGACAAAAATTTAAAAATGATTCTATTACTTTTCCTTCACCCCTTAATCAACTGTCTTGCAAATGTACTCAGTGTACATATACGCAAAGCTTACAGTTTTATTTATTACAAATATAGTTGAAAACATTTTAAAGTCATGAAATTAAATAAATTAAACTAATTTCTATACATGCAGGAACTCTATCCTACTCTTACTATGTTTCCTCTCTATGTTTTCACTCACAAAACCTACTTATCAAACTCAAATTCAGTAGTTTGATAATAAATATTCCGTGCTTAAAAAATCATTGTTACCAAAACATATTTATAAAAGTTTTAGTTGTGAAAGTAGGATCAGAATATTCAAAATTCTATGCCCTGTAGAGACGAAGTTATCTAAATCTTAAATTGTGTGTAAGTCCTTTTATAATTTTAGTTTACAACTCAATTTATTTATATAAGAAGCGTTATATACCGTATCTATATTATTCGTGTAATAGATTTACGTTAAAAATATGAGTAGACTCACCGTTGTATGAAAATTTAATCTATCTGTCACTCAAAGTACGACCAAATGCGTAGAGTCGAGTCTACTCGTATCTTGACAAGTTCCCGTGAACTTCAGACGTCTTTCTGATGCTCCGACCTTACCAAGTTTGGGGAATCGTTTGTAATTTATTATTCTCTAATTATTTATTTATGAGAGTGTTAAACTCAAGCGAGGAATTTCCAATTACTTTATTTTAATTATGATTTTGGTATCTCGTTCTCCTCGCTGGCTGGAGTTGAGGCGTTGACTCGACAACCAGAGCTCATGGGTTCGGTTAAAAATATGAACGGACAACTTTGTATTATTTATACAAGTTGGCCTGGTCTAGGTGTTATATTTGTAAATTATCCAGATCTTCATAATTCCCACAGTATTTACTGGACACCCTATTTTGAAATTAGTCATATATTTAATAAACTTTTTATTTGCTTATTTAGCAATAAATAACTAGAAGACTGCAAGATTACACAGGAGTGAACCTATTTTTTGCATAACCAACCACCATATTATTTATTAAAAATAAATCAGAAAATAAGATGGTACTGTTTAAAATATGTTGTTTTCAATGCACTTTTTACCTCTACCTACATTAGGAAAACACCCTTAAATCCGCAACGTGACTCATGAAACACGCACGCGAAAACAAAAGATACTCGGAAAACAATTCCAGCAGCAGCATTTTTAACACATTTCTCTCACAATAGACTTGTTTTCTCAAGTTAATGTGGGCCGAGGGTATTCAATGCGGGTCTCGAATGACTCTACATCTAAGTTAGGTTTAAGTTAGAGCCCGCTCTGTCGCTGTATATGTGCCTCTTGTGGCGCATCCCAGAAAGAAATTTGGCCAACACGTCCATGACTTCGCGGTGACTAATGTAGTCTACACTTTATAGCTGGAAAATTGAATAAAACGTTAGCGCAGGTGAGTTTGTTTAAATACTTATTTGGGTACCTACCGAAATAGACAATTTCAATGGAAGATAGTTATGTAAATTCGAATGTTATAATTTTATATTACAGTTTCGTTTTGCATACATACAAAACAAAACTGAAGGTCTATAATAAAAACATGTAGACTTTCTCATTTATAGTATTATAGTTGAGAGAAAAGAAAATCGGCTTAACTTGAAAAAGGGATTAAAAACAAAGGATAGTGTGTCCTCCTCCAAATCTTTATTATAGAGAAGATTCAGAAGAAGAAAAGTGAAGAAAGAAGAAGAATGTCGTGTTTCGAAATATCCGCAGTTGGAGAGGTACAGCCAGTAAAAAAAAGGCTATGCTTGTCTAGGGATCAGTCACAATATTCTTGGCATTGACGTCAATCTTTGATATACATATATGCAATATTTCGTCTATATAAGACAACTTTGTAAACTCTTTGAGATATTGAATAAAGTACAATGTCAACTTGAAAATATTTTATGAAAGCAAAGAGGAACGACCGGTGTCGAGCTCATTTCACGTACTGCGCTCTCCTTTGGCAATGCTAGAATAAAAGATAAAACACCCGGCAAAGAATACCAAACTCCACTGAAATCGTAAAATACTGCCGACGTACACATGAAACTATTCAGAATTTGAAATTCAACTTAGAATGTTTAATGTTGAGACAGGTTTGTACACGAGAGCTAGGTATTATTAAGTAGTATTGTTTATACTGTTACAAATGTATTTGTTTTCGACGGTATCCATTCTCCGGGCTTTTAATCGTTCTCAGTCAAGATTTTTCGAATGCAAATTGTTTTTTTATGTATCTGATGTGATATATATGTCACAGGCCGATTATAAAATCAGGCAGATCATGATGTGCCTAGCCACATCGTGATCTGGCGCCATTTCATGATGCGCCTGACTTATATCAGGTCCATTGATTTGACTAATGACGTTTAGTTATATCGTTTGTAGGAATATTAGAGGTGACTGACGTGGCGGTCATCTTGTTAAGATTTATTATTATTATTATATATAGGTCCCATCATTATTAGTATTTAGTTATATCATGATATGTCAAAGTGAGTAGCTAGGCAGATCGTCGAAGGTTTGTCTTCGATCGATATGTCTGGTGGTAAATCAGCCTTTTCAAGATATGACTAAGCGTTAGTCAGGCGCATCATGAAATGACGTCAGATCACGATGTGGCCACCCTCATCATGATGTGCCTGATTTTATGAATGGTCTGCGACATATGCATCAGATTATATGTGAAGAGCTTACTTTCAAAATATAATTTAAAAAAGGATGGAATTACAATCTTGGTTAGTTTTATTACTGCTTGCCCCAATAAAATAATTAAGTAGGGTTATGTTTTTGGTAATTTTTATTTTGGATCCATTACATTACATTTACTCTTTCAAAAATGCAATCACAACAAAATTATAATCATGATACATATTTCACAACATATTTGTGTTTTCTAAAAACTTACAATTTGCCCCCTGCTTGAAAATAGTACCAAAAATGTATATAGGTTTTATTATACAAGTTTATAGTATAATTATATATGTCTGTAGACTTAGCTTATTACTACATTTACATATCTATTCATATATTTATCTCATTAATTATCTTAAAATTGTAGTTTAATAAAAGGTAAAACAGTTTTTTGTAATCACCGGATCGTATCGTATTCCCTCTAGCGACCCGCCTCGGCTACGCACGGGTGGAAATTTATTTTTTAAACATTTTGGGATATACTAGATAAGATTTGCCGTGTGGTTCCCGGCTTAGAATAGGGCCACCTCTATCTTTCCCGTGGGTGTCGTCAAGGCGACTAAGGGATTGCACCAAGGACGGGCAGCAGCGTTCTCCTGTGTGTGTATGTTAAGATCATGATTGCGATCACCAATCCGCCTGCCAAGCGTGGTGATTATGGCAAATCTCCCAATGGACAACTTACTAAAAGTGGTACTCTATTGGGGAGGCCTATGTCCAGCAATGGACGTATTTAGGCTGATGATGATTGGAATAAACGTAGAGCCGACGCAGCTGCGTTTATTTTTCTACTAGCTGTGTTCCCACTTCCGCTTCCGTTCCCACTTCCACCCCCACCCAGATTCTCAATCTCCCAATCCAGACAAACATTTCAAAAATGACCGAAATGTTTTATTACTTATCCTTAGACCCCCAATTTTTTTTTGTAAATATATTCACTGCATAGACACGCGAAGTTTTCGTTTTTATTTATTTGATTCGCCGCCACGTCTAGTGACTGACTTTTGACTCTTGGAGGGAACTAGAACTATCCGGAATAAACCATCCATTAGTTTGTTCGTGTCGTGCACTGGAAGTGTCAATTTGCTTTATTAATTTGCCAGTCTAGCACCGAAATAATCACAATTAAATATTCAGATTTAGTAGTGCGGAACCGTGTCGCTGCAGCGAATAGCGAATAGTGAACTAGTTGCGGCGCTCGCGACGTCAGGCAGGACTTGCATTTAGCTTGTCTGTGAAATGAACACGTCTGGCTCGTGTAAGGCTGCCAAAGTTCAGCCACATGTTTACGGGACAAGATGTCCTACAACAAACATTAAAACAAGCTATAACAGTGCATCTTGTGCGTCAGTCACAATTTTTCAATAATGTATCTAGGTAAATAGAGAGTATAAGTTCAACTATATGAGAAATTAAATGAAATGCATACATAATTTTTTATTGTTAACTTTTATTTATAAGTAAATACGAGTAGATGTAGTCGTATATTGTACCATATTAGTAAATAAAAGGTACGGCGACGTATTTCACGATAGCACACATCTTAGCTGGATGCGGAGGACCGGGTGTGGTGGCGGACTACCGGGTATGACGATGATGATTACTTAGTAAATATCAACTTTATTTTTAAAAACAATAAAAAATAACTCTAGTCCACGCGAACGGAGCCACGGGTACAGCTAGTACCATAATATGCTTCTATGTAAAAGACATGAAACTTCTTCAATTATTATAATTTTATCGGTATAACCGTTTATGAGAAAATCTTTTTTACATATTCAAAAGTAGGTCTTTCTTTAGCATGTGCGAGTTTAGCAAATCATAGGCACAGTTTTTGAGAAAATATATTTTTTTGTTTATTTGGGAGGTACCTTTAAATTCAAACCCGGACAAAAAGGAAAAAGGGTCTCCACATATTTACAAAATAATTACAAACACTAAATGTTATTGATGTCGCTTTCTTGTTTTAGGTGCTATATTTTGCGACAGACACACACACACTTTTTAATGTCGGTTTATTTTATAAAATGTACAAAAAACTCGAACTCCAATTTTTGCACGAAAATTTTCGAAAGTAAAAACGATGTAGTACTTACATGTAGAACAGAAAAAGAATGCAGACGAGTATTGTCGCCCAGAATTTACAAAACAAGATTGGGAGCGATTTCGGGACAATTTCCGGATCCCTTTCAAGGGTATAGAACTATCACCAAAAATCGGGACAATCCCGACCACAGCTATATGAACGTCAGCCGTGATCATGATATTCCAGGAATAGCGTCGAATGGGACAGGTCAAACGGAAATAAAGCAGGCTGCACTCACCGAAGTTTGGACATGTCTGATAGCCTTCTGGCGGCTCGTGAATTAAATATACAAGCTATTTCTGTCTGCCTTTTTCGTTCCGTTTCGTGCACTCTTGCAATGTCGTTCATGGAAATATTTTAGTGTGAGATTTTAATATGAACGTTATTTTACTACCTTGTATAGTCACTAGCTATTGGCAGTAACTTCGTTCACGTGGACAACGTCACGTTTTGTATGCGTTTAAGGTGAGATAACCGTGATGGCATTACAAATGGTTGTCGTTTTATAGATTTAGGAAAAAAAACAGTGCTACCAAAAACCTCGATAGATGTAAAAGTTGTCAAATATCATTGATGTCAACTTTGCTTCCAACACAAATGTCAAATTTCAATTTACCGTCCCCAAAAACGTAGAAAATGACACCCACTTGAAAACGACAATCGTAAAAGTTTACAGCTGAAAATAATGAGTACGTAGCTCTAAAAACGTATCATTATACGATCACAATGAAAATATATATTTGCATTGGCTTAATACGCATCAGAGCGCCAGCACAATGTAAACAGTGGCAAGACCTATTTTTTACGTGGTTTTTATCTCGTATTTTATAATTTAAATCTTAACTATTGCTAAAATAAGTAATAAATGTTTGAATATGAGTTTGGCGTCTAACTGTCGTAGTTAAACGCCATAATGTCATGTCATGTGACCCGTTAGATAGTAGGTACAAAATGGCATTGTAGTTCGATGGATATTATGCGAAACGCTTACGGACTAGCCCCCCTGGACAAAATTCTACAAATTGTACTGTCGGTTCCCATCCAGCATCAAACTAATGACTTCTGACGTTAAACGACAAAACCACTAACGTGGCAAACTGATACATAATTTTATAAACTCAACAGCATTATAACCAGTTTAATAAGTGCATATTATGAGGTATGACTGGCGCCCAACACGGGGCCAACTATCTCCTCTAAATTAAGGCGCTTATGGCTTGCATTATCCCGCTAACACCACATGTGGTCAGTACATGCATGTGCTCTCATTTATTATTCTTGTATGAAGGAGATAAAACGATATCGTCAGATGAAATACACAGACGCGGATGGGGGGTGGGGGGATGTAAATGTCTCCCTTACGACCGAAATTTATATTTTTATATGTATATTTGATATATATTTGACGTAACCCAGCCTTGTTATATAGAGTGTATTATTTTATAAAATGAACTTCAGCTTAATGCATTATAAGCTGTTAGCTACGTGCTGTAGCGTGCTTTATGGAAGACGATTTTTTCCTACGGGGTTCAGGCACTTTCTATGTCATCGTGAAATAAATATTCGGAATATCTGGTTTAATTATCACCGGCTTCAAAATACTTTCAGTTAAAGCCGGTGTACATATTATGAGATAAGTAACATTTATTTTCTACATTAGTACTGACATCGGTTAGATTTTTGTTCAAAGGTTAATAAAAGAAATGTTGTATAGCGTCTCCATAGTGCTTATCATTAGGGTTTAGCTTGAAAAGGTTGGATATTCCCTGAAGACACTATATTGGATATTGACGAGTATCATAAGATTATGGATATTAATATTAGCATGGATAGTTTTATGGGAGTCAACAATCGAACAGTGAATACATATGTATATGAGAGAAAAGTCGTGATACCTATAACAAAATACATTATGAAAACCAGCAATTTTACTGTGCGGCAGTAAAACGAAGGAATTTGCATCTAGAATCGAACCAGACTCTTTGCAAATCGACGGTCGTAAACCGATCCGGCACCGGTCACTGTTCATGAATAAACCGTGGCTGGCGACCTTTGAGGAAACAAGTTGAAACAACATGTGGAAATGCGGATGATTCCTTAAAATATTAAGGCTCACACTGCGTCGTGGTCCGTATGAATGCGGCACTCGGCGGGACTAAAAAAAGGCAATGAATTGACCAAATACATTCAGAATTTAATTAAATGCCTGCAGTCGTATGTAAGAAGCATTAGGTATCGAATACCAAATGCCTCCGGGTGCTGAAGGTCGTGAATTCTTACAGGCAATAAAGAACTATATGCAATTAGGTCTTGGTTTTGAGATTTGTTCTGTCCTTGTCTAATTCCCATAGTGCAGGGAGTTCTATTTTTTTTAAACTGATTCCTTCGAAATAGCCCATTTTCTAATTTTATATTTTTAAATTTCCATATAAAAATAAAGATTTATCGAGCGGTTCTAAATTTTTTTTTATTCAGCTAATTTATAATGATTTATAATCCTACTTCATACTAATATTAAAAATGCTAAAGTTTGGATATTTTGATGTTTAGCGTGATATTTCAATCACGCTTCAACCACTGGACGGATCGAGATGAAACTTGGCACACATATAGGTTAGGTCCTGGAATAGGACATAGGATAGTGTTTATCCCGAAAAAACCTCTCATTCCTACGGGAAATACATAATAAATTGTGATGTTAAGTTGCCCTCAATCAATAAGTCCGCCTTTGTACACAGTTTAATTCCTATTTTATTATTGTTGTTGTTGTTATTTTTGGTACAATAAAGCGTTTACATATATACAATCAGGCCTCCCCAACCCGTCTGGCCATCGCGGGAAGTGTAGGCCAAATCCTCCTTCTGTCTCCGGTAGACGAGAGAGGGTTGTGCTCCTGCAGTGGAGACAAAAATAACCTGATGATGAAGTTGTCCACGCGGACGAAGTCGCGGGCAACAGCTAGTACAATATAAATTTAACATTAGTTGTCAATGAAAGGTTTCTAATATATAGGAAAAGATATTTTTTCTGTTCATATTAAATATGTTAGAATTTTTAACATATTTAAACTTAAGTCACGGGTGCACGTGCCCCGTAATACTGTCTCTTACGAATAAATCAGATTAAACACGGTAGGGCGAGATGAAAACCTAGCACTAAATACACACTGCTGTATTTTATTCTGACTACACTCTCCTGTTAAGGAAGCAAGAATATAATAAGCTGACACATGTATTTATGTGGCTCTGGGAGCGCCGTAGGAGTCACGTTCAGGCAATATTTGCTGTATAAAATTCAGCAACTGTGTCGGGCGAGCTGCGGCCTTGTGCGTAATGTACAACAGCTGAACACGCCCCCTCCGCTGCAGTTTTTGCGACATATTACATACACTGAGTACAACAAATACCTACCTACCTTATACCGAACAAGGGGTAGCTACAAGATTTATTATTTTTATGATTTATCTATTCAGAATTATCCATCCATAGTGTTTAGTTAACTTATTAACAAGTTTTTATATAACAAAGACCTAAATTTAATGACCTCCTACAACAGGAGCCCCAGCCTGTCCGTACACGTTTGTATGCGCGCGTAAATTATTGTAGGGCTGCTACACCGAGCGCACGAGCATAGTCGATCGGGAGAGGGACTACGTTATACGTCAACAACATAAGTGCTTCTTTTTCTAACTATACGTCGATCTCTCGGCGCCTGTTGATAACGCGCTGGCGTAGTGAATCGGAGCACGGCGCAGGGCGAGCCGAACGGCGGCATTCCAGTAGTATGTACTACCAGCCGTGCTCTATTTTGCAGATGAAATTAAATTATCGGTGAGTGTCCTTCTTTACTTAGTAATATTTAATATTCTTTGGTGTTGTACAAACTATACTAAGGACACCTCTGGCGCTCAGTTCAGGACAGATAGATAGACTAATTTGGCGCTAGACTAATTGACCATAGTCAATGCGCTATGAAAAATGATCAAGGTCTGCATTCTAATTTTAACTTTATCATTATTACGTAAGATTCTAGGGCTCACGTAATTCGCAAAGTGACCGAACAATCTATACAAGTTGGCCTTCGTCTGAGTTTGTAATTTGTAAGTAGGCATGTACTTATCTAATTCAAAGTACACCGGGGAAATTCTAGGTAGGCTTCCTACTTAAATTCGCACCCTTTTGGTAGAAGACCTTACATTTAAAAATGTATGAGAGGTACGACTGACTTCTATCCAATTAATAATGTTACGTGTATGAAATATTGTACTTACTCGTATGATATTCTTTATTGCACATACTTAAACTAAATACAATTATTAAATGTACAAAGGCGAGCTTGAATCTCTAAAAGAGGTCTCTTCCAGCCAACCCTACAGAGTGTGAGACAAGGCAGAAGGGGCCAAAATAAGTGCATAATAAACTAAAATACCTAAGCTAATTATATATAAAATAAATACTGATAACATTACTACAATAAACATACATAAATAACATGTTATGCTGAGTGAAATAGATAGTGCTCTTTTAGTTTAGCTAGTTTTAAATGATGTTACAGAAGTACTATAATATACGTTTATTCCACATCTGCGCGGGTCGGACAGTAAAGGAATTAAAAAAGAATTTGGTGTTGGAATTGGAATTGAATTGCTGTGGGTTTAGGTAACGCATTTATCCTACATCATAACTCTAGTCAATCTACATTCAAACATTTTTGTTATTTATGTAAAAGAAGATTTGTATATATAATAATTATAATAGGAACCGTTAAATTATATGTGATGTAAAGCCGTAAAGTCGCCATTAAGATGTCCCGTTTTATTAAAATTTATTAGGTTAGAATTGCTCATAAAATATCCGTCAAAATTGAAATCGATAAAAATATCTGCATGTAAACGTTGTATTTTGTGTGTTAGGTATTAAATATTTTGCGTCCATTTTGAAAACACTGATAGGTTTATTGCCAAATTATAAACTAGCTGTTGCTAGACTTCACCCGCGTGGAATTTCAACCCCGGGTCGAATTTCGAAAAATAGACTAGTTCAGGGTAAATAATCAGTAATTTATTGCATTCTAATACTAAATATATAAAGAATGATGGATGAAATAGGTAATTAAAATAAAAAGAATAAGCTAATATATATATTTACTGACTTTCGATATCCATCTCGCTTAGACTCAAAAAATAATCCCCAAATATTTTTTGGTTTCAAATTAAAAATCAATTTAAAAATGTTATTAGGTATGTACTAGGTTATGAATTCCGTATTAATAAATTTCACGATAATGATTCTTTAAAATCATAACACTGTACTTTGTGTATGATAAGGGATGGAAGGTATTTATGAACTAACAGATTTGTGGTTATTTATGACTAACGCAGTGGGACCACAAGTAAATTGAATTCCCCGTGGTCCCACTAGTGGGACATATTGGTGGGAGCATGGGTAACGACTCAGGCTCAGGACATCATAGTTATATACAACGCTGGGCAATCAATGATATACTTAGTATACAATTATATACGTATAAATAAATAATATTTGATTTATTAATAAAATAAAAAGAGCATTTATTCTGATTTCTTTACAATGTTATTATAAATGAATTTAATTTGTCATTATCATTACCATTTGTCATTATTTATGAATGTAATTATTTAAATTTGTTAATTGATATGTCATTATTACATTACTTAATTTGTCTCCTTACAAGTTTTCTTTTCAGCAGCTCTGTTACGAGCGTAGGCTTGCCAACCAAGAGTTGCCATTTCTTTCTGTCTGCTGTTTCCAAGAAGAAATATTTTATTTATTACTGAGTTCCAATTTTGTGATCTTTAGGGAATTATGTTTGCAGTCTTATCGCTTTAAAAGATTGCTTCTAGACAACGATTATAATATTAGATTGTAGGATATTAATAATTTTACTTATAATATGACCTCAGTGTTGTGCAAAATAGAAAAGTTAACATTTTGGAAATTCAACATTGTGAAAAAACTTCATTTTATGGTCAACATGTTCCAAAATATCCAGTAATGGTGTAAGTAGGCATCCGTAAACAAATTACGAAAGAATTTAAATTTCTTGAAAGTGAAGTATTTTCTTTTTCACCTTGTAACATGATGTTGTTTTAATAAGGATCCAGGGTACAGGTATTCTTGGATAAAATATATTATTAGCCTTTAACAAAGAGATTAAGGATACTTGATACTTTCGCCTTGAAAGAGATTTTCCTACATTTAACTTAGGACAGTCAGCAGTAAATAATGTTTATCTTTTCGCTTTTTATTGCAAAAGCGTGAGAACAACTGTATCCTTTTTTTTAAGATAAATTGGCTATATAGTAACTGAGATCTTCAATCTAGTTTATCTATTTGGTTATTGTCCTAGATTAGGATGTAGGTACCTAAATAGGCAGATTTTTAATTTTTTTGTTTATGAAGAAAATAATGTGATATGTTAGTTTTTTTTTCGATATAAAATATTGGCCAATATCACATTACATATTTTGTAAACATGATTTCGACTTGACTTGATTTTATAGATCCCATTTAAAAACAGATATACATAATAAAGTACTGGTACAAGTAACAGCTTATAAAACTTCCTACAGAATGTTTCAATTATTAATCAACGTCATTCACCGGTTTGAAAAAATAAAACCATTTTAATTTACTGCATTTACCCTGCTGGCGGTACGGTCACGAAAGCCGCGCACGCAATCCATAGATTTATCGTTAAATTATCGTAAACAGGGACAATATTTTTATTTTTATGACTAACACAATACAGTCATGCAATATTAGGCGGCCATTGTGCGTTAGCTTTGAAGCGAAAGGCACGAATAAATTTGCCTATCAATGTAATCGTTAAAAGGTAGTAAAGTAACAAGTACGGTTTTGGGAAAATTTATACAGACTTAGGCTGATTTTATTATGATAGATCGAAAGGTAGGTTAATATATAAACCTACCTATCTGTTTAAACCTCTGCTTAGGCACAGCAGTTTTATAATTGTTAAAATTAAACACTTTGTTAAACATCATTCGCAGAACGATCATCGACCAATAAGCTCATAGCACAAGCGAACAAATTTAACTACTTACTACTACTATAGGTGCCCAGCATGTTCGTACGCATGTGCGTATAAATTATTGTAGGGCTGCTGCAAACAGTGCGCGATTATAATTGATCGAGAGACGGACAACATCATAACATCATAAGTGCTTTTATTTCTAACTTATAGCGTCATCTCTCGGCGTCGTCGTTCGAAACCGCGCTGGTGTACTACTTGTGCCGGCGGGCTGCAGCTCAGTAAAGCGTTACGGGCCAGACATTAAACTCTCCTGCGAGGTGCGTAGCAATATTTAGTATTCTTTGCCCATAGACGTCCCATGCAAGGATAACACTTTCTGGCAATACATCAGACTACATGTCTTATACAAGATGCCGTGCATCAACCAGCCAATCATGAAGAGCGCGAATAATTTTTTAATTCTATCGGGTGAAATAGGTACCTAATTGTAGAAGTCCTTCTGGCGTGCAAGAAATGTGGGTTTACGTACGAATATTATGACCAATAAACCAACATGACACTCCTAGGTGAAATATGTTAAGTATGATTTTGTTAACTGATTAAAACTGACGCAGATTATTTAAAAATTTCGGAATATCATGATACACATCGGGCGAGGCCTCGAATCCGAAAATACCGAAATACGTTGAAATAATTGAGCGGTTAATTGAATACTGTTCGATAAGTAATTTAATTTATGCTCCGACTCCTACCCGGGCAACCCGGATAAGAGCCGCTCGTAATTTATTACCAGGTGCTGGAGATTTAACGCTCGCCACTTATAGGGTTCAAAAATTATTTATTGTATGGACAAAGTAGGCTTAAGAGGTTTCCAACAGTTTCTTTCTCCACAGGTAATTCTTCTTTCTCGCCTCTCAGTTTAACTAGATGACACAAAATAAATATATGTCTTATTGCCTTATTAGGCCTTATTGAATAAATAAATCCTATGCCACTAACAAACCTGCTAACATATAAAAAAACTAGCTGTGCCCGCACCTCCGCTCGCGTGGACTACAGGATTCGCTCCCATTCCCACTTCCGCTCCCTATCCCACTTCCACTCAGACTTTAATTCCAGGTCCAGGTCCTCAACTCTCCCCTCAACCTTCCCCTCAACACTCCTCTCAACCCGTCCCCCAACCCTTCCCCCAACCCTCCCCTCATACCTCTTTCCCTCGTCTCTCCAAATGTAGTCTTCGTAACTAATCCATCGCAATCCATATTCCGACCAACATTACTTTGTTGCATACGTATACCACAAATTCATCGTAATCGGGTAACTCAGTCAAAATTTATGAGAATTTTCAAACACTCAAATTACACTGGTACCATACCCGCTCCCGCTACCGCTCACGAATTCAGTCGAACATTTACACCCTACATTCTTCGCAGTGTATGCGAATTTTCGGAAACTATAAATTCGCATAACTTTTGATTGACTGCACCGATTGCAATGAAATAAAGCCTATACGTTACACCAAATTAAGCCTCATGTTTCTGTGAAAAGTCAATCAAAGTCCGATTAGTAGTTTTTAAGTGATGCGTGCACAAACTCACAGACAAACAGATAAACAGACATACAGACAAAAAATTCAAAAATGATCGAAATGTGTTCTATTGCTTATCCTTAGACCCCCTAATTTTTTTTGCAAATATCTTCAATGTACAGACACGCCAAGTTTACGTTTTTTTTTATTAGATATACATGTTAGGCATTTTTCTTTCTAATAATTTTTTTTTAATTAGGTTGAAATAAAAGATTTTTATGATTGTGGATTTATAAGGAGGAGATTAAATAATACGCTGTGAATTCCTTATAATTATTTCAGTGTGAGTGGATACAGAAAACCTAAGATATCAGATTCAATCATAGTAAAATTTCATCTGTGGTACCTGTGGTTCTGGATCTAACGCAACGCAGGATTTGTCATTTCGATGTTAAATTAAAATAAATGAATTCGCATATTACAAAGTATATTCCACTCCAAAACAATTTACATGAAAACAAACACTGTTTGCGTTTCGGTAACATGTACGTGAAAGGGACACTAGCAGCAAAAATAGGTTTGTATCACAATATCAATTTTGCGGTCCACTTTGTAATTGTTATTTTGTTTTCGAGATGCAAATGCTAATTAATTTGAATTGAAATGTACACAGTATGAATCCTCTTTCTGTATTTCAGTTCTAAAATAAATGTGCTACCTATATTACTTTATGAATTGAGTATTACCTGAGACATGAGTTGGGTAATTTAATTCGAAACGTTGTGAAACGTGGCCAAGCCAGCCAAGCCTAGTCATATGATATCTTTAGGCCATGCCACACAGGTGCTCGGATTTTATGAGCAGTCGCGGCAATATGTTATAAAAATCTGGAACATTTTTATTATACGGAACCACATGTCACAATGTTTTATTAGGGCCAGGTTAATTTGCTTTAACGCTGTTTTTATGTCAGGTATTCGTATGGTTTCAGACGAGTACCTAGCTCTGACAGATTAAGCCGATACCAGCTCAGGGCTGGATTTAGGGAATGCTGTGTGTTTGAAGTCTCAAAACCACCCTAGTGCCCAAGGGTCGGTCACAGGCGTATATGTTAAAAAATTACAAAACTCTTATGGAAATGTTTGTATAAACCTTTTGGTAAACCGTAGCTCTCCACATAAGTTTCATAATCACAGCATGAGGACACTAAGTACGACTTCAGTTGACATCAGACCAGACCTAGGTCCAGCAGTGGACTGTTACAGGCCGTTGTTATTGCACGAGGTCATATTAAATATAAACTACAATGAAAAACAAAGGAACAGTTGATAAATATAATACCCAAACGAGGACCACATTTTCCAATTATACAAAATCGCCTGTCGATAATGGGAATCGAACGCAATACCATCGCATTCTCGTATTTGAAAATCACTACTTTACATGACAAATCCGTTTCATAGACTACGTAAGAAACATTAAAACAAATAAAATAAAAAGAAACATTATATATGTTTTATTATTTTGTCTGACGGGTAGGGTAAAAGAGGAAAGAAGCATAAACGGTGTAACTAATGTCGATATAATTTTTTTGTAATTGCAAATTTGGAATCAGTTTTTCTTACGTCGAATGCATGGTCTGGATCCCGTGTCTCTACGGCTAATAGAAAAGACACTGGACTCAGAATATTCGACGTAGATTTGTTTTCTGATTCTGAATTTGCAATAAGAAAAAAATGTACATCGATGTGGGTTATACCTAAGCGTGTATGCTCTTTTTTAAAACATCTCATAATATCTGGCGTTGTTAGGATATACAAGGTAAATCGACATTTTCAAGAATGCGATGGCAACATGACGATATAACATGTTATACATAAAATTGATATAAGAATTCAGGAAGACAGTACCAAATACCTACTCAGTAAAGTAAATATCAATCAAACCAAGATAAATATACTGCATAAACTCACAAAACGACTCTCTACCTGAATGTAAATAGACTACTTAGCAGCACTCACTTATTATTTTTTCACAGGAAATTCCCTAAGCTCCATGATATAAACAGATCTGTGTTCATTAGAGAAAATCTGTTTTACGGAAGCCCTGCTGCTCTTTGATGTTCTCATATACAAAGGCGGCGTCGCGGTACTGTAGGGGTTTCTGTGATGAGTATTCTTTATAATCATAATAATAAAAATATAATTTTAGTGAAATTGTATTTTCTATGTACCATTTATTCTATAGCTATAGCTGTTGTTTTCAACTTCCTCCGCTTGGGGACAAATACCTTAGAGCCTAGGGATAGAATTTCAAAAGGTCCTTTTTTTAGCTGTCATTGCATTTCCTAAACCTCTATGCAAAAGTATACAAACTTTGAGATGCGAACACTGTTGATTAGTGCAAGGTAAGATCGATGTATTTGGATAGCTGTTAGTATAGGATCTATTCCAGGCAACCTTAGCATTACTGAAAGGACTAGTATAATGCACTTAGTACCAAATTTTACCGATCTTCCGAGCGTTTGGGAAAAAAACGTATTCTAGTGAAAACTGAAAACTATGGGTCAGAAAGAATCTAGCTACTTAAGAACGCTTATGAGATTTTTACAAATATGCTAACCAATACAGTTAGTATTAAAAAAACAATAACGGCGTATATGTAAGCGCGTTTCCAGTGTTTCCAGCGGTCCCGCTTTTGGCGGAACGTTCCGTTTTTCAGTCCTCTCAGGACGCGTCCCGCTAGCACCCTGAGCGGGACGTCCAAAATCCCGCTTTTCCATCTAAGTAGCCAATTTGACGCGGTAGATACTTTAT
The DNA here is from genome assembly GCA_947086405.1 of Esperia sulphurella. Classification (NCBI taxonomy): domain Eukaryota; kingdom Metazoa; phylum Arthropoda; class Insecta; order Lepidoptera; family Oecophoridae; genus Esperia; species Esperia sulphurella. The sequence goes on along the minus strand of OX352271.1, from coordinate 6,345,119 downwards.
ATCGGTCAGCGAAGGAGGAAGCGCATTGATTGATTAAATGAAAGTCTGTGATTTTGAATTACAGAACTGTAACTACTTACTAACTTGACCCATATTCACATTATCACCAAAACCGAAAGCAATAAATGTACTAAATGCAGACTAGATCTAACAGTAAAACTTTTTCTAATAGAATGTTCAGGATACAATGTAGAAAGGAACTCGTGTGGATTGGCTAACAGTCTAAATGAATGTTTAAACCAAAATGGTTACCAAAATGTAATAAAATTCCTAAAATTAGTCAATCTATACGATTCCACATAGTTTAAGTTAACGTGGTCGCTAATGACCTCAGATGTTGAGGCGACCTTAAATAATTTAATTTAAAAACTAATTTTCTTTTATTTAAGATCCAATATTTGGAAAAACGGAGGTAACGCTAGTCGGTTATGTGGTCGTCAGTGCGGCGCCGGTGGTCTAGTCATTCGCAGTTAGTTTTTACTGGAGGTAATTAGGAAATGAAGCGACAAACGAACAGATAGCCCGTCTGATAGTAAACGGTCCCGGTCGCTCATAAACTTGCCACGTGCATTAGGACTATGTCAGAATCCTTTGCGCCTCTTTATTTCATTTCAAATGCATTGTCATACAAAAACAAACGCTATTTGCGTCTCAATTATATGTACATGAGGGTGACACCAGCAGCAAAAACAGGTTTGTATTACCATGTAAACTTGGCGGTCCATCATCATCAGAAAGGTCCAGGACGATGCAAATGGATACGCCGTTGCTGCTCGATATAGGCAATATCCGATATTATATATACTACTTAAGTAGCGGCACTCACCATCACGACAGTCTAACGTCGCCCGCAATACGGTTGGCAGTACCCTAGTAGTAGAAGTAGTCAGGGCTTACGCTGCGTCGCCCGCCGGTACAAAGTTACTACGTCAGCGCGCTTTCAACCGAAGGCGGCGACGAGCTATCGACTCTATACGTTAGAATGAGAAACACTTATGTTGTTGATGTATAACGTTGTCCATCTCTCGATCGACTATGTTCGCTCGTTGTGCGCAGCAGCCGTACAATAATTTACGCACACACACATGGTACGGACAGGCTGGTGTGTCTGTAGTCGTACAAGTAGGTAATTAAATTTGTTAGCTTGTACGGAGAGTCGGGGGGGCGGTATAGGCAAAATATGGCGGCGCGCGATTGTGAGGTTCAATACTTGGTGACTATAAATAAAAATAACTAGCTACAATGCCATTTTGTGTTTGCTAACCATAACCAATACAGTTAGTATATAAATCACAATTGTCGACAACCAACGACGGTATAAGAGCGTCGGTCGTGGGTAGTGCGGCGCCGGCGTCGTCGGTGGCTCAGTCGTTCGCAATTAGTTTTTACTGGCGGTAATTAGGGAGGGCCGATTGCGCCACTCGCTGCCAGCGGTCGCATAGTCCAAAGAAGAACGTAGACTGGGCATTTATTAAAAATTCAACACCATAATTATGCAAGCTCATTTAAAAGCACTTAGGGTGAAAAATTCGGGGCAAATAATTTTGTAGAAAACAAAAGGTATATACGTTTTTCGTCCCAAAAGGTTTAGTTTCAAAGTCAAAATAATATAATATAAAAGGCCTTGAGTATTAACAACATGTTGATGTTAAATTATCAAAAGATCCCTAGTGTAATTGATAACAATATTATAAAATAAAATAAGTAATGTATCCCAATAATATCAATTCTGCGTATATGGAACTAGTATATCAACTAAGTTATAAAACTGTTGACAGACAAAGAAGCGAGCAAGTCCCAAGGATAAAGATAAAAACAGCGGACAGAGACATTTCTCAACTCGTCGCAACAGCTGATGCTTATCATTTCATATGTAGAGAATATTTTTCACTACACGTAGTGAATTTCATATGTGAGTAAACGCATTGAAAAAGTATGTGGAATAAGCTAGGCACATATACACACAAAACTACGCAAAGTTCATTCGGAGTTCTTCATAACGTATTATGTAAGTACTTAAATACATATAAGTATGCGACCCATAACAATATCATACCTAGCAGTGAGGCATGATTTGGTGTAGGATATAATTTACTAGATACACAGAGATAAAACCAAAAAAGAGGTAGACCCAGAACTACATGAAGAAACTAATTGGACAAAGAACAACCGTGGTGGTGGAGAAAAGTCTACGATAGGAATGAATAAGGCTAGATTAGGAGAGGTCATTGCCCAAAATAGGCATTTCTTCTATAATAGAAGGAGAAAAGAAAGGACAGAAGATGATGAAGTTAGATGGAAATTAAGCTTTTAAAAAGAAATATTAATAAATGCTTATAATAATACCAACTTAAGGTAGAGTTTCTGCATCAGTTCAACAAACATACCTATATAAATTTTCTAATTAATAATGTTATTCGATTATAATAGGTTTTGTCCGGGATTATGAATAAATATACATTTTGTAACATATTTAAAAAAGATTGATTCGCTCTCCAACTAGTTTCTAGGCCAGTAAACTACAAAAATAGTAAGACAATGTTTGTAATATAAGGTTTGCTAAATAAATTGCTAAGTCTACTTTCCAATAGGGAAGTACCAAAAAATAAAAGTTGCCATCATCACCACACGCGAATCGGAATTAGCAAGAACTCGTTGTATCGAAAGGAGACTGCACTTGTATAGGATATTCTACCTTATTGTTACTTAGAAAAGAAATACAATTTGCAAATATCGGTAATATGTAATTTCAGCTGCTGGTCAAATGAACTTCGTACCTACCTAAGTATTGCAAAGTTTATTGTCAAGTTTGTGGTTAAAGCTATGATTTTTCATCGTTCTATGTATGGTTTTTTTTTATAAAATTGTTGCACAATAAAGAATATTTGAATTTGTTTTTCAATATAAATATGCGTTAAATAAATCGTGATCATAATTTTTTCATGATACTAAAATGTATAAATTGAGTTTACCTCTTGTCATGACCATTTTACGTTAGTCTAGCTAGTACTGGTTAGACAAAAAAGTAAAACAGAAGAATAATTTTTAAATGAAACCAATGTTTGGATTCCGACACTTTTCTTAACATGCCTTTACTAAATAAAAGGAGTTAAAAATCAAGTTACCAGTTTAAAGTTGTAAATAACTTTTAGTTTTCTGAAACCAAAGCGATAAAATTGATTGACTAGCCACAAGCTGCTGAAACTGCTGAATAGCCGAACAAGTACAACGCAAATGAAAGCCACTAAACGAGAAACAAACACTGAAATGCAAACGAATAAAAAATCTCGCAATACTCATCTCTTTATTGATAAATTATATTGATTTGGCTATGAATTCAGTCTACACACTGCTTCTTCAGCATACTAGGTTATTTTTCTTCTTCATTTTGACGTTCGTTTGAAAAAAAAGTTTCTTTATTGTACCAGTCTTCCAAGAATTATGAAGCCATTTTTCCACTTTTTACTGTAACGTAATTCGTGATACAGAAACCGCGTTGTGCCGTGTCCGGACGTGACGTCACGCTTCCCATTACACGTGCGCCTCTGTACGGTAACGCTGCTACCTACTTTATATTCGTACGCGCATCCCACCACATTTCACCCCAGCACCGGCTGGTCTTAGTATCCTGAACTTTGTTATTTCACGTAGACATGCTTTTTCTTCCACTTGCAACATTCTTCGCGTAAGACGTAGAATTTTAAACTTTTAATCTTTATGCCAGAAACTTAGTTGACAATTTTAATAAACAAATTAATACTATGAAGATAACTACAGAAGCTATAACCAGAACCCGTGCAGTCAGTAAATATACGACAGTGTCTGAAACCGTTGCTACGACTGGGTATCGAACATGGACTTCTGTACTTGATAGACCGCGTCTCAATACTGCAGCTGCGTAGCTAACGCTCTCTTAATATATCGAGCTAGAATAGCTTTTGCAAAAGTAGATGTTTCGGAATTTTCACAATGTATTTGATAACAAGACTGATAACATTTTTAGTCAACTGATGGGCATGTCTTAGTTGCTGTATGTTAGCTAAAGTAATCAGTTTTATGATCGTTTAAAACAAGATCGCGATCAAGTTAACAAATTAATTGAAGTTGAAGGGAACAACAGTTACTTCAAGGGAACAAGATGTTGTTCCGCTCGTATGGAGTTATAATGGCTGTTCACGGTTTGTTCAACAAGATTTTGTTCAAATCACGATTTTTTTTTCTTCAGTATAGCAGAAACAAAACCGGACTTAATTACTCTATTCGAATGCAACAGTTTTCGTTTGCAGTGGGTCTCGAGTTCGAAAGCCGACCAAATATTCAGTTTACAGTTTACACAACAGCATTTCAGCTAACTCCGCTTTTCGTCGACCGCCGACCAACCGCATGCTCTCGTTAGGTTTTTTTTTTGAGTTGATTTGTGCAACTTTGAGCTGTTGCTTGCTGTTTTGAATCTGCTCGGTAATCCTATATCTAGTCTAGTGATGCTACTTTGATTACGTTAAGTATTTCGATGATGTTGGATTTCTTTGCAATATGGAGTTTCAAGAAATGACTGCAATGTTGCGATATAAAAAAAACGGCCAAGTGCGAGTTGGACTCGCCCATGAAGGGTTCCGTAGCCAGCAAGTAACATAATATAAAAGTTATTGTAGTTCGTTGAAACTTTGATCGATCTTTTAATAATAGTATTGTGGTTTACGATATATGACCTATTACAAAAAACTACTTACTAGATCTCGTTCAAACCAATTTTCGGTGGAAGTTTGCATGGCAATGTACATCATATATTTTTTTTAGTTTTATCATTCTCTTATTTAAGAAGTTACAGGGGGGACACGCATTTTACCACTTTGGAAGTGTCTCTCGCGCAAACTATTTAGTTTAGAAAAAAATTATATTAGAAACCTCAATATCATTTTTGAAGACTTATCCATAGATAAACACGTATGGGTTTGAGGAAAAAATTTTCTTTTTAGTATCAGTTCTAAGTATGGGAACCCCCAAAATTTATTGTTTATATTTTTTCAATTTTTGTGTGAAAATCTTAATGCGGTTCACAGAATACATCTACTTACCAAGTTTCAACAGTATAGTTTCGGAATAAAGTGGCTGTGACATACGGACGGACAGACAGACAGACAGACATGACATAAATCCATAAGGGTTCCGTTTTTGCCATTTGGCTACGGAACCCTAAAAATATATATATTAAAGGAAAAGTGATTCCTTTCACACCACCTATCTACGGATATTATACCTAGTATGGCTACGGTGATAGATAACAATGTAGCTAACGTTGTTTGTGGGTTTACGTTTCGACACTTATTAAAGTCGAATTTGAAATACACTTTATTAAAAAACGGTATAATAATGTTCTACAAACTAGCGTCTTATGACTATAATATTATGTATTGTTATTCAACAATGACTCTTAGTGCACCTGCCACTTTTTAAGAACTTTTCTAAGTCAGAGAAAGCTAACAATCTGATAAATAATGACACAACTCGTTCATGCAGCTGAACCATTAAAACAAAGAGTCGCAACATATTACCATACAATTGGAACAAATCACGGGTGGTTACGTTCCCCGCAATTCACAGGTGCGCTGTCGACTTTACATATAATTAGTGGGGGTAATTGGGCCGGCCCACTTCCCCAGCTTTACGACGTGCAGACTCTTTTGAAATAGTCTCCTTTTGATGTGACTCGTCTAGCTCTATAACTACTATGATTTATCGCTCACTACAGCCATTGAGCACTATTTAGACTAACCAAGTTATTTCGGTTAAGGAATGAAGTATGATTCAATCCCTTGTTTAAAAAGTGTTACATTATTCTCAAATATATCACAATGTACTACCTTATTTATCAGCAATATTCTAAGAAGTTATAATAGAATCTGGCCCATAATTTTACTTATTTCCATCAGCCGCCGACAGAATACTATTTATGCAGGATTTTGAGGAATATGTATAGCGTGTAGTTTAGTTTTATTATTATATATCACACACAACGAATATGCTTCATTTTTTCTATGATTTATAATAACTTTAGAACCCGTAGACTGTGTGGGTTCTCAATCACCGGGGTGTATTCCTTAGTCTCGACTTCTGGCCCGAGGCAGTAGTGTGTCGACCCAATAGAGAGGCATAGACTTTAAAATCCCTAAAATAGGGTGTAGGTTTTTTTTTTCATGATATAGAATAATTTAACCTGATTTGCTCAGATTATTTGGATAATTCATGACAAATTAGCATACTATTTACTTACTTACTTAGATCTTAATAAAGTACTTATTTTGAAATTGGCGAAGCTTAAATATTTTACAAAAATATTTCGTTATTTTAGTACCACTAACCAGAAACTGTACGGAGCTGGAAGGGCTTGTGTTAGTACAGGATATTCGCCATTCACACCTGTGGTTCACACTAAGCAAAGTTATACACTACCGTATAGGTAGTACCTATTGATTGGGTACTAAGTAGCTATACAATAAAATGTTTACCTGTCATTGTTTCATTACAACCTAAACGCATCATGCCTAAAATACCAAGTTTATATTTATTTATTAATTTGAAATAAAGAATAGATTAGTTTCATGATGCGCTGTAGTTGACGCACAGATAGATATTGGGTTAATTTGATTTTCATCCTCTCATCATGCTTAAATACTGCAGAACTCTGTTAAGTACCACCCTTATCAAGTGGACAAGTGATCTTAATTAATTGTCTAGCTAGTGCCTCTGTTTTTCCAGCTCAACAAATAAAGATTTACGTAGTAGCGTCTGAAGTAAAACGCCTCTAAATTTAAGGGAGCAAATCTTCCCTCGTACGATTCGTTATGTAAAGGGGGATAGACATCGCTATAACAACCGCCACTACAAGACAGAGGCGGCGATAAAAAATTCAACACACGCCCGATTCCGTTTTTCAGTATCCCCTGACCTTTTTTACGATACGCCGGTCATTACTGCGCCAGTTTTTTCCATAAGCAGTCATATGAATAAGGATGCGAGTTGCGACAAACAGTAAACGTACGACTTTAATTCGGAAGGAAGAAAGTCGTTCTCGCTTTTTTGTGAGTTTTCATTCGTTTCATAAAAGTAACATGTTGGTTTATGAATATGATATGGCTGTCTTCAGTTTAAAATATATCTAGCACATTGTTTTCAAAAAAAGACGAAACCGATAAGTAACGAATTAACTGTGAATAAGATAAGATGATATATGAATAAATCAACAATAAAAAAAAACATATGTCATAAAAATATGGTTTTAAGTAATTTTGTTTTGTTTTGTTTCTAGCATTGAGCACTTACTAATAAAATTAATGAACTTAATGAAGTTTTGTAAACAGCGGTAATAACTTCACTACACTCTTCATCTATGTTGTAAAGTTTAGATTTAATCTCCGACGACAAGTCGCGACGGATACTCAAGTCATGCTAAAACTTACAAATCAAGTTTAAACTGCACATGCAGGCATTTCAATAGTCCGTAGAACTTCTTGATTCTTCAACTTAGTCGTGCATTTCATTCCAGAACTCGAGGAATCAAAATTCTGAGTCACTAACTTGTTTGTCTGTCTATGTTCTCTTTTATCTTCACACTTAGTAGGTACAAGGTTACCGCGCTGGTTGACGATCCTAGAGGAAATTCTTATCCTCAAACATCAAGTGAGATATCGACGAGAACTAAATGTCTGCTTCTACGCAGGTAAAGTTTGCTCCACTTCCGCTGTTGATACTTGAAATAACGACGTATTTTATCATTATTTATTTAGGATATTTCATACATATTAGGTACCTACCTACTTAAATGTACATTCAAAATATTCCGTTTACATAGAATGTTTAAAGATATAATTGTAGGACGGGCCATCTATCTCGCCGAGTGGAAGGAAATGGAGTTATCAAAGGGTCATCAATATGTCACACAAAATATACAGATTTAGTTATTTTTTTGTGTTCGTGGAATATGTCCATAAAAGTTTATCGTGGTATTTCCATAGTTTTACCATCATTGCTGGTCAAGTTTACATGTAGGTATGTTTCTTATTCAAGGTCAATCGGTCCCGCAGATTTCGAGTTGTCTGACATCTGTATGTCAGACAGATGGTATTCGTTATTAAGAATTTCTAAAAATAGTGACACTAAAGTGAAACTAAAATATAGTCATAGTCCTATAGTTATTCTGTTCTATAGTATCAATTATTCTATGCCTCCATTGTCAAACATTTGGATTGCTGCGTGTATCAAATCCCACTAATATTATAAATGCGAAAAATTCGATGTTTTGATATTTGGGTGTTTGTATGTTTGGATATTTGGATGTTTGTTAAGCCTCGTATCCACTATACAACAATTGGAGCGCAATTTTTATCCCGAAAAGACTTCTCATTCCTACGCGAAACCAAATTAATGCAGACGAAGTCGCGGGCAAAAGCTAGTGATTATATGTGTTGCTACCTAGAGCACTCTGTTGGAATCCCTCATAAACATCTAATTACTTGGCAAATCCTGTCCATAATCGAATCACAGATTAATTAAGTACTGCTGTTTGATGCTACCGCAGGAACAGACCGTGTATTAGGACATATATATTAGATGCTACTATACATCTTTAAGTAGGGATATATATGCTCAATATTACCGATACTGACACTAGTAGTAAAAGAAGAGTCACAAAACAGATTTACACCGCGAATGTGGAAGGAACTACAGCTAAGGTCGTCCTAGGAGGATGTTCAAGGAACAAGGACGTCCTCCAAAAGGCTGGGGTCCGCAGTGAAATGATTAAAAGGAGGTGATGAATGTGAGCGAGGCTAGTGATGTGTGTCAGGATTGCGCGAAGTGGCGATACATCGTCTCTGTCTACCCCTCTGGGACTAAGGCGTGAGCATTATGTACGTATAAATTAAATTGTAATTGTAATAAATATAAATAAATCGCATTCTAACGATCCAAACATAAAATACTATAAATTAATAGGTGATTAGGTAATTAAATAATGTACTGATTCATTAAATTTAGATTAAAGTTCTAAGCCTCAAATTAGTTGTCTCTAACTAACCGTAAAATTAAAAAACATTTAATTAGGAGTATCGGCAAATAAATATAGTCGATTCCGATATGTCTGAAATCTGGAAATATCGCCGATAAATCGCTATCAGTTGCATCCCTACCTATTCTTTGCTGTATTATTCATGAAGTAGATTTTAGACTTTATCATCATCATATCAGCGCTTAAACGTCCACTGCTGGACATAGGACGTCCCCAATGAACGCCACCACAGTCGATCCTCCGCAACCTTCTTCAGATCGTCGCGTCGGTACATCTGGCGGCGGGGTTTCCCACCCTGTTTCCTTCCTTTTCTTCACCGTTTAAGAGTTGACGGTAAATGCTTAAGTTTCTAAAAAAACATTGGGTATCATGGCAGGACCGGGGATCGAAGACGGACTTCTCGAAAATAAGCCGCGTGTGCCGCTCTTCTACCTCGACGCTTTAATTTGTACAAAAAGTAGATTAGCAACCTAAAAAGTAGATTGGAATCATATTATAAATAAATATACGGTTAAAGATGTGTTCCGCTTCTCTGTTGTAAGCTTATAAGAACTGAAATACTCTGGTTATAATACGAGGAATGTTAAGATTTGTGCCATATTAATAATTTCTTATTTATATATTCCGAGAAATTCAGTGGGGCATTGCGTCTTTGATGTGGCAACATTTTCGCAACCATATGGGATATGTCTTTCACGTGTCGAAGCGACGGAATACAGGAATGATACGCGATTTAACGGATCAACGTTGTGTTTACGGCAGCTCTCGGATATATCCGAGACGTATAAATAAACATCTCTGGGGATCTTCCCAAATACTTTCACATAATATTTATTGACAAATATTTAATGATGTACCTAATGCTTGTTCCCGTATGCATTATCTGCTGGGGAAATACTGACAGAATGTATCTTACCAAGTATTATTACATACTTATTTAGAGTGACATGTATTTAAAATCGAACAACTTTTTATTTGTTCTATAACTTTCGAAAAACTTTTCATCAGAAAGGAGGATCTCCATAAATTCGGGACAGACCAACAAACATAACTGTAATTTGCTATTAGAAATAATTTCATTTGCATATTAAGGTACATATTTCTATTTAATTTAATATGCAATTCCTACTCGTCCCTAGACACCGACTGCACTTCGTGGGTACGATGTGTGTCATGCAGTTCAACTTTGTAGGTAAATATTATGTAGTTCATACATTAGCAAAACTTAATTAAAGTACAGGTTGTAAACTGTTTTAACGAGTGGACCAAATGGAGCCCAGGCAATTTGCAAAGTAGACCAAGTCCTTTAAAAGTTTCTTCTCAAGGGGAGCATAACGGAGGTGGCAAGGGGACAGTAAACATTCGCTACTCACAGAGACCTGTTATGTTATGTATATTTAAATTAATTACTTTATTTAGAAATTTGTGGGTTTCAAGCCGCGTTTCCCCAGACAGATGATATGTCTTTAGAAGCGGTGTTAGTTAACCCTAGGATCAAAGAGTTAACCGAATCACTTGCAGACTGGCCAAGAAGTTCCTGTATTAAAAACTGTTTTTGTATGTTATCTCTTTAGTTATCGTATATTTATGTATGTTCACATTTTCCTTTGCCCTCCCTTTTATTTATTTTTATTTCTCCCATAAAGGTTGCCCTGGAAGAGATTTCTTATGGGGATAAGTCCACTTTTGTCTTCAAGCACTGCTTTTATATTTGCAATAAAGAGTAAGTACTTTTAGTATCATAATACTAAGAGTATTTTGGTTAATATACCAATAGACAACTATTGACTGTTGCTTATAATTATTATCATACTAATATTGGTGGGCATAGACCCTAATGAGCGTAACCACACCCAAGTCGCCGCTGGTGCCAACCAGCCGCTTTCCGGCTACCTTTTTGTGGGGGTCATTCCATGTGACAGAGGACGCCCTCAACTCCAGAACGCGTCTCGTTCGTCTTCGTTCGAAATTAGGAGACAAGGGTGTAGTGTACTAGGGTGAAAATTCGAATAGAGAGTTTTTGATGAAAAACGGTTGTAATACACTTATATTAAACTTACCTACCTATAGAGTAATTCTTTTATTTTTTAACACCACTTTATAGTTTATTAATGGTATTAAAAATCAACTTAAAATTGACCACATAGAAGGTATTTTAGAAATAAAGACGATTTATAAATAATCTTAGGACTATTCTCCAGTATTGTCCTGCATCTACTACGGGAATTCGACAAGATCCTTTTGGAATTAGACAACTGTAATTAAGCATATGATATATATATATATATATATATACCCAACCAACCAACAAGAATATCTTAAATTTAATATTGAAGTTCCCAGAAATGAAACACAGAATGATGGATGTTTATTGTTTGCGAATTCACCTGCTAACCACTTTGAACTATTTTCATCGAACACGGGAACTATCGATTAAATAAATTCCTGCTGTATCCGGCAAGATGGCTTGTTACACAGATGACATGTGTTACCTACTTACTTCCTACAATTCTGCTAGTCCATTTATGTTTTTTTTTATAATCATTACCTGTCATTAGCTTGTCGACGTCCACTGTTGTACAAATGAAAGGCTAATCCGTCCATCGTTAGCCATTATATTTATTAGATAGGCTATTGAAGATAATTCTTTTGTTGGTTGTTGGGTAGATGATGATGATGAGGTAGATGATATGTATAAACCGACTATATATGTTTATCTTGATTATTTAGTGTGAGAAAAAAGCAGGTGAATCGAATTAAACACGTAGATAATTTACTACAGGTACTGTTCCCACGTGTAGTTTATTAACTAGTTAAGTCCGAGACCTCGTACGCGCAGACCACAGAAATAAGTACAAGAGGTGTAAGTGACTACTTATATGCCTCCCAAAATCTCCTTTCCCCTCCCTTGCTCCTCTTTTCTTTCGCTCTTTCCCTTCCTATCCCCCCCTTCTCCCCCTTAATTCGCTATTTCCCTCCCTCGCTTAACCATCCTTCATTCCCTCTCTTCAAACGTAGTCCTCGCTAATCTCAATCCCCGTATACATACATACATAATGCTCACGCCTTGGTCCCAGAGGACTAGGCAGAGACGATGTATCGCCACTTTGCGCAAATGTAATGGCTCGCAATCGCAAATTGGCTTTCCTTCGTCAGCTTTTCGCCCCGTCATCCCCGTGTATAGCTCCATTATACAAACAGACAAAGTTTCAAAAGCGATCTTAATACGTCTGTCACTTATCTTTACCCTCCCAATTTTTTTTTTTTTATTGTCAATGTATCTACATATAATATTAATACAGCAACCCTAAAGTTTTCTGCTTTATATACATACTAGCTGTTGCCCGCGACTTCGTCCGCGTGGACAACTTTTGTAGGCTTTTTTGTAGGACTATTTAAGATAAACATTTGCATCATACATTACATATGTGTAACTCTAGCGGTTTTGGCAGCGCACGCCAGAATAGCTTGCAAATGGTAGATTTTTTCCTCCTTACTTGATATTTTGGACAATTCACACAATATCTTTATAAATTGTAGCCTATGTGTTATTCTGATGTATAAGCTATATTATTGTAAAGTTTCATTAAAATCCATTCAGTAGTTTATACGTGAAAGAGTAACAAACATCCATCCATATTTACAAACTTTCGCGTTTATAATATTATGTAGGATTCTGGTGATATATGGTTTTTGAAATTATAAAAACGCTTGAAAATAAAGTTTAAACTTTGCTTGACACAAATTTATATTATTAAGTTTTCTATAATATAACGTTTAGTTACTTTATCCTATCACTTAGGTACGTTTCTCTCTATAATATCAACTCTTCAGCATTTGCGCCGCCACTCAGTTTACTCCAACTGCATCCTGGGGCACCACAGCTTATCTTGTTGTTTATACTTTTCTACATATATCATGGCTGCCAACTTACACTGACACAAGTGGGCATAAAAGTTTCACTAGTTCTATGACAGAATTTTTCAATAGAACTAGTAACGACAATATTTTACTACCAATAAGTCGTTGTAGTAAAAGTTGGTTTTATTTTTACGATCTGAAGCGGCAAACGGGCATACCGGTCGACCTGTTCGTGAGCAGCTTCTGTTGCCGCATGATCACCTGCAAACCTTACGATCGCTACGTGCGACAATCCAAAGGCTACAAGTGTGTTGCTGCCCTTAGTATTGGAATGGAATGCCTCGTGTCGTAATTATCATGATATTTTCAGCCCTTAAACGTCAACTTCTGGTCATAGGCCTTCCCTATTGAAGGCCACTATACCCGGTGCCTCGCCATCCGCTTCTGGCCACCTCCTTCAGGTCGTCGATTTATCTGGCGGTGGGGCGTCCACCCTGCGCGTGCCAATCCGCGGTGTCCACTTAAGAACTAGGCCGTCGGTTCTTCGACAGACGTGGCTCGCTAATCCTTTCGGCTATGTCGGTAACCTTCGTTCTTCATCGGATCTCTTCATTACGAATCATATCCCTCAAACAAACCCCGAGTATAGCCCTCTCCATAGCTTGCTGAGCGGCTTGAAACTTATGAACAAGACCCTCCGTCAGCGTCCACGTTTCTGCGCCGTAGGTCGTCGTGTTCTTGTTTAATTCCCATTAAATATGCTAGTTTGGGATTAGACCACTGTATGTACGTAATTAATGTATGTACTATATATATGTAGGTATGTATATATTATTTTGTTAGTACCTACTGAAGTTATGTTGCTAGACTGGGAAGTCTATCAGTGAACGCGCTCGAGGATGTTTTTCCTATTTTCATTTTTACTAGATCCTGACATACTAACGCATTCCGTAGGCACACAAAGCACCTGTGATTAACGTTACTCTCTACTTGCAAAATATGAAGAGAGAAATCCGGTGGAAATTAATTAGTAACACAATTTAATTCTGCTCTACGGTTTGGGGTAATGTGATATTAATGATATTCGCACTAATTCTCCGGGACCGCAAACGAGGTCATGCGAAGTTTTGTCTAAATAATTACCTACTCCGCCGCGGCTGTGCATACTGTTTAACTTGACACCTTTAACTTACGCTAATAAGCTTGTGAAATTTAGGTAGGTATACATACTTCAAAAGTGTAATGCTTTCATTATCTTTGCTTGTCTCAAACTCTTATTTCCTTCTTGTAGTTTATGGTGTGATGGCAAACCTTTTTTCGATTATTTTATCCATTTTTCAGATGACCTTTTCCAAAAATATCCATCGACTTAAAAAGCCCTTTTGTGCTCTCATACGTGTCCTGTGACAGATTTTGATAAGCGTTTGCCGTCCAACTACTACAAGTGATGCCAAACGCTTATTTCAATATGTCACATAATGAATGAATGAATTAATGAATACACTTTATTGCACATCATCATCATCAGGTTATTTTTGTCTCCACTGCAGGAGCACAACCCTCTCTCATCTGCCGGAGACAGACAGAGGATTTGGCCTACACTCCACTTATTATCCCTTATTGCACATAAATTACAGAAATATGTAGGAGAATGTACAAGTGGCGGCCTTATCGCTTTTTGCTATTTCTTCCAGGCAACCATATGCTAGTGAGAATTAGTAAAATTAAGATTATAATCCATTAGAGAGTACAACATTTTGACACTGGACGCGGTATCACACATGTTGAGTGGCTGGGGAACTCCTACCTAAGGTGTTGGGGCAAGTGATTTTTGAAGATGTTTAGTTGCTTCAGCGTGTTATCTCATAACCACTTGAGAGCAGTCAGTTAATTTTTGCAAGTTTCTAATAACTATTGGTAAGGTCGGGCCCTACCATCTGTTCTGATTTTGACCTTAATCTAACATGTTATGGTTCATTTTCGATTCAGCACATTTGACAAATGGTACGCATTACCTAAATGCCGCCTGTACATCATGACATAACCGGGAATCGAACTCGGATTTCTCGTAATGGGAAGCAGTCTTTCTTGCAACCCCACCAACGTTCTACATACCCAACCATAAAGGTACGGGGCGTGATAACATTTTACCAGTTTTGTGCATCTAACAAATTGAAATAAATAAACGAAGATGTAATTTGTCACATAAATTTATTCCCAATCTTTGGACCCTATAATGCTTTAAAACTAATAATAACATAAATACAACACCGCTGTAATAATGATTGAAATCAGGACACTTCATAGCCATTTTACCAACAATTTGGTACGTCTTCTGTGTAAAACAAATTTATATATCACTGTTAAAAGCCCAAAAGCTGTAAATCCTAAGACTTGTCACTAAACCCTGAAATTAGCCTCTGACCTGGCTCAGGTCTGAACTCCACACGAATCCAATAGTTTGACTACCACTTCTGGCATAGTCATGACAATTGTAAACGCAATGAGGTCGCAATTACGATGTCATTGTAATTCCAATATTATCGCAATTACTATAGAGGACAATATCCAAGTACAATTTAATTGTAACTACGTCATTGTTTTATCGAAAGTGCGAGAAACTTGTTGAGAAGCGCGCGTTGATTTGAAACGGGTTGGTTAGACTGGTACGGTCAGAAGTATAATAATTGTTGAGTCACTAGCATGAAACGTTCATGGCCACTAGCCATCATTCGTAATTTGACCGTGTTTGCAACTCCACATACGAAATTGTACGGCTTTAAGCGAATTTGCCAGATTTGTTTAGAAAACACGACTAAATTACGATAGGCGGCCATAGGCTCAACGGTCATTACTCCCGACCGTACAAGAATGAAAGTTGTCCAATATCATAATGTCCATAAGTCTCTTCAGGAAATACACACAGTCAATCTAACACAAATCTAGATATTTAAAGTTTTTAGGGCTATGACAGTAATTTATTAAGCGTTATGTAAACACGCATTAGTTTCAAATCAGGTCGCAGGTTCAACTCCTGCTTGCAAATGAATTTCTCAATTGATCATTCTTCGAAAATTCGTTTTACAAGACGACGTTATAAAAGCAGATAAGTCTACAAAGCAGGTTCTAAAGCTCAACTGTCGATTATTATCTAAACTCAGTTATCCTACACTAGACACCTACAATTATACTATTTTTTGAATATTACAATATTAACCTCAAAACAATTGCACTAACTGATGTGTAAGGAATATTTCCTGATGATAACATCGTCGAAAGAGATAAATTTATCAACAATAATAAAAAAAAAAACAATTCCGCGCGAATGCAAATTTTGAATAAGAATGTTTATGGATTCCTTTTCGAATATTGTTTGGAGACTACAAAGGGTCAATAACGTATCTAAAAGGGTTGCCAGAATAATAAAAACATCGATTGAGGATGAGCTCAAATTTATTTGAATTAACAATGACGTCTCCAATGCCACAATACTCCATGAAGTAAGAAAAGAAAATTAATGAACATCTATAAAAGTTGTAATAATGATAATTAAGCTAAATTTATCACTATTTTTACAATGTCATTATGTTTTTTTCTTAAACCACAATAACACTTTACCTTTGCTCTATAAGCATTTAAATAATCAAGTCACACAAATCTAACAATTAATTACTAACTATAAAGTTTGTAAGGTTTACTTTGCTCGATATACAAATAAGTTCTCAGTAACGCACTACCTCTTGCTACCGTAAATTAAAACAAGGTCTTTAATACTGAATCCGAAGCGAACTGTTAAAATTAATTTGGTAATTAAGCCATATTTTATTATTAGACTAAAATAACAATAAAAATTTATAATCTATTAGCGATTTTATTTAAATAAATCCAAACTTGCGCGACACTACTCGGACACTATGCATTATGGTCAGTAAATATTATAAACACAAATCTATTCGACTTTATTATTTCATAAACGTACGAAAACAACACTTAGTATGTATTTGATACTCCAAAACGATTATTTTGTTTCTTTTATTCTATTCATATGGATCTCTTAGATTAGTATTTAACTAAATTTATTAAGGGGCACAGAATTGATATGTCTCCGATGCACGGCGTTTGTGTGATACCGTTTCACTTATTCTAACTTGCAAGGCGATGCTACACCCCTACTCTACCTACCCCTATCACATGCGGGCCAATGTCACGCGTGTCGCGTCACTCTAACGATATCCGAACACCGTCTACTCGATTTCACAGTTAACGTTTACTAACAAAAAAAACAATTGTAAGTCTAGTTGAATTCTGTTTCTGAGACTTCAAGCAAAGGTGAATTTCTAAATGACCCGTCTGCGAAGCGAAAATGTTGTAACGTAACGTAAATTTGATTTTGAATTTAGCGTGACATTATAGCCGATTGCATTATTATAAGTAGTAGACGATAATAAAGAATAAACGTCTCTATGAAACCGTTCTTTACTTCTAATTAATTACACATTAATATTACACGATGATATGTATCGAGTAGTCCCGCAAAAGGTGACGTAGCCGTGTCCTCAGCCACTGGACGTCTCTTACTCGCTATCTACGGTTGTTGGACGGAATCATGGCGGCGTCCGCGCGCCTCTGTCTACGCAGCCAAACCGCCATCTTGTTTACCCGCGTGCCGAATAGACACACTGGTTGCACAAAACGGCGGACGTGAACGTGCGTGAAAACTTAAATTATTTAGAGGTCATGTGATGGCTCTAGGGATGTTATAAGATTAGCGTACTAGATATGTTTGAGATAAAGTTTAAAAAGAGAGCTTATTTTCATTGTAAACACGCTATAACCATCGACAAGCCCAAAGACAACTGAAAAACTAACTTTTCGTTGTATTTAGTTTGATTGAGAACGTCGGACGCCGAAGGTATGGGAGATCACTACTAGTACATTATTATTATTACACAATTACTTACATACGAATTAGAATTATATATCGAATTAAATAAGTAAACATTGACTTAGCTTAATTTTTAAATCGACAATGAATTACATATACCAGATACCAAGAAATTTAAGGAGTGACACAAAAATATTGATTTGATTTTGTTCAGACGGTATAAGTTAAACTCAATTAATAAGTAAACATAGGTAAAATAAGTTATACTATAAACATAATAATGATAACGTTACAGATTTGGTGCTAATTATAGTAGGTAACAATTACTAAATAGTATCAACTGATACATAAAGATGTGTCTCTGCAACTCAGTACAGGCACCAGCAAACAACCCTGGCCTTCAAATGTCAGTGCATATAAATAGCACTTAGATTTCCGAATGAATTTCACTCTAATAAGATTGTCTTTGTTATTTTACAAAACATTATTGACTTTGTATAAGTTTGCTTACATAATACAAGTTTGGTACGGTCTGAGGTTAGTATTAACAATTATGTAAGTATATCCATTATCTTTGGTCTATACGCCACGACACTCGGTACACTGTGAAAGTTACACTCACTATAAACAATGTATAAAATTTTGCTAAGTCAAAAATTGACGAAATTTCTATTATATATTGACTAAGAGATTTTCATAAGAATTCACATGCGGAATCTCTGGCGGGCCGACGGCGAGCGGCGGCGCCGCGCGATCGTGAATACCTCATAGACTTCTGTCGCGTCAACATTTTAACACAAATATCCAAAACCTTATTATAAGCCTAAGCAGGGATTTTTTTTACTTTTTTTCTATAATTTTTACATGTTTACATCAGCAGAATACATCACTACCTACAATAACATTAAGATTCCATTTTTTGGTTTATTGCTATCTCGCACTGATGTGTACTTTATCGTCACCGCGTTTCATCGAACATGTTAGGTAACTAAGTATTCATTCTGTTTGCGATAGTCAACTAGCTAAAAATAAAAAATATATTACTCTTCCTTTCATTAATCCTAACACTTCAGTAAATTTAAAATTCATTACATTGTTTCATTATTATGTATGAATAACTTTCATTCAATAGTAATGTAACTATGCTGATTGTCTACAATAAATACCCTTATCTAATTTTATATTATTGATCTAACGATTACACAATAAAAGTAACTACTAAATTTTAAATTAGATTATTACCAAAAAGCTCGTCAAAGCATGCAGATAGTAGAATAATTGTTTCACTATTCAGCGATGGCGGCGTGTCGCCAAGTATAATTAGTTACAATTAATTTTAATTAATATAATGATTACATTAAGTTATTTAAACTCTCATAAGGCCAAGGCTAAATTCTCGCAACAAGACTGAACTGGTCTCGATGTATCGCATCGCACACTAACCACGAGGACAGCAGGGCTCCGACGGTAACCAATGCGTTTGATGAACAATTTAGAAAAGTCATTTATAAAATCACAAAGTTTAGTTAGAATCGAAATGCAAGGCACAACAAGAAAAGTTGGTGTGTTATCAAAATCAAGAGGAATAACAAGTACAAAAGACCGGTATATAGGTACGGACAGGAGTACACGATGCGAGCGATGACTCTAGTTCAGCTATGTATGTGTATATGAACTCCACTGCAAGCGTCACCGAGGGGCTTCCCGTCACCGTCCTATCGCATCAAAAGTCACAATAAAATCATAATTATTGCAATTAATCCATTTACAGATAGAAAGGATCGTAAGACCAACACTAGAGTGCCAGCGCTTTAACGAGTGAAAAATTACTAAGAAAGTATTAGGTAAATATAATTTGAAATAGTCTTGAAATTCATTAAATACGCTAACGTTATCGATGCTAAAACAAACATATCGTAATTATTACACACAACTTCATTTAAAATCATTCAACTTGAAATATTATATTTAACAAAACGTAATCTTTCTATGAAGGGCACCTTTGGTTTTTAGCTTATTCGAATGAAATATTATCCTAGAATGTTTAATTTCTGGTAATACACTATATTCATAACAAATCTTCTTCAGTTGTATACAACGGCCTTGTAGAAACGAATATACAAACTTGTCCAATATAATAAATTAGTTGTAAATAAATCTTATATTACATAATAAAACGAATAATATTACATAAACAGGTTACAATTCTATGAAATAATAATTTCTAATAATAATATTTTCATTAGATAGGTATGTACGGTAAACAATAACCTGGAATGTTAATAATAATACAATTATGATCTTTTACGCTAACTTTAGTATAAATGAGAACACACCACACCCTGACGCTATTGTAACGGAACGTAATAAGTGAAGAGGAGACGAGAGCGTTTTCTGGTTTCTACAAATACCAGTTGGTTCCAATGTACCTATAAATCTTGATCCGTTGTTATCCGTAGTGTTGACAGATTATGTTGTAGCAGGTGGTAGCTCCATCTCCCATGGGTGTAGCTCCGATGCGATTCAGAGGATCAAGATTGCGCGTCCCTCAGTTTGCTGGTTGTCAAGTGCCGAGAGCCACGAACGAACTAATGCTGTTCGCCCTCTTCTCCGCCTTTGGCTCCCTGGCAATCAAACAACACCTACGTCATTATCTAAATTCTAACTCAACACCGAATTACGATATTAACTTTCTTGTTTATTCAGTTACTCAGAAAATTGATTAATTCATGTATCAAGGCAGGCATGTAAACTATTGTGCGAGGTGCATAGTGAAACAAGTTCATTCATTAATTAATACAGCAACTCTGGAACCCATTTTTCAAAAGCAACGGAACAGTTCTACGGTTATGGGATCCAAAGTTTTTCCGACATTGATATGATACCACACAGGTTCTAAATACTAAAAGCACAACAATGAGCAACAAGGGGCCACCGGCTCGACCCGGAGGGAAGAAAAAAAAATGTTAAGAAAATATAGACTTGTCCCCCTGTGTGGTATCATTTCGTCGAATGTAGTGCGCGTGCATACTTCATGTGCGAGAATCCAGCCGTTGTGTGCCATCTTATGCCTCGCGTATTCGAGGTGGATGGCGCCTTCGGAGCTGAGCAGCAGTGCCCCCTGCAGGTGACCCATGGCGCCGGCCGCTTCCGTAGGGCTAGCGAAGTCCACAAAGGCCACTGGCCCTGAGCTGCCGCCGTTCCCTCCGGTCAGGAGCCGCAGCCGCACGAAGCCCGGACAGCTGTTACCACCACACTCAGTTGTGCTCGCGCTCGTACCCCCACATTGTGTGTTCAGTCGTGATTGAGATACTTTTAAGGTCAGGTGGTGAATAAGAATATTCACCTTAATTTAATAATAATTATTTTAAATGTCCTCTCATTTCATGATTATTTTTTAGAGTTTTAGTATGACGTTCATTGTAAATATTAACCTAATCAACAAAAATATGTGTGAAAACGTTGATAACTACATATTACTTGGCTTCGCACTGTGATAATCTTCTAGAAAGAAACGAAATAAGAGCAACATAAAGTTTTCGTAAGACTTTTCAACACATTTCAACAATAGTGCGAAAATAATTTAATGTGTACGACACCAAAAATAATATTTACGGCACTTAATGTAGTGTCACATGTGCTTTACGACTATTTGCGAGAAGTGTACAACAAGTGTGGAGATAGTGGCGTTTGACTGTCATGCTTGGGTGGCACGGGTGCAGGCTTAGGGTCTCGCACAAACAATACAAACAGACATACAACTATTGCAAGAACTGTAAGTTTGCGTTAGTGCGTCGTTGCGTCTTGTCATAAATTGTTTGTGCGAGACAATATTCAGAACATAAAATTAAACGATTTATACGTAGATGACAGTGATTCAGTGCGACATGCTCTGTGGAGATTACGTTGTTTTACTGTATCCTTATGAAATAGAACTGTTTTTTTTATTACTTCTTTGGTGAACATGCACATGACAGTGTTCAAGATTTTCGACTGGAAATTGAAAATACTCCTTGTTTCGTAACTTCCAGGTGCTACTATATAAATAATAAGTGTAACTAAACACGAATGAAGTTTTATCGTGTTTGTTCACTGTGACTTCCAATCGAAAATTCTAAGGAACTCTTCCATCTAAGCAAATGTGCTAAAGTATATGTGCTATATATGTACCTGCTAAATATTTCCTTGAGCTCGTGCTCGGAGACGAACTGGCCGAGGTTGGCGACAAATAGCGTGGAGCAGGGCGGCGCGGGGTGCGCGGGGTGGCCGGGGTGGCCGGGGTGCGAGGGCGGCGCGGGCGCATGGCCCGGCACCGCCGCGCCCGGCGAGCCCAGCGCCGGCGCCGGCAGCACGCACGCACCCAGCGTCAGGGGGGTCTGGCCAAATACATAGGTACCTACATACACTGATTAAATCATATCCCTCCTTTACACCGTAGTGGGGTTTAAAAACAAGACTCCTTATAGGTTTCTGAGTTAAATTTGATGATGAAGGGATAGGCTCTTGGTTATTCTCACATACAATTCAACCTCACATACATTGTGTCAAATAATATCTTTGATCGCGTGTAGACTTAGATGGCCCTGAGCCAGTTAGTTCAGAAATCTCTTGCGTGTATAGACTAGACCTCCTAATCAGTACATTAAGGCTTCACAGACACCTCAGAAAAGCGTAGTATATATCAAAAATATAGCGATGTGCAATCCTTTCAAAAGTCGTAACACTAAGGTTGTCTTAAATGTCCCAAAGTTTAGCTTACGTGGTGTGGCCTATCGGCGGCAGCTAGTCAGAGGTAGGAGCGCACCGGCGCCATCTGCGGGTGGATGGCGGGGTGGACCAGCCCGTGCGACAGCGCCGGCAGCTCGCCGCCGTACGCCAGCGGGTGGTGCCACAGCTCCGCGCCGCCCCCGGGGAAGAACGGACTCGCTAGGTCTGCGCAAGCACACATCACAAACATGTCACGCGTCACCGCCACAACAACACCACAAGTGTCAGCTTGTATTGTATCAAGTTTTTGTATCTACGCTCGTGAAATTAGAATACTGCTTAAATTCATTATTTACAGTGTGCTTATGACATGTTTTCACAGTCTGTATAATCGATAACAAATCCACAATTTAGCTCAATATACTGTGGTTGTTTATAGTGAATTGATCTACATGAGATATTAGTTTTACTAAAACCCGCAGTGACCCTATGCTAGCGAATTCAATAATGGAAGTGTTATCATGAAAACATGTGAAAAGTTTTACAGTAGTGGTAGAGAACCCGACAGATAATCGATAATAGCTTCGCGGAGCTAGGCCTTGCGTGGTACGTGTAAGCGGTCACAGATACTTGCCCAAATTTGCGTTCGCTCGACGGCCCATCGCACTTCCTTCTCGTGATCCCAGAGTGTAAGGTTTGCAAATATGATGATACGAACACATACACATTCATACATATGTGAAGATTTCATGTTTGAGTCTAGAGGAGATCAAACTTGTCTATCTAAATATAGACTATAGAAATATATATGAGTGTACTAATTCAAACCTGTGTATAAGTTACAGAAAAGGATATTGCGGGGGTGTGTTAGGGGGCAATCGAGCGAGCGCCGGGCGGTGTGTGCGTCGGCGGTACTTACGTCCAGTGAGTGGGTGCATCAATGCGGGATGTGCAGCTGGCGCGGCTGTGGCAACTGCCGGCTTCGGCTTGCTGACCTTCGTGTTGCTTTTAGCGAACTCCAGCCGAATCGTTTGCGGCATGTCGGGGTCGAACCGGACGCCCTGCTGTGAACAGCCGCGAGCGGTGCGGCGCTCCGATATAATGACGATGGAAGGGTTCACCGCGATCACCGCGGACGCCCAGTGGTCAACAGTGCCCACTGGGACATTGATGACTCGCGTTTTGGATTTGGAGGGTGAATGGCTTGGTGAATATTCCATAAAAGTTATATAATTTATAAGATTTTCTTTCTACCAGCCTAAAGGTATACTAAATTTGGACGATAAATTGATATCATGATAGTATTTTAATTTGATAAGTTTTGTAGTCCGCGCCTGCGCCTGCTGACGTGACGGAACACAGTGCTCGGGGTGTGACATCAAAACCTGTCAAACAGTGACATGCAGTTGCGTATTTACACCGTAACGTTATCGATCACACTGCGGTGTCTGACGGCTTAGCGGCTCTATCTTGATTACCCGAAGACGTGGTCTATTCGATATGTGCATGGGTTTAGCATAACTTACGATGCGGTTACACGAGTCAGGAAAATGTTATTCCAAGTCTACAATGAGAATATTAACTATAGTGCTCGTTGGCTGTGTTAAGGCATGTGATGAGAAGAGGTTTAGTAACACGGTGCGTCTTACATGTTTAGTATTTACAATAGCGAAGTTTCGAACCCAGTATCTCAGTCTGTTGGAGAGATATTGTTGTTGTAGTAACTTTGCGGTTTCTTTATGTCTTGAAGCCATTCAAAGTAAGTTAGAAGGCGATGTGTGTAAATGTTTTTTTTTTACTATTGTCTACAGTGTATTAACTGCGTCTGAAGTAATTATGTCTTTGATATCCCTACTTTTCATATTTCTCTGTGTTACCAGCCGAAGTTTAAAGTATTTTGCATTAAATCCTTAGTGGCATAACACAGTATCTACAAATTATTTATGCTGTTGTCAATCTTCAACTAGTTAATTTTAAAATGTATCTATGATTGATTTAATTAACAATCATTTATGACAATTTCATGAATAAATACAATGTTATGCACCTGAGACAAAGACAATATTGGAATACAATCATGTGACCACACCAACCTGAAGATCCTGCTTAGCTGCCTCTGCGCCGGCGCGAGTGTGGAACGTGACGAAACCCACCGGCTGGAAGAGTTTCCTTTGTTAATTTAAAGCCATAATATTGAAAACTTAACAAATTTTTAATAATAATCTTTAACTCACCGACGCAGTTTTACCATTCTTGCTGGTGACTTTTAATAAAGATCCCTCGTACCCCTATAAATAAAAGGAAATATTTGGTTACATTTCTATAGATGGAATACCTACGTAATAATTTGTTAGTCGCATGAACTTTTCAAAAAACTTTTCAATAAATAAACTTCCAGTTCCACGTAATGCTTGTCGCATTACCAAATTACTTCAGTCAGTTGTCGGTGTCATCATGTCAGTGAAATTCTATTCACAAGAAAAAATCGTTTAACTACCGAAAATGGTACGCCCCGGTGCCGGGCGCCGAAGGCAACACGCGATCCACTAAAACTAACCCTCGGCTTTAGGTACCTTTATGTTTGTGGTGCCATCCGTACCAGCCAAGAATAGAGTGTAATCCCCCCTTATCGGCACACCGAACCGATTCAATCCGAATATTACGAATCGGGGCATGACATTTGATATTTATGACGTAGTAAGCCCAATCGAGATCGTCCCTGGTCGCGTGACGGGAGCTATGTTGGCTTAAGTTTCATTTTACCTTGTCGTAAATATTTCAGAGTTGGAATGACTTGAGTTTAATGCCAACATTTTTTAGTAAATCTTTAAATTCCCGTGTCGTATCTACCTTTCCTGTTTCACTATGGTTTACCAACATTCTGTGAAATCAATTTGCAAATAATAATTACTAGGAGTCGCAGACATGACAAAACTAATAAATAAAAATAACCCTGGTTCCCTATGGTAACGCTTCCTTAGGATGTTCTTGAAGGGCTTTAAAGGCACCACATAAATTGTCACATATAATGAACACAGTTGTCACGGTCTGTTTATAATTGATTAATTTTTTCAGCTGTAATAATTTGTTCCTCGCCTACACTACACGGTTACTTCGAAGATAAAATCGCGGGTTGTTACAGGAATGGTCAGTTTCAGCTGGAGTCTGCGTTATCGAGTTAAACAGTTATTATAATTGATTTATGTCTTTTCAAGATTTTAGTGTAATAGCATACCAAAAAATAGTTCAAGGCTGCGTCTGTCTGTTCGTTCGTCTACCGTTAATTTGGCCATCGTATTTGTGTTGCATCTCCACAGGTCAAACCGCTGATCCGATTGACACCTTGGGGATGTAACTGTTAGTATATTTTAACAAACTCTTTCCGATGAGTATTGGTATACACAAAGGTTTCATAGCGAGCATTCTTGATCAGTTATTTCTATAGAACATTGATACCGCAAATATATCTAGTGCATGGGTTCTAATCTATAATTAGTATTAGAAATGTAGTGCCTTATTTTATTTATGTAAGAGCTAAAATCAATAAATTGTAAATATTACCTCATATGCTCGAAATAGTAAATAGAGCTCCCTGGGTTTGGCGTCCATGGGCAAGCCACTCACGAACAACGTCCGCACCTGCAACAAAACAAATAACTTGTTTTATTTACGTGTTTTATTCCCCAAATTTAGGGAACATACTCAAAATGCGCTGTAGAGACGTAGGTTAGAAGGATTATGTATCAATGTGTGGCAAAAAAAACTATTTTTTAACCTTTGGGCATATCCTTCCTTACCCTCCCTTTGTGCGCACATAAAATAACATTATTGATATTGCTCATTTCAAATTAGAGGTTTTTGGCGGGCTATTTTCCTAC
The DNA here is from genome assembly GCA_947086405.1 of Esperia sulphurella. Taxonomy (NCBI): domain Eukaryota; kingdom Metazoa; phylum Arthropoda; class Insecta; order Lepidoptera; family Oecophoridae; genus Esperia; species Esperia sulphurella. The sequence goes on along the minus strand of OX352271.1, from coordinate 6,318,724 downwards.
GTCAAACAAAGCGTCGTTTTTCACAGACCAACACAAAAGAGGCACGGAAATCTTTCAATGCCGCTTCTTTCATCACCTTTGTAAGCGTTTCAGCGCATTAATTCGGTGGGTCCATTTAATGAAATAAAACAGAGGCAGTAATGGCGGCGCGATTTGGCGCGTGCGGGAAATGGAGATTAATTGCTGGCAACACCGCGGCGGTCGACGCCGGCGCCATCTTGTTGTGTACTTTATTTATGCGTCTGAGTTTCCCTTTCAGTTGAAAATCAACTTCAAATAACCACTCTATAAAAATAATTGAATATTCACGAGTACAGAGCTTTTATTAGTTGTCATATAAGGGTTCAATGATGACCCATTATTGTTATCCTTTCTTAAAACATCTACTAAGGTATTACCTATTAAAACTTAAACATACCGTAGAAGTGGGTCGTTACCATCTGTTCTACTATTTGTTCTACCAATAGAACATAGTGTATAAACAATAATATACAAAAAAAATGTTTATTACAGAAACTTAGGGGGTTACAGAGGATAGTTGGAGCCCTCTTTTAGACATAAAAATGTCTGTGCCAGAGGACCTCGCTCTTCCATACTCTTATATCTTATATATATATAATATATATATATATATATATTATATATATATATATATATTTATTTAAACAACGTGTGTGAGTGGTGCGTGTGTGTGTGTGTGCGTGTGTATGATATATAGGAATTGTGTATGATGTTCGTTATTAATTTTAATAGGTACATTCAATATATATAATACACAAAAATACGAATTAAGTATTAATGGATTCTGAATACATAAGTTTTCAAAGTATGTTTTCCCAAAATTCCACTTGAGGTTCAATTCTGTGGGGATTTGGGGAATAAATCGCCACCATAAGGGGTGGATTTCATACACATTTTATCGCGTGCGTCCGTCCCCCGGCCAGTGCCAGGATGTTGGACCTTTATGTCGGCTATTTTCCGGTCGAATGCACTGGAATCCCCCGATTCGACGATAGCCGATATTTTTACTACCAATTTTCAATATTTAATTAAACGCCAACTTTAGTTTGCAGAAAGCAATTTACAAAATTTTATAAATTTACATAAACCAGATCATTTTTAAATACCTACCACATAGCTCGATAAAAATTGATAAAACCCATTCATTTTCTAAATCATGTTTATTTCAGCTGTAAACGCTTCTAATGTCCTTCGAATGTTATTAAAAAAATACAATATGAACTCAAAAAAATAAAAACCATAAACCGTTAAAATTCATTTTATATATTTTATAGTCGCCTTTCTGAGGCTGGCATTTTTTGGTCTAAACCAATACCCGCTGACGTCCTTTATGTCTGTTATTTTCCGAGTGAATGCTTCGCTTTGGCGATAGGAAACATTTTACTACGACAGAGGACAAACATTATTATGTTTGATTGAACTTTGAAATTCAAAATATATTTTAAATGGTGCCAGCAAATGTATTTTAATAAGTAATTAATAAGCTATTACAGAAGTTTCTTGCGCCGTTTATTCTGCACAGCGCTAACACCTTACAACAACCAACCTTAACACCAAGCGATATTAGATAAAGAAAGAAGTTATAGACGTAATACACCTATTTCATCATCAGCCGAAATACTTCCACTTCTGAACAAAAGCCTACTCAATAGATTATCACTTTTGGTGTGATGTCCATTGGAGGCTTTGCCATAATCACCACGCTTGGCAGGTAGATTGGTTATCGCAGTAAGGATCTCAATATACACAGGAGAATGCTGCTGTCCTTTCCTGGTGCAATCCCTTAGTCGATGACACCCACGGGAAGATTGTATATACACCTATTTATTTTCAATAAATATTTTGAATTTGACTTTGAAGACTAATGAAGAGAATTAAAAAAAAATGCAGTTTTAGTAGTTATCTTCTTTGTATACATCGACGTATAAAGGTAGATAATACCTGATTGAAAACTACCTATACCTAGCTGCTTAATTCTATACAATATGAGGAATAAAATATCTAACACAGGAATGTCAAATACTTGCGCACGTAACATATTTCACCCGCCCGGGGCCAGAGTCCGGTCAGTTTGAAAATGCCCCTCCATGTCGCCCATTTTACACTCGGTTGAGCCCAAATCCCCACGCTCCACTATTGAGTTATATTTCATACTCGACCCTGGAGATGAGAGAAAGGGAAAATTCAGAGATAAAACTTGAGAGTAAAAAGTTTATGATTACTGTGGTAATGTAATTTTGAATTCTATTTACGAGTTTGTGGGACGGCGAATGACTTTGAAGGCTTATTAATTTCGTTTTTGGTTTTATTTATCAAATAATGTCGGGACAGTAAAAAGTTTCAAAGGACAATTTAAATATCATAAACTGTTGCTTGCATTTAACAAAACAAAAAGAATTTAAATTTTCTAAGATAACGTCCGTAATTGATAAATAAACAAAAATATACAAGTTAAGCTAAAATAAAAATATGAAAATATTCTTCACCAGCAACAAAATATTTTGTGCGACTCGTACTTACCTAAAATGAGCAATGAACCACTGTTTATATTTGAGAAAAATTTTCGTATGCCTAATTATTTTCAACAAGATTCTCGGCTCGTAGAGGATTTAAAAACAAAATCTAGGAAAACTTGTATTTATTTTCTAAGTATAGTATATAACGAATCTCCTTATATATATTTAGAGATACAGATAATGAGTGGTAGGCCCACTCATTATCTGCATGACCCAAAGGTCAACTGGAAGAGAATGCCATATTGGCATTATGTTCGCCTTTTGTACAATATGTGCAATAAAGTTTTTAGTTAAGTAAATAATATCAAACGCATAATTTAAAAATTTTGTACGAACGCAAAAATCTTATTTAAACGAAAAATTAAAAACACAATTGTGATCGTCAGAATCCCCTAAATTCTCGTCAGTATTATGTGCTAAGAAATACCGTCTCAGCGGTGCCATTATTTCTACATTCATCGCTGCAGACTTACGAAGGAGAAGAAGTGACGTGGTCTGTTTAAAGTTTATCTCAATTTTACGCCTTCTTGGGTGCGAAAGCGAAACGTTCGATCTGTCTAGGGAGATAGATAACATCTACGGGTGACGTTAATGTGACAGAGAAGAGAAATTCTAAGAAATTTCTTATCTCATAAAATAAGAGCTGGTTTGGTTGCACTTTTTTCCTCACAGATAATAATAATAGACGTCCTGAAAACTATACAGTTATACCCAAATTTTAGAAAATATTTAATGTTCAGAACGTATAAAAATTAGATCACCAATCCGCCTGCCAAGCGTGGTGATTTTGGCAAATCCCCCAATGGACAGCCAACTAAGAGTGGCATGCTATAAGCGAGGCTTATGCTCCGCAGTGGACGTAACTCGGCTGATGATGATTAAGAAAATAGTTATCCTAAGAATTCAAAACAAATGTTGTTTCGCCGCTCGCTGTCACACGGATGAACTCATCCAATTGGGTGACAGCTAGAAAGCTTTCGAAACCGCACCGCACCCATCGATCGCCTGTTTTCGCTGAACAATCCTGCTATCACGCCGTATCGGATGAATTAATTTAATGCCATGATTATAGAAGGTAATTGTTCACTGCCCACCTAATATTCGTGAATACTATCGTATTCATAATATCGCATTTAGTTAAGTGGCAATGTTTTATTTTGCCTTTGTAGTTGTATTTATACAGCGGTAATTTTTAGCTTGATTTCCAGAAACGTAAAAGAAAGTGTCGTCATTGGCAGTCTATCAACGTATACTGTTGGACGTATACCTTACCATGAACGGGAGAAATACCATCAATGACTAATTGACAAAGTGTGAAAACAAGAAAAAATAACGAAGGTATGCACGAGAAATTAGTGCATTCATATGCGAAAAGTGGTTTCATTTTATAAAGTCGATATTATCCTGGGATAGAGTTTCATCGATATACAGTATGTGCCAACTATAAATAAATACAATTAAAAATAGAGTATGGATAAAGGTGTATTCAGACGATCGATCGCGCGGGCTTGCATCCAAAGCGAGTGGAGCGGAAGCACCCGGAGTACTGCACAGCGAATTTATCGTACATAAATATCAATATAATATAATGAAATATGCTCGTAGGTAAATAACATTGTTTACATAAAAAAGTCTAAAGTAAAACTCTTAACGTTTCTAGATTCTACAGTCTAAGTTCTCTTCTATACATCTACTTACCCGCCCTCAAACACTACAGAAATAAGTATATTATAATTAATTAGCTCCATGAGCATGCTCAGTAATTATTTATTTGTGTAAATATTTATTGACACACAAAACATAACAAACGGTAAAAAGGGGGGAAAAATAAGAAGTACAAATTATTAATTACTTTACATGCAGGTTATTCAAAATTATCTGAAACACTTTAGTAGAGACTTTAACTCAACAATTACGTATCCGATATTGCTTTTACACGATTAATTACTGTGTGTATTTTTGTAACTGATCAACTACTTTGCTTCTTTTATGACAATCATAAGATTTTTACAGCAGTTAAGTTACAGTTTAATGATTTGTGCTCAAATATTTGAATTCTACTTTTACTATGTTTAAGGATATACAATAACTTTTATTGGGTTTTGCAATGATACTATAAACTTTAGAAGTTTTTTTGTGTGACTTTAAATTCTTTGAATGCTCTTATATACATTCTCTTTATCCCTATGGGCATTAGAAAAACCAATTACACAAAACTTTTGCGTATATACTTGCTCTAATACAAACCAAATAAAACAGCATGTTTGCAAAAAAAGCACAACACAGTTAATCAAATTGGACTCGTCTGCCTATTTGCGGTGGACGTAGAAGCACGATTCCAATAGAACAATTAATGAAAAACGCTACCACGTTTCAGAACACAACGTCACAAAGGGGAATTGAAATTAAACGTCAAGCGTCCGACACCAATAAAAAATAATAATCAACGATTTATCATTTTCCACCGCAGTAGCCGGCGAATATGACTCAACATAAAATGCTATTGTTTGTTTTAATTTGATCGCCCTTGTAGGTTGAGACCGGTCTGTTACATTCTATATATTAATGAATATAAATTGAAATATATTTGTTAACAAATCACTTCTAGACGCAAAATAAACTTTATGTATAAAACTTGTAGAAGTTTCTTGAAACTCACAGCGAGAGTCAGAACCCTCCGTAGAGGCGGTCGGGGGTAATTGAAAACGCCGTGAAAAATGTACCATGTGTACTCATATATACGTATACAACAATAATTCAAACTTTGCCGTTTCTAAAGTTAGAAAATAACAAAGAACGTGCGTTCATAAACTGTATTACTTCTTTCTTTCTTACTCATACTCAGTACTTAAATTTTACTTGATTTACTCCGTTGAGATAGAGAGGAGACTCTTTTATAAATAGATCTACATTTGGAATAGAAAATACAGATAGAGGGTTGTGACCTTAAGCAAGGGCTATTGTTCCATTTCTATTCCCTTCTTGATTGAAACAACGGTTCGGCTGAATAGAAAATCGTTGGTAGGTTGTCGTGTCCAGTTTACCGTGATCTGCGTCTATACATTGGTTTTCACCTTAAAAGTGTTTAAAGTCAATGTCGGTTCAGGGTTCAGTTAATATTGGTTAAAGTTTACCCTCTATTTGTAGGACAGGTAATAAAATCGTAAAAGCTCTCTATTTGTGCTGACTAACAGGCGTCTAATACATACATTTTTGTGGATAAATTGTTTACAATCTAATTCTTATTCCACAAACTTCCAAACTTATTTGTGTTGTACAACGTAGAGGGTAATATCAAGTACGGTCGACTTACAAAAACGATGGACTTTGTCACATTAAACTCTTAACTTGTCAATTAACATGTGTATAGTTTACTTGTGACAGTTACGTGCCTGCTTGATCTGTTCCAAAGATAGTATTTATAATCATTTCAAATACAATATTATCTGGTCGGAGCAAGTATGCTGACTTATGCTTGGTTTCCGTATTTATAATTTTATAGTAATAAGAAATAGAAAAAAAATAAAACATACGTGATAATGACTTAGTATATAGAAATGTAATATGACAAGGTTCTAAGTATGGTCAAAGTTTTCACAGCCCAACCGTACATGCAAACATAACACACATATGCAATATACGGTAATGCTAAGTTGCATTTTTTAAAACAGCTAACATTTTTATACTGTACATGAAACGATGGATCGACGATGAAGTTTTATAATGCATCAAAAGCAGTTTGAATGCAATCAATAACAGCACGCTACTGGCTGATAATAAAAATGTTGGGAAAGTAAACTCCGGCGCGAGTGCTGGCACTCTATGAGGGCAATTTTTCTTCAGGCGTCAATCTCTGAGGCAATAATTCACAAGTTTCACGTCGCGTCGGCCTCACAGCTATCGGCAAACGGTGGAGTTCGCAGCTGGAGGAAGCCTGTACTGAAAAGTGTACAATGTATGCCAAGTCTGAAAGTTTCTTTATAAATGGTTTTCTTGTACATTTAGTCATGTTCGAGCAAAAATTTTATTTTTGTGTAGAAAAGTTCATACCCACCGAGCAAGGAAGAGCATTTAAATAACTTGTGTGTAAAGTTTTATCCAAAATAATAGAGAAAACCAATAACATATATCCATTTCTATACAACTATACGTACAAAAAGAGACAGAAAACAGGGCCCCGAGACATTTATGCAGGCATTAATTTTCTTTCACAAAGAGTGCAAATATCTAAGTAAGTTTTTTTATTCACGCGACAAGTTTTTAAGACTTGATAATTATACCTGTTTCAGCGATAACTTTGATAATACTTTTATTAAGATCCACCCATGCGAACTACCTATAAATAGCATTCAGCACTGTCGCAATAAAGTACTATCTCATTTTTTTCGTACTGTGTCTTGGTTTACCGGAATAAAATGTGGTGATGTTTGTTTCTTTTGACTTGCTGCAGCTTCATTGTCGATACAATATTATGAGAGAAATTCTAAAAGTAACAGTACCTACTGACTGCATCAATATTGAATATAATCGAGTCGATTAGAGGAAATTTCATAATTTTATTAATCGATCTAATGGGATTTTTGTGCCAAAACCCTGTCCACCATGGTGCCCCAAGCAGATTTGGTGTACTTCACATACGCGTTAGAATATCTTCTTTGGCAGCTTTGCAGCTTTCCTTACGAAGTTTTTTATCACCGAAAAGCCTGTCTGTGGTATCCTACTAATATTATAAATGCGGAATATTGGATATTTGGATGTTTGTTACTTAATCACGCTTCAACTACTGGACGGATCGTGATGAAACTTGGCGCACATATAGGTTAGGTTCTGGAATAAGACATAGGATAGTTTTTATCCCGAAAAAATATCCCATTCCTACGGAAAATACATAATAATTTGTGATGTTAAGTTGTCCACGCGAACGAAGTCGCGGGCAACAGCTAGTTATAAATAAACCGTACCCAAGTTTCGAATGGTACAGGCGGGGTTTGAGCCCACGACCTCATGACCGTGAAGCGAGAACACAGCCAACTAGGCTACCACGGCTCTTAAAACTACATTAACTTTTATTTTTTGGTAGGTTTCATGGATATTTCTTCGTTTTATGATATTACAACAAACTTTTTAAAAGTTTTTTTATCTAGTTAGTTTATTTAAACACATCTATGTACTCCGCCTCGTCCATTAATAAAGCATATCCCTTACGATTACTTGCAAGAAATAAGAGCCTGAATAAGATCCCCACATAAAATTAGGCCTAATTCAGGAAAACCTTACATAAGAATAATGTGACAAGGAAAACAAAGAGAGTAAAAGGATACCTTGGAGTAGCTTCTGATAAAAAAAAACTGCAAAATTTACGTCGTACACAGTCGTACACAGGGTTCTGTTAATTATTACTACTTTTTATAGTTTTAATTAAATATTTCAGTAGATCTTTTTTCTGTAATTTGCATACCTAGTGACGCCTTGGTCTCAGAGGGGTAGGCAGAGACGATGTGTCGCCACTTCGCCTCACTAGCCTGTAATTTCTATAATTTTCCAAATTACGGCTGAATCAGTCCAGTAGCCTGTTGTCCGGCCTTTTTTTTTAGTACCGCTGAAAATATATATTTTTTGAAATGTCCATTAGTTTCCCATTATTGCCGGGCGTATGTATATACGTCGCACTCTTAATAAACTACTGACCTAATAACAAACTTATTGTAAACGATGAAAATGTACTGCGATAATAAATAAATAATAAAACGTTCAAACCACTGTAAAATTGTATAAGGAAAAGAAAGAAAAATAGAAACAAAACTACACACCAAACATAACACACAAAGTGTGTTTTTGTTGTTGTTGTGATTAGGTCATTCTACAACTAGAACTAAAAACACTCGAATTTTGAGTTGGTCAGGTCAAGAGTGCGATTTATGTGTCAAATAGCTCTATCGGACCAGTAGTTCTTGAGTTATATGCCGTGACAGACAGACCTAGGCAAAAAAGTTATATATTTAATCGGATACCATTTCAAAGGATTTTGTCTTAAACGTCATTCTAATTTGAAACAACAATGTAAACAAATTGTTTGTAAATGTCAGAACATAAATGAAATATAGGTAAAGGAATAAAAAGCTAGAGTCAGCTATGTTCAGATATGATTACGTATTATGCACTTATACTGATAGATTTATAGTACGGTTAGTAAAGAGGGAAAGTGTGTTAACAGTTATCTATAATATATTTTTCATTACATTTTAATCAATTGTTAAAGAAATGGTGGACCGCCTATTTGTAACAACAAATTTCCAATTTGTATTGTTTCGCTTTTATCTTTGCGATAGGACAGTAAATTTTGATAATATACTATAATATGCTATACTATAATACTATATCAATGAATAAAATTAATATTCCAACTCCTACTAACTTGTAGTACACAAACGTAAACCGAAACTCTAGTTCAAACTCATTCATAACTTTGATCAAACGCAACGTTTGAAAATTAAATCAAACTCCATAGCGAAGAGAATAATTTGAAATCCTGAAACGAGAGGCACAGAAAGAGTTCCAACAGGGCAATATTGTCGGCCACCTGCTCCGAGAGATAGGGATCATAATGTTAATTTAATTAAAGGACTAATCTAAATTGCAGACGACCCGACACTCCGGCCGCCATTAAAGGAATATTTCGGCGCCAGTAAGTTGGGGAAAGTTGCCGACTATAAATATTTTTCAGTACAAGTGAGCGGGGGCGGTTTCGGGTAAAACACGGGGTAAGTACGGAAATTAAAGAAGTTTAAATCCTTAGGGAGTGTTTGGTTGTTTCTTTTTAAATAGAAAGAGTTCTCAATCACTTACTTTGTGATTGTGACATGATTTACTAAGCAGTGTAATTCTTGGATAATGTGCAGTTCAAAGCTGTATTTTAAGTAATCACTCAAGTTACTTTTCATCGTTCGTTATGTAAATTTTCTGTAAGATCTTATTTTCCATAGGTTAATAAACTTTAGTTAGTGTTCAGTTAGAAAGTTGCCTATTACATACGCGATGTCATTTCTACGTAGTGAATCTCAGACGTGAAATCGGATTAAACAATTAAACATACCTACAAACAAATCTTTACCATTTGTACATGTTTTTTTCGATTTTAATTGTTTTGTATGATTTTTGTGTGGCCAATTTCAAGTTCAATTCAATAACTCTGTATTCTTTAATAGTTATAAATTTTCACATTCGTAATTTAGTTGGGATTAGGAGGGTTGAAATATTACCGAGGCAGAATTTCTCTAATGGTTATTAAATTGCTGAAGCGGTACCGGACGATAACAAATACCTAACCAATTCAATTAATATTGATTTTCAAATGGCTTTTTATGTAAATTACGAGTACATGTTATAACCTTGATATAAAAAAAACCTTTAAAAATAAATATTGAATGAATTGGTTAGGTATTTGTTATCGTCGAGTACCGTCACTAAAATTGATGAATGTTGACATAAATATTATATTTTAAAATAATTAGTTTATGTGTTTATAATACGTAAAACGATAAGAAGACACCAATACAATACAGCCAAACATTTAATTAAAAATTTGGCCCGGAAGCACTTATCTAAATTACGGAATGCCAGTTTAAGTTTCATTTAAAGAGGTTCGTTCGGTCTTTACACAGAGCGGAAAAAGTTCGCAGTGATAAAGTTACCTTCCTCTTGAAGGCAGACGGGAACTTGCGGAGAGGTGGCGCGGACAAAACAATTTATTATATCCTCTTGTGGTGAAGAATCTTGGGAGTTTAATACGATAGTATCTCTTTTGTGGTTAGACATATAAATACTGACTTGAGAGGAGGCTGCTAATTGTTTTTGGTAAATTATTACAGTTTCCTTACCAATTGAAACAACGTAGTAATTTTCAAACAATTCTAGAAAAGCAGTGTGGAAATTTATGCTTATGCTCAAAGGTTCCAAAAAAACAGCGGTACCTCATTGTATTAGGGCAGAATACCAACTGATAAGAATAAATAATCAATTCATTCAATATAATACGACATCTCACCGTTTTTATTTTGAAATTTCCTAAGAACTTTAGTTTACGATACGTGGTGAATCCAGACGAATCCAATGATACTGAAATCCGCTCAGAAATCTTTCTTTGAAGGGAACCAACACACATCTTCATCTGTTGTGACGTCCACTGATACATATGAAGACATATGAATACCCCAATCATCATCCCAACAGGTCTGACGTGATTATATAAAAATTCTGGCCTAAAATTGATAGCTATTTCCCAGCCTTCCTGGGACAGCAGGGACGAAGCGGCTGAAAGATGTCGCCCGGACCAGCCCTGCCGTTTCGGCGGCCCCGCCCAAATTATGTCCGATGGATAATTAATCGTTCCTGTTCGGTTCAATGACAATGGCATCTATATACAGATACTTATTATAAGCTGTATCAGGAGAAATTGGTTGGTGACGACCAGGTCTACTCCGTAGGCATTTCGGCTAATCTCCGTCGAACTAAACAGCTATTTTGTACTCTCTAACGGGTCCTGTGACATATTTGAATGAGCGTTTGGCGTCAGACTATCGTAGTTAGCCGCCAATCGCTAATCAAAATATGACATGTGGCCTGTTAGAGTGTACAAAATGGGTTTTTACCGGCTCACTGGCTTGGTCATTGGACTCGAGCACCAGAGTACGTGAGTTCGATTCCCACTGAGGATAGACAACTTTGTACAATTTGTACTAGTTGTTCCCGATCTGGATATGATATTTGTAAATTGTCCTATCCTTGTTTAATTTCTATAGCACAGGAGAAAATCCTAGGATTTGAGATTAGATAAATATATGTATATGTATATTGTATAATATATGTTTAAATTAGACGGATATTAGCTGAAATGCTTACGGAGTAGGCCCCCAGAAATGTATAATTTTCATTAGGAATGCTGGTTTGAGAAGGGTGAGCTACACTTTCATATTCGCAATGAAAAAGACATGAAGGCAAAAATATTTCTCTACCTATTCATGATTGCGGAAAAATATTAACGGAAAGAAATTTCGTTTAATTCTGAGAATCACATAACGAAGCTGTGTCAATATTCTTTCCATAAAAGATGAAATGACACCACAGTGCGAGGTATCTTGCACTGATCTATTTTTCAAATCTATGTAATACATACACAATACTCACGGCATGGTCCCGGAGGGGTAGGCAGAGACGATGTAACGTCACTAAGCGATCCTGACACACGACACTAGCCTCACTCACCTATGTGTTAGTTATACGTAATTAATCGTTTCACCGTTTATTACAGCGCCGCGAGGGTTAAAAAATCTTAAATTAAAAAAAAAAATTAAACACGATGATCCATAATAAATCTTCTTGTTAAATTTCTTCCGTATTATTCTCAAAAGAAAGAAACTTGATCTTTGTAATATTGTTTTAATAGTACTCCAAAGGAGGGTTCGTTTGCAATTAAAATATTCCATTTTATTAAATTAACAAGTGGAGGAAAGAGCGTCAAGCGTTTGAGTAACTTCCTTTGAGAATTACACTCTCTACTCGTCGTCGCGTGCTAGGTGAGGTAACTTGATGATTTCATTATATCCTCCACGTCTTTTCTTTCACAAGCAGATTTAGATCCAATATTTCTAAGATAAATACACAAACGATGTAATACTAATTCAAAGGAAATGGAATTAGAACTTCTAATACCTACATATCAGTATGGATAGATAGCACCTGTACCTTCTAAATGAAACAAAACAGAGAAAAGATAAAATAGGTTTGTGCAATAAAATAATAATATGACATCTCATAATATGTGGCGTTGTCAGGACATAACGTAACAATAATGGAAGGACAATAATAATTTTCAAGTTATGGGAGTGCGAAGGTAACATGAATGTAGATGTATAGAGCAGAACATGTCTAACACACACAAAAAACTAAAATGAAACTTATAAGTATGATAAACTTTATTTGCATTTTGTTTCATTTTATTTTGACTCTTAAGTTAGAAGGGTGTTATGTATAACCACGACCAATTTTTCACTCAAATTGCTAGAATAGTTTAATCCATTTGGATTCCTCGAGAAGTTCGCCGGTACAGTAAACCAGTAAGGTATCGCGTAAACTATTGGCACCGACAAACATACACAGTTACAAGAAGCCGGGGTTGCCATCTTATTTGAATTTCAAATTCTACTGCAGGTGAGGCCACTATTGGTTCCAACTTCCAGTACGGTTTAGATTTACCAACCAAATTGAATTTAACACCGGCGCTAGCACTACTACAGATGGTATAGTTTGCAAAGTAGCTTATATTTTAGTAGAGCCCGGTATACATTGTTTTGAAAATATGAGAACGAATTTAAGAACTGACATATATAATACTAAGACTATATAGAATTTTGTAACAAGCAAGTTTAAACGCAATCTGAATCGTGGCAGCCAATGAGTTTTTTGAAACCTAACTACGGTTTGTTTATAATACCACATGCTTTTCGGTGAAGGGAAACATCGTGAGGAAACCTGTATATGTCAAAGAAGAAATTCGTAAATATGACCATGTCTCCAAATACCGTTCGCAACTTAAATGGCTCACTATCCGACAGCGAAGGAACTCTCGTATTATGTGATTCTTGTACTCGATTCCCAACGAACCTCTCACTCCATCCTATCTCAAAAATAATTTCCGCTATTTGCGTTCGGCCCATGACAACCGAGTCCTTCGTTCCTCCCAAAATCTTCGACTTCACATACCAAGGCACCGTACTGAGTTCTTTTCTTATTCCTTCACAGTACACGCAGCGCGCTTGTGAAATAAACTCCCGGAAGACATCAGGACGGTTCCCAATAGGTTCGTGTTTAAACGATTGGTACGCGAGCACGTACTTGGATCACTATAGCAGTAAATTAGTCATCGTCTATGAATCACGTTTTGATTTGTTTATTGCAGAATATTTATGTATATATTTGTTATTTATATAATATATGTATATACTTATCTTTATCATAAGTATTCATATATTACATATATAGTATATATCTTTTACGTAGTAATGTGTAGTTATATGTATAATTTATAGATTACATTTAGTATATTTTAGTTTGTATTTATTATGTAAGTATAGTATGTAACCAATTTTCTTATATAATTTTTTTGCGCCTACCACTCATTATCTGTATTACCTAAAGGTCAACTGGAAGAGAATACCATATTATTTATAATATTTTCTGTGCAATAAAGATTTTAAATAAAAAAAATTCTAAGGCGTATGTGAAGTCCACCAAATAGGCTTAGGGCACCGTTGGTAGAGAACAGTTTGGCACAAAAGATCCAGAAGTGTCGCCTGGCCCAATAGAAGATGAGACAAACGCAATCTGATTATCCTTCCAGACTTCTAATATTTCTCAAAATATATTTTTTCCATATTAATTATTCAAGTTCTTTAGTTGTGATAAACATTATAATATTCATTTAAAAGGTTAAAGAAGAAGAGAAATACATAAGAGAGAAAAGGACCTGAATTTAAATTGCAAACGTAACCGTGCCTGTAATGCGAGGATTAAATTACTTCTAATGTGTTAAATGGCGACCCTTTTCAAATGGTAATGCTGATCATTAGCCATATTTAAGATTGCGCATATACGACTGACGTTGCCCGTAACTATTTACATTCGCTTTTCGGCTTGTCATTTATGTCGCTACTCAAGATTCCCATGAGAACTTATTTTCCCTTAAATAAATTAGCCTATGTTAGTTTTCAGACAAATACAAAAACATTTTTTTAAAATACAACTGAATAATATACATAACTTCCTATCTCAATCTCACATACTTGTTATGTAACGATAATCGCTTAATTTTGACGACTGAAAACGATTACGGCTTCTCACTGGTTGAAATTTTCCAATAAGCATCAATTCTGGATTTCCAATATCAAAAAGTAAGCGATTATCATAATCATACAGTTACATAATACAGGCGCTGATGACGCACTTCCGCCCGTAATCTGTATAACAAACAAAGCCGCACGGAAGGACAAGCAATAAATAAAACTAAAGCGGAGAATTTCTCTATGTCAAAATATCGACGTATAAATTGGCAGGAAATAAACAGAAATAGCCATAAATAACGGTCCCATAAGGGCGATTAAATTCCCTCCCTCGAGGCAGGAGAAGAGGAAATTTCTCTGCTAGACGTCTACATCAGGGGCCATTTTTCACCACTCTATATGGCTAGATGCTGTCTTTTATGTTACGGTGCAAGGACATCGAATTCGCGTGAACTGGTTATTGCTACTAAATGAGGCACTAACCTTTAACCTAGTGTTAACTTATAATCAGGTACTTATTTTCCCATAACCTCTTCTTTCTACTCAGAAGATCTACATAAAATGCTGTTCGCAGGTAGTATGGTAAGGAGTAACATAGGATAATGTTTACCCGGGAAGTATAGAAGCTACCGCAAGAAATATTGAATAATCAAGGAAGACTAACAACCTCGTGGAAGATGATTACAAACTAATATTATTAATGTTTTTTGACCTCAAACGTCTTGTAAGTGATGTACTAGTTGGCGTGAAAGTAAATAAAAGAAAAGAAACTCCAAAGTGAACACAAAAAATAGTGAGGGCGTATGGCAGTAAAAATTATCGTGCGGATCGCGGAGGTAGCTAGGGGCAGACTGGCGATGTCGGCCCGTGCGCTTGGTTTTGTGCGCCCCGCGGCCGCCGTGGGGGCGGCAACGGCGCGCGCGCATATTATGTCGTTTTATTTACCATACACCCTCGCTATACATTCTTTATTTTATAAATAATATTCATTTATATTAGGCTGTCAGGGTTACAGTGCATCCGTCATCAACACGTCTCTTACATCACAATGGATAATAGGGAAATAATAATTGCTACTGTTTACCACGGGAACATCACTCTGTGGGGATCCATTTAGTAATTTGTAAATTCATAGAATGCTAATTATTTCGTTATACGTCCGAAAACTCATTGATCTATCAACCTACTGTGCTGTTTAGAAGACAGTCAAAGCCCTGCAGCGCCTCAATAGCACCAACAACATTCGGAACGCGTTGTTGTACTGAACATTAAAAGTGCTCAGAAGTTTGTTGGGGCTGCCGAGGCACTGTAGCGCATTAGGCATGTTTGCAGAAGCTCGCGTCGATGGCTTTTATGCCATCTTGAGAAAGAGAGCCGCCTCGGGTTAATCGTTGTCCGCGGCAGCACTAACAGCATTCTATGCGTTATAGCGAGCAGAGTCGACTGCCCCATAGGTACTTGGTGGCACTCGATTCGGTTACACATAAATAATATATTATTATTATTATTTGGTTATACGTATTAGTATATATTTTTTAAATTTCAAATCAAGTAACATAGTTTATAAGATTCTAATAACAACAATATGGACCTTAGTCTGAAATACTGTTTTTGTTATGTCAGCTCAGACAGCTGAACTAAAAAATTGAAATTTTATAGAAGCTCCTGAATTAATGACGTAGGCAATCAACTAACGATTTTTTTAATGTTATCTCTTAGGGTTTGAAATTTGACGCGGATGAAGTCACGGGTAACAGCTAGTGATAAATATTTAAGCTCACCGCCTTCTGTCCAATACTTGGACCGAAGTGATAGAGGTATCTCCGCAACCGCTTTCTCTAGACCATCTGATTGATGGCTCTAATCTCCACAACTATACAACTCGTACGAGGAGATATTGCCAGAATTAGCTGGATTTTGTGTGTTATACGCAATATTTGTAAAAACAGAGCTATGGTTGATGTGTAATTGCGAAACCGTATTTATTGAAGATATTTATGTGTTTTTGAGTGTTTTTAGCTGTCTGTGAATTTGCGTTTTGTCAGTGAATAGAAAGTCTATCTATCTATTTGTGGCTCCGTGAGTTTGCTTGTATGTACAAAAAGCAATTCTGAATAGATGTAGAGTTATTCGTAATGAACCTTGATAACATTAGATACTGTATTTAAACATAAGGAAATTATGTGTAATATTGTCCTTAGGGTGGCAATACTGCTGGCAATGCACATGTATTCCCCGGATTCTCTGCTAGCGATAGTCTGCTTGTTCATCAAGACTAGAAAATAAAAATCAAGTACCTAACAATCTGCAATACTATTTTAGTCTAAAAATCTTGTAGACAAATATGACTACGAATCTTACACCTGGTCACACCTTGACCAGATACCATCTGGTGATCGAAGTTTATCCAAGTACTTAGATGTACAATCACTGGAAATTATCGTAGAAGTCAATTTTAAGAGTGAATTCAATCAGTCCAAACAAGCAGAAAATCGAACCCCAAATCATCCAATCGTGGTAAATCTCGAATTCCGAGTACGCAGCTAAGGAGCCGGCCCGTCCCGACCAAGTCCCTGATTTAAATTGCAGATGCCCCCGGGAGCGAGCGCCGACTCCCGCGATATGCTAATCATAGTCAAGCCAAGGATTATCCCTGTTTACACTCAACAAACTCACTTAATTTCGCACCGACCGACGACGTCTGCCGTATTTGTTATCTGAAAGATTGAATGTCAGACCACAGACAGTTGTGACAGACAATGAGGAAACAATAAATGATATAACAACGACAACGGCTCAGTTACAAGGTGATAATCGAACGAATTTTCTGTTTTGAGTAGTTAATGCATCGTCACACATTGTATGTCAGTTGATACATCAGTTCAGTATAGTGTCTCAACATTTAAAAGGAGCTTAGATGCAATATAATTAAGAACAGCTTCCAAAACAATGAATGGAACGAACGCAATAATCATTATGACGTCAGTAAGTGCTCTTTGAACTGCATATCACCACAGCAAAACGAATCATACAGCTTGATATAAACAATGCAACGACTACTCATACTGATGATAATCATCATAATATAACATAATACACAAATTGATTTGACGTTTCAATAACATTATTTTATTCACGCAAATTTCTCGTCTACCCCAAATTCTTAATTAATTTTAAGGAAGCTCCGTGGCGTCTCTAACGATGTCTTCTTCACTGAGTTCATCTTTAGGGTAAACTAACTTTAAGACTTAACTTTCCAGTTTCTCAATTAATCTCAGCTTTGAAATGCTTATTACCTAATAAAGTAAAATTAAATAAGGTATCAATATCCACCTACATCATTACCCATTGCATCTCCCTCTTCGAGAGGAATCAGTTGTAACATTTTAGATCCCGTTATTTCTGGTGGTTTATATTGTCAATGATCTGTCATGTATGTACGTACGTCAATATGGAAAGACTATTCTAGTTCCGGACACATAAACTCAGTAGCATCCACTTACATAATTTTTATTTTCAGTAAACATTTAACGTGCCGGGTACATATTTAGAGCGCGCAATAAGTACGCCGAAGGCGTCGTAAAGTCGACCAGAGGTGGCACTAATACGAATTTATGTCGATGGACCCGCGGAGGCTCTCCACCGCTATCGATCCGCCTAGCTATATAGCCCAATAAATGTTTCAATTTTCAGCGACACCACCTTGTGATCGGGATGTTGTGTTTTATTAAATTTTTGTCTTAAAATTGTTATAGGGTGTTAAACCCGATGTTATTTGTCTCTGTTATTTGTGACCTGATCATCATTATTAACATCAACATCGGCTTGTCGACGTCCACTTTTGGACAAAGATTTTTCCTAATACGCGCCATTACACCAGGTCCTACGATTTATAGCTGGACATACATGCTGGCATTTGGTTTGTGGCAATTATAGCCTTGCTATTTATTACTTACATTAAATTTTGCCTCAAGGTTTTTAAAGAGGTCTCGTAGTCTCGGAGATGCAGCTGTTGACGTTAAAGTTAAAATTGCAAATTTTGTGAGCTTCTAAAAGCAGTACATCAAAAGGTTGCTAACAAAGAAGAGTGCCTTAAAACTTTCTGTCTTGTTATAGCGCTTGTCGATGTAGCGTCGTGTCGTATATAAACTATGTTTATCTGATTAATTCCACAAGTTTTATCAAAATTCTGAAGTCAGAAGTCAACCTTGCTGGCTTTGAGGAACGCGTAAGCTGAGCGTTTAACTTATATATCGCGTTAGCTGAGGAAATCTGGAAAATTTACATGAGAAAAGCCGCGGGGAGAGAGGGCCACGTTCCTGGGGACGTCTCGAGACGTCGTCTAACAAGGGACGAGAATGTTTGAGGTATCCAGAGCAGGCATGCGGAATACGACTGGAATATTTGATTGAAATCGTGAACGCGTTTAATATTGAATTTTTACTTGATTACATTTGTAGGCAGTTCAAACACAGCGGGAATTTTTGTTCACGTTCCAAATTAATAATGGCTACAGGAAAATGAATTATATTCTTTTGTGTATCAAAAATATGAACGAAGATTACGAAGTTTTATGAGTGACTCTAGTCCAAAATTCAAATTGAAATAATATCCCCATATTATTTCTAACTTAAACATTAGTTTGTGTTATAGAACTGATACACCAGAAACACTTTTTACGGTCTTAAGGCACACGGATTGACAGTGGCCTGATAATAAGCGGTCACTATGGCCTATAAACCTGCAGCATTTGGATAACAGTTCAAAGGCGGACTGGTTTGGGGAGGCCTGATGCCTCGTTTACCTGTAATTACATTAGTTCTCCTACCCTTCAAAACGGAACACAAAAATGCTATCATTGCTGTTTGGCGGCAGAAAAAAGGAGGTGGTAACCATTCAGAGGGATCGTGCACTAGAATATGCCCACCATTCTAGTAATACGAAAATACAGCGCTTTTATAGCATATTAAACTCAGATATAAGATATGTTTCACAAAACTATTTGTAATCAGAAGAACGAAACAACTTTTTCTATTATCAGACTTTGTTCGCAAACAAGATTAAACATATTCCCCTTGGCTGACATTAAAAGATAAATATGGTAGCATAGGCCCCACGTTGGGCGCCAAAGTTCGCGATATGCGGCCTACCACACGAGTAGTAATTAACACCACCCCGCGAGACCCCTCCCCCGCATGCTTCTAGCCCACACGTGCCCCCCTCGCCCCGCACCCCGGCGACACTCAGTGGGACACACCGATTGAATTAAACTTCGGCACGGTTGTTGTGGTTCCGATCCGAGGTTGGTTTTGTCGCCCGCGTTTTGTGCAACTGCGATTAAACTGGCAATACTTGTCCGGCATTTATTAGTTTTGCTCCTATACAGTGTTTGCTGGCTGCTAGCGAATGGAGCTGCGTTTGCATGTGGTTCGCATTTTGCACAGTTAATATCCTTTGATATTTGGAGTGTGAAAACATTCCCATTTTCACTTAATTCTGTTCTGCACTAGACTACACTGCACTGCATGATTAGTACGATCAACGAATACCTCCATAGTCTAGCTGATATAGTTACGCCTTACCATCCTAACATTTCAATTTCATTAATTGGATACGTTAGTCACAAAATGGCTCGTGGTAGATTAGTACGGCTTCAGAGAACCATTTTCAGGTAAGTCAAAAGGTTTATCTATTTAGGCTAAATGTTATATAACTGGTATATGAAAAGGACAACATTACAATTTGAGTATTGTAAATTACCTACTCTAACTAAACACAACTTTATTTGCAGAGTAAATTAAAAGCAATGTAATGATTAATTACAAGAACGTACTTAAGACAGTCATGAAACAAGCTTCAATGCGAGCCAAAGCTAAAGCAGAAAACTCTCAGTATTTAAAGAGCTATAAGATAGTCTGAACAAACTCTACTAACGATGCGAGAACAAAAACAAGTAGAACAGAATTAAAAAGACGAGGTTCCTTTTTAACCCTACGTTGTACGTCGCGTGGGCTCAATGTCAACAGTTATAAAGTTTTTCTCCCCATGGCACCGAGTCTCGGGAACAAGGAGCGTGGAGCACAGGTAGAGTGGGCCGAGTGTGGGGTGGGTTACACCTCCTAGAGCACAATTAGCGCGCGCGACTCAACACGGCTTCAGTTTTAAGAACACGGCTCAGAACACTCGGCATCATTCACGAGATGTGGCTCCACCTAGCGGGACTTTCCGCAGACATGTTAAAGGAATGTGAACGTAATTTGAGTTCCGTATTTCGAGCACGAACCACTTTCCTAATGATACACTTACTTAGTTTACAGAGAAATAGAGAGGTAAATACTATATCTAGTTGTGTAAGATTTTGGACAAAAAGCGTCAATTAGTCTTGTTAAGGTTGTAAAATGTATTTACACATTAATTGTTCAGGAGAATGAATGCCGTTAGATGTCATTGTGAAATTATCTGTGATGAATATTCTTAGCTAAACCTTATTTTTATTTATAATAATATCATTAAATGTATTACTGAAGGTTTATAGGCTGATTATGAATTAACTATTCCGTTGTATATATTATGAACCAATATTTTCTTTTATAAATATTAAAATCGCGGCAGTATGAGCTGTTTAACATTATAAATAACTATTTATAAGCAATGAAAATTTAATGGACGCTAAGTAAGGCAATTAGTGGGATAACGAGAAATACATAAGCACCAAGGAGGCACTAAATTTCCCTTGGCAATTAACACTAGTTCCACCAACCTAGCTTGTGAAGACGTACTTTATTGTTATGCTGAGAACAGTGCATGCAACTAAAGAGAGTACTGGGTAAGATTAGTTAACGTGATAATGGTGTGATGAAATAAACGAAGCAAAAACATATCAAAATTTCACATAAAATGAGATGTTAAGTTCTAAAACAATTGAAAATCTATCTCTGCACTATCTTTTTTAATTTGTCAGCAGGTAGATGCCAATACGTGAGCAGTTTTATTTAAATTTGTATTGTATTATATTTTATCGCTAATTGTACTAATTTTTTTGTTCATTTAGAAATGTAGACATTTTGCGACTAAGACGATTTGCGATTTGTACGTAGTGAGAAACAGGTAATTTGCATTTTAATTGTTTAAGAGAATCAGACAATTAGCGTTTTAGGTAATCCGCGCCCGACCTATTAATTATTATTAAGGTGCATATAGAGTTATATTAAACAACAGAGACATCAAGCCAGTCCAGCAGATCCAAACAGACACATTTCTATATACATTTTATAGTGACACAAACTGTTAAATATATAATAAAATAACTAAAGTGAAATAATGACAGAACAACAACAATTTTGTGTTTGTGTAAGATAGATATTTATGTCGACTGTGTCGAGCCGTGAAAAGAAATTGTGACAAAACATGTCAAGTGCCATTACCTTAATAGTGTGGTGGAAGTAGGACAGCAAGTCAGCATGGATGTAGTTTTTACAGAAACGAGACTACTTACATTTACACGAGTACTTTTCAAAAGAAAACAATTACAATTTATGTGGAAACTGATAAAAGGTATAAAAGGGTTATTGTTATTTATCTGCATTAATATAAACCCGGAAAAGAAAAACAGGAAAATAACAAAAGGTTTGCTCTTAAATCCCCGGGACTACCAAACATATTTTAAAATGTTTACACTGTCGAAATGCTGATTTGTTCCTCATGAACATAAATAGGATATTTTTATCTTAGGAAAAATACAGGACAGAAAATCTACTAAGGAAGAAATAAAAAGTTCATTTCTACCTATACATATTATATTTAACGTATGAGGTTATTCATTCAGAGTTCATCAAGCGTATAAACATTACGAAGTGAATGTACAACTATACTTTTGAATGTGAAAAGAACGTTTGATAGACTATGAGAACTTTTAAGTACTCTGTAAAAGTCTGATGTATGTAATAAAGTCAAGCCCTTTAATAAGAGGAAAGGGTATTTACAGCCTGAAATGAAAAGCGCATGTATGAAATGTTAACAGCGTTTACACTACTTAGCACAACAACATTCTATTTAGCTTGCTAAACAGTCGTAAAAGGAAAGGCATATGTATACGATCAGTCGGCAATCGATCGATGTGTAAAGTCAGGTAATGATCTTCATAGGTAGGTCTATAGCCGTACTCCAGTTTCTCGTGTCAGTCTTGGGTCGTCTATAAAAAATCGTTTATAAATGTACCACGTATACTCGTGAAACAAAGGATTTTGACTTTGATCGTTCTAGCAATCTCTGTTCATATTGTTTTCTTTAGTGAGACATTGCAATAGTTTTTCTGGTCTTAATGTCAAGTTTCTTTGGTGTACTCGTATCTGGATATAATTTATTATATGTTACGTTCCACAACTATGAATATAACATGGGTTATGTTTACAGTTACACCTCATACCATGAAGCAAAATAATTTTTCGTAGCTCACAGTTTCCCCTCGACACTAATTGGTTATTAAATTAGATAACAGATGATTTTAATGTGCATCTGTTATCTAATTTAATAACCAATTAGTGTCAATCCTGAAGGAAAAAACTTTGAGGTGAAACTATGAGCTACGAAAAAATATTTTGCGTAATGGAATGAGGTGTAGTGTTAAATGAAAATACAATAGATAAAATGGTGGAGTATAGTCGCACTGGAAAGCATATACCTATCTGTCCATTGTCGTTGTATCGCTACTATCTGGTTCTAGACGGGAGTCGCGGTACCAGAGACACTCTTATAAGCAAGAACCACTTCAACAGTTCATGCATGATTTTATTGAATGTGCCAGCTGGAAGCTATAAGGGATTTCCCACTTGTAACTATACTTAGTGATGTTGCACGTTGATACCTGAGGTACATTTCGATTGCCATTTTAGCATTGGAAACAACTTCAACTTGAGCTGCTAGCTGATCTTACAAATGGAATTTCTATATTCAATGGATCCAGTAGCATTTTATACGGTAGCTTTCATGCATATTGATTACTATGAATATCGTTATTTCTATTTGGTGACTGGCGTTTGTTACGATGTGTTCTACGTACAACACTATTAAGCGTAGAGATAATAATATCCCCCTCCCCCCACTCCATACAAGCGAACAGATTTAATCACCTACTACTATTACAGGGACACCAACCTGTCCGTACATGTTTGTGAGCGTAAATTATTGTAGGGCTGTTGCACCCAGCGCGTGAGCATAGTCAGTTGAGAGAGTGATCTCGAGAGATGTTATACTACGTAGTAACTTTATCCCGGCGGGTGGCGGGCGCGAGCCGAACGACGGCAGGCCCAGTAGTGCGTACTGCCAGCCGTGATCAATTTTGTGGGCGACGTTAAATTGGCGGGGCGAGATGAGTATCGCTTCTTTACGTAGTAATGTCTACAGGTCATACCATGAAGCAATAGTACATTGTTACCCTAGGGGTGAAACTAACTTATTTAGTCCCGAGATGAGGGACTAAATAAGTCTTTAACCCATGGGAAACACTATGCTTTTCATTACGAATACAATGAAAGTAAAAATAAAACCATGAATTAGCTAACGAAAAAAATAGTGTAATAAATGAAGATTAGATGCCGCTTTCACTCCTATTTGTTTTTTTTTTCTGTAGTCGGCCAGTTATTCGGTCATTATTTTTCATTTTCATCACTGAAAAAATTGTAAATATTTTGCCCAAATCTATGTTATTTTAAATAAATAGTTGAAAGTAAATCGTAATAAAGTCATTTAAAAAAATATATTCTTTAATTAATACTTAACTTTATGTTATTTCAATTTTACATCGCGCTGTAGTTGAGTGGCTGTATAGAAAGTTGGAACATGGTTCAATAGAAATCTGAAAATAGAACTCGTTGTCTTTTTATAATTTGACAGCTGTCAGTTGAAAACGATTCTCTCTAGGGCTGAAAGTTTCAACCCGCTCCTCAGGCAACTTCAGACCTACTTTCCGACTATGAGCAATGAAAAATAATTTTTCGCACCTCATATAAGTTCTTACCTTCATGATTAACCTGTAGTATGACCTGTAGTATTATTTGCTGCTGTGCTGTGCGCACTACTTATCTGGCAAGAAGGTTTTTTAGCAATGACTTTTTTCCGTATGTATGGAAAATTTAGAAAAATATTTTCCTAAACTTAAATAACTATGCCACGCGTAGCGGCGTAGCATGGTTAGTTCCTTAGTTTTTTAGCAAAAACATTTTTCATGTCATTGTATGCCGTGTGGTTCCCGGCTTAAAATAAGGCCACCGTAAATCTTCCTGTGGGTGTCTAAGGGATTGCACCAGGGATGAACGCAGCGTTCTACTGTGTATATTAAGACCATTATTGCGATCACCAATTCTTCTGCCAAGCGTGGTGATTATGGCAAATCCTCCAATGGAAAGCCACCAAAAGAGGCATTCTATTGGGGAGGTTTTTGGCAGTGGACGTATATAGTCCGATGATGATGATGAATTATTGTCATGAAGCAGATATTTTCGTCCAGTCACGTGTTACATATTAACCTCATATTTATACCTAACTACTTACAGCAGTCTTCAAATATTGTATTGCTGTATAAACCAGCAGTACGAGATGGCGTTTCGGTTTCTGGGTTATTTCGACCAGGAGGTTAAACTACCCGGTTACCTCCTTCGCTCTACTATTTAACTATTAAACCGGACCGCCGGTGAACTAACGTATTCATGAGTTTGAGAATACTACCCCCTATTTTACGAGCGGTGGTCGCATTGAATCGGAAAGGTACCTACGAACCTATTTGGAGTCCGGCTATGTGAAATATTACGCAACCATATGTTGCGTAATTTGATGAGGGATTCACGAAATGTACCGAAAGGGTTTGTCCTCAAAGTGGCTTCGTTTGGGGTAGATTGTTGTTATATGGAAACGATAAAATAATATCTCGGTGGATACTCAAAAACATACTCATTTCATTAAATTTTGCCCTTTATGTATATATTTTGTAATTATTTGAATTATGGTTTATAATAATAAAGAACATAATTACGTAATCTGAATAAATATGTATTATGCCGTACCGTCCACTTCGTTAGGAGATTTCCGTTTCCGATCTCAAATATTTATATTTAGAACGAGCTGTCAGCCAATTAGACGGTTCCGAATTCAAATTGGCAGTTCGTTCAAGTTGACAGTGGCCAGGTGGCCTTCGCACGCGGTGCACGTCTCGAAAATCGAAATTTATTCCGTAGACATTTTAACGACCCGCTTTGAAGTGCTAGAAAATGATCGTAAAGCTATTTCTGAGTACGAAATGATGAGTTCAAACGGTGTTTGCGTGAAAATTAATGTTTTAATAACATACCACAAATTGTTGTCAATCAAAATGGGTTTATATTTGTATACCTGTATTGTTTTGGGAAGTTTGGCAAAGCGGTTATTGTCGACTTAGGTGAGAACCTTTGAGTATTTCTGAGAACCGATAAGACAAGTTTCTGTTTGGGTTTCCATATAAGTTTCAGGAATTACGTAATAATATTTTTTGACCTACGGAAATTTAAATCATAAAACAACGTAAGTACATTGGAAGAAAAAAAAAGAGATTTTTTTAAGCTTAGCTGAACCTTTTTGAACTAAAAGACAAAAAAGCAAATAAAGCCGTGGTAAAAAGCGAGAGGCTTACTAACTACGCTACACAAGACATCTGTCTGCGGCTGGATTTATCTTAGGACAAATTGCATCGCCCGGGCCGGCGGGCGGGGGCGTGCGGGGCGCGGCGGCGTTGGCGGCTCGAAGCCATCCTTTGTGCAAATGAGACGCGTAACAATGTCGAAAATGGTTCTACCAAATTAATATGTTTGTACAACGTAAAATTATACATTGAACATTAAATCAACACTGTTAATAAATAGGATACAGTTGGTTTAATCATAATACTAAGTTCAAGCTACAACTTTGTAGACGATTAGGATTCCCATAAGTATTTTTTTATTTGTTTATCTAGAGCTCATGGAATTTAACTCATTTGAGTTGAGTCAATTAAACATAATCTTGTAGATGCAAAATAAAAAACTTTATTATCCAATTAATCTCATTCATTACAAATTACGAAGCTGCAATCATTGGCACTCAGCCAACTAAACAAAGCTGCCCCCAAGCCAGGCACAACAAGTTGACAAAATTCATCCCTTCAACTCGGTTTGTTTAAACGTTAATTATCGTTTTATTTATGTTGGGAATATTCTAATTTACCCGGAGCTAATACCCGGCCTGTTCCCAGAGACGAGACAAGACGGCGCCTGTCCCGCCATCTGACAGGTGTCTTACGCGTGGTCGGATTTATCTTGAGATAAATTGCTCCCGGCTCCAGCGGCTACAATCGTGTAGAACTTGTATGTCAGAAGGATATCTGGTCAATTTTTGAATAGAAAACGTTTATTAATTTGTACATTCATCTTCACCATAATAATTATCTACAACTCATAAAAACTGTATATGCTAGTGCGTAAAGCAGCATTTGCCAAGTTTCAGTCTATTATTTGTGAATTCAGCCAATTACGTTTCGTAAACCTTCTTTCGGTTATCTGGTGGACTAATTAGATCTCGGGTTGCAATAACATCGCCGTCGTAGTAACATTATGAGTTGCATTGTGCGCCTAGCTTATAAGTAGCGAAGTAGTACAGAGGTAGCTAGCACTAACAGTGAAAGCCAATCAGTGGAACAGCACTAGCAGTCAAGTCTATTGTAATAATCTTTTTAATATATTTTAATTATTATAATATTTTAAATATATTTTCGTGTATAAGTAATAAAGAATATTTGATTTGAGTATCGAAATGTAATCGCATTACATGTGTAAAGATTAACTAGAATTTTGTAAACAAATTACGATCAAAGTTGATGTTGTTTTGTAAACACTTGAAAATAAGTCTTATTTACCAATTATGCCCTTTGAAAGACCATTTGCAGTTTGGATGGATCCTCTACCACCTTGAGCGTCTCCCTTTAGCACTTGTTTTAAAAATGCAAAGGGTCATCTGTCTATGTATAGTCTCGAAATTGTCTCAGAAACGTACCTCGACCTCGATTGGACCTTTTTTGAATATTTATAAAAGGAGACACAATTTCATTTTGGTGGACGTCTCTTCGAGCGAATAAGCAAATACATTTGTTCCAAATAAAATTTTGTTAAGTGACAGTCACACAAAATCGAATAATAAACGATGTCTGGGTAAAAAAAGCTCAAATCCCTTTGATGGTGGAATCATGAAAGCATTAAATACAATTTACTGTGTTATTTATGTTACACTTTTTTCACGCGTTGAGTGGTGTACCCTGGGAGAGGCTTACGTGAACATAAGGTGGAACCTAGTACTTGATATCTGAAGATATCGTGCAATACGGAACAATACAAGAGTGAAAATACAAAACAGAACAAATAATGCGAAGTACGTTCAAATATATTGCAACTAGACTTTTCGTATGTGACAGTAAATTTTACAGTTAACGAATAAATCCTACCAAACTCAATACTTTGGTAAATTTATTTTTGTATCATATCAAGCAAGATATGTTAGGCTTTATAAATATATATTAGATATATTGAAACAAAAGTATTAACCGTCTGTATAATTTATAAACTGTTAAATAAAAAAACAATTTCACGTCTGGATTGGAATCACAATAGTACATGTTAATTACATCGTATTAATTAAAAAATATTTTACATTCCGATCGATGTCAGTTGACAGGTTTCAAAATATTTACGAGGTACAATTATTCGTACCAATTGATTAACTGGACTGAAGTAATTACAGGTGACAGTGTTAATGCAAATAAAGTTTGAACATCATTAATTACGGGCGTGTGATCGAAATACCTACTCGTCAGATAATATATATTTTTTTGTATTATCGTCAATTTTTTGTATTTACGGCCTGAAGCAGCAAATAGGTAGGCAGCTCATTGCTTTCTTACATAACTTTTTTTTATGATTATAATGTAATAATAATACATTTAATAAGAATAATAAATAAAAGGCAAAAATAAACATTATCAATTATATTTAACATAATTATTTTAGTTTAATTTGATTGTGTTTTTGTTTTATATATCTTATTAAATTGATTTCACCTGTAACGGAAGTTATTAATTAATACATATATGTCTATGTCTATCACGACTAATGTACACGAATCTACATTAAAACTTTGCGTATATATAATTTTTTTAACAAGAAATTTTTAAGGGAATTGGGGGAAAGCAGCAAACTGTATAAAATATTAACAGTCTACTATTTCATCCACAATATAATGTCACCCGCTTCAGAATTTACTCATGCCATTTACGTCAAACAAAATAGATAGCTAATTGTTTTTGTGCTCTACAGTCGATACTTAATTTAATTAACATGAGAGAGCGCCTGGAGTTTGTCTTATTTAATTACAGACCGTTAATAAAATATTTACTAGAATTTATATATATGAGCCTGAACGTTTGCGGGGATCGCGAACTCCGTAGGCGGTAGGTGGGAGCCTGAGCCTGAACTCTGACCCTGCTAGATGGACCGACAACCTTAAAAAGGTAGGTGTAGCAGGATAACGAAGGCCTAATGTGGACAGTGGACATCAGCAGGCTGATGATGGATCGTTATAGGTTGAAAGCCAACGAGAATGCAGCAGCAGTTTTCCATATCAAGAGGAAAGCGCAAGAATTTATTGGTGTTTCTTAAAGTATCGGAATTATTTAAAAGAAATCATAAACTAGTTCTTTACGAGCTCCGATTGGTAACGTATTATGTATCCATGAATAAACATTTAAACACAAGCAATTTTTTTATACATATTTACAATTTTATACAATTTTGTTTCTGAATTCTTACAAAATACAATTGGGTACAGCTTTTTTAATGTATTAACTTGATTGACTATTGTTAGATATCAGTGCTAAATAAACAAGAAAAAATTACGGCTCATACATACTTTGGCTTATTTCTGCTAACATATTCGATATCCCGCTACAACTCAAGATTGTGTCTACTTTGTCTAAGAAACACAAAACAGTGTCACTTTGTAACGTAACACGTAACTGAGTAGTAAAAACGTACCTTTTGGTCTTATTTTGAATTAAACCATAAAATTTAGCGTAGCTAGTATCAAATAAAAGTAGTTACAGCGCTAATGGAAAGTGCTCGACGCGACTTCAGCCGAGTAGTAGAGTTGGTAGCTAAAGATGCAATCTGCATACATTAGCCTAACACCTCTCAGTTTTGACACCTGCTCTCGGCGCAGAGTATGCAAGTGGTAGATGGATGGCACAAACATGTCAAGAATAAAGATAGTAGTTTCGAAGTTGAAACTGTCATCACGTCAGAAGGATTGCAAGATATATAGTTTTATTCGCCAGGTAGTTTAGTGGAAAAGTTTGAAGTGAAAAGCTACCGCAGTAGGGCTTAACTTCCTACTGAGTTTTTTTTAAGTAGCTGATATTTTTTACAACTTATTGAAACTGATTTTATTCATATAAACCACTTATTAAAAAATTAAAGATTGTGAGTTTATTCGATGTAATCCCCAGAACTACTAAAAAACTTTTAAAAATTATTTTACTGTTTCAATTGACTGTAATAGATATTTTTTACTTCAGTAAAACTCGATTAACTATAGGCAATGCCAGGGGCGAGAGGGTAGTAATTGGATAAATTACTTTAATTAATTACGAGGGGAATATTAAACTTACTATGTAACTCAGAATTACGGCGTTTCACTACATTTTAAACATCGCCACAACTTTGTCTATATATTAATATAAGGTATATATAACAATTTAGATTCTTGCTAAGATTAATCTCGCCATATAGCTAATAATAACTATGTTATAAATTGATAAAGCGTTACAAATGCCTTAAATAGTTAACAGCTCAGCTATCGGGCGAAGTTAAATGCCTTGCGAGGGTTGTCACGTCAAAGTACATTTTAATAATGCACCCGCTCGTTTAGTATGAAAATTAGCTGGCGAGCAACGCGTGCCCCCGACCCTGCGCTGCGCTGACTGCTGGTTTATTGATGGTGTACCCGCATTATATACCTAGACATCCCTATCACAAGTTGCTTGGGTAATTAATGTCCTCTTAACTTCTCGTCAACATCGGAGGATAAAATTTGCATTGTTTAAAGGCTTTTCCTGGAGGTATAGTATTTTCAACTGAATATTACCCTGTTTTTGCTAAATATAAGGCACATAGTGCCCTGTTAGCCATCTTAGTCTCGAACTGCTGTTGCTGTCCATCATCATTCAGCAGTTTTATGAGCACGCAATTCGAATGGTCACACCGCCGAATTCAAGTGGGCTTATAATCATTTTAGGCCACTTTATATGTCATCTTTTTTGGTATAGTTATTGATTCAAGTAGTAAATAGAACGTACATACACTTTTTAGTGTCTAAACTACAGATAAAGCTTTATCATTCGTAATTTTTTTTATTGTTTGTTATGATTTTTGTGTGCGTGTGTAATAAAAAGTTAAATAAATAAAATATGGTACGGCGGGTTATACCTTTAAATACTTACAGGTCATAACCATGAAGCAAAATAATTTTTTGCACCTCATAAGTCACCTCAAAGTTTTTACCTTCATGATTGACACTAAATTAAAAAAAAATTAAATAACAGATGATCTGTTATGATTATTTGTTATCGAATTTAATAAACAATAATGAGGTGCAAAAAATTATTTTGGTTCATGGTATGACCTGTAGATAACCACTATTCAAAATATAAAACAAATCAGTTTTTTTAGGGATAGCGGGAACTTTCTTTTGGAATTAGCTTGTTGCGCCTGCCATGCTGCTATAACTGGCGATTAGTTTACTTACATGAAACATCAACGTTGAAAACAGGGCCGTAGTTTCGGCCACCAATAAATTTCAAAGTTTCACTGTTAACCAAAGTTTGGCAATCTGCATGAGTGATATTAGAGATATAATGGATTAGATTATTGATGTAGTGGTGTACATGCAGGGGCAATTATTTAAGTATAAGTAGTTTATTCTAGTTTCTTCGATAATTTTCTTATAAGTAGGTACATTACATATAAGTGTGAATGTTAGTTTATTAGAAAGTAGATTTTTCTTGATGTTTCTTAATTATTCACACCCTCATATCTGAAACGATTTTTGATAAATTTGTTAAAGTGATATTTTATCAACACAATTTTTTTTGTAATAGGTTTAATATAATTACCGCTGAAATATTAATATTATATAGCCAAACAAAACACAATATTGATACAATATGTCCATTTAAGTAAGTGTCTTCCATTTGCGAAACAATTGTTTCTAAAATGTAGTTTAAGATCTTAAATGAAGTAGAGTTTAAAATGTTTCAATGTTTCTACTCCCGGTCCCAGTCACATATCTCAGTCGTGGATCTGTAACCAATCGCGAAAAACTACCTTCACGCCTGAGATCCGACACGTGACTTGATTTCTAAGTTATAATATCTTTAAACCAACACCATAGGTACAGAGTACAATAGAGACGTACTCTATATCTTATATAAAAGGCCCAAGAGCATCCAATTAATAGGTTGTCACCAGTTAAGGATTATTAATTTGATTAATTGAAGTTGCGAAACCGTGCTAAAATAGTAAATCTAAATAATAAACACTAAATAAAAAGTCTAGTAAATACACTGGTGACATCAAATAGTTATCCTCAGCTGTTTGAATTATTAATTTTATTATTATTATTAATTTACTACAAATCAATCATTAAACATTTTATTAATATTAAAATAACGCTAAGTTTTAGTTATCACAGAGATTCGAGCAAGTTAAACAGGAGAGGTAGAGAAGAGAAGTGTGGGCATCAAAACCAATGGTTTCGCATAAATCAAACAGGATTTGAATTGGACGGTCGCGCGGGCCTGTTACCGATGTACTGCCTATTAAATCCCTTTGGTTTTCTATTTTTTCCTCGCCTATTCGGCAGCTCTGATTGTTTGCCCGCGTTTTCTTATTCGGATTTACCATTTACAACGAGATTTTCTGGCGTTTTTAATCGAGAATAATCATTATACTTGACGTGGACAATTTTGTTTGTTGTTGAATTGTATTTATGTAATAATGAGTTTTCATATTAAACGGTATGTTTTAGTATTCATATTTGTCCTATTGTTTGTTTATTAATAATTAATTATTGTTTATTAAGATTTATGCAACAAATATTTTTTATACAACTTATTGCCTAGTTTATAAAAAAAAAATGTTCCAACTTGAGATTCTAACTTCTTCCACCATGTTAGATATTTAGCAATATATTGAAATAAACTAGGCCAATATCTAAATGTCTATCTCATATAAGTCTTTAGAAGCAGGACACTCTCTAACATTTATCAAACTCATAAAACGGAAGATAACTGTGAGGGATCTCTGGCAGCCCTAGCTGCAAGCCCTCGAAGTAACACTTATCGAACATAATAATCAGGATCGGTGTTCGAGTACTGTCATTCCGCGTCAAAATCGCGCGGGGTGCCGTTAGAAATTTTCCGGGTTCTTTAACGGGATTCATTCATAACTCACGGGCGAGTGGAGCGTTCGAATATTTCAGGCCGCTGAAGCCCCACCCCCATAAATTCCGCGCGTCGGGTTGCCAAATTAGGCGCGAGAAACGTCGACTTATTCCCCCCATTACCCCCGCCGCTGCCGATGCGGCCGAGGCCAAGCGAACAAGACTTTTAAGAAAACTTTCCACGTGGTGTCGCAGGTGCCATAGTAATAAATTATAATACCCTCGTGCATTGAAAGTTGGGAATAGCCGCTGAAACGTTGAAATCGAACTTGGAATTCAGCGTTTTAAGAAAATAAATCATGATTCAAGTCGCATTTATTGAATTAGATAGAGATTAGGTTAGAATGTTAAGCTGTTTATCGAGAACGGTGCATGCGATGTGATTCAAATAATCACATCGCATGCAGCGTTAAAGAACCCGGATCAGCTTAAAGGTTGATTCTATTAATCCATATCCGATAACAGTTACTGAAAATTCAAATGACAGAGTAGGATATCAGTATCAGCGGAGCGGTGTTTCAAATAAATTCTTAAATTGGACCGTGTACACCTGACAAATACACGCTCCAATTTTTGCATGCGGAAAAAATCCCATTTGGCAGCGCGAATTGAGGCATAGACAGTTTTGAATTTTGTGTATACATATACACGCGGTTATACCTTTGAACATTTAATATTCCATTTATACCAGTTCGGTGAAGACAAGCCTATAAAAATATCGTGCAAACCTCATGCACTCTGTTAAGAGGGCTATACAAACTAGTTTCCTATACAAACTTTATACTGAAAGGCAGAGTCTAATATGCAATAATATGTAAAATCTAATGAAACGAAGAAAAAAAGAATCTAATGATATATAAGCATTAAGAACTAGATGAATTTGGACAGATTCCTATTTTTTTTTCTTCAAAATATTGTCGTCATTAAATTATAGAGATTACAAGTTTTCCATTGGTTATTTATTTAAAATAAAGTGTTGATAAATTAATAATCTGTACAAATTTAACAATTACGTACTGTTAAACGTAACATTACATTAATTGGCCTTTCCATTTTAAAGATATCTGAACTAAAAGTTTTCATGGCTGACAAGTTTATAATAACCCTCGCTAAATGTCAAACTATCAAGTTATAGGTTTCTAAGTAATTAAACAATCTTCCCTATTCCAAAAGTAATTATGTACACATGTGGATAACAAACTGTGTGAGAAACAAGCTTATAGTAACAATCGAATGAACTTCCGACCAATTTACTTTATGTGTAAGCCATTATTATAATTGCTAACAGTTTCGAAGTCGGGCCCGGTTGAGTTGAGACCGACGCAGCGGTGCCAACTGAGATGAACTCACTCAAACATAAATTGTATTAACATAAGTTTTCTCTGTAAATTTCACGTAGATATTTCATTATTCTGAGAAATGATTAAGATTTAATAGATTAAACTATAAGTGTAGTATTTAAAGAAATTATATTTCAAATCGAGTAAAACGAATGAAATAGCAATATCAATGATAAATATTATAATAAGAAAAAGACAAAATACAAATATCTATACTTCTTAAAACAAGGAGGAACTAAGAACAGTAACAATAAACACGTAACAATACGTAATCAATACCTACGGATCATACATAATAATGAATATACAGATAATATATATATGGGCGAATCAATTGTTCTTTGTCTTTTGACGTCAAAAAGGCTATTACAGAAATATTCTACCGTCATAAAACTGACTTTAAATCTAAACAGTTGAAAGTTTATTGAAAATAGGTTTCTAAATATTAATTTTTATGACTATTATTTGGATCTGAATGCTATTGTTAAAATATTTGTTACTTATGTATATTATATATTTTTCATAGAATCTTATCTAATAAATAAAAACGTTAACTTCGCGTGTCTGTACATTGAAGATATTTGCAAAAAAAAATAATTGGGGGGGTCTAAGGATAAGTAACAGAACACATTACGACCTTTTTTGATTTTTTTTCTGTTTATCTGTTTGTTTGTGAGCGCATCACTTAAAAAACTACTGAACCGATCGTGATGGACTTTTCACAGAAACATAGTGCTTAATTCGGTGTAACATATAGGCTTTATTGAATTTCAATCGGTACAGTCAATTAAAAGTTATACGAATTTATATTTTTCGAAAACTCGCATACACTGCAAGTTGTCTAGGGTGTAAATGCTCGACTGAATTCGTAAGCGGGAGCGGGTATGATACCAATGTAATGTATTTGAGTTTTTGAAAACTTTAAATTCACATAAATTTTGGTTGATGGGCTGGACCTGGACCGGGACTGGGAGCGGAAGTGGGAACGGAGCGGATTCTGTAGTCCACGCGAGCGGAGCCGCAGGCGCAGCTAGTATTATAATAAATTGATAGTGAAAATGAAACCTTTTACATTTCCTTGCAAAGCGACAATTTTTACTTGGTTATCAGTTTCAAGGCATTCTCGAAAACTAACTTGCAAAAAAAAAGGACAAAGAAAAGTTGATTTACCCACACACATGGTGAGTACCTAATTTATAGCGACGCGATTCCCAAAACGGAAGACAAATGAATCACGAATTATTATCAATAATCATTGAGTTTAATCGAGATACCAGCAAAGAGACCGATTTCAACTAAATATAATTTAGTGAATGTAACTCGGACGGAGAGCATTCGGCAAGTTAAAAAAATGTTACCAGTACGAAAAACCATACTGTGCTTGTCAAATAGTACCAAGTAAAAAAGCCAAGTACAATTTTTGTCTCCAGTCAGTAATATTTTACTATTATTATATACTTACAATTATATTGATTACCTACTTATATTGGTTACAGGAAATCAAGTAAACTAGGCTCAAATAAAACGCAACCAAAATTTGGTATTAAATGAAAGTTTGTTATATCCTTGAGGTTTTAAGAAAATAAAATAAATAGTATTTTGCGAGAAAAATACCCAGCTACGGTACGTATTTAATAAAGCACGAATCAATATCAATATCTCGCGTCACAATAATCATCGAGCATAATCGAGATTCCAACAATGGGGCCGGTTCCACAATGACCGGTAATTTAGCGAATGTAATTCAGACGGGCGAGCGTTTGGTAAATTTAATTTTATCTCGGTATAAACCCTCCACGGTAATAACTCATGGAGACCACAGAGCGGGCCCGGGTGCCGTAATATTGGTAAGCTACTGAAAAATATGCCATTCAACGCTTTGGGAAAGTAAAGATATGAGTAGTGGACGTAAGATAAACAAGAATACTTCCAAGAACTGATACATATAACTGTAGACATTTCCTTAAGAATTAATTTGACTGCTTTCCTATTGCTGTTAGCAAAATGTTTTAAGTACTAAGACTATTGTGCTCTTTTGTAATAAATATTTTAGGTACGCAAGTTTCTAAATGTCTAGCTTCTCTGGTGTTGGCAACGGTTTCAGCTTATCTTTGGAATCCTAGAATTTTTTTCCGGGTAAAAAATAAGCTTATTTCTTTCTATGTGCATGAAAATGAAAGTGTTTTAAAAATCGGTTCGGCAGGTCCAGACGTTAACTCGAGCAAACTTACTTTACTTATTACATTATATAGTGAATAGTTCATGTTACAAAGTGGAAGCTGTTCATGTACTAAATAACATAGTCGTTTTGATCGTCAACTTCGAAAGCTACAAATCCGTAAGGGGCGATGCTAGTGGAATGCTAAACTTTACATTTGTTAGGGCCGACGGAACAGAGCAATAGAATTAATTCAATCGACACAACTTTGCATTCAGGCCCGAAGAGGCGATTGTTCCTATTCATGTCGGCAAAATAAGGGAAACCTCAAAGGGTTAGGCCTCTGAGTCACGAAATAATTGATGGATACGTATACACTGATTGTAACTCTGTTATTGTACTCGTATTAATTTATCAGTTAGTAGAACCAGGTCGTCCAAATATATATCTATCAAATTTTCAAAATAATCCTGTTACCTGTGGTAAAAATTTGTCATACTATGGTTTATACCATAGTATGACAAATTTTTGAGACTATTTATTTTCGGAAGATGCATTGCTACGTTATCGTTAAAAGATAGAGATAAAACACCAAAGAAGAATTTTCGGCTGACATCAGAATTCGGTCGGAGGTAAAACAATCGGCAGAAATTGTCGAAAGCTGAAACAAAATTGGACACTACCTACATGCAGACACCGCCACGACCGTAGGATTCATTACGAATTGTTTTTGTTCTATTTCGCCTTCACTGTTAGACTCAGTGGTCAGTGGAACGAGGGGATTACAACGTACAAATGCACAAAAAGTAGGGCTTATTGCACAAACTCTGACTTCTCTAGAGTCATTGAGACTGGAACTCTAAGAATAAAAGCTATAAAACGAACATCAGGACGCTAAATACTAACGCAACCGCTTTCCTCATCAAGGTTGAACCCTACTAACGCGTGTCGTGCCACACTTTGCCAATAAATACAACGTGTTTCGGGTGGGCTAGTTCCCGCCTCGAGTAGTATCACAGCGGCAGGGCGGGCCGCAAACTTTAGCACGCCTCATTGCCTCAGGGTTCTTTCACATGCAGCCGCACGCTGCCGCATGCGTTTTTGGACCTTTTGATTATTTGTTGGTGACGTGGAGAAGGAAACTTTGACAGGTACCGCACGGTATATGAAGTCAACCGAATTAATACGAATGCGCCCTTGTATATGCGCCTTGTGTGTAGCTTAACCCTCAGACGGTTAACTGCATACACGGAAAATCACACTAAGATACACGAGCAAAAGTTGTAAAGTCTAAATTGCAATAAACTTGGAGTGCCTGTAACGTCGGTCGAATCCCGTACACAGTTTAAAAATAAATAATATAAAATATCTTTTCACGACACTTCCCGGAAATGTTCTCGTTATTGTTCAGAAATCAAGATTCAGTTTTACTTCTCTGATCGCGGTACACGAGACAAGACATTAATGTAAAAACAGGTCATTACCGTTTGTTTGGTTCATTAAAGTCCTGTTTTATAACATAACCAATCAAAATTGTTTTTTTTTCTTCAAATATTATGGGTCTTTCATTGTTTATTATTACAGGTTCAATTGTCATAGTTTAAGAGTAATGAGAGAGTTAGCCGTGTGGTTTCGGGCTTAAAATAGGGTCACCCCCAATCATCCCGTGGGTGTCGTCAAGGCGACTAAAGGATTGCAGTCGGGACGGGCAGCAACGTTCTCCTGTATATATTAAGATCATTACTGCGATGATCCCCCCAAAAGTGGCATTCTATTGGAGAGACTTATGTTGAGCAATGGATACGTCCATTGCTGATGATGAAGAGTTAGGAACTGTTTTGTGTACAGTCCGCGACCACAATATATCCGTCGTGTACCCGCGTGGAGCATCATCAGCAGACTGAAATAAGCCTCAACCGCGACAACAATGCAGATCACGTCACGGCGGAATTATCTCGCGGCGCCGACGATCAATTACGCCGACAACTACCCGTAAAAACCGGCAAGGAGGATTTACAGCGAATTTGTGATGCTCATTTTGTTTGCTGTTGCAGCTCCTGCAGACATTCGTCAAGATAAACAGGTACGTGTGGACTGGTCATATGCGATTGGATGCGTCCGTATTATTACCAGTATTAAATATTAGGTAATCTGTGTCTATTATATTGAAAAAAGGAAATAACGTAAGAACTAAATTTTGTTATTGTTTATATTGTTTATTGTTAACATTATGATAATTTACACACTGTCTTAACTCTAACACAACTCATATGAGTATATGGGCCGCGCATGCGTTATGGAACGACAGACAGGGTATGTCCAGAGAAGTCCCAATAGGTCATATAGCCCGTGCCGGGGCTACCTCTCAATATTTACGACAGGTTTAGGTACCTAGACGGTCTGTATTAAGACTAGGTAGCACGATATAACAAATATGAGAATTTTATAAGGACTAGAAGTATATAAAATATAAGAGCTTATATATTATTATTAAGATTCTTTAAATCAGCAAAGTTGTTTAATTATTATCGACAACATTTTTGGTTACGTGTTGTTTCGTAGTCACTTTACGTGTAGTACTTAGTAGCTCGCCTTTCTCCGTTATCTGCAGTTATCTGTGAGAACCATTAGATTGGACTTTTCATATTACCCGAGTTACCTATCTAATATCGTCACTACTAATAAATGTAAAAAAATCAAGAATTATTTTTTACTTTTCACCCTTACGATACTAAAAATGTGAAATTATTGTTATAATTTTTATTTGACGCTATAACGCTCATCTGCTGTTAAACGAGCATAGTAACGTCACCCATTCGATTCCATGCCGAAAGTGTTTTAGTTCACGTTTGGTTTCCATACCTACATACATACATACACGCTCACGCCTTGGTCCCATAGGGGTAGGCAGAGACGATGTATCGCCACTGTAAATTGTTGCGAAAATAAATTAATGTTGTGTTACTTCATCGTATAAATTGTTTTATTTTTTCGGAATTTAATATGAATAGTGCCCAAATATCCTATTGATATAAACATAACTCAGTGAAAAAACTATACTTATAGGCGCACATATAAAGATTCGTGAATCACGAAAATTCGTCCTTTGTATTTCTATGTTGGAAGGTAAAGGAAGAATAAAAATAATGTTGTATCGTCAAATAAATGAGCCCAATTACGTAGGTTTGAGTTGCAAATTTAAGTGTCTGAAGCGCGAGAACCCCACAATCCGCAAAGCGGCCGCAGGGTGGGCAATAAAACAGAGACAATAGGACGGGATCGAGTCGGAACGAAATTATCTCGTAGAGACGACGCGGATCAATTACAGGGGTGTCGAGAATTAGAGCCCCACGGCGAACCGTGGAATAGGTGAAGATTTGTAACGGTCGCTTGAAAGTAGATTTCATTGTATTTACCTAATTTGCAGGGCGCTCGCTAGTGGAGATATGCGTTTTGCTACGCTTAGTGCTTGCTACGGGCGTAGAAGGCGTAGCTCGCTACGATTCTAGAGGCAAGTGTAGCTACCAATAATGTTATTTAATACTTAATACTCATGTATAATTGAAGCACACCCCCGTTATTCCATATAACCTAACAAATTTAGTGTTTGTGTGTCTGCCTAAATTATTGTAGGGCTGTTCCACCCAGCGCACGGACATAACCTATCGAGAGAGAGAGAGAGAGAGAGACAACGTTATACGTAAACAACATAAGTATTTCTCTTTGTAACTTATAGCGACGATCTGTCGGCCCCAATCGATAGCCCGCGGCGACCCAACAATGCCTACTTCCAGCCGTGCTCTATTTTGCGGCAGACGTTAGGCTGTTCCTATGTAGGGTTTTTGAGTCGTGTGGTTAAAGTGTAAAGTTATTACAGAAATAGCATATCTATAAAAGGTACCAA
This sequence comes from Esperia sulphurella, assembly GCA_947086405.1. NCBI lineage: Eukaryota > Metazoa > Arthropoda > Insecta > Lepidoptera > Oecophoridae > Esperia > Esperia sulphurella. The sequence continues at coordinate 6,278,405 of OX352271.1, read as the reverse complement.
AGTCGATTTCTACGTTGGTCATTGCTTCTAAAATTGTCACCGAACACCCACAGAATAGCTTATACACTTATTTGGCATCTCTAAGTCTTGTCAACACTCAGATCTCAGAAAACCTCTTAACTAAGTCTCTTGATAACTTGATTGCTAATATTATCAGGAGTTATTATCCTCCGCAGTGGCACTAATCGATGATACTGATCCGTTATTAGGGATTGGATTATCCCTAATTGAGGACCTAATTGAGTGGCAGCACTTTAATTGCTTGCTTCGTCGTAATACCACTTAATGGTGAAGTGAAACAAGGTAACGTATAACTAACCTTTGAAATATTGTTAAGTAGTATTCGATACTGAAGACTTTACGTGCGTATATTTGTTCATACAAACATATATAGTGCTCACGCCTTGGTCCCAGAGGGGTAGGCACTTTGTACGATCCTGACTTCCTTCGCTATCACGGATACATGATACCACAGATACATTAGTTCATCAAAAATATTATATCAACTGAACAACTACTGAGTGAGTTTTACATCCCTTTCCGGATCGAAAAGGTCCAAAACTTATAAAATGAAAATACCAGGGTTCCTACTCCGTACGCGTTTCGGATAATCCGCACAACTACATATCCATTTTGTACGCTCTAACGGAACATGTAACATATTTTGACAAGCGTTTGGAGTCGAACTATCCTAGATGTTCAGAACAGCAGAATTAACATAGCCCGGTAGAAAGTAGGTACAAAATGTAGTTTTAGTACAACGGATATTATCACGGGGTATCAACATTTACATTGAAATAACCACAACAATGACCACAACGTAAAACGCCAAACATCTCTGAAGCCATAAAACCGCATTCATTATTTGTATTAATATTTGTATCGAACGCCCTTACAAAATAAGACGTGTAAGTTAATCAGCACCTTGTACCGACGTATCGCCATCAACTAATTACCTTGTTTAATTAAGCCCTTCGATACTTAATCAATTATATCTCACGGTTTTAATTAATTTGATAATCGTACCCTCGATCCACCAATTACGGTCGTGTTTCTATATAACCTTTCTGGAGGAAAGCAAGCGACATTCGGATTAAATACGAAAACGTCGCAACTACGAAAGGAAACCGACCCCGCGGTGTCATTAAGGATTCAGAGAGCGAATTGGGGACATCGAATTCGACAAAATTGAGCTTGCCTCATCTTTTCTTACGCCGTGTGTTTTCGTTCCCCAGATAGATATTTTAATATTTTTCCTTGCTCCAGGGAGGCGACCGCCGTTTTGATCTACGACTCGCAAAATTCATTTTTGTACAAACATAGAATATACTCTCTCATTACGTTGGGGGTATAACTTCTGAATATGGAGATGCGGGAATATTTTATGATGAGACTGCAATAAACTTCGGAGGAATCAGCCATTAATAAGTACATATTTTTTTACTTACCCAGCACCTGGGCATTGGAATTTGAATATTTACCTGAAACAGAAAACACAATAAGATTATCATAAAAAAATTATATAATCTTAGGAGTAAAACAGTTATCTAAAAATACCGCCTCGTTGGCCTAGTGGGCTTGGTCACTGGCCTCGAGCGCCAGAGGTAGAGTGTTCGATTCCCACTGAGTACAGACAACTTTGTACAATGTCCTAGTTTCGGATTCGACAAGTATATGTATTTGTAATATATATTTTTACACCTGTGCATAAAACTACTAATTTTGTCTATAATAGACCTCTTTAAATTGTTGCTTGCTAAGAAATAAATACTTTCATTAAGCTGTACATCAAGAGCTCCATAAAGTAGTTAATCACATTTTAACTTCAATTTTATATAACGAGTATTATTAAACTTTATGGTAAAAATTTACTCGGCACTTGTGAGAATCGGATAATTGTACTTTTAACTTTTAAAAAACGTCTTAAGTCAATGATATTAGTATTATAACAAATTGTTTTGTAATGTTTCTATGTTTATGTGTAATGTAAATTAACCGAAACACACCATGTATTTAGAGGTTATTATTAAGTACCAGTATTAGTTGGACATGTACAGTATTCTCAATCCGTAGGTAATTTCACTAACAATAGGACATCAGTGACATCCACAGGCATCGTAATGGCCTTGTTTAATAGCACATGTACTTACCTAATGAACTAAATGCGTCAACATAACAATTACTAAACTATCATACAATACTATGTGTGTTCATAGAAGATAAACTATAGGTATATAATTATTATTTTAATCATCATCATAAGGTTTTATGCAACTTAAATGAAGGTTTATATTCGGTAGGTAGGAAAATGAAATAAAATATTATGTTTTAATTAATTTTCTTTGATTGAAATTTAAAGAAAATTAATTAAAACATAATATTTTATTTCATTTTTCTTTTTAGTATTAAAAACGTTGTAAGGAACGATTCTTGTTGTAAAAATCTGTCTAATATTGAAACCATTATTCATAATTCCCCCAATTATAGTAAATCTTTAAAAAATCTCGCGTTTTGTACGACAGCGCGAAAGAAGTCGCGGGTAAACTCTGTATCTGTAAATAATGTATAATGGTCTGTATCCTATCCATATACAATAGGGTTTCCGTCTACAAAAGACTATTCTGGTACAAAAGAATGAACTAAAAAGAGCTGGCGATGTTGGTATTGCACCACCCCGTCTCTACATACAAAGGATGTTTGCAAATCTCTCCCGGTAAACACTAAGTGATCGGATCAGTGTACCCCGGTTTTTATAGCTCACATAGATAGCAGATACGACACAATGTTTGAGGCCTTCACAAGTATTCTTACCTACCTTACGGTGTGAATCATCTTAATAGAACTTAACTTTTTAAAAGAAAGAGTAAGTATCCATGAGTGTATGCTACGTCGTTGACTTATAAAAATATTTTCGGATGGTTTATGCAAAAGTGACGAAATACAGACCATCCATCATAAAATCTTCATGTTTATCAACTTACAAAAAACCGGTCGAAACGATCCTGAATAGACTTATCCCTTATTCCTTCACGTTTAATATTTTCAACGGATTAAATCAGACCTCATTCCAAGACAAAAAAAAAGGTTGTCTGGAAGAAATCGCTTTTAGCGATAACACCGCCTAGATGTACATATGTAAGTTACTTTATTATTGTATTTTTTTAAGTGCAATAAAGTGTAATTGAATTGACAATAATATTTTCTTATCGTTAGATTATTATCATAGCTTGAATAATATTTGACTTAAATTGAAGAACAATTTGAAAGATATTTTACCGTTTTGGCTGTACACGAGTAAGTATACATATAAAAGTGACCCAGTACTAATATACACCTTGGTCGGCCACAGATGTAAAGAAAACAAAAATTTCGTTACTTGTCGTGTGACATGATATTTCCATGCAATATCACAATTGCTTAGTTCCTATACTCTTGTGTTGTCGTAAAACACAAAAGAGAAACAATTTCCCAGAACAAAAGTGAGTCTAAGCAACAATGGGAAAATTGGCGACAAAAAACGACCCACATGATGTGGTGTCAACAAAGATAATACATATCGCGATATCAGGGTGTCTCCATCGCTATTGTTGTCCCTAAACGCAGCCCTGATCCCGGGATCGCCAGCCCCGGACTCGTTTGTCCCGGGATATCCTTCGGCAAACATTGACGAAACCCGAGATTCACTAGACCTTTACACAAGAGCTTTGTCGAGTTGCCCGAGGATATAAAAATATAAATAGAATGTCTTTTTTCTCAACCCATATTCGAGATTATTGTAGGGCGGCAAGATTGTTATTGCTTGATATTGTTTCAGTATAGCATGGCCTTAGGTTGTAGGCGAGTATTTTTTAGATTTTCCTCCTCGAAGAAGTCTTGCTGCCATAATTTAATAATAAAATTCAGTTCAGAAATTGGTAATACTTAATAAAACGTAAATGTGAGTATGTGTTAAAAATTTATGTAGCATGTCGTCATGAAACAAAGACAGGAAACACTGTTCAAAGATCACGTACTCTTCAAGAGTGTAAAACACGACAGGGTAACTTTCACGAAACATCCAATAAAATGTGCTGTACACGCCAGTTGCAGCTAAAAACTTGAGCACACGCGATGAGTCGAGCTATCGGTCGGCCGACAGACCGGCCCAACGCGACTTGTCGTCCCAACTTCGATATTAGTTGGCGCGTGATCGATTTAGCAGGCCAGTTTGACAGTTGCGATGGTGACAGATGATACCAGACGCCACATCGTCGCGGTGATTTGTCTTCAATTTCAAGTAATTGCACCAAGTTTAAGGTAGAATTTTGTTAAAAGTTATCTAAATGAGACTGTTTGCTGTTAATGCAATAATGTAGAATGTTTGTTATCCAATCCAACTATAATGAGCAACCAATTGCGATGTTTGGTACAGTACTATCTACTTATGTAAAATACAGATTTATAATGTGTTTCGTAAAATAAGGGACCGTATACCGATTAGGTGGTATTTATGAATTCTTTCCTACCATAAGGTATATTAAGTAAGTCCGACAAGGAAGGAAAATATAACTTAACGGTTTAGCAATAAATATTTCCCGGTGTGCAGCAGCGATCAAGCAAAGGTTCCCAGGGAAGTGTTAAACGCCTTTACTGTCATTCTAGTGATTAATTTGCGTCGAGGCTGTCGCGGTAATGGGCTAAAATAATTTAGTGGGCGGCGGAGTTTATTTATTGTCAGGCTTCGTTGCTGAGGTTCACTTAGATGCTTATAATAAAGGTTTAGAAGCCTCAATTGACATTAACTTTGTAACTTCTTTACTTAACGTCTTGTTGGCGTTTGCCTTCTCTAAGGCCCTAAGTCTTGGTTTCGATTCCCACTGGGGTTATATACCATGGGGAACAATTTTGTGACTAGCATATATGTGTGTAAACGATGAAATTAGAGAAAGTTGTGCTAGGACCAGAGGCCTACTCCGTAATCATTTAGGATAATATCCGTCGAAGTAAAAGCCATTTTGTACTCTCACACGAATTATGTTACATATAGTTAGGTGCCAAACGCTTATCCAAATATGACACATAGAGAGAGAGTAGAAAATGCATTTTTAGTTAATGAGCCTACCCCGAGATGTAGGCCTGTCACACTGATGTGCTTAATTCCACCACCAAGAAAAGCATTATAAGGATAAGTATCAAAATAAAAATTCTAGAAAATATGGCCGTATACCCATAAGGCTCGCACTATACGAGCGATACCGGTTACGGTTCGATTTGCAATTGCATACAGCTATCAATTCTTTCTATCTCAGTATGTAATTTGTCAAATGTGTGCTGATCGAGCCGGCACCGGGGTCGGATCGGGATCGTGTATTCCAGTCTGAAGTACATCACTTGAACTGGACCGTTAGTTTAATTAGATAATAGTCTTTAAAAAATTTGTAGAAAACTTGTGTAGCCAACTGTACGCTGTCCAGTATTGATTGGTTACATCGCCTACATGCGTTTATGCAAACAATACTGATTAGAGGTTTGTTTGCTTAGGTCACGATTAGCACACACACATATAGGATAGTTCTCTATAATGGCTGGCCATTGGACTCATTTGGTTATCGAACAATGCCATTTAACACGATAATCTAACTACGTATACTAAATGCGGGTGCATGCATGTTGGTGTATTACGCCATAATGGCAGAACCGATTATAATTAAACTTGGTACAGTGATACTTCACATTCTGGATTTACACCAAGTTTTACCAAGGGAAAAGGTATAGCTAACGGGCAGCAGCGCAGGAAGGAAGCTCTTGAATCTAGTAATAGATAGCCAAGGGGTAGTAAGGACTAAATGTAATTTAGATTGCGCTAATGCGTTTTCCTTTATCACTTCCCAAATCTTTTTATCGATTTTATATTACAAATAATGTAAACGTTTACTTTGTTAACGTTCACATTTCTTTATTAGAGTCTGAAAGCCAAGCTTGAAATCGGTAGAACCTTCCAATGGGCGAGACGCGCGTGATTTGGTCCCGAAGAGTGACAGGTGACAGCTCAAAGCCGCTAGTTGTTACGTGACCCAAAAAGAAAGGAAAAGGTTACTAAGACCATATAGTCTAGCTCACGTTTCCTTAGAGTTCAGCATGTTGAAGCTGTCAAAATCTTTTATAAATTGTTCTAATCGATGATATTGTTGACGCGACGCATTGTCCAGTAAAATCCTTCGACACACCGCCAAACCTCAAACTAAATGTAAATTTATCAGTTTGTTGATGTCCACTGTTAAGCATGGACCTAACCCAAAGCACCACATAAGACCTTGGTCCATCTGACAGGGGACCACGCCCAAACACATACCTAGAATTAAACAATCAGAACCTTCAAGTAAGTAATTCAAGTAAACATATTTTACGTTTGATTTCATTAGCACACCACAAGACGGTTCTGATTTCACCTACTATTATTAACCCCCCCTGATACACGGATACAACAAACTTGGGGTTGAATCAGCGTCACGCAACAGCCAAGTTGGATGTGAAAAGCCGCTAGGAATACGATGTAACTTGTCTGATTTCGGTGAAACTTTGCTCAATCGGCCAACTTGGCTCCAAGTTTCCACACAACGGATCGGGGAGGGCAACAATGCTCGCCGAAACAAAAGAGCTCTTCGGAATACTTAGCAATGCACTGCGGGACAAGCCAAAGGGAACGTCTGTCTAATGTACGATCTCTTCGAAATGTGTTAGCCCTGTAAAGGTGAATTGGTACAAGTAGCTTCAAAAACACATATATCTTACATACTTATTACGGACTAAACACAAATCATATGTTGTCTAAATTATAAGTGTAATTTTTATTTAATATAATGTAATTTAAATATTTAAATTGTATGTAGGCAGACATTGCATCCAAATCTTATTGAGATCACCAACCAAAGTGATTTTATTTAAAATGTAAGAATCAGGATGTACAAATTAAAGTCTATCATAAGACTTTAATTTGCACTATAGTGTACGTTGAATTTGAGTAGCTGTCATCATTCAAGATTAGTTCGTATAAAGCAACCGCTATTAAAAGAGCATCAAGTTTAATTTTAATATCATTAAGTAGGACGTCGAAGGGCCCTAAGAACGTAAAGTGCTTCGTTTCGTTACATCTCTAGATTATTTTGTGACGCCCTAATGAGATTAGTAATGTGACAGAGCAGTAGAAAAGTAGATAAGACGTAGTAGGAGAAAAGATCGGGTACTTTCTCTTTGTTTAATTTGTTAAGTACTTCCTTACATTTCGGGTGAGTACTTCCTTATATTTTGGTAGTTTACTAATATGATTAGTGTTTTCTTGCGGTTTATTTGTTAAAAAAATTGTTTTTACCGTTAATTAATATTGTATTTCCACCCCTCATGTTACCATGGTTAAAATAATGTTTACAGGATCGATGATTGTGGGATTGTAGGCTGTGTAGGTAAGCCAGTGGAAAGGAAAAGGATAAAATAAATAGGAAAGTAAACAAAGTTTAGGTTAAATATTACGAGTATCCCTCAATACATGCGTACCAGCAATATGTGATGTCTAAAATATGGAATTTGTTACTGTCTGAATTAAAATCTATTGCATCTATTATTTTAATAAAACAAGAACTCCAGAAAAATTACCTGTCGATGGGTGTGGCTTATTGTATAGATCACGTGAGCGCTGATAGTTCACATACAAATGGGCTTCCACATATGTGGACTTTACTGTATTAATAATTTCTCAAATAAAAAATATATTGCAAGTTTACAATTACAAATTATTCCGTATTATGAAATCAGAGGGAGGTGTTACATTTTACTATCTTTGCAAAATGAATTATGTCTGTTTGGTCATGTTATATTTGAGGCTGTAACCCATACAGGAACATCCGTAATCATGCTGCAATGTTCGTAAGCGAGCCTAACCTCGCCTAACGAGCAAAACTTGAAGCAATTGAAATCAAACTGAGGTATTTAAATATCATTTATTTATCTTAATTAGCCTTATATAATAGCCAAGTTTCTAAAATACATAGTCCGATCCGTATCGCAAAATGTTCGGCGAATAAGGCGAAGTGTAGTGCCAACAATAGGAAATTGGTTGAAATTTTAGTAATGCCCTGCTTATAATTTTCCCTGTGGCCATTGATTCCGAAGAAAAGTAGCTCTGGTGGCAAACTTTTAAGCAGATCCGTTATGCTAGTAGAGACTCGACTGATTTAATAAACATCAAAAAATCTAGACTTTCACTCTATACACATATATATTAAACGGAATTTATAAAAAGTTGCTATGAAATTGATTATAGTTTCTGTTGAAATGGAGTACGTTATTATTATATAAATACATCAAATTATCTATTATTTATTTAAGCACAACTTTGCTACTCACATCCGTTATCCATTCTTCCAAATTATTTTTTACAACAAGCGGCATCAGTGCGTTTAATGCCCCCAAACAAGTCTATAACTCTCCATTATTACGTTCCAATACACTCAGTTCGGCGAGTGGGAGCAGCGTATTTGTAACAATCGTTGGAGAATATCTGGAGGTTATTTCGTCGGACCCTTGTAGGGCCCGGCTTAGCGAGGCTAGTCGGAGATCGATGCTGTTCGTCCACTACGACTTATTCCGATGTGTTACAGTGGCTGGAAATAATAAGTATACATTTAATAAATAAAAAATGTAAACTTCTCGTGTATATTCGAAAATATGTATTTGAGGGATGAAGGATAGGGTATAGAATACATACCTACATTAAGGTAATTTTTAGATTTTTTTTGTATGTTTATCTGTTTGTTTGTGCTCGCATCACATAAAAACTACTAAACCAATTCTGATAATGTTTTAGAAAAATATAGGGCTTAATTTGGAGTAACATTTACTCAATCAAAAGTTACGCGAATGTATAGTTTTCAAAACTCACATACACTACATTAGAATACAACAAAGAAGTATAATGCTTGTCGGAATTCAGATTGCGTTGAGTTAGAGAACTATATTTGGAACGACGGGTAAAAGGGGAAGAGGAGTAAACGCAAGCGGAGACGCATGCACAGTTAGTAATTCATAATTATAGTTCCTACTCTGTCTGGAATAAATAGCCTAGTTTGTACAATGTCTTTACTCTACAACTGTATTCTTTTAATTATAATAAAGCGTAGTGAACTAAAGTAAAATAATTGAACTGTGCTGAAAATGTCTATTATGTACACATTTTGACAGCTTTTGACGTGTTATGTTTAAGAATTAGTAAAGTAATATGAAACGAATTCAGTATGTCGGATAGTATACTGAAAAAAAAAATTGTTGATTTGAACAAGATCTCCATAAGAGCGCAACAAGATCTTGTCCCCTTGCACTAACTCAACTTGTTAACTTGATCACGATATAGATACACGATACTATAGATAGTTGTATTATGAGCTAACTCGTGTATATATTGTATCATTTATGTTTATGTAATATTATATGCATACTTTAGTGTAAGTGTATATTTGATGGGTACGTTTCATTTATAATTTTGGTACTAAACGCATTATACCAGTCCTTTCAGTTACTCTAAGGTTGACTGGAAGAGATCCCTAAGTGAATATCCCGGACTTATCCAGTCCGCCTTGGTACACAACTTTCTTTTATTTATTTTTATTGTTGTTAATTTTGGTACAATAAAGTGTTTACATACACGATCTTGTTTCAAACGATCAAAAAAATGATTATTTTAGCTAATATACATCAACCAAGATAAAATGCCAATTAGTTGACCAATTTTTTTTGTGAATTATTTATATTTATTAGACACGTCCGAAGGTTGTGAGTAACGGCTAGTAATGTATATCGGCGGTGTCTGGAAGAAACATGATAATTTCATTACAATATTAAATGACTTATTAGGTTTCTCCCAGAAGCCACCGAATAGAGTTAACTATATTTGTATTTGAGAATATTTCATAATATTAAATTTGTCGTTAAAAATTTGGCCCTTCCAACTATGGATTGATTATAATTTATTATCTTTTTCTTGTTGTATCCGCGAAAGCCAATTTTTTTGATCGAAAGTGTACACAGCCGGACTAATGCGCCTGTCATGCCGAATGAACTGTAACTATTGTTTTCACCCGTGAAGCTAACTGTTTGGGGATAACGGAGCGGCAAAATCCTCTACAGTTTTAGACCTTCATATGTTTTGTACTTGGGAAACTTATTCCACAAAGGGATTTCTTTTTATGGTCCAATAATTTTTGCGAAAGGTGGCCTTTGAACTATTATTAAAGCTATAACGGGAATTAGGTGAATAAACCTTCTTAAACTGCCATACTACATGACTATATCCATTTCCGTAAAAAAACTGAAGTATACAATATCATATACAGATGTAAGTATATTAAAATAAATATAAAGGCAAAATCCCACTAAAATTATAAATGCGAAAGTTTGGATGTTTGTTACTCACACACGCTTCAACCACTGGACGGATCGTAATAAAACTTGGCACACATATAGGTTAGGTCCTGGAATAGGATATAGGATAGTTTTTATCCCGAAAAACATCTAATTCCTACAGGAAACCAAAACGTATATTTGTTTTGAAATTCAGTATGTGTAAATATCGAAACCTACGCGGATGAAGTCGTGGGCAAAAGCTAGTAAAGTTTGTAAATTAAAAAAAATAATTAATAAATTAAAATCCCCAGACAGATGAACAAACATACCTGCGTGTTAAACGTAAGACATACCTACCTCGTTTGTGGTTCGGTAGTTAAAAGTCCTAATTCACTAAATGATGTAGATATATTACATAACAGTACCTACTTATATATAGCCCTAAAACAATTATTTTGGTAGATGTGCTGCCTTCAGATACGGTTTAGAAATAGCGTTTAATATTGTTTATAAAACCGGTGAAATAGAATTCATTGTTTTATCGGGTAATTGAAAAAAAAAAACGTTTTTCACTTTACTGAATTCATTTCAATGTGAATCATTTTAAAATACGCGGAAACCTCATCTTTTATTTTTTATTCATATGTATTTTCATGTCGTCATTTGTGTTTCGTCGGCACGTAGTGAGTTCGCATCTAGTGTCTACGTTTAAACCGGTTTAATTGTCACGCTTTACCATAATTGAACGGAATATACGTTACATCAAATTTTTATATTAACCTGTTAACTGAAACTGAAATCGTAACCCTATAAAATTTTGGTTCAGGATATTGACCCAAAATCTTAACCTGTTTCCGAGCCCTGGTACCAACTGGTTATTTGACGTAGGTACCTAATACTCGTATATTTGCCGTTCATAATGACTGAACATGCGACACAAAATCAATAATACAACGGGACACACCGCACCTGTGTCGTCACCTAGCAACGGACCGACAAACACAAATTACACACAAATATAATTCACCTAAATTACTGCTACTTGGGGGACTGACACTAGCCATTACACGATCGATTCCTAGAAAGGCTTTGATCTTGTTTTTAAATTACTAGGTTTCAGTCCTGCTACTTAATGTCCAATACTTCAATCTTTGCAGCTTTAAATTTAAGTTACCGTGATAAAAACTGTAATTTTTACTATATCAGAAACTACCTACATTAAACAGATACATGCAGTATTAATTAAAGGTATAATTGTGAAAATCTGTTTCTTTATAATCGTTGTTTACTTAACTGTAAAGTGCTCTTATATCGATAAATATAGGTATCGGTGGATAAACTCTTCATTGCTCACAGTATTATAACAAGGAAAGACAGGTACTAGTATGCAAATACCGTCTTATCGCTTTAAACGATCTCTTCCAGTCAGACAACTTTTGAGGTAAGCGAAACGTAGCATTAAGATTATTCGGAGGCCCCAAAATAATTTAAAAAGTGAAACAAGTAATTCAAATTTTACAGCACAATTATTTCTACTTGATGCCTAAGGCGTTATAAAATATCAACGGTAATAATAAGCCCCCGGTGAATGGCCGAGAGCCAGTGGCGCTCCGTCTACGCCAAGCCTAATATTTGTAGAAGAATACGACAGCGGGGGTGAAACGAAAATGTTTATGTTGTTAACGAACTTTGCCAAACTGGAAAATTTTAATAGGATTTTTATTGTAGCTCGAATAAAGTAAAATATTTAAGGAGCCATGAAGTAAAATAAAGATTTATTTTAGCGCATGAAATAGTAATGATTGAGTTAGCAATAAAATAATTTAATGGTTATATATAACAAATAGCTAATTATTTACAATTTAATAGACAGATTAAATTTGCAATTAAGTTTATTTTCTGAATATCATTCTATCGTCTTTTTTTTAAAACTTCCTTGATCTTGGGCGTTTGTCTTAAATACCAGAATTGTGGGTTTGAGGTGCAATTTTTACAAGTTCATATGTCCTTGTATTAAAATTGAAATGTTCTTGCATAAAGTTATAACAGGGGAATTTTTGTTTGAGATTAGTTAATAGTAAAAAAAACTATAGAATAAAACGTAATAAAAACTGCTACTGGCTATTTCTATCGCTAGTTTCAGGTAAGAACAACGCCAATGTCACGTAAGCAAATAATAATAAAATATAAGAAAGCAAAAGGAGTTATTGTTCCAGATAAAAGAAAGAAAGAGCCGCAATTCCGCATAGAGAACGGACTCAAAGGTGCAAAAAGCCCGGCCCATTACGGGACACATGTTCCCGGCAACCACAAAAGACCCAATTATGATGTCGTGGGAGCAAAGCACAAAAAGGGTTCAACCAATATCAAGTTTATTCCATTTTTCAGAGTGCAGTATAAAAAAGTAATCAGTATTTAAATAGTTTATCGGCTAATAGTTACTGCATGTATTTATTACGACTCGTTAAACCTGTACTGTCAGCCGAAATATGTGCATTGCTGAACATAAGCCTCAACAATAGAATTCGACTTTTACTGGGGTGTCCATTAGGGGATTTGCCATAATCACCACGCTTGGCAGGTAGATTGGTGATCGCAGTAATGATCTCAATATATATAGGAGAACGCTGCTGCTTGTCCTGGTGCAATCGCTTAGTCATCTTGACGTCACCTCTTGGAAGATTGGGGAAAATTTGGTTTCGAATATTTATTTATACTTGGGCTAGATTCAAGGAAGTTACAGAATATCATACTATAAGTTTTTCTGTGGACAAAAACATAGTAAGCCGGAAATTTAAACATAAATACGCCACAGAACAAATTCTATAGGGCGAATTAAAAATTATTGAAAGAAAAACGTCTTAATTTATATAAATGAAAATTGACACAAGAAAATATCTTTGCTATTCAGCTAACGTAAAAAACATAATCGTGACTGACAATATTATTCACCTTAACTCATCTGAAAAGACACGAATTGACAGGCACCTGCCAAATTTACCACCTCCCAAATTCCTGTAAGGAAAGAGCCGGAAATATATGAAATTCAAGGGAGCAAAAGAGGTGATAGACGTTTATTGATCATACTGATTCTTTAAAGTGGACAAAATGATCCAATTGTTATGAGGATTTGGAGGTTTTTATTTTTTATTTTGTTGATCAAAACAATAGAGATAAATTCTTAAATTTCTAGTCTTTTAACTAAACCAAAATTGAGGTTTATCAGTAGAAGACAAGTTCGCAACAGTAAGTTATCTACTTTTACAGATTATAGCATAATTATACAGACATATAACTAAGGTACATTTCAGATTTATAAAATATAGTTATTATCCCGGCTATCTAGCAGATATTTTTTAACTGCTTTTTGTATATATTCTGTGTTAAATAACTATTTTGTACATCATTTGGCAGACCATTTACAAGTTTAGGCAATATATATATCTGACATTTTTCTTGCCATAAATATTGTTAAATTTTGGAACAATAAATCCATTACCATATAATAAGTTTCTGTGGTTGTTGTTTCTCACTTTCTCCTTCAGCAGGTTTATATTACGGTGTTCGTCTTTTAAAACAACTAGCTTAATTTTTCTTTGCATCTACAGAACTTTACAGTAATTGAATATGTTATTGTAATCGAGGCTATGTCTGATTTTTATATATTTTGTTACAATAGTTTTTAGGATTCTTAGTTGTAAATTTTATATATATTCTATATTAGTTTTATGTGACCTGCTAATAGAAAAATGAATAAATGCTAATAGAAAAGTAGTAGTTTATTTAATAAAATTGACTATTGTCTGAGGAATGTTAGAATTAACTTCTACGAAATTTCATACGATAAAGATATTTTACAAGTCAACATATTGTTATTAAGGTCGATGTTTTGTAAATAACACATTTGAAATCACCGCACATCACAAGCACTTTAACAACAGTTGAAAACTGTACCAATTATCGCGCTCAACAACGACATCAAAAAGTTCCTTTAGGTTTCGCAACATAAACTTTGCCGGTGAATAAATCAAGGGGAAACTTGGTTCGAAACAGTGGACCTTTGGCTGGAAAAATGCGCCATTTTCATAAGGGGAAAAACAATAACTCGAGGCGTAGAGCAAGGGCCGCTTTTAAGGCCCATAAATCAGAACACGGGACGATATTCTCGGTACAACGCGGGGCGAGCACTTTCAGTGCGGGATTTTTTGGGAGACATCGGGATTAGTGTTGTTTTTACGATTCACTTCTACTTTCCGTTGTTTCTTTATTGGTCCGGTCGTAAAGGGACTTAAACGGGTTGCTTGTGGGGTTGTGCGGGGTGCAAACATATGTTGTAGAAGAGGTAGATCCAAATCGATTCCGACGTTACTTTAAGGATAAAGGGTAAATATATGTCGTCATGAACACTTCTTTCGAATAGCTTTTTCTCATATATTTTTTAAAGTTCCGTCAAATAGGTTCCCTCAGCTTTATTTTGTCCGTCTCGCGGATAACTCGAATACAACTGGTCCAACTGCGTTGAAATTTGTATACATGCAAAACTGACCGTCAATGATGGAATAATCCAGAGAAAAAAACCTTTTCTGAGATATTCCAGGAAAAGGTTAAATAATTACGGAAATAATTGAATTTTTTGTTTTTATTATTTGACGTGTGCGATTGTAACTATTGTCATCGAATACAAACACGCAACTCAAAACACTGAAGCTAATATTTGATTTGCTTTGTGCCGTTCTGTCCATTCATAAATTCAATATCTAACATCGTTTGCTTCCAGCACCGCTTCAGGCAGGAACGGAATGAGATTCTTCCTTTGTACCTTCATATTTCATACACCTACTGGGGTTCCTGACGCATCTAAAATGCACACCGTGAGTCCGCACCAAAAACAATCCTTACTGCAACGAATACAGTCGAATTTGAATCGTGCCGCTACTTCCCAACACTGTGCAGCTAACTAACACAATGTTCTGCCACTGGAGATTGGAAAATTTGCTTTTAGGAGGTTCCCAGCACTATACTTAATATTGTGCGGTATATGCTAGTAACCCAGCATATACGGATTTGGTGGTCGGGTTGCACCTTTGTTTAATACACAGATAGTCCGGGTAAATATGAGATTAAAAGCTTTATAAGCCAGGTGGCTTGTTTGTTTACGGATATTGTTGCCATAATATTTTTATTTAAATAAATATATTTAAAAGAATATGTGTTGATGACGTTCTTTGCAGATTAACTTAATACCCACTTTGGCGGTTTAAATGATTAATAATAGTAACTTCAAAACTTAAATTTCAAATGTAAAAATGATTTAGGTATATAATGTCCCGTTCGTAAAATGTCCGATTCGCTGAATTTCCCTCAACCGCTAAAATATATCCCTTCGCTTTTTGCTAAATAGATAACATTCCGAAAAATATTACACCTGCTATAATTTTAGTATTAAAATAGCATTTCGAATGAAAGAAATCTGTTTTGTTTTAGAAGAGAGAAACGTTACAAGCATTTTATAAAGTGATACTGCGCGATGCTACTATCTTCTCTTTGTAAGAAAATAATTAGTAAACGAACAAGCTTCAGGACTCCAATGATCCAAAGTTTCGATACCATTGAAAAATTGGATATTTAATTTTATATTATCCATACCCTATAGGTATCTTTGAAAGGAAACAGCGTTACTTTGAGAAGACGACTCGTTATAACGTGACAAATTGACAACATTTCCCCTCAAGCTTCCGGAATTAGCGTGATCAATTGCACTCATCGGCACTTCTTTCCTTCGTCTCTTTTACTCTCGTAGAATAAAATTTTGGTATCTTTGTTTGTACAACTCAATAGCTCATCCATGTACGTACTCGTACACTTAAGTGTAGCTATTAATTATTGCCCATCATGTAGTCAAAAGTAAAAAATATCACTATAAATAAATAGATTTGCTAAAATATTACATGGACTTTACAATTATTTCTTTATCATGTTGACGTTACTGCTGGACACAGTTCTTCCTCAGTGAGCTTCACCACTCCAGGTATAATTAATTTCTATAATACATTAACGTTTGTGAGAAAAAATCTTCACCTATAAATACGTACTCACGGACATATTTAGCGGAACGGTCTCCGCCGGGATCGATTTGGGTTAGATCTGATCGGAAGAGATCCAGAGCTCCAAACATACTTGATCATAATCGATCTCCGGCGGAAATCCAAAGACTCAAAATTACCCCAAAGATATGAAGGAAAAAAATATTCCGCTATATAATATACCCATGAGTGTATTTCTTGATTTTAACCAGAGTTTAAATTAACGACAGTCAAAGTATTAATGAAATTTTTCCATCAAGAATGACTTTTCATTTGGCCCTCTTCGTACTATATGCGCATATGAAAAATGTATGGCACGTGCGTACCGTACGCAACAGAATATAGAATATTTGAGACCCGTTGAATCTTGCTCTACGACGCTATGTCGTCCATTCGCCATCGCCTTCCTCCTGCCAGTGACAATTATGAGACACAGCGGTTATGGATGGCAGAGCTTCACCCCGCCCAATGGGGGCCTAGATAACGCAATTAAGGTCCTGTTATTAAGAGCCCGCCATAATTCATCTCTAAGACCTCGTATTCATCAGAAAAAGACCGTTTTACCATCGAATGTTACTTCTGAGAGTAGATACTTCATCACTACCACTTATAATCTTTTATTTATAAAATGCTACCTACGCCTGTCTGTTTGCCGGACAAATTTGGATGAAGTTTTGGAATTCAGTTACTCGTTATTGTACAATAAAAAATACACAGATACAAATAATAAAGTAGCTTATATTAGTACATAATATATATTATATTTAATGCATTTATCGAGGTTTAAAAAATCGTAAAGCTACGACAAAGGTAACCAAATATGGTGAAGCAACTCCGAGAAAAATGGTTCCCCGTACTTTAAGGATGTGATAAATATAGTAAACAATATTTAGACATTCATTTTGAATCTTCTAAATCACCTATTACTTAGCCACGTAGTGAACAGGTACTTATAAGATTTTCCGTGCACCGACAGCGAAATCTTCGGAATTATTCACGTTAAAGCGCGTATCTCCCGAGGTATTTCTTTATTACATCCATTCTGAGCGCCTTACTACCTTATTTCACATGTTTTATTGTTATCTTTAAGGTTTACTGAGCACCTATAAACAGGAGCTCGCCCATAAAAGCATTGCTCAAAACACCTGAGTAGGTATTTATTTAATGTTGTAATATAATTAGCTGTTGCTACTTAACTATACTTGGAAGTTTGCTTTGCAAGATTGTTTATCTTTATGTCCGTCAGTATATTCGACAGCAGATAGCATTTACTGCAAAATCTGATGATAGTGTGTAAACCTGAATAAGATATGGATAGAACGGCCTTTTTGTAAGGAATAAAATGAAGTTAATTCATTTGTATGTAATTAAAAAGTAAGAACGAATATAAAAGACGTTGTTATGCCCGGTATAACCTGAACTACCTGTACCAAACTGAGCTACCCTATTCAACGATGAAACAGGTAGGAAAATGTATATTTTTAAGTACCAATTTAATGCTTGGTGCATTGTTAAATTTTAAATGGATTAGTACTAAACTGCAAAAAGAACTGCTGATTTAATATTCAAACATTGTTCCGTCGTTATAACCGTCGTCGGAACCATTTTAGGAAAAAAATTATAGGAGCCAACAATTACTTTTTTTTATTTCAGATACAAGCAACAATGAAACAAGGTGAAAATCGCAATAGATTTCTAAACTTGTTAGGCTTCGAATCTGATCAACAGTTAATTAGTTGACCGTAAAATGAATACGATAATATAATACATTTTATTTTATTGATACGTCTGCATTTCCAAAAAAATATATAAAAAAAACACTAAATATTAGATTTAGGATGATGGTGGATAAGTCGGATAATTTTTATGGTGGTTTTCATACAGTACGTGTGTTATATAAAAGTGCTTGAGTTGTAGCAAAAGTAGTCGTAATTCACCAATGGTGTGGTACTTTCAATAGCTGTCTGCTTTTTGCTATTACTGAACCTATATGCTTAGGTAGAATATTCTATGTCGGTCACCAAACAGCAGTATTGCTGTGATTCGGTTAAGAAAGTGTAAAGAGTAAGTGTTAGTGTAATTTAATTACAGGGACACGAGGTCTGACAGTCTACCCGGTGTTAAGCGAATACTGCTCAACAACCTTTGAAATACTGGACTGGAATGGATAGACTACGAGTGCGTTATCCACACTTGAAACTTGGATACAATGCTTTGTTCGTTGAAACTATTTCTGTGCTCTTGCTGTTCAAACGGGAACGGGAAAAAACGGCAATACATGTATTGCCGTTTTTGACTCTTTAGACCGTAAAAAAATGTAGTTTCCCAATTGATGATGATTTTCATTACATGAATTGTCCTGCCATCAATCCTGCAATCAAATCAACAATTGTTTGATTTTACTCATATTATTCTGGTAATATTTTTGAGGATTAGCCTGAACTAATGTTTTTTTTGAATGAGGTATTATTAAAGTAAATTTTCGATATCTAGTTATAACACTAATTGTTATCTTTTTTTTGTCGCGGGGAAATGCCTAACGCATACCTACTCGCCTCGGGGGGACGAGCAGGTTATATCGGGGTCACACCGACTAAATCCCCGCGATGGCCGTTTCCGACGCACAGATGAAGGAGAGACACCGGGATCAATGAGTATTGCGTTCCAGTGTTCCTCCCCCGTGCGCCCCGCCGCTCTCACTCGGCGACCCGTCTCGGGGGGAGAAAGTCCCTCCCCCTGCACCCTCGAGGTGCATGCAGCAGCAACGAGGCCACCACGTTGCTGCCGCTCTCCCCGGGGACGCGTAGATGGAATGCGTGCACAGAGCCCCTGCTCCGTGCACCCGCGTACCCGATGACCCCTTTCAGTCGGCTTGTATGACAGGCAGGGGATACAGAGCCGTCGGACGCTTACGGCGGCATCGTACGAGCGTGCGCCCGCCGCCTGCGCCCGACCCTGCTCCGGCGGATCGGATGAGCCGAAGGGTCTTCCTCCCTCATCCGCTCCGCCGTCTCCTTCTGCCGCATCACTTCCTCGCAGAAGGAGATCATCGCTTTCCATGATCTCTCGCTGTCAACCATGGATTTTACACATTAATTGTCATCTACATTAATATTCTACAACAAAGAGACAGAGTATGTTTGGGTGTACATAATGTTTGAGGTAATCTCAGAAATTACAGAGAAAGTTTTCGGTTAGATAGGTGATATTCTACGTTTAAATGTAGGATAATTTTACCAATAGTAAATTCAGTTCCCACGGGAAACTTAATTAATTGCGGGCAACGCGGGGCAGAAATTAGTATTATAAAGCTAGTAAAATTCATACGCAACGTTGAACATCTGTAATGCATAATGCAGTTCTTGTATCTTGCGCAAAGATCCAATCACAGTTTGAGTGCATGTTGATCCTGGGCTTGGAAAAGCAGTTATCTCTGGTAGTTAGGTACTTGGTTTCGATTGAAAATGTAATCCGAACTAAGCGGAGTCTCTCACGGTACCTTGTTTGACTGCACAAGTTTCAGTATTACAATGTAATACAGATGCATGAATTTAGTAGATATTTACATAAAGGCGGGATTTAAAGGTACGTGCTCGTAACAGCATAAAAAACTGCACTGCAGATCCTGTTAGCTAACAGACGAGCTCTAGCGACCGGACGGACAATGGCGGTATATCCAATTAAACTGGGTCTTAGATCAGTGACGTGAGCAGCCCCACCGATGCTGGAATGGCCCACAACACAGCATGGCTATTATGTGCACTAGCATCCAATTGGGAAGGCCTATATCTTTCAGTGGATGTTGACACACTACAAAGATATATACTTAGATATATATACATACTATCATCAAGTCGTAACCAGCATAAGCTCTAAAGCCTTAGACAAATCGATGTCACCCGTCGCGTCGGGAGTCCACCTCAATCTGTCGGACACAGTGTAATAGAATCGACAGAGGCGGCCGTCGGTTGACCGTCCGCCCCGGATATGACCTGTCATCGGGCTAGTTGACAGCATCGTGTGAGGGGCTGAGGGGCGAGAGATTGTTTACCCCCTAAGAGCAAACAACGCTTCGGTTTATTTCGTTTATAGGACCGAAGATATATCATTCTGTAAGCTTGGTGAGTAATATATTTGAAAATATTATATTTGTTATTTGAAAAATCATAGTTTTCCCGATTATTTTACACGAAAATACAAGTGCTTTTAGACAAAAATAGTATAACGAATATTATTATTGCCCTATGTTTAGAATACACAAAAATAAGAGAGCACGAAAAAACACGCCACTGCACAGCTTCGCACATAGTTGGGTTATCTAAGTACTAATTCACTTTTGAGAACTATAAAATATCGCTATCAAAACTAAATTGTCGAAAAGTATCTAAATGACAGTTATATGTATATGTGTTGTGTTTAGTAAATAAGCAGTTTGTGTGAGCTAATTGTTTGCGGGCTCGCTCGCCGCACTGGCGCCGGGGGACACTCGGCCGCTGTCACTACACTTCACTACTACACAGCGGTGGCGGCGCTGGCGCTATATAACTCTGTGGATCACAGACCTATAATTCTTATAGTTTAGGCACATTAGATTAAAAACTAAGGAAATCGAGAAAAGAGAGAGAATGGAAACTTTACAGAAGATGGTGCAATTAAACGATTATTAATTCTGACCCTAGCTGATAGCTGTCTATAATAAACTTTATCTATTACTTTTTTCGAATTAAATAATGTTTTCTATTCCTTTCTATTTACTGGAAAGAGTCCCTGAGAGTTATCAGAGCCAAATCGCGGAAGACTGCAGCACTCTTCCGCGATTTGGCAGGGTAACTAACGGCTAGCCCCTAAACTCAACTTCATCTCCAAAGATTAATAGGTGGAAGAATGTATATTTGTTTCATTTTTGACTATCTACTTAATATTGTACAGGGTATACAAATAAATATACTAGCTGTATTAAGGGGTTGTAAATCGTAAGCACAACAAAATTAGAATACAAATTAAAAGGAAATTATAAACAAATTTAAACAAAAATGACACATTTGAAACCGTTGACACAACAGTTATTATTAAAAATAATAATAATGGGCATGTTTTGAACTTTTTTTAAACATACTAATTCTTGAATATGAATATGATTTATTTTATGTATTTTCAGCAGCTGGCCTATTCTATTGCTCATTCTGTATAATTCATATTTATGCATGTTATATGATGATTAGGCTTATGTTGTATTGCCGTTATAATTTATTAAATAAATAGTAAAGTAACACGATATGAGCTCCCAGTAGCTATATAAAATCGAAAACCTTATTTCCTGCTATATTTTCTATAATAATTATTAATACAATTTTTATACACTTTCTTACCGTGGTGAAACTGCAATTCGCACGTGGCTGACAATTGACACTTACCTGAAAAAAGAAAACGTTATTATTGAAAAAGAGAAGACTTGAAACTAGAACACAGTCGCGTTTGATTCAAATTCAAATCAGTTTAATTGGAATTTACATATCTATTGGAGTCAATGACAATTTGAATTTGTTATAAGTTCTATCGAAACGGAATCTTGTTTCCGTCTAGCTGGTTTGTTATTTAAACTTATTATGGACGGAAACTTTTGGATGGTACTTTATACAAATAATACCTAACCAAAAATTATTATTTTTATGTTTCAAGATTTTTTTTAGTATATTTTTCTAGACTTTCTCAGTGTCGTTCTAAACCAACCTTTATAGACAAACGTTATAACAATCTATCCAACTCTAGCAGTTTCCTAGAGCCCGACAGACACTTGTGTGTGCCCGCTGATCCCCTGTGAACAGTGTATGTCAGTTGATTGGACAGCGGACCTGACGCGAGTGGATTGATTCCGGGGACACCCCTGCCCCCGCCGCACACCCCCGCGGATTCGCGGCAAATGTTATTACCAAACTAACTCCAGCGTTAGTGACTAGGCAAGTGAATCAAGTTCGAGAATTAGCAACGTTTTATTTTTTAAGATTATGAACGAAATGGGCTGGGTTGGTTCACCTTATATGATAGTTCCATCCAAGAGGTTTATGAAAATGGATACTTCATCATCAACCGAAATACGTCCACTGCTGAACACAAGCCTTCCCAATAGAATGTCATTTTTGGTGGGCTGTCTAATTTGCCATAATTACCACGTTTGGCAGGCGGATTCGTGATCGCAGTAATTATCTTAATGTACACAGGTGAACGCTGCTGCCCGGCCCTGGTGCAATACCTTGGTCGACACCCACAGGAAAATAGGGAGTGGCCCTATTCTAAGCCGGGAACCACACGGCTAATGGTTACTTGACTGTGGCATTTATTACCCTGCTATAGTTCAGTATGAATGGCTACACAGCCAATATTCAGTCGTCTGTGTTTGGTGTGTGCGTGCATGCTGAGGTTTGGGAACTTATGGCCTAGAATGCGTATATTTCATTCCAAATCAATTGTCATACGAAAACCAACCGTATTTGCGTCTTGGTAATATGTACATAAAGGGGACACCGGCAACAAAAATAGGTTTGTGTTACAATGTAAACCTTGCAGTCCACTTCGGAACAACATCTATTATTTATTTAGTGTTCAGACGCAAATGCATCATCATCAGGTTATTTTTGTCTCCACTGCAGGAACACAACCCTCTTTCATCGGCCGGAGACAGACGGAGGATTTGGCCTACACTCCCCGCGCTGGCCAGACGGGTTGGGGACAATTGACAATGGGTTCCATATGACAATTAATCTGGAATTGAATATATCAGGGTAGAGGCTAACGCTCTTAGGAACGCGTACCCGCGTATACGGGCCTACAACACGCTCTGTTTAATTTAGCAAAAAAGTTTTACAATTTATTTCTGTAAACAACATGAACACGAGACCGAATGAACCGAAAAAGCAAAACAATCCGGCTCAATTCCACTCCGCGGACTGACAAAGTCACAAACTAGATCTGTTTCATTATAACTCCGCCCACAACCGCGCCGCCCTTCGGGGAAGTTGCCTTTTTATTCCTGTTCGCTTGTACAACACTTGTGTATCTACTGTATAAAGACTTTGTTTCAGCTTAATGTTTTCTCAATAAGGATTACAGTTAAAAAGCAACTGTAATTTAAAAATATAATCCTATTTATCACAACTATTTAAAATTTGAAGGAAATAAAGAAATATATAAGCGAAAGGGTGAAAACATTCTACTGAAAAGTAAGTGTTTCGATAAAAGTTAGCATCCCATCGCGGATGTTTGATGGAATTGAAATGTTACGGATTGGCATGCATAATGGATAACTAAAATTTTGCATATATTTTTGATATCTTTAATTGTTTAAATACACTATCTTTAGTGGAATGTTATCCTTTCGCTAATATACTTATCTATTTCTTTCAAATCATAAATACACATAATACTCACTCACTCACTGTTCATGCCTTGGTCCCAGAGAGGTAGTATCAAACATATTTCTGCTAAATGAATAAATAAATTCATTTTCTGTAATATTTGTATGAGTATTTTCTTTAAACCGTTCCAAAACTGAGTTCGCTTTCACGAACCATTGTCTCTATTTTATATGATGTTATCCATAACGCATGTCAACCCGTAACATTTCAATTCCATCAAGCAGATGGGCCGCGCGTGTCACCTGCGACACAAATCGCACCTCATGTATCAAAGGTGTTCCGCGTAAATCACGAATCATTTTACGGTGCGGCAATACAGGGACGTCCATATTTCACTCGGTCGCGTTTCCTGCGTAGACGTAAACAGAGCCGCTGGTAGGGGTGGCTCTGGCACGCATAGCAGAAAAACTAGCGGCAAACGGTTTGACGGCCTACCCGGTGGTTAGCAGCCATGGTCGCTTCTGAACAACAGAGACCTTTGGATGGCTGTATGCAACATTCAAAAGGCTACAGGTGTGTTGTCCTCTTGAGGATTTGGATGTAAAGTCGCTAGTGATTGTGATAACTCAGGCTATCTAAGATTTCAAATCGGAACATAGCAATGGTTACTCATTATACGCATTGCTGCGTTTTGATTTGAAGACAGCTATTTCAGAAACCAGGGTCACGCAGTCGGACCCTGCACCAGAGTCCTACCATAATTGGCTTATCAATGCCCTACCTACTCAATAAATAGGTATTTCACCGCACATTTATTAATAGACCCCTTTATTAGATTCCCCTTTTCGGAAGTTTGGAAGACGTTTATCGTCGACAAGCCACAGTTTGATGTAACAAATGAACGTGCTATAAATTCTGAAGTTTGATGTTGCCTCTGCGCTAATCAATCTCTCTGTAACAACATTCAATTTGTGAAATTTCAGACTGGCGCCACTCTATTAGATGCATAAGTTAACCGCTATTTTATAGGAAGCAATAAAAGAGAATCCTTAATAAACACTGGGACCGGCCCTGGATGAGACATATTTGCGGAGTCAACGTAAACCCGCGCGTTTTGAAACTGCCGCCAGTCAGGCAAACTGGCAATAACTGGTTACCTTATAACCTTAGGGTAACCATTAACTTTGTGCCAGACGATTTGAAGTCACACTTACATACAACAATAAATATAATATTAAATAACTAAATTATAAGCAGGTCCACTTAGATTTTGTAAATAAAATATTTGCACGTTTGTGTACATAACTTTAGTTGAAGCTAAGTATCTAGGATGAATTAAACAGCATTGCACACTTTTCAAGGTAAATCGTTAGTTATCCACTAGATTCACGCTGTCATAAATACTATAAAATAATTATATTGAATTTATCATTTTGCCTAAAGCAAATAACAATAGAATTTACGGAAGATAATTATAAATTTGTAGAGTACAAATGGGTAATCCTACAAATCAAAATTATATGGTCAGCCTTTCGCTAGGCGGGCGGCGCGGCGCCTTTGAACTCGCATATGAAAGGCGCCGCCCGCCGCCCGCCCGCTGCCCGCCCGTCGCGCCGCGGCGCTTCGCATTTTTCGCGAGAATATTCAAAAATAGATGCCTTTCGCTCCTCGGAAGTAATGAAGCTTACTTTATAAACGATTCCAGTATATTTCATACATCACACAATTTTATTGGAAAGGTCACAATTTTCTCCCCCTCTCACTTTTCCCACTTCTCCCCTTACGTATTTATTATAGACCTTATTTTATTAGTCGTCGTATGCTCTTTATACGTTGGTGGTTTATTCCTCAAAAGGGTGGTAAGTTTTGTATCTATATACCTTAGAAGGTGTTTTGTTAGGGATATTTTTGTTATTATCGCATAACCACAAGACATTTTCTATATTATCCCGTCTGCCCAGGAATGACGCCCAGAATAAAACCGGTATACTGGCCAAAACTGAGCCATTTCATACATGATTAAAATCTCATCTGCCCACCAGCCCACGCCTAGTAAAGCCCCGGTACAGGTCTAAAAGGCAGAGAACTATATAAATAGCCCGAGGACTTTCCCCTAACATAGGGACGTCAAAACTTTACCAAATTAAGCAAACCATAACATTACTCCGCTTCAACTTGAAGCTAAGACGATGTACTTAATTATACACCGAGGCAAAGGTATTTGAAGCTTTCCGTTTATCAGTATGTAGTGTTCCGAACCCCAATTTTCTAATTACGCAATATGGTCGCTCTAGCAACACTTATCAGGGCGACCACACGAGCGGCATGTTTGCTTAGGACTGTTGTTTTAATGGACATGGAGAACGTTACTCCGCTGGATTTCCCGCTTAATTGCCTAATCCGATCCGATGGGCTGCGTCGGTTAATTTTTGACGAACCAAAATGCTTGTAGGTAGAGGCACTATATAAGGTAAACGTTTTCTCTCATCTAATCGCCAATGCCTGATGGGGAACAATCCGACGAGAGATGGATGCAATCGGTCTGACGAGGCAAATTGTCAAGAGGACATAGCGAGAGGTCTAGGGCCCTAAGCTTTGCGAGAAGGCACAGGACAGAAATCAAAAAATATGGGTTTTGAAAAATAAAATTTACTTTTATTGTTTAATACTCGAAAGCCCTGTAAGCAATAAGCAAAGTATTTTGTTACTAACCATTAACTCAAAGTTGTACGTGAATCTTGTTAAACTTCCATTGTGTAGTTGAGTAAAATATATCATTGTGAATCCATTGAAAATTGTTTTGATAGTAAACAGTTACTTGGTTAGTGGTACACAATAGACTAATGGATAGCAAATATTACTTGAACGCTCAATATTGTGTTGTGATACTTCAGAGAAACTGAATAATGTCGAGGGTTGTTGTATTTATAGAACGAGTTTTTCGCAAAACAAAACTTCTGTACGAGAAATAAGCTGTTCTATTGTTGTGTACCCACTTAAGGTGAGGGGCTTGTAATTAAATAATAAGTATTAGGTATTTGTTTGATGTCTAACAAAAGTTCGTTGGTATGTTCATATCAAAACGCACCTTGTAAAATAATATTCTAGATAATGTATTTTGAATAAACAATTAAACATTAAAAAGGCGACACTTTCCACATGAAATGCCTTATTTTAAATAAATGAGGAAGACAGGGTTGTAGAGACTAAGTTATCAAGTAAATACACTTATTGGCACATAATTTTGTCCAAAACCACATTTTCATTACATTCTGTCATTTTGACGACTAATAATCCCTACAAATCAAATTTTCTTGAACTCTTTTTTCCTTGTAAAAGTAGCTTTAGCCTTACGAAAAAAAGTGGCGGTACAAGTTTCCCTGTCTCAGAGCATCAGCGTCGTATTATTCCGAAACACGCCGCCGACACAAAACTGCTCGTCTCCACACTTACGATACACGTCCAATTCCCAGGGGCGCCTTATTGCCCACTACAGCGGGTTCGACAAATCTTGGTACTGTGCGGAGGTGAAATTGTAGGCTTGTAAATTATGTTTATGAACCGTAGTTTTAAACTACGCAAATGCACCGCACGGACAATATATTTTACGTTTGTGCGTGAGATAAAACGTACAGCCCGTGCGGCGATCAGCACAGCATTGTATACACCCGTAGGCGTGGACTGCGACACACCTCTAGTATTTCTCATGTTTTCAAGAAAAAAATTCGAGCTTCAAACTTTTTATAGTAGATATCAAAATATTGCCAAATAATATAAAATTATAGCAATTTATCTTGTATATATTATAGATTTACGATTAGAATATTCGGATTTATAGAAAGTGGTAGGAATATTCAAATATTATGGATAAGATACATACAGTACAGTAAAGTGCATTTATCAAATCCAAATACAGAAACATAGTTTATTGTCAACCGACGTCACCAGATATTTACCTATATCCTACGCTTTACTACCAAAATACCTCAAGTGTACTACACGAAAACCCAACACATAAGAATCCACAAGTTGCTAGAACCGCAGACTACAACCTACAACTTTTACACTCACACGCAAACATCAAAATCGTCTTATCGACGCACACAGGCATCCGTCGCCATGGCAACCAGGCAGATCCCTCGAGACCGGGCAATAACTCGCGCCTGGTTAATAGGGTGTCGCGAAAATTAGGGAAAGCACCCAGCTTGGCAACACTAGCTGATTAGAACCGGGAAAGGCGGAAAATTACTTAAATACTTGATGACAGTGTGTTCCGCGAACAACCCTATAAATATTTACTTTCGTGCAGTCATAAACCGCAGTTTGCTTGTCGCACGAAGTTTGAATTAACGACGTAGAGTAAACATGTGTTGTTTTAAACGCATTTTATGGTGTTTCATAAAAACGTTGATTCTAACTGTTCATGTACTCAAATTCAGGTGTAAATATCTATAAATAATAGCATACTGGACAATATAAACGCCTGTTTAAATATTATGAGCAAGTATTTATTGCGTGCTTTCTCACCATCTGACAGGAGCTAATTATACATATATAAAAGTACAAAGTATAAAAGTACTCGACATTCAATATTGCCTCTAAAGCATATGATGATTAATATCTACTTAGAGTACCTAAGCATTTAAAAGCGATAATATAGAACGTGGTAGATTGACCACACTACTATTTTTCTTTTTTATGATTTACAGATATAATTTTTTTTATAATATATGATAGAATTCGGTCAGCCAAAAGAGACCTACTTCACTGAATCTCCCCTATACATAATATCCTCGAGAAACACTCACTATTGGAATCCCCGGGGAAAACGAAAGATACTCCAGGATTCCTTTAGACCCGGGAAGCGATTCACAGGGGATTAAAAAATATTGTATTTTTTTTTGCTTTTATGACGAAATTGGTTTTATTTTACAAGTTTTACTTACCTGTTGCAATTAATTAATCTACTTACTACACAATTCAAATACCGTAGTACCTATACAATATTAATCGATTACGCCAGATAATATTAGCCTAGATACACTTTTCAGATGATAGTTTTATGTAAATCTAGCTGTGCCCGCGGCTCCGCTCGCGTGGACTACAGGATCCGCTCCCATTCTCACTTCCGCTCCCTGTCCCCTTTTAAATCCACTCAGACTTTTAAATCCAGGTCCAGGTCCAGGTCCAGGTCCAGGTCCAGGTCCAGGTCCAGGTCCAGGTCCAGGTCCAGGTCCAAGCCCAGGCCCAGGCACAGGCCCAACCCAGGTCCAGGTCCAGGTCCTGGTCCAGGTCCAGATCCTCAACTCTCCCCTCAACCCTCCTCTCAACCCTCCCCTCAAACCTCTTTCCCTCGTCTCTCCAAATATAGTCCTCGTAACTAATCCATCGCAATCCAAATTCAGACTAACATTACTTTGTTGCATACGTATACCACAAATTCATCATAATCGTGTAACTCAGTCAAAAGTTATGCGAATTTTCAAACACTCAAATTACACTGGTACCATATCAGCTCCCGCTACCGCTCACGAATTCAGTCGAACATTTACACCCTACATATATATGCGAGTTTTCGGAAACTATAAATTCGCATAACTTTTGATTGACTGCACCGATTGCAATGAAATAAAGCCTATATGTTACACCAAATTAAGCCCCATGTTTCTGTGAAAAGTTCATCAAAGTCCGATCAGTAGTTTTTAAGTGATGCGTGCACAAACTCTCAGACAAACAGACAAAAATTCCAAAAATGATTGAAATGTGTTCTGTTACTTATCCTTAGACCCCTCAATTTTTTTTTTGCATTTATCTTTAATGTACAGACACGCGATGTTTACGATTTTATTTATTAGATTATGGACAAGCATAATGGAGAAAACAATTAGTGAACGTGACCCTAAGTGGGATAAGCCCGCCTTTGTACACAACTTTATTCTTTTATTTATTTCTGTTATTGTTAATTTTGGTACAATAAAGCGTTTACATACATACATACATTAGTGAACGTGATGGTAAACGGCAATTTCAACACCTCAAACCTAATAGTGCTATGTAGTATAATCTCAAGGACTATATATTTCATTCCAGATTAATAGTCCTATGAAAACAAACGCATTTGCGTCTCGAAAACAAAATACACAATAGATGGTGTTCCTAAGTGGACCGCAAAGTTTACTTGGTAATACAAACCTATTTTTGCTGCTGGTGACCCTTTCATGTATATGTTACCGAGACGTAAATAGCGTTGGTTTTCATAGGACTATTAATCTGGAATGAAATATAAGTATGTTGCCACCCTTAGGAGTTTGTTGGAATAGATGCGTGGCTTTTTACCTTTCAAAGCGGAAAAATTTCTACAATTACTTACACATCAACATTTGATTTCTAATTAAATCTGCTGTTGGTTTCTTCATGTAAATGATCTGCGATCTTCAAATAATATTCTTCGATAATATTCAATTATACCTACGTCAACTCTTTACCAAAACCTTATACGAAACTTATACGCTATAACCACTGTATATAATCCACCATAACTAACTATTGTAAAGTTACAAAGTACTGCGGCGGGCTTCAAGCGCGGCATTAATACACTCCTCGCTCTATTGAAAGCGGAGATGGATTAATTTCGCCGAGTCAAGATCCGCCTGTCGTTGCCGCGTCTAGGATTCCTGCATCCGCAAAGACAGTTCTTACTTTAGTTCCGTCTCAGACAGACCAACTTTGAATAGAAGCTGGTCGGAAGGATATACTGTCGCTAGTCCGCAGTTGGTATAATTTCGCTTAGTCTCAGTAATGTTAATTTTGTACAATTCAGTGGATTAATCGTGAAATTTTTTTCTTCGTATCAAAGTAACAAAGATAAAAGAAAGCAGATATAAATCGGAGCGAGATAGGTGAATTTCTGTTCATTCCTTAGTCACTTGAATGTAGGTATTCCTTTTAAGTAGGTAGGATTCATTCGTGGGTAGGGGTACTTGAATGTAAGTATTCCTTGGGAAGATAACAGCTACTCAGAATGAACTCTTAAAGAAGAAACGCGTGAGTACAAACCCTCGGCGTCAAAGTTTTAATATTCATCTATATCTATAAAAGAAGAAACTGACTGACTGACATATCAACGCACAGCCCAAACCGCTGAGTCTAGAGGCTTCAAATTTTGCACAACGGTTCCTTATATAGCATAGGCAAGCACTAAGGAACGGATTTTCAAAATTCATCCTCTAAGGGTGTCAAATGGGGGTTTAAAATTTGTATGGAGAACATCTATTAGATAAACTTATCAATTTGAAACTTTGTAGGATTCGGAGGCGGTGGATCGGGAGTGGTGACGTTTATTGGGGAAGGCCTATGTCCAGCAGTGGATGTCGCAGGGATGATATGATGATAAACTATATTATATATATAAAACGATGAAAACATTTCAAGGAAACACGTCGATTACATAATTTGAGATAATGATAACGTCACCAGCTTCTTCTCCAAAACCACTAAATGGATTAAAATGTGGTATTCACTGTTGGATAGCTTGGTTTACCATGGTTTTTATTTCGGACTGGAAACAACCCCTTTTTTTAAGCAGGCGAAGCCGCGGGTAACAGCTTTAATATAAATAAGTCTATAGTGTGTTTGTGTGTTTATTTGTCTGTTTTTTACGCTTTCTCGGCTCGGCTATTCAGCTGATTACCATAATTTTGATTAGTACACATAACATATGTATATGAATATAGTTTCATGTATACCTTTGGAAAAATTGTTCCCTCTGTAAATAAAAACTTGCTCCACGCGGGCGAAGCCGCGGGCGTTTGCTAGTTGTATCATATCCATTCAGAATCGAACAGGAATAACACATGCGGTTCATGTATCGATGTCTTATGGTTCATTCGGACAGTGCCACCTCAGTCCTGAGTCAGTTTCTTTAGTTACGTTAAGGATTAATGTGTCATATTTCAAATGCAGTAAAGGGTATTGATCCGTCACAAAATTTCACGGAACTGAACTGAAACTGCACTGAAGGACCACTGACGCATAACTGTCAGTTTACGGACGCATGACGGATCGTTTACGGACGCATGACGAATCGATAGCCTATACTGCATTTGAAATATGACACATTATTCCTTAATCTAACTATAAAAGACTGACTCAGGACTGAGGCGGCACTGATAGGTCCGAATGAACATTTATCGTGTGGCGGTAATTCACATTCAAATAGACAGAAACACGTCCCATTGCTGGGCATAGGTTTACTCTCATAACGAGGGTGTGCGCGTTGGTGGACTTCACACGACTTAAATTTTCTTCGTTGACGTATACAGGTTTCCTCATATTGTTTTCCTTCACTGAAAAGTCTGATCATAAATCGTGTATACCTACACTAAGTTCCAGAAAACTTGCTCAGCCGAGCCGCTCCGATTGCATCACAAATGGTATCATCAATCAAAATGTGTGGTGTTGATTCTCGTTGACAAAGTGTCGCAGAAATTCACGTGGTAATAAAAACGCCTCACGGTAGCTTCACGCTTTAAGTGATTTTGCTATGGGCCGAAAAAAAATTGAACTAAGTGTAGTGGAAAGATCTCATTCTCCAAACCGGTTGAATCATGGCTATTTTAAAGCAACTTACATGCCTAGAATAACTTAACCATTTTATATCGACGAATCGATTTAGCTTTTGCGAAAAAAAAAAAGTGTTTTATGGCATGTTCCCTTTCGGCCCTTTCATTCGAGACAGGAAGGAAGGGCGTCTTCCTTTGATAAAGTGAAAAATAGCACCTGAAGAATACAACCTGCTTTACCCTTTAGAACGTAGCTAAAGGCATGACACGACTTTGCGAGAAAAGGTTCAAGAATTTTAGAGATAGATCTTGTAGAATTCATATATCGTTCGCCTTGTACACACATTCGATTTGAAGACATAAGTCTATTTATTTGGAAAATCGCTATTTTATTTGTTAAAAGTCAGAAATATTTTGCAACAAAATATTTTCAATTCACCTTTGAAGCAGTCGAATATCTTCTTGTTTATCCAGCCATATAAGAACATAGGCAGTTCCTGTCTTAAGGAACTTATCATGTCGATGTTTGGTACACTATGGATGATAGTGCTGTAGGTATATTAGGTTCTGATTTAATAATTAAATCATACTTACCATTAGAAATACAATAATAACGTTTAATAGATTTGGTTCATAGGTGATGTTTTATGTTACGAGTACCTACTTACATATAAACACTTATTGTAAAATGAAAATAAAATAAATTAACAATCATAATTTTTAAAGTCGTACCAACCACATTTTCCTTTTTTCAGAATGACAACGATAGCGTTTTGAACAGAAAATGTAGTAGTTATAGTTAAAAAAATTAAAATTTATGGTAATCTAGCAAGTCTTGCTAAATTACTATATATTTTAAACATTACGTAACGTTGAAAATGTAATATTCCAGAATCTTATGGTATACACTTTTAAAAAGTTCGCTCATTATCCATAGGCTTGAGTACTGTAGGGAAGGTGGTGCAAACGAGCAAGTGTCGTCATCAAAGGCACTTCACCCGTAGGTCGCAAGTTAACAATGCGCTCCACCCGGCGCCCCTTGCCCTTTGACCCGCTTGACGCTTTGTCGCCTCGCGGACAGACGAGATGACATCTCATCCCATTGTACCTACCCATATACTCGTACCTAGGTACTTACAACTGTATTTATATCTATATTCGCAGGCAAGTCAATCTATCACTAGAAAGTAGAAATTAGAACTATTACATTATTTGCTGGATAGTTTAATTACGCAAAATTAATGTTATTGTAATTGAGTAAATAACATATATTCTCTTTTGCTATTTACAAACGAGAAGAGCGAATGTACAATCATTTTCGATTTCAGGGCAATATTTTCTAATAGATCCCTTATAATACGAGATATATAACAATGTAAAGTAGTGAGTAGGTACGGCGGTAGAGGCAAAATAATACATAAAACTACGATTCAAATATTTTACTATGAACTAATAATAATATTCAATTTCGCATAGGTAAGTATTATCTAAGAACTAACCTAGTAGAACAGTAACCTATAAATGAAAAAAGAAAAGAAAAAACGCGAATTCAGTATAGTGAAAGTGTAGGCGATGTTTAAATACTTTGGAGTTTTTTTGGAAAAAAAAACTTAAGCAAGTAGGTACCCGCGAGTCCCTATTAACTCCAGCAATCTTAGAGAGTTTCAAATACTTCATCATGCTCGTAACTACGGTGAGCCTACGCAAAATGTAGAGTGGAGACTTATGTTTCCTCGTTAACTCGGAATACTTGCAAAAAGTAATTTTACTTATGAAAATGTCGTGATTTCAGCCACTATACGACTTAATGTCAAGATTTAAGATACAGAACTGCTCGACAGAGTATTGGATATGACTTTCATTCTTTTAAAGTTCAAAGATGGTATTTTTTATATCTAATAAACAAAATTGTAAACTCGTGTATCTGTACATTGAATATATTTACAAAAAAATATTTGGGGGATGAAGGATAAATACTTACAACCAATTCTAATGGAGTTTACAGAAAAAAACATAGGGCTAAATTTGGAGTAACATTTAGTCATTATTTCATGAAACTTAGTTATACTCCATCTTTATTATTGATTAATTATTCGAATTTATTGTTTTCAAAACTCACATAGGGTACATGCACTAACTAGTGCAAAGAAGTGTAAATGCTCGGCGGAATTCAGATTGCGATGAGTTAGGACTACCTTTTGAGCGAGAGTAAGAAATGTCGGTGGCGGCTCGGGAGAGGGAACTTAAAAAAAAAACATGAATTCTGTAGTCCACGCGAGCGGAGCCGCAGGCACAGTTAGTAAAGTATAAAAACGTTGAAAAAATATGGAATTAAAAAGATCCCTATTATTATTAGTTTAAAGAAAACAAATAAGTATAAACCAGTATCACCCACCCATACAAAACAGTATTTTATACGGCCGATTTTTGCGGCCCATATTTCCGGACATTTTGAGGGCAGCTTCGCATACCTATTTTTAATTCACTAAAGAAGCCATTACTTACGCATATACTGGAGCCTGAAGTTCACCCGGGCGGAGCCGGGGTCGCAGCTAGATATTAATAAACATCACATAATAAAACCAGGTCTAGGGAAAGCTTCATACAAGAACTGAACATAGATGGATTCTTTTATAATTTTTGATTAAAGTTGAATATTTTATTAGTTTAGTTGGCAGAAACCCGCCTACGAAAGATGTGGGAAAGATATTGCGACGGCACATAATGTCGTACAATATAAAATTACCGTAGTATTGACAATAACATTAACATATCATTCACTTAATTGTGATGATGATGAGTTAATGAAATACTCTTTGCTGCAAGAATGAATTTTAACATGTTGAATATTGATTTATTATTTTAATTAGCGAATGAAAAATTTACATATTTTATTTCTGACATGTACTACCAATAAAATTGATTATGATTATGATGATTTTTTGGATTAACTTCAAAAGGAAATTATCTCACTTTATGTGGCGTGCCAGTGAATAAACATGTAGGTAAACGCATTGCTACCAAAACAACAACAAAAACATTTCGTTCAAAACAAAAGCTTTCCTTTTTTGCGGAGTTATTGTTCAAAACCTAAAGTTTATAATAATCATCAGTCTTCCCATTTCACAGTCACACCATTTAACGGTGTGAACGTTACATAGTCATCTATATTTTTGCTTCTTTGTTTAATAATCCTTCAGAAAGAACGAAAATGTATGTATAATATGGAATATTTGCATAAAATTGGTTATCTTACCCTACGTGCTCAATGTTGTTTCAAGTGGATTCAAGGATTTCATGAATCTGAGCGTATATATAATAATGATGTTTAGTGATTTACATAAGCCTGTTTCTGATCTAATAACATTGCCAATAGATAAAAAATCAAAGTCAACGATTTCAGAATAAGGATGCCTGTAAATGTATGTTAGTCTTTAAAGGTGTCTACGCCGCTTACGGACGCGGAATCGACGTAATCTGGTCAGAAACAGAGTCATCTCGTTGAAATAAAGGTTTTAACGACGTCATACGCACCACTTAGGTGCGACATTGGTAGACGTTTTAAACGCTTATACCGTTGAGATAAAGCTGTTGCAGGCATAAAATCCACGTAGATAAAAATGTGGGGAGAACCTTATTACACACCCCCGGTACTCCATACAAGCGAACAGATTTACTTACCGACTACTAGTGCAGGCCATGCATTAGGCCTAATACTGGTCTGTAGCATTTAAGACGTAATGTTCTTGACCGTTTATTCGACCTGGCTGGCTGCTTGTATGGACGTATCTTCCTAGTTCTCACATTAGACGCGACATTATTCACTTTCAGATTATAAAACGAGGAGGAGGCAGACTAAAATAACGTAGGCGGACGAAAAAAAAGCTAAGTTAGACAAAAACAACTAGCTTGGGATAAGGAAGCCGATAGAGAGCTCTGGAAACAAATGGAGGCATTTTCCCAACTAAGTAGAACTCCTTGTAAATTTAAATGCGTTTATTTTAGTTAATTAAAATAATAATTTCTATTTTATATATTTTTTAATTATCTTAAATTATTATAATGATAATAAAATATATACTATAACAATATTTTGCAACACTATAATTGATAATTATAACCAAAGTTTTGTAATTTTATATTAATTAAGGAATAAAGCATTATAAATGAAGGACTAAATGAACGATCAGAATAAATATAAGTAATTTTTCTGATGAGATTCATTTCATACCAAGTGTATTTAAAATCTGTTCTAGATACTACCTACGTTAGTTGCGCTTATAAAATATTTAGTTTTTAAATTCACAACATATGTACATTTGCTTATATGTACTCGTACCTATAAATCTTAGTCACAGAAAAATATGTGGAGACTTTTCTTAAAAATTGTAACACGCCGATTTAGAAGTCCCATCACGTATGAAGACTTGATATCTAATATTTTGGTGGCGACAAAAAACAGGTTTTATAAAAGACTGGATGAACGCGACAAGAATATGTTGTTTATATTTCAAATGTCGTTCCCTTAGCTAAAAATATAAAGAAAAAGTTGTCTTTTCCAAAGTTTGCTGATTTAATATAACTAGCATCTAATTTATTACATACTTATTTATTATATACAATTGAATATACCTATCAATGAGTGCTTACTATAAAAAATTTTTTTGCTAATAAATAATGGATTTCTATTTAGGCGTAGCATATTTATGTAAATACTATTTATTGTGTGGTATAAGCACCCAGCACTTCCACTCTTCGAAAAATCCGGATCATCCAAAGGTTACAAATCGCTGAAAGCGATAAGGCCACTTTTGTACACTAGATTCATCCTTCTAAATATGTAAATTATTTTTATAATTTTATATGTATTGGTGCACAATAAAGAAAGTTTTGGTTTTGATTTATGATAAATAATCCGAAATAGTTCAGAAAATATCATTAGTGCAAGTCTGGGCACCACCAAACTAAGTTACTACTACTTTATGACTTGAATGTTCCCGTCGGGGATTTAATGACTGAAACTTTACTGCCGTTTATTATTTACGACATTTTTACGTGCTCTATCACCTTAGTTCACCTGTACAACTGCAGACTGCACCGCTTCCAGTAAAACGCACTTACCGGTTGCATGTCGTTAATGTTGCGTCACGTTTCCGCAAAGTAAAATAACATTTTGTATCAGGTATTTACAATAGACTTGTCTTTATTGAAAGTGGGTAAGAGTCAGACAACCTAATTTGATGATTAATTGTCACCGTTGGCAGTAAGTTAAACTGTGAAGAATTCACTGAAAGTCATTGCAGAAATGGAGTTACTGCCACAGAGACGTTTTCGTAGTATGTGGAAAAGATAACGAGAATGCCTAAAACAATTTAGTAAGTGTGTTTCGTAGCGACAGCGTACAAGTGTGCATGTGTGCGTGGGTCCCCCGCGAAACATGATATTGTTTCGTATCGGAAGATAAGGCTATGACGTCTCCTCTGCTCTGGGTCGAGCCGGCCGATCCCCTGTGGCTCTAAGACATTATATAAGAATCCAATGCACTAGCTACAAGGCGAGTTAGTATTCCTAGGTTCAGCTCACCTCTTCTATCTCGATCACCACCCTACTCCTGACCGAGCTGCTTAACAACCCTAATAAATACAGCGGAATTTAGAAGATGGACGTAACATTTAACAGTGGAGATGATACAAAAGGGCGAATTGTAAAATGAGAAAGGTGTACAGTTTTAATTATGCTTTAATTTTCAAGTAAGCTTCGATAGGGAGATGAGCAGAATTTTAGTGAAATTAATCAAATAACTAGACATCTGCACAATTTCTTCGGATTAAACGTCAGTGAACTCGTATGCGGAAAGTATATAGCCGGCAATAAAAATAATAGATAAAATTTAAATCACCCATCCATTATAAAACATCAATCAGGCTTCCCCAACCCGTCTGGCCAGCGCGGGGAGTGTAGGCCAAATCCTCCGTCTGTCTCCGGCAGATGAGAGAGGGTTGTGCTCCTGCAGTGGAGACAAAAATAGCCCGATGATGATGATGATGAAATTGAAATCACCATAAAAACGTTTAGTTTACATATAACTGTAATAAATAGATACTATAGCACTCTAGGCTTATTGGAAAATTCCCTATAATTCATTATATCCATGATAAATGTTCCGTTCCGGGTACCATTCAAATCGAGCCCCTTTCACTTTAGCGGTGATATGCAAAAAAGGAGTAAAAACGGAAAGCGAGCGGATACGGGATGATATAATCAATCTAGGTAGGGTTGTCGCCGGACAAGTGTTGTAGTGTGAGACGAGAGCTGGGGCGATGCCCTTAGCATACTGAGACTTAGTGAGAGTAGCTATTAAAAAAAAGTTGGCATAGTATAGATATTAGAGAAAGACGACTTTTTCTTGGAATATTTCGGATATCAACAATAATTCTCTTAAAAATTCCATAAAATCCTATAATTGTCCGGGAATTTTACATATTAAGATCCAAATTTCAGCCCAATAGTCTAGTCTATAGGTTTTGAGTTAGTGAAAAATTCCTGTTCATATATTTTTTTAAATATATTTTTACTACTTATCGTAAGAAACTTTATTTTTCTTAACAACATAAGGTTTTAAAGCTTAAGTATGGTTTAGGTTTAATTTTTGTAGTTTAAGCTACAATTTTTATTCACATCACTACTAATAAGGTGAAAAGTGATAGAAAATTAGCCGTAAATGACGACAGCATTCATAGCAAACAAGCATGATGCGGATACCCCGCGACCGATGTTTCAACCTCCATTGAGATACATACAGCTTATAAAGTTTTATTTTCAAAATAGTAGGAGCTTTATGCAGCGATAGGCATGCGGGCGCGTCCAATAAATCACTGCGTAATGCACAAAACTGCAACGGTAACGGCGGGCGGATCCCATCGAAACATGTCACGGGTACGTCGACAGCCGCTGTTTACACGAATAGATAGCCGACGACAGAGAGAGATAGCCGCTCGAAAAATATTATTTCACAAACTCAAAAACACAGATATTTACGAGCGACACGAAATAAAAACGTTTCTGTGAAATACGTGCCACATTGACGTTGCGGAAGTTTTTGTTTGCCATTATACCTTCAATAGATACCTACAATAAAGCTATACATATAATAAAAGAGAATTTATTCGTTCCGGCATAATAAGTTACGTAAAGTCCTTAACGATTATTGTGGTGAGATGAAATGGCCGATGTCTTAGCGAAGCTGCTTTTCAAGCATCGCTATTGTTGCTCACATGACTAGAGGCCCATTCTTATAAAACATAATCTTAAACTAGAACTATAAGTAAATACTCACATCAAACATTTGATGTTGTATCTACTTATACACCCAGCAACATCGGTGCACCCCGCTAACCCAGACAAGCGAGGCCTTGTTGACACAACAATGTTGGTATAAGTGCAACAAATAGGCGATGTGCAGCAGCGCCAATGCCAGGCCAGTGCGGCGATGGTCAACACAGCCATTAGCAGACCCAACAGTAGAAAACCCACAAAATATAGCTACAACTACAACCGATAGATAAGCAGGTGTCATTCTTACAATAGATATGTTGATTCTACCAGGATTTACTCTAATTAATGATACCTCTTATTATGAAACAATCGAAAGTATGTCGTAGTCACTTATCGATACCGGTAATCGAATCCGTTTCGATTACGTACTTGCGACGGCGACGCAACCGGGTTTGCAAATCAGCCCGATCGGCCGCCTACTAGCGGTCCACTGCACCGGTAACTTTAATCTCAAGAAGATTATACATTTTCCTCTTTTCCTATCTTTGTAACGTACAAAAAGCAATCAGAAAATCGGTTAAAATATTATATTATGTTTCTTTTAACTTTTATTCATCTTTGTTTTGTTATAAGTAAAAGTAGCTATGATTTATATCGATTCCTATAGTATTTATTACAGGTTCGTCTTAAAACCGATTACCAACATTCGAAATTTAGAAGTCAGTTATTTTAATGAATTATTTGTGGAAAGTTTCGGATTTAAATTTGTTAGTGCAACTCTAGCTATTCTAGTCCAAGTCTAGAACAGTTATGAAATATTAAATTGGATCCCAATAAAAATCACATTAATAGGTCTACATAATCATCTATAATCTAAGTAGACTCCTGAACGGTTCAGCTGAAAAATGAGATCCTAATCCTGTAAGAGACAACGTTTCCGACGTTAGCTACTAGCAAATTGGGAAAATTGACTGAACTCATATGCAATTTAAATTTAGTTACTTACTTGGTAACGTAAATGAGAGTTTGTACAGAGCAGGTATTTGTTTTTAATATATCGAACCCACATATCTCAGAATAAGATAATTATATAGGCTACGGGTGGGAATCTATGTTTATAATACAAACACAAGACCCGAAATAGATTTTAGTTTTCACAGAATCATTTGTTCTGCCGGGAATCGACCCAGAACTCTTTGCAAAACAAGCAAATGCTCTACCGGATGAACTAAGCGGTTTGTCAGTTATACGAATATATTAAGTGAGTCATGAATAGTAAAATTCGAAGTAGGTTA
The DNA here is from genome assembly GCA_947086405.1 of Esperia sulphurella. Lineage (NCBI taxonomy): Eukaryota > Metazoa > Arthropoda > Insecta > Lepidoptera > Oecophoridae > Esperia > Esperia sulphurella. The sequence goes on along the minus strand of OX352271.1, from coordinate 6,237,468 downwards.
ATAATAAATGTAATGATTTATAAATACAATGACTTAACTGAACACAACATCAAAAGGAATAAAGTATCAATAGATCATTGCAAACGCGCGGCCTGCAAATATTAACGGTCAGTGAATGTGACGTGATCACCTGTAAAGTATTCACTGTCAATATATCTTTCAAACCAGAGATAATGAGGTGTCCACACTGAATCAAATTTGCGATTTTCCGAGAAAACCAGCCGTAAGCCAAATATTTGACAGGACGTCATGTGATTCACTAGAAATTTACACACGTGCAACAAAGTACGTAACTTGTTAACTGTGCATGGATTATGTTTCTTGTTTCATCCAAAAATAATAAAGGAATTCGAACAACTGCATCGATGTACCTACATTATTCAACATAGTGAATTTGTGTTGGATATAATGTTTTCATTTCAGTCTCAAGCTTACAAAATGAACAATGTCCGAATATCCATTCGTAAAGAACGACTGAGTCGCTTTAATTTGTACCAAACACTAAATCTAATGGTAAATGGATACAAGTTTCCAATTTTTATTTTAAATGCTGTGAAAGTGGAGTGGTAATATTTTGCTTTTAAAAAACTTGACACTTGCTACCTTATATAATTCTACGAATTAAGCATAATGCAAACTTGCATGCATGAAATGCCTGTGCATAAAAAGTGTCCAGAATCATTCATAATTTATTGGAGATATACGATTTTGAGCCTTTTTCATAGCAGTTATCTTTTTTGCGCCAAAGAAATTAGAACTCTGCGTCTCTCTTCAACTAAGAGTTGTCTGTTATTTAAAATGTTATTTAGGTAAGTACATGAAAGGCATTGTAGTGTTTGTACATAGCTAAGCTATAGTGGATATGACGTTGTCTCGAGCACACGGGTGTGGGGTAGACAGTCAGGCGGGAGCCACCGGCGAGAACGGACGTCTACGGGCATACTGGTGTGGTAACGAGCCAACTAACTAGCTCCGGTGACTTCAGGAGTACTACATAATGGCGACGAGTCAAAAGGTTAGTATAAAATAGTACTAAGTTAAATAAAATAAAAAAGGGGGTAAATGTATTGTTGTGGATTACCGGACGAAACGGAACATAAAAGTAAAGTAGCATGTTCAGTGCTATACGTCAAATAGGCGGATTATGATTATGTATGCAAAAGTAACTATAATACAATTTTAGGGGGAGTGAATAGATAGTGGTACCACGGGGCGAAAAGCGGACGAAAGAAAGTCGCTTTGCGACGTTTGTCAGGATCGCGCAAGGTGACGATGCCTCGTCTCTGCCTGCCCCTCCGGGACCAAGGCTTGAGTATTGTGTAGGTTTGGTGTATGAATAGATAGATGCATACTACGACACGGACATAGGCTAAAAGGCGAGCGCCACATTGTAAACAAACCAATGTCAGGCACTGCGAGATACAGTTTGATTCCGGGGCGTTTGAAAGTATAGTGTGTAAGTTTGAGACCATTTCTGTCTGTGAGATAGACCCATAATATATTAGTAGCAGGAATAAATAATTAGTTTAGTAAAATAACTTTAACTAATGAAAAAATATATTTATGAATTTACATTGTGTGCACTTTATTGTACGAACTTTAGAAACCTTTATCTTTGATACGGAAACATTCCGAGATGAGTGACTGGCTTAGCACCTTACCCAGTGAGGATAGGGCTGAGACTGGAGTGAGCTTGGTTGTTTATCATAGTACACTGACTAACACGAAAACTTCAAAATAAAAATAGGAGACAAATCCTAGTATAGCATAGCTGTGTGATTTTAAGAAATAATAATAATAAAAACTTCATTTAAGTAGTAAGTTCACATAAGACAAAATTTACATAAGATTATGACAATAATTTTAGATTAATAACGAATAGTAATAGTGTAGATATGTGACGCTGGAGCCTAAACTATATCGCCCTGTATCAGAGGCTCCAGGTCTCTCTCCTCGGACAGTTTCTTAAATTGTAGGTTTGTGTGATAGTGAGTGATAGATATGTGAACTTGAATTGAGTGAAGTACTCGTATATACGAAAGAACAACAGTAAATAGAAATTTAAATCGGGCAATTATTAATTGATTAGATTAGAGTTGTTAGTAGTAAATTAGATGTCACTGTAATATTCGGCATGCCATCATTGGTCAACGTAAGGTGATGTATCTCGGTCTTGATTACCACAGATATAGGGTGACCATGAGTTTTAAATTTCGAATAAATATTAATGGTGGCTGTGGTACAATGTCATAGAATCTATAGGGATTCTAGTGATGTGTTTTGATTAGCAGTCCGGTAATCCCACAACTAAATACTTACATATCGTATTGTATTAGGCGTGCAGTGTAAAAGGCAGCACGGGCCCTCATGAAATTGTAAACCGTGCGTGATTGTGTTATAGGCAGCACGGGCCTTCATGAAATTGTAAACCGTGCGTGTTTGTGATACAGGCAGTACGGGCCTTCATGAAATTGTAAACCGTACGTGATTGTGTTACAGGCAGCACGGGCCCTCATGAAATTGTAAACCGTGCGTGATTGTGTTACAGGCAGCACGGGCCTTCATGAAATTGTAAACCGTGCGTTTTTGTGATACAGGCAGTACGGGCCTTCATGAAATTGTAAACCGTACGTGATTGTGTTACAGGCAGCACGGGCCCTCATGAAATTGTAAACCGTGCGTGATTGTGTTATAGGCAGTACGGGCCTTCATGAAATTGTAAACCGTACTACCTTCATAAAATTAGGCAGAGACCTAATTGTAAGGTGACCAATGACCCTCTAAAATATACTCATAAAATGGATAATTTACTTCCTCCTCTAGAAAAGCTTGACCTCGAAGGAGACAATGCTATGGTGGTTTTACGATGGGAAAGATGGAAGAGTTTATAGTTCTTGAAGCTACAGAAACTAAAGATACAAAAAAAGCAACATTGCTACTCTTGGGTGTAACAGAAGTACAGTAGATTTTAAATAATCTAACAGGGGCTTATATAGATACATCTGAAGAAGGAGTTTTCAGGCAATCGAACATCAGATAGCTACTGGCTACTAAAGCAGAATAAGGTTATGAGAGACACATGTTCGTCAAATTAAGGAAGATGATGGAGAAAAACTATGAAAAGTTCGTCATAATGTTGAGTAATCACGTAGGAAGGTACAAGTTCAATAGTTCCGAAGAACATTAGATCTATCAAATCGTCGAAAAAATTATTATCGCCAGAGTTACGACGAAATATATATATTGACGGTAGGAGATAGTGTTACAATGGATAAGACCATAACTGTGTGGGACAACAGTTAGAAGGATAGAGACAGAATAAAAATACGAGATCAGGTATAAATGCAATTAGAAATTACACTAACAAATCAGGATCACGGAAAGACATAACGAACAAGAATGATTTATTTAAAGACACAACCAGTAAATCAGGAACTAGTAAATGTGGTAGATGCGGGTACAGTGCGCATACTCTGTGGAATCAAGGATGTCCAGCAAAAAGGAAGTAGTATGTATGTATGTATGTAAACGCTTTATTGTACCAAAAATAACAACAACAACAATAATAAACTAGTAGTAGTATTGGCGACAAACCGGACGATAACGTAAATTGGAAAGGGAACAGACGCAGGCACGAAGTGGATTTGATGGGAGTGATGAAGAATCGACAGGAGAAGTAAAAGAAATAGAAGAAAAAATCATGACGTGGTCAATATGAATGATGACGCGATAATAGAATATGAAATTGGAGGCATCAAGGCGAATTTGCGAATAGATTCTAGGTGTAAACTAAAATGTAATCACAGATAAAACATAATAAGGTTAAGAAAGAAAAGAATCAACATTTCAAATCAAGTAAAAGACAAGATCTTTCAACCTTATGGTAGTAGAATTTGGAAGTTAAGGGGAGATTGGAAACTACAATTTAGGAAAAAATCGGTGCTAGCCACTGTTTCTTATTAAAAATGGTGGATCTAGAGATTTATTGGACCAGGAAACAGCTGTTTGGCTAAAATTGTGTATTGGTTTAAATTAAATTAAGTTGCTCAGACACAGAAACCTTTTCCAAAAATTTAAGGATATATTTATTGAATTTAATTTATTTTAAGGAATTGCTTGAAAGCGACATTTTTAAGGAAGTGCATGTACCATCCCAATAGGTGTTACCTGTGGTACCTATTCTTAAAGACATTGATGACATACGGTTATGGGTGTAAGATGTGCTAATTTTGAGGAGAATCACGCACTATCTTGTACGAATAACCTACTACCCAAGATAAAATAGCACGACATATCTCTAAATTTGACTTTTTAAAATAAAGCGGTAAGTACATCACACTTGACACAATCCATTCGAATTCAAGGCATCTGACAAAATGTATCTAGATAATTGTCTAGATACAAACGATTAATGTTCGGCATTACTTGCGCGCCGGAGCTACTGAAGAAAATACTGGAGGAAAGGTTAATAATAAATTTTATTGACGATATTCTGGTTTACGGGGTAAATGAACAACAACATGATGAATGACTATCAAAGGCTTTGAAAGGAAATAATGGGTACTAAACGAGAACAAGTGTGGGTATAAAATGCAGAAATACATGACGAGCATACTAAAACAATAGAAGAACTCCAGAGTTTTTGGGTTAGGTCAATTATATCAATAAGTGGCTGCCTAATCTTGCAAATATGACAGAATATTTGAAGAAGTTATTGAAAGAAAAGATAGGAAAGAAGGCAGCCTTAAAAGGGTGGTGGAAGTACCAACAGGACTGAGCGTTTCAACAATAGAAACAAGCACTTTCTACAGTAGAAACCTTAGGGTACTATGACGCTGAAGATGAAACGAAAGTTATTACTGACACACGCCCGGTGGGATTAGGGGCTGATTTAATACTAAGCGATAGCAGAGGTCCAAGAAGCATTATTTATGGGAACCGAACTTTAACAGATCTTGAACTTCCGTACAAGACTTTAATTTTGTTTGGTCCTAAGTTAAAATTTGAGCGATGGGTGTAAGGATTATAGACTTACAGATCAATACTAAATATCTAATTTGCAAATATGGCAACTCCCACCTGGCTATATCGTGGATTACGTGCATACTGAACGCCTCACTTTGTAACGAGCAAGATACCTGGCCACTTATTCTTTAGAAGAGATAAAATTCCCTCATTGTTGCAATTAGCATACTATGGATGGTTCAGAGGTAAGATATAAGAACGTAATGCAGAAGGAAAAGGGAAAAGAATATGGGTGCAGGAAGAGAAGAGCCGAGGAACCAACACTTCTAGAAGGAGATGAAGTATACGTAAAAAATATGGAAAAAGGAATAAACTATCCGCGAAATTTAAATCTATGCCTTACATTGTGGAGCGCGCTGATGGCAGAGATGTGACTAAGAATTGAGGCAACTGGGCAGAAACTCAGGCGCAACGTTATTCGATTGTGAAGAAGGGGAAGAAGGTGAATGGAAAGTTCAGGAAGAAGAGGTAACTGAGGGGAATAGAAACGAACATACTGAGTGTGAAAACAAAGATGACTAATTGGGTACAGTAAAATTCTATGACCATTAATGATGATTGTTTAGATTCTTATATTGATTGTTGGACAGGAAAACGAATAAAAATATGATAAGGAAGGGATGTAGTGTTTGTACATAGCTAAGCTATAGTGGATATGACGTTGTCTCGAGCACACGGGTGTGGGGTAGACAGTCAGGCGGGAGCCACCGGCGAGAACGGACGTCTACGGGCATACTGGTGTGGTAACGAGCCAACTAACTAGCTCCGGTGACTTCAGGAGTACTACAGGCATGATCACCTAAATGATTTAAGTGAATTTTTTCGTCTTCTATCAGAAAGGAAAATTGAATTTCTAATAATGGCTTCCAAAGAGACACGTGACACTTTATCGCTGCGTCTGAATACCAGCCAGAATATCAATATGGCTACGTCAAATCCCTAAAAATATTCTGATCTTGGATAGCTGTAGATCGGTATGATGACCATCGACGTAATTCTGTCATCGGAGACGCAATTAGACGCGAGTGACGTGCCGTCACACTCCAGAAACTTTCGATCGGGTGGACTGGACGCGGTCGATAATATGAGAAGACGAACGTTTTAGAAAGCCAATTCGACACTACCTACTTAAAATAAAAAGAATAAAGTTGTTTCATGAGACGCGACGCGATTGTACAAATATTTTCCAGGCGATCAGTTTTTATGCGGCCACGAACGAGAAACTTGACGATTTCGCTTTACTTTTTGGGTTACATATTGCATTTGGCGAATATTGTTAGTATTTTCTGTAAAGAATTTTTCCGTAGTGTGTGTCAGTGAATTTGTTCAATCAGTATATTGTTGTTGTCTGTTTGGGATGTAATGCCCCATATTAATAGGTGTATATGTATATTTAGTGCTTCAATTGCCCAAATATACTGCACCAAATGCAACATAAGAATATTTTTTCTACAATCTTATATTTACTGTTTTTTTACTTTCGAACGATCATAGGAGTGAAGGAAGTACCTATATTGTAATTTTGGATGAATAAACTATTGTATTACACTTATATTCGAAAAAATATGCCATATGTGTATGTATTCAATGTCCATCACAAAGTATAGAGAATAAAACAGTGAAGCGATGTTAATAAAATTTTGTATTTCATAGAAGCTTTGATAATAAGGGTACCATATATATACATATATAAAAATATTTACAAAAACTATGCCTACGATTGGCTTGAAACTAGCATGATCCCTCGTGACAGAACTCGTGTTTAGGTATTTTTCTTAAAAAAAAAAGGCTTTTAACAAACACACGAATGTAATAAGCACGCGTAAACATACATATGTAATTCGGAAGCTTAGGAATTCAATTAGTAATATTCGCCGCAGCGAGACCGCAATTTGGATACCGGGCGACGCATAGCAAGGCGTTTATGACTTCCCGTGTCGTCAGGCCGCGACCAAATTGTACCGAAAACCATCAAAATATTACTGACCGGGATAAAATCTAAAAATATACATGACAAATACTATCGCTCGTGAATCCGCGAACTTTTATGATGCAACGCGGTTACTTTTTCTTTATACCTTGGAGTAAGAACACTTAAATAAATAATTTAATTACAGAGTACAGACTGATGTTAAGTCAGCCAAAGTATCTGTTAAGGGTAAAAACAATAAAATAATAAATTCTAACAGAATCCTAAAGATTGTTTGGGTAGCTACAAATATGAATAACTCCGCGTGTCAGGATCGCGCAAAGTGGCGATCCATCGTCACTGCCTACCCCTCTGGAACCAAGGCGTGAGCATTATGTATGTATGTATGAATAACTCATCAAAATCGAGTACCTAATTACTTTTCTTCTGCTTGATAACGCCACACTTCTATGTCAAGTTGTAAGGTTATTTCTGTAGCATTTGTATAGCATTGGTGATATTTAATTCAAAATGTCGATTTAGAACTTTTGCGAATACGTTTTATGTCACACGCACTAACATACGAGAATATAGCATAATAGGTAACCTCTTGCAATAAAAATTCCTCCACATATTGCTTCGTAGTTATGAATGTGATGAACTCATCAAAATAAAGTACCTAGTTGCTGTAAGTAGTAACGGTGTACGGTCACGTAGAGCGAACTAGTACAGACTGTGGTCACAGTATAGGTACATGAGCTCTGTGAGCGCAGAGCCGCCCGCGCCGCGCCGGTGAATCATGCGCGCACTTCATCATGTCACGTTGACGACCTCGAATAGTAGCGGTAGGTATGGGCAAGGTAATATGTATTTTATCGAAGAAATTATGTGCAGTTACGAAATAACATCATGCATGAGCACAAATTAATTGACTTTGAAAAATATGGTATTTAAAAGTAAAATAAATAAACAAATAATAGAAAAATAAAATGAAACCAACACAGTTTAACCGTTTCGGATACCAAATTATTAGAATTATTTGCTCAATAATAATTGGAACTAATAAATTAAGCTGTTGAAACTATTATCATAATACTGATAAACCTTTAAACCGGACGGAAATATTACTTGTGGGTTTAAAGCTATGAGTAACGTTTCAAAATTTATTTTAAAAATCATAAGAAAATTTTCATTCAATATAAAAATCAGTCTCTAGGTCACAATATGTTTGTTAAAAATAAATGTCTAGCCGCGATATTTTCGCTTCGGGTCGAGTCCCCGTAGACACCACAATGTTAGGCATTATTTATTCAAATATCATTTGGTGGATGCAGTAAAGGACCCATGGGGAGCGTTTATCCTCAGCGCAGTGTACAGTGTACTTCAAGAGACAATAAATCGCGTTCCAAGCAAAGCGAATAGTTAAAATAGTTTTGAACCATTTCCGTAAATTATTTGAATGTTATTGTAATTAAAATAACGTTTCGTTTCAAACGAAATCAGTATAGTTTGACCACCTTGTTGGTTTAGTGGCTTGGTCATTGGAGTCTAGTGCCAGAGGTGGTGGGTTCGATTCCCATCGGCAACAGACAACTTTGTACAAGTTAATCCCGGTCTGTATGGTATACTTATGAATTTGTCCTATCTTTGTTTAATTCCCATAGCGCTGGAGAAAATCCTAGTATAGGATAGACAAGTGTATGTATGTGTAATATTTAGGCATTTATTTATTTCATATGAGTGAGTCACCTAAATGTTTGCATTCTTACAGACTTCATAAAAAAAGTTAACTGTATTTTAATTTGACTCCAATATCGCATTTATTTTGATGTATGTTTTAAGAATGACCTTAAGCAACTCTATATAAGCAAACTTTATAGTTCGCTCTCTGAGATATAACTCAAAAATATGGAGCTTGAGCTGGAACACAGACGTCATACTCTAGAGAGTATTAAAGAAAATATGTTTGGAAATTAAAAAAAAATTGTATAAGTCTTGTCAATAAAGGCATGCGAGGAATTAGACGTTAATTAAAATTTCCGCTGTCCTTTTTATTCTTAGCGATAGACAAGAAAATTTCGATATTTTGCACCGTGAACGACATCACTATTATTATGCTAATCTGCGGCTCGGATGTCATCTTGCGCAACAGGCGGCCGCGGCGAGTATGTAGCGACTTAATCCAGTGCTAGTTAATGTCCCACTTTGATATTTCAGCCTTACCTAACTACGTTTCGGCTGTCATCGGCACTGTAGATTATGGTTTAAAATAGATTTTCCCTAAAGCAGTTTTTTTTCTTCTTTTTTGTTTTTGCTTTAAACTTAGCAACATATTTGCAAATATACAACAACACACTTTTGTGTTAATTTTTTTAATCCGATAAGAACACATGATTTACTAAAAACAAAATATTTTTTTGTGAAAGTCCTAGACTCGAACAAAAGATTTTCAATGTCTGATACTGAATGCCTTTGTAATTTGTTACATTTTGGGTAAAAGTAAATCATGTGTAGGATACTCTCACTGACTGATTTACTGTTTACTTAGCCTAGAAACTTGACATTTTGTACAGAGGTTCCTCAAATGATGTAGACAACCACATGAGGAATAAATGGAATTCCAATCAAATTTCACGCGAACGAAGTCGCGAGCAATTACTGGTGTTTTTATATTTTTTTGTTATAAAAATGCTATCAGGCAGGACATCCACATGCGGCGTTAGCATGAGAGACAATAAAGTGGCGACCACACCACAGCTGCGGAAGTGAGCAGTTTGGGGCACGCCCTGCTTCCGGTGGTCGCGCCTCGCTGAATGCAAATAGACGACCGTCCGTCCGTCCGTGCAGCGCCGTCACCGGCCAGGTGACGAAAGCGTGGGTATGGATACGACAGACGTGCCATGCTTTTATAATCTATATGGAGAAACTCTACGATCAAAAACAATTTGTTATCTAAACATAGAAAACGTAACAACCAAGACAATTACAATCAACGGACTGTCCTAGAACATACTACATTGCTTTTTTATTTATTGTCACAAATTTGGAAACTTTATATATATTTTATAATATCTAGATGTAATATTACATATACGTATTTAGATACAATTTCGTACTCTACTCCGTAGTCCTAGCTATGAAGCTATCATGTAGCAATTTATTCGAGTACATTTTCTGTTCTGTAGTAAAAAGTATCCTAACTATAACGGGTCACTACAGATATTTTGTTACACCCTGTATAGTGATGTTGATGTATTAAACAGAACAGTGTTATTTTTACGTCTTGTGACCCCCCTGATACGAATTTGCGACCCGCTTAGGGGCTAACGTTATACGACCCGAGCTTTGATAAACACTGCGTTAATCCATTACAATGAGTTTTCCATTAGTAGGCTCCGGTGTGTGACGTCATATCCGTAACCAATCCGCCCGGTCCGATACCGTTGGTCGAGATGGCGCAATGAATTTTTTATTTCCGATTATTGCCCCTTTCAGTTCATCCGGCCTGTTTAATTTTATAAAAGGCTTAATGTACGTGGACCCATCGTGATCGTTGCAACGGTTAATTAACTATATAGGTTGAAAGGTAAAAGCTTTTTCTATATTGTGTAGGTAAAATAAAGAGATAATAGACAGTTGGAGTTTCAACCGAGAGCAAATTTAGTGCCTTTGATATTGATGGCCTTTGGTTCACGACTGTTATATCTTCATCATCGTCATCATCATCAGGTTATTTTTGTCTCCACTGCAGGAGCACAACCCTCTCTCATCAGAGACTGCGTCGTAACAAAACATAAAAAATGACACCAAACTATATGGAAATCCAAAGACTCAGAACTCTACACAGTCTATGATGTAAACGACTTGTGTGAACATGTAGTTGTAATCTAGAGAACTTTGGATTTTCTGCATTCACACTCATTATGGCCATCATCAGACCTCGTTAAAATTTTCCCCTAACAGAGAACCAAGGTTTCAAAATGATATTGAATGTATGAAAACGTGTCTCTTCTCTGGCAATATTTAGTTATGTTTTAACTTGTTTGTAATATATAAAATATACATACAAATATGTAGAGAATGTTCTGTACATGCATTCGCTTGAATTTTAGGATTTTTAATATCTTCTAGATAGGTAACGTTAGAACAAATGTTATCTAATAGGATTGTAATAACTTTGAAAACACTTCCAGCACACTGGAGATAATAAACAGTGGCAAAAACTGTCCAACAATAATGACATGAGATTGCGTGCAAGAATCCAGCATAGAACAATAGCCGGCCTTGAGGCGAGGCGCAAGTAATCAGCGGTCTCGGACTCGGACGAGCTGAGCCGAGGCAAAGACACGGAGCATAATACACTAGCGGAGGCACAATACAATGCCACCAAACTATGCCGGTTATGTAGTACATACTGACGTAGGCGGGGACACAATATTTGGTATGGGAATGCCAATTATACTTGAGCTGTAAGACTTATAGCTAGTTAGAGTGATGGCGCTTCGTAATCGGCCGAAGAAAACGGAAATGTTGTGGTCTACAACTGTTCATGTTCGAACGTCGTATTTACCTCGACCGACGTGTGGAAACTTCCCAATAGTGCGTGCTAGGATCGAGTGTACTTAATCTTTTCTCAAATTACAATTGTGCTGACCATTTCTTTCCGGAAATAATTTTATTTACTTATTTTTAACTTATTAACATATATCAAGGCAGAGAAACTGGAGTTTCAAAGTTAGTAGTTACTATGATCACGGTTTTAACTCCGGAGACCGCAGCAAATAACAGTAATTTCATCCAATGTCGTGAGAACCGTCGCACGCGACGTTGTGCAAGGAGCTGCGGGTTGTAACCACCGAACCAGTTCACAGATTAAAGTTAATCTTTACTACGATCCTTAACATCGCGCTCGGTAGACCACGATCTTAGATAACGGTAGGTACCTACGCATTTCGTAAATGGAAACGCGTCTTCTGTATACGAGTAGGTAAAGAGGCACACTAAACCCGGTCGCAGCGCTCCGCAAAAGATCGACACATGAATTATGAGGTAAACCACTTTGAACTACAGATAGGCTTTTTCCTAACAAATATTATAGTAGATAAAGTTTCGGTCTAGGACTAGCTAGGGTTAACCATTAGTTAGACATAACACAAACTATACTGAAACCTGAGATGATCCACTACAGGTGAATAATCAAATCCATAACGATCCAACCTGCTTTAATCAACCAGAAACTCAATCAGGTAATCTCACATAACACAGTACTTATAGACCAATCTAATCTATCAGCGAGTGTAGGTATATTATACACAAGTGAAATCGAATCGGCGTTCCATGGTTAGGTTAAGTGAAACCGAACACTATGCGACTTCCTTCCACGATATGCTAGTGTCCGATGGCAGACATGGTCTGTTAGGCTTGCGGTCAAACACGTCCGTCTGATTTGGACTCGTGTACGGATAATAGTTTTCAGTTCTGAAATTAGTTCACTTTACTCAATACGTTAGGAACTCTTCGGTCGTTCAACAAAATGTCATTTTCACTTGCAAGAGGAATAAAAATCAGGTTCGGTTAAAAAGATCAGTCAAAGAGATTTTCTCAATTTGAAATGCAGTACCCAAGTATTTTTATATAATAACTTAGATTATGAAACAGAGTTACTACAAGTTATAACGACGAGTACCTTTGAAGACAAATGTACAAGTAACATTACCGATGAAAATCAAAATTTCTATTCTAAATGTGAAACCCACGAGCTACAAACGACGACCGTGAGACGACAGTAAGGATAAATATTCGCAAACTTACAGAACCGTGATAAAAAATTCATAATCGAGTCGGAAAATGGACAGAGCGACCTGCCACAGGCTTCCATTTCTCAGGGGAGCTGTAAGAGTGATATACTCGGAAGAAACTCGCTAAGGGCAACACTGACGAAGGAAAATGTTAAGTAAAGACAAGAATCATACACTTATTTTTTAAATTATCAACTTAAACTACTTATACAGCTTACCGAATTTTATGTAATTGTAGCTAAGAGAAATCTCGATATTTACCTGCGAAAGAAAGAAATGTTAATTAGTTAAAAGAAGAGTATTGGAAATGAATAGATCAATAAAATAAAAGAAAGGTTGAGTTATTTATACATAGATTTCAGAAGTACCATACAAATTGCAAATAAAGCTCTTCCACTGTTTAAATACGTTTATTTTCAGACACACCGTCTTACATTACCATACATTTTGAATGAATCATAACAAGGACAACGCAAGAACATCAAATTAGCAACATAACTAAATAAAATAACGATATGTCAAGATGTTTTCTATAAAGAATTTTTAAGGTTTTAACGTGGTATCTATATAACGTTATAGATATCAACGTAATTTCTATATACAACTTATAGATATCAGCATAGTACCTATATAAAACTTCTTGACGCGAACCAATTGGCTGAATTCCCTTCCAATGTGTCGGTATTAAAGTCAACAAATTACGCTCGCACCGCACCGACATTGGCAGATCTAGGTAAGTATTTCTATTTGTAGCTTCCACTGTTAATATTATCGCTAACATTCATTTAATTATTTATATATTAAATTAATATTATCATTAAAATTACAATCATTCTTTACAAATCGAGATTTGAACTGTAATTAACGAATATGATAAATCTTATTACGTTTCTAATAGAAAAAAAAAAGTTTAATGCGCAATGTCTTGGATGCGGAAAAATTAGAAAGCTAGTGAATGTAGAAAATTGGGTAGGTCACCAGGGACTACCGAAATTAAATACAGTAAAATCAAAGATAATATATACTAGAGTACAATATAATAAGCGTTTAAATATGTTTGCACCGGTGGGCAGTAAAGTTTTCTAAGTAGCTGTCAATACTATACTCGTATTATTTTGTGTAGTTGAAATATAAAGTAAAGTATAAAATTATCAAAGTACGAGTATCTCTTAGCCAACATTGCATACTTGCTGAGAGTAATATAATTTTAAATCTATATGACACTCAATGTTGCACTAAATATTTAAATATTTAGCATGCATACCACCAATGACATTCTGAATGTCGGTACTGCGAAGTGCATTCAATGTTTAATTGATTATAAATTATTATTAAGGGGCAGTCGCTGCTGGGAACAGTCCTCAAAAGGCGCTTTAAGTTCTCTCTATTACTACTACCAACCGCCATCCACGAATCATGCATCCCTCATACGCGAACGGGACAATATATCTCTCTATTCCCTGCATAAAAGAACAAAGAACATATTTTCTCCAGATTCTATATTTTATCATTTAGTAGAAACTAGAGACTTGTAAAAAGTGTTCTTAGCGGTGACAGTCTCTTAAATACCCTCCATTAGTTATCACCGCAAATTGTCTTTGCAATTAAAATAGTTTATACTTGTATTTTATTAATGTACGCATACAGCAGTATAAAATATAACTGATAATATAAAATAGGTCTGTCATTCTTCCATGTGATTCTGTGATTCTCCATTGAATTGCACAGAATTTGTTTCAATGTTAATTTATCCGAGGTAACTACAATTAAAACAAAGATATATTTTATACTACGGTCTATACCGTAAAGAAAAAAAACTATTAATTTTAAGACCAAAAACTGTACCTATTCATTGCAAATAAAGAACTATAGAACTATAAACAATTATAAAATTCGATATTGTAACCCTTATTTTTGTGCAATAAAGAGTATTGAAATGAAAAGAAAGATGGCAGCATACTCGTACTCGTGCGTGTGTCATTTCCAATGATTTCCACTAGGTCGTAGTTTTGAAATATACTAGAGTACAACGTAAGTTTTGAACAACATAAGTTTTGAAATATGACTCCACACACACTAGTTGCGCCCAACAATGGGACTAATCATTTAGGATTTGATAAGTATCTTACGTATTTGATGTGATGACTACTGATGACCCGCGGTTAATTCCCATAGAACAGCTTTTTAGTAACAAGCAATCTCTATAGAATTTTAACCTCAATTTTAACTGGACTGAAAAAAAAAGAAAAAGCAGGAAACAAGAGTGACTGTAAAATTTCAACGGTAGCTGTTTACGTCCGACCTTTTTTACGATGTTGTTAACTGTTGATTCTTTTTAAACATCTGCGTTGGGAACTGTAAACTACATTGTTCGCGGTACGGGGGTTAAAATGACGCTCGAAGACGAACTCGAGATTAAACTAGATTAAGTACTTCATACACTTTATGGTCTAGATTTTTATTAGTTGTGGCAGGTTTTTTTTTGATATATATATACGAATATGATAATGAGAATTTATCTTATTAAGTTTATCTTTATATTACCACTAGTATATTATGGATACCATAGCTCAAAATCGTTTATTGGTAAAATCCGAGGTACCACTTCGTTGTAGGAACGTAAATTATTGGATTATATATCAATCATGTATTACAAAATGTGAAATTATTATAATGCAGTATAATACCATGATCGAATAATCGGATGATGGTGAATATGAACGTGTAAATACTAGTCAGTTGGTTCCAAAATTGACAGTAGTAAAACTTTATTAATATTACTATTACACTGTAAGAATGTGAATTAGTGCAATTTGCCGATATGATACTTTAAAAAATCAAAATCTAACCAACAACTTTTAACGTAAATTCATACCGTACGATACGTGTAAGGCCTCGTCGTTGAATAGCGTCATTTTAAGCTCGCAGAGTAGTTTTTCAAACATGTCTAGACTCAAGTGGCTCGTCGTTCAGCTTCTGTATTGCCTGATGATTGATAAGTTGTTCAAATTCTTTCAAATGTGTTCAAGGAAGTGTACTAGAACACAAAAAAATACTTAATAGGTCTATTGGCGTACACAAGTGTCCCGAGGGAGGAGGGTGAGCCATGGGAAAGATGAGTTTTGTTCATGAGACACTTTCAGAATAGTCATCAGGTTGGTCAGAGGTAAAAAATAATTATTGATTTAAGTTGTGCTTCTAAGTAAGAAGTTGGAACATTGATTCAACTGATATTTTTGATGAGTTGTAATCAACAAAAATAGTACATCATTTGGTTGTTCTTTATATTGATTTCGTTTCACATCATTAATTACTACAGTACATTTTTCATATTTAAACATTAAAATAATTTTATTCAATTTAAAATGATACAGTGTTATTTAAGCCTTGACTCCCAAAACAGATAATGTATTTCAGAAGTGAGGGTTTCCTTTGTTACTACTAAGCAGCAGGTAGAGCAGAGGCACATTAAAAGACGAAGACGGTACATATACACCCAACTAATTTCTTTTCCCACTGTCAGTCTGTAGTCAGTCCGACTAAGAGCAAGAGCGCGGAAACCTTAATCGCCCGAGGCTTCGATACAATTTAAATCGGAACAAAACGAGCAAAGCGAATCGATCTCTATCGCATCGAGAGCAAATCGCACGGGTAAAGACGTTCTCGGGCGGAATGCTCCAAGCAATTGGAAATACTTGTGTCTGAACTGGTGTTGCCAGGTCCGCCGTGGCAATTTGCGGGATAGGGAGATAAAACCAACCCGCATTGTCGTCAGCGTGGTGGCCTACCTGTTCCTCTAACAGTGAAACGTATTTTATAGGCTCTTTTAATTTAAAGGAAAAATATACAGTTTGACTGCCAGCAACTTCCATTATCCTTACTACTAAAAACTACTGAAAATTCCATTTTGAAGTCGGTTATAAAGACGACGAGCGCTTAAAAATAATTAAAATTAAAATTTTATTATATTTACGTGAATGTTGCATTGATCTTAGGTGATGACATATAGATAAATCATTGTCTATCACCGTAACGATCACAGTTAAAATTAAACCCTATAGGGATAAACTTAAATTTTATAAAACTTTTATGACAGTCACCCATTGTGATATTTACTAATTGCAAATTGGCGTACACACAATAGTTCCGCGGGATATGGCATATAAGAAAATGACTTAAAAACAGGGCCGTCCCCCGTAAATCGGGACACCTGGCAACACTACTCTGAACTGAAGTTCGGAGGGGAAAAAGTTAATTGGTACTGTTTTTGTCCCATGGTCCCGTTACTTCTTCGTCTAATCTCTCAATTCCCCGATAACTCTCACTTACTTTTACACAGACTTTATTGTGAAATTGGAAAAACCTGTAAAAAATTTAGAGAACTGTATTTTCTATCGTCTCGTCGCCGCGCCGATGTAAATCGATGTCTCGACCTCCTATTTAATTCAACACGGTTTGAAACAAACTTTATGGTACACAGTTTCAAATTGATTTTGTCGAATTTATCTGTCGATAGAGCAAATGGTGACAAATTTAAATTAGTTCCTTAACACTCAGAAACTAGTAGGTATTAGCTGTCAAATTTTATCAACTGCCAAAACAGCTAGATCTCCCTAAATTTATAGCAAACTAGCTGGTGCCCGCGACTTCGTCCGCGTGGACAACTTAACATCACAAATTATTATGTATTTTCCGTAGGAATAGCATGTTTTTTCAGGATAAAAACTATCCTGTGTCCTATTTCAGGACCTAACCTATATGTGTGCCAAGTTTCATCACGATCCGTCCAGTGGTTGAAGCGTGATTGAGTAACAAACGTCCAAACATCCAAACTTTCACATTTATAATATTAGTAGGAAGTAGGTTGGTAATTTTATATCCTAATAACAGAGGTAGGTAGACGGGTTGATGATCTCATGATGGTAGTTTAATGCATAGATAGATCTGCTGCCCATCACATAGATTTATCTTTTTGTCACCTGGAACGACATTCACCGGAAGACTAGCCAGTATCCAGTGGTACTAATACTTAGTTGTTTGTATGGTATACCTTCCATTGTAGCTTGCTACGTCATCAGCCTGAGAAGGGTCCGTCATGAGGCAGTAATGCCCATAACACCCTGACCTGCTATTCGTAATTGCTATCGCAGTTGGTACTGGTAGGTCGTATATATGGTTCACAAGAGGTCAAAATAAACGTCGTGGTTTATGTACCCTCGGGTACTAAAATCTGGGTCGAAATCAACATTACTGTTACGAGTATATACTTTTAAGGTTTTACATTTCAAACGTAATAATCATCACAGAGGTCTCAGGAGCGAATTATTTGTATTAATTACAGATCTATAAGTTTTAAATAACAGTGTACGTTTAATCTACATAATGTTATTACTTTACATTAATTAATCACTGTTCATTATTATGGATCAGCCTTTTAGAAAAGTAAGAATAGCGCCATCTATCGGTTTATTTTGTGTAAAGCAACATTGTCGAATAAAATTTCTTTTGTTTTTAGATGCGCTTTCATAAAAATCTAAGTTAAAACCATGGTCGTCAACTTAAAATCTTTTAAAACATAAAAATGTTCACTATCATATTGTTTTATTGTCAATCTCGAGTCAAAGAGTTCAGCTATTACCGTTGTCCATGTCGTACATCGCAAAATACGCTTTATTTCTGAACAAAGTAAAGTTTACTACGAAACAATGCAATGTACAGTATCAGACAGTAATCTTGACAATTTAGTGCGCAGATGCGCGGGCGCAGGCTACGGAGCGTAAATAAAGCAATGCGCGCCGTAACCGTTACGCGCATGCGTGTAGAACGACTCGCATGCATGGCTTCTAATGCTACCTTTATTATTTTTTATATTCGATTAACGGGTCTAATTACATTAATATTTATATAATTAGCCTAGGAATCAACAACAGTAGGAAATTAACAATTAATGTGTACCGTTGTTGTTGATTATACGATTGCCCAATAAACAATTAATACTAAAATAAATTCTAACTAAAATTAATATTTTATTTTACACTTGCCGAAACTATCAGGTAAATTCGTTATGCATTGCCTAACGCATTTAACTCTTAGTTTCTCGCCCCGCCGCATATGGACGCCTTAGTCGATATTCCACTGAAAACCTAGTCTTTTCCCGAGGTAAAAATAGGCCATCTAGAACTAATCAACTTTCCATGACGGGCATACATTTTTAAATTCGGTTTCGTAGTTCCGTAAACTTTACCTCTTTACTATTCAAATGTAGATCTCGTTAGCTATAAGTTTAAAAAGTAGCCGCCTTTACGTGAATTTAGCTTCTAGCAATCCATCCAATAAACTATCCGCGTATTCAAATATTGCGATCCAATTTTCGTTTGATACAACTTGTTATATATTCCCTATTCCAGCCTATATCTGTGTAAATACATTATTCATCGGATATTTCGGCGTTGCCTTCGGCGGTGGGGCGTGATTAAATTTTCGCGTCACTGCGGCCCTTAAACAAAGACATCACGAGAAAGTCATCAGTCATTATCAGGAGGAGGAACAATAAAGTGGCTAGTCACTGTCGTTAAGCGAAATCACCTTACAACAGGGGACCTCTATTCAGTCAGAGTCATCCGGGTTGAATAATGCACATACCTATATACCGTTTGTACTTTCATGGTTGAACGTTAGATAGAGTATACCCAGCTACTCCTAAATACAAGTACCTATACTAGTAGTTATTGATAACATTCCATACGAGACGTAGTTGGTCTGAATAATGTAAGTTTATGAAACTATGACATAACTTTGAAATAGCTTAGTTACGCATCTCCTTCAGACTCCTGTCTGTCTTGAAATATTAAATGGGCAGGATGGGCCTAAAATGTTACTGCAGAGACACATTTAAGCGTAATATAAAGAGCCAGAATTAATGCAAAAGATGCAATTTCGCTCTATGCCTAGGAACTACACAATAGTCTTATAAGACAACCGTTACAACTGTGACTCTTAACTGACAAATAATATTTCTAGCTTCCAAGCTACTGCGTCACTTGACGAGGCCATTACAGCAAATAACCAGTGCGTAAGTACGCTAACCGTATACCGAGATACCCCGAGAACCGTAACCTACAATTGAAGACCAGAGATTTTCGTGACTTGATCGTCGGTCGAAGTAATTGGCGGTAAGACAAGACAACTAGCTGTAGCTACCAGTTACGTCGGAATCTTAACTTTGCGTACAAACAGTGTCGTTAAACACAACGACGCAAACGCAGAAAGCAGAACTAGAAGTAATTTTGTTGCTTTCGATTAATTATAGAGTAACTGCAAGATATATTTACAATTTAGCTACATACAAATATAGCTACATATAATATATAAAGATATATTAAAGATACCACTCGAATTGACGTACATTTCTTGTGATAATAATTTAATAATTAATAGGAATAAGATTTAAGCCCTTCGATCCCAACAGAAATTATCAAATCGCTTAATTGGCATAAAGGAGTACAAAACACCACTCCAAATAGAATTGCCATTTAGTCTACTGAAATGATATTGAAAATTCAATTCGTGTAATTATTATTTTCATAAGATTTCAAGTAGACAAATTACTTGAAATATCTACACAAAATATCATATCCTTACACAACAACCATGTACCCGTGATGCCTTGGGGCCTAGGGCAGAAGAAAACCAGTCCACAAAATGTAGCAGCAAACTTGTTTCAACATCACGCGATACAAAAAACGACCGCATCAATCATCAGAGCACTTTCTAAACTCTGCCTGTTGTATTGTTATTCGAATCTTTTGTATTGACGATCTTTGCTACCTTTCCATGTAGTTTTTGTCGTCTATCTGAAGATAAGCAATCTCTTCAATCATTAGAGAACATATTACTAGGTGTGTTTTGAAATTACAGTTTTGTTACCTGTCAGGTCAGTTTAGTTTCGTCATGAGAATAGTCAATTTTAAGTGACGATTTTAAACGTTAAAATGAACAAGGAATTCCATACATGTAATCACTACAACGGCGCAGCCTTAGGAAAAAGAAACAATAGACGAGAAAGTTATAGCCATTACCACGGTCATCATCGTAAAATTTAAAGTTAGTTACATTTTGAATGGTTGCGAAAAGATGATTGCAATTTATTAATTAGTGTTCGTGTTACACTAATATGGAATTCATAAAAAATGCGAGAGATCAACAAACCGGCATAAAATCTAATTAAATCGATTTATAAGAATCTGCTTCTAATATGAATGTATAAAAGAAACTAAAGTTTAATTTATAAACATATTTTTATAATTATATCAAATAAATCAATATACTATCGTAATCGTGTAATAATTCATTAAGTTTCTAATGCGAAAGCCTGCGTCTAGTTAGAGGGACTTTGGCGTTCGCTTAGTGGGAGTACTCTGATTTTGTACATCAAAACAATAGATAAGATTAGAGGCAGTTAATCCAAACAAAGAAGACCTAGTAACTTATTTAGCTTGTATTTAAATCGCAGTGAGTCATAATGAACACAAGGATACCTACTATCTGTTCTAATACAAATGGCGTTACGATAACAAAACGTATTTTTGTTTTGGAAACCAAATAAATAATAGATGTTGTTCTGAAGTGGACTGCAAAATTAATGTGGTATTACAACCTTGTTTTTGCTGCAAGTTTCCCTTTCATTTACGTGAATATTTTGTTTCTGGGGCGCAAATAACATGAAATGGCATATACATATATGTTGGCAGCGGCAGTAATTTAAAACTTGATACACATAAAATGTAAATGTTTCACTAGTTTAATGATGCATTTAACTAATTTAATATCGGATGGACTGCAAAGTGCCTACTTACAATCCATCCTCGCTACCAATGCTGGTCCCTGTCTGTCAAATTTGGTTGTGTCACACACATTTTATAATACCACTAATATTATAAATGCGAAAGTTTGGATGTTTGTTACTCAATCACGCTTCAACCACTGAACAGATCAGGATGAAACTTGGCACACATATAGGTTAGGTTCTGGAATAGAACATACGATAGTTTTTATCCCGAAAAATCACCTCATTCCTACGGGAATTACATAATAATTTGTGATGTTAAGTTGTCCACGCGGATAAAGTCGCGAGCAACAGCTTAGTAACTTATAAAGCAAATATTTTGCCCAGCGATAGTGCGAAATTAAAAATAAACACCATCCGAATTGGCTAGAGAGCCTGCATTACGCCCCATTAGTATACTTATTTCATCGTTTTGTCGTGAACTACGATGGAGTTGAGATTCCATGGTAGGGGTCGGTCATTGCACCGTAGAGTTCTAGTTCAGCGATAGGATAAGGAACAGTCAACACGCTCTCGCGGCCCAAACAAAGGGCGCACTTGTTTTGCTTTATTTCGCAATTGAGATAATGCCCGCTTTTCCGGTTTGCGTTAGGATGTTGCTAAAAATTCCCAATTCGTAGATGTTTTAGACAACATAAATGTTATTTTCGACACATCTTCGGGATTGTTGAGTTAAGAGATTCTCAGCTATGAAATGGTTCAAGGTCGAGGGTTCAATTTAGGCGCGGTCCAATAAGTATCTCTGATTATTTCGGTGATGGATAAAATCGCGAGAAAACTTGCACACGCCTAATAAATCAATATGCACTAGACCCGTGGTGAACTATTAAAAACATTGCTGCAAAATACAGCAGCCGTAAGATTTCCACTGTGGTAATGACGAGGAAAGAAAAAAAAATCAAAAACATTTAACCTTATATATAGAAGTGTCATTAAATATCGTTTATCTAATGACACAAAAAGTAAGTTATTTTCTTAACGAAGGCAAACAGCTATTCCTCAAAAAGCCTCCCCCTCTTGCCCCTCTGTTACTCAACACAACACGGCTCATTAGAAGCGGGCCGTGGGAAGTAGCAGTCGGGTAGTGCAGCTCCTGCTGTTTACAAAGCTATCGATAAACACACAATGTCGTCAAAAAGATGGACAAGAAATCAGTGTCTTATATAACAGACCAATTCGGTCGATATACATGTTTATAATGAATTCAAATATCTGGTAATTTACATTGAAAATTTACATTTACACTAATTGTTACAGCAGTGACAATAATAGCATTTAAAATTATATAAATAGTAACAAAAGTAATTGTTTTTACCTTGTTTTACACTCAAAGGTCGTTGTAGATTGATCGTTAAACGAGAAACCTTGATGAGTGCTGATTGTGGCTATTTCTCACGCCATGATTGTATCACTGCACTAAATATCTACCTACTAAGTGTTTTGTACCTATTGTGTTACGCGTTCCACAATTATCATTTAACTATTGTTATCTGACAATATAATTATATGATGTTATGTGCATTAACATAAAAATAATGAATGCAACATCTCGGTTCTAAACTAATAATTTACAGCAGCATGCAAAGACTCAAAGATATTGCAAACTATCGATAATGTTTATCTTGAAAGTTTGTATGGTGCTCAGCCCTATGCAGATTGCAGTGCAGCGTTTACAAACAACGGCGGCTGCGAACTAGTGAATACATACGAGCATACTGTGAATACGACTTTAGTTTCGACATACGTGAGAATAACTATACAATGCGGACCTTACACACAGCTACAATTTTTCAGAAAAAAAAGCCAACAAATAGTTAATCCTAGTTCTAGTACATACTATAGATAAGTGTTTCTATTTGTACAGGTACAAGTCAACATGAAATCTCAACATTAGTATAATAAGATTTCTAGATGGACATAGATACTTATATACTTAATCCGAAAAATACTGGATTCTCATGGGAATGTCTGGCAACTGTAGCCAACGTGAAGCTAGAAACTAGTCGTGTATAATACGAGTATGTAAAGGTACTTGGATATGGAACTGACTAACGCAGGCCAACACTATCGCTTCTGTGATTTAAAGGCTTCCTTCGTATAACGACGTAACTGACAAGCTGTCAACCGGTCAATTTTAGTTATAGCAACTAGGTATAGACAAATAAACAAATGATCACTTTAAAAGCGTAAATTGTGTAAATCCAACAACATCAGTTCTCGGCACGCTATGTTTAAAAAAAAACTATTTTATTCTATGAGAAATCTATGTACATACTAGATAAATAAATTGTCCAAAGCACAAGAAACAGGTCACAATGATTATGTTAGTATAATAAATCACCTACTGAAAGGTAAAAATGCGTAACAAATGATTGTCATTTAACAAACAAGATTGACAAACTGGACAGACCGACCACAGAATGTGACGAATGGTAATGATATCGACATATGCCTAACTAAAATAGGTATAGAACTAATATTGTTATCTAGGCATGACATCAGATGCCAAAGTGTACTTAATAGTCAGTTGTATACTCGTACTTATCTGTGCTTTTAGCAAAATGTATTGGAAATAACTGAAATTGTCCTGACAACGATGGAAAGTCAAATGTAAATTAACCTTGTCACGTTAATACAAGGTCTATTTTAGATACGGATTAAATACGGTGACTGTACCTGAATGTTATAATGTCGTTGTTAAATTTCAATAATATTGGTATACAGTAAATATTTGTTAGAGATTGGACTAATAGGCGAGTAGGTTTTATTATGCTATTTTCTTTCAATAGTAACTACGTGCCTATACGAAAAATAATAAAATAAACATTTACATTAAATATTTTCTTAGAGGTTTACAAATAAAATTATTATACATTTCTATATACTGTGGCAGCAGTGTTCTCCTGTGTATATTAAGATCATTACTGCGATCACCATTCACCTGCCAAACGTATGGTGATTAAGGCGATTCCCCCAATGGACAGCCAACTAAAAGTGGTATTCTATTGGGAAGGCTTATGTTCAGCAGTAGAAGTATTTCGGCTGATGATTAAATATCTATATTGGGACAAGGATCTTAATAAAAGTATTAGAAGTTATTAACAGGCGACTGTATTATCAATTACATTTTCTTTAAGTTATCAAACAAAGATTGTTTCTAAGAAAAAAATCTGGGAACGACCTGTACAGGTTCCCCACTTATTGCGTTCAAAAAGCGACATTATAAAAGCAATTTCTTCTTGTTTAACTTAAATGGTTGCTCCTCATTGCTGTTACCTCCATTACTCTCGGCTGTTTTCGAGTAACTAACAAGTTAGCGTCTTTTTACCTCGTTAACTGGGTTTTGTTAGATTTTTCATTCAGCTGTTGTACAGGTTTTGTTATACATTTCTCAAATTCTTTGATCAGCAATCTTTGTAAGTTCTAATACAAAATAAATACACATTTCGCTAAGCGAGCTCATAAATTAAATTAATTTCCACACAAAAATATGTTTAGGTATCATAAAATGTTCGTTCACACCTGGAAACTATCCAAAGTGTCAAAGGGAATGCGGGACGATACACATACATTGCTCTACTTCAAATAAAAGTTTAACTCAGTAGTAACATAACCAGCAATGTATGGTAATGTAGTTAGTTTTGCATGTAACATTTACGAGACAACGCTGAGGTTTCTGGTTTTGAGACAGTGTCTGTGTTAGATTAAACTCTTTGAGATCGCGACGACAAAATGAGTGCAAATTGTAGCCGTTGTTAGTATTCGTACGAAGAATATAGGTGCAGCGCAGATAGTTCATTAGTTAAGAATCATAACTTGTTCATAACATAACAATTTACAATTTCAATACAAATTAGGTAGCACCCGTACACAAAACAGCAAGATATATTCCATACCAAATTGAATTGCACATGAAAACAAACGTTATTTACGTCTCGGAAATAAAATATACTAATACATGAAAGGGGCACTAGCAGCAAAAATAACTTTGTATTTACCAGTAAACTTTGCAGTCCACTTGGAAAGCCTATTATTACTTTGTATTATTTACTTTGTTTCTGAGACGCAAATGCGTTTTTTTGGGATGCCATTTGTTTTGTAATAAGTTAGGTACTACCCAAGTAGCATTTTACTCCATTTAAGAGTACACATTTAGTTCCAATGTGAACTTAAAGCATTATTACAGTTCACTCGTGATGTATAAGCTGCATTATTGCGATTAACACCACCTATACCTGTCTAAGGGACTTATAGGAGTGTAGAGTTATACTTTTATACGGTTGTTGGTGTTATAATACTCTAACAACTGTCCATTAGTCAGCCGTCTGACTAAGAGCCGTATAGGAGGGTAGAGATACGGCAATCGCTGTTTAACGGTCTACTTGTACGATGTTATACAGCTAGCATATTAATAGAACACACGTGGTCATTTATACAGCCAAAGGCTGTTATGTTTACTTGTTTTAGACTGTTATACAGCTAGTAGCTGTAGTAGGAGTTGTTTGTGGTCGGTCAAGTTGACGTGTATTGTGTTTATTACGTCGCGTGCAAAAATTTGTGAAAATGAATAAAAAATCTTGGAAAATAAGAGCGAGAACCGGTGGAATAAGAAGAAAAATTGCAAAAGAATATTCGCAAATTCGTCCCTCTTTATCTAGTTTGTTTACATTCTTTTAAATACCTCCTTGAACAACGTAGTGTCTTTGTAAGTGTAAATACTCTGACACCAAACTGTGTGGCTCACACGAAAACAAAAAGTGTTTTTTGTTAGTTTGTTACAAAATTTGTACTTTAGGTATTCATACTTGACTTAGTACCTGGGCTAGGCGATTTAACGGACAATAATTATTATTGCGGATCTCTAAAATTTCAGTATGAAATAATAAAAGAATAAAACGATGATCACAATTGACCTGAATTACATCTTAAAGCTGTACATAAGTTCACATTAGAATACATTTATAGACATTGGTTCTGTAGTGGTACAAATGTGGGACTTTATATAGCCAACAGCATTCTAACAGAACACATGTGAACCTATATACGCTCTAGCCGTATTTCATTTCCACCATTTTGTTCACGTAACCTAAAATATTTACCATATAAATCTCCAAAATTATCATGCAGATTTATCACAAAATACGCAGATAGAGCGAACGAGTTTTGGTTTCATGTTTTAATTAATTACCGTAGTATAATTATAATGCCAATATAATATCAAAAACTGAAAATTGTAGATTTCCTCTCAGCCAGTTTTAAATATTTTAAAATGAATATCGCGTTTTTACAGAGGCGCGTGAATATTTTAGCTGTAAATATGTATACATTTCACGATAAAGTTGCATTCCCATGGCATTTAACATTATTAAGTATTTAAAACAGGTATACTTACCGCGTGTTATCATAATTTTTTATCCAATTGATATCCGCCGGAGTTAATGTTTCTGATGGCCGGGCGTACACACAAAACCAAACTAAATGAGGAAAATTAATAAATAAAAGAAATAATTTAGGACACACGTGAACTTTAGGTAGCACTGGAGTACTTTTGTGGGATTTTATAACAGTGAAGGCTGTGTATTTAGCCACTTGTTACTCTTTATGACGCTCATGGACGTTGTATGGTTCACATGTGTCCCATATAGCGCCGTAAGTCAGCCTTTAAGCCCGATGTTACTACTTAAACTGCTAATATAACGCTAATGTACAGCCATAGTGAACTTAAGGCTGTCTAATTTGTGCCCAAACTGGTTCTATAAGAGCTGTATAGCAAGCTATACAGCTCTTATACAGCTGACTTACACAGCTTGTGGAGTACATGTGAACCACTATACATCTTATATAGAACCCCGAATGCCACTTGGGTAGTTATATATCACACTACTTGCAGTAGGAAACCGTATCACGTGCGGTGGTTAAATAATTCCATGTTTTAATCCACAGAGAGCAATGATTTAAAATGTAAACATAGAACAGCAGAGCAATAAAACACTGGGAGAACTAAAAATCTAGGAATAACACAACTTATTCGTAGCTATTTCCACATTTTTAGCATTCCCCGCACGTAGAGGCTGAACCGCGTAGCGAGAAAGGTCAAATGTTAAACGCGTGTTGAGTCGCGGACACTGGTAGTCTCAATTTAGAAGAAACTATACAATATAAAAAGTTCACCTCAAGAATTCCGGATTGCAACAAGTTTTAGTGAATGACTATTCCAAATCTAGTCTATTTGCAACTGGATGAGTAGCTCTGCTCTCATAGGGATAATAAATAATGTCGTATGAGGAATTTAAACTGCACTGCGCTAGTGACTTATAATTCATGCAACATATCCGATCGTTTATCATTTTATATTATTACTCAATGTAGTATGTCGATTAAAATAATTAATCACGGGTAGTTCCTTTTTCCTATAAGGTGCACCAGGGCAATACATCACGGGACCTTCGCATTATCGTTTCAGAAATCGGTACTTTTCAGGATAAGATATTTTATTTATATAGATTACGCCAGAAACATCTAATAATAAAATCGTAAACTTCGCGTGTCTGTACATTTTATTTGAAATTTGCAAAAAAAATTGAGGTATCTAAGGATAAACAACAGAACACATTTCGATCATTTTTGAATTTTTTTTTCGATATGTTTGTCTGTGAGTTTGTGCACGCATCACTTAAAAACTACTGAACGGATTTTGATGGACTTTTCACAGAAACATGGGGCTTAACTTATCATTTAGTCTTTATCGCCATAGGTTTACTCAATCAAAAGTTATGGACATTTTTAGCTTTCAAATACATTAGTAGGTAAGGTTAGTATGCAATATATTGCAAATAATAGTAATTCCGTACTATTCAGATTGCGATGAGTTTGGACTGCATTTGGAGCTGGGAGTGGGTATGGGAGTGGGAGTGGGCGTGGGCGTGGGCGTGGGCGTGGGCGTGGGCGTGGGAGTGGGTGTAGGCGGAGGCGGTGCAAGCGAGAGCGGTAGCGGAAATGGGAGTGGATTCTGTAGTTCACGCGAGCGGAGCCGCGGGCATAGCTAGTTATATATACATTTTTATTTTTTCTGACGGGGGAGGATAAAGGGGTTTTTAACAATAAAGAATAATATGATATCTAATAATATCTGGTGTTGGTAGGTCATAGCGTAACAATAATAAAAGAAAATAAATACTTTCAAGATACGGGAATGCGAAGCGATGGTAACATGACGAATAGGAACTACGGGGCAAATGCGCAACTACAGATTTATATCTACAAGTATGGCTGGATAACGAAATGTTTACCTCACCTCATTATTTATCCAAAAATGTACCTGAAGAAGGTAGCCGGAAGCGGCTGGATGCGGAGGGCGGAGGAACGGGTGCCGTTCATTGGGGAAAGCTTATGTTCAGCAGTGGACGTCTAAGG
Organism: Esperia sulphurella; assembly: GCA_947086405.1. Classification (NCBI taxonomy): domain Eukaryota; kingdom Metazoa; phylum Arthropoda; class Insecta; order Lepidoptera; family Oecophoridae; genus Esperia; species Esperia sulphurella. The sequence goes on along the minus strand of OX352271.1, from coordinate 6,208,478 downwards.
GCTGACATGATGACATGATATAACTTAAATTAGGTGACGTAAACGATGATTTTCTACTTCTAGCTATTATAGTATAAACTCTGTAGTTGCATTTGCCCCGGTACATCTTACCTAATTAATAGGTAACGGCATGAAAATGACCAGTCTCTCAAAGGATTTGGAGTATATTAGCTATATCGCCAGTTTGTAATACGGAAAACCAAATTCTATAAAAAAACTTATTTTGGAAAACATAGTTATATTGCGGTCACGTTTCCGTTAGAACAGTCTTAAAAATCAGACTTATCTTACCTGAGAGATTTCAAACAAAAATAAACTGCGTATCAGTCAGGGCCATCAAGAGTTTCTTTTTCGTGATCTTACAGTGTATAATAAATAGTTATAGTTATGGGAGCGTTGACAACGCAGTGAGAAGAACGCAGCCTATGAAATCGAGAGAGTAGAGTTCGATCCCTGTCAAAAAATTTACCTATGGGTTCTTTAAAACCTACGTACATGTAGGTACTGACTGCTCTCTTACGGTGAAGAAAAACATCCTGAGGAAAACACATCTAAGACAATTAGTGTGTGTAATCTCGGGGCATATGTTGCACCAAGTGTTATCGGTGCAAAAAGGCTTAGAATTAAATGCCATATATTTTATATATGTATGATATGAGTGAAAAACTTATACTACATAAATACCTATGTGTATTTTTTTAATTGCTGATGACTTAGTGCTCAAGCTGGTCGTGTTTCTACCCGACTGAGAACATACATTTCATTCAGAAGTCCAAAACTCTAAATATAACATTTCTATAAAGCACCACCCTTCCAATCTTTTACAAGTCCTTAAAACAAAATGCAGTAAGTTAATTTGTCGCTGAGGATCTCCTCAAACTATTTTCGGCTATATTTAACATCAAATAAAGTATGTATACGTACCTACTTTATTTGATGTTAAAAATAGCCGCACCAAAATGTGTCAATCCGCAATCATAGGCTGGGCTCTCACTAAAAAAGTATAAAACCCATATGGCCGCGGCAGATGTCCGACATGAAGACGTTATAGAGGGTAATCCGGCTCACATGTTGTACGGAAAGCGATAGAGGTTATATTCCATATTGATCCCCTGCTGGCCGACTATACGAAATTCCGGGAAAGCGATAGGTCGCGAGTCGCGATATACTATAAGTTAGAAATAGATACGGACATAATATTGACGAGTTCTTTATTACACTTTGACAGTTTGAATCGCAAGTTATTCACACTATGAGATATTAATATACGGGATATTGAAGAACAGAGTACAGTTAAAGAAATATCAAGAAATTTTACTATTAACTTCTAGATCTAGAAGGGTAAACAGGCAGACAGTACTGTCTCCATCAACACCGGCAATCTTTAAATTGCCATCTTAACGTTTGACGTCGAGAATTAATAATTATGTCAGATTTTGTCACAGAAAGTTTATATGGACTACTTATCTTCTTAAGGGGGGGAAGGCAGCAGGAAGACTCTCTTCTGGCTCTTTTATGTCCTAATCCTGTCTACCTACGAGTTTGTAACTTAGAGTTTCTTCTTTAGTATATGCAGGTTTCCTCACAATGTTTTCCTTCACCGAAAAGCCTGTGGTATTATAAACAAAATAAAACTAATTAGTAGGGGCGGGATTTGAACCCACAACCACATGAACATGAGGCGAGTGCACAACCCAGTAGGCTACCACGGCTCTTATCTACTTACATAGAAAATTAAGTTAATATTTAGATCACTACTGAACTTTACCCCATCAATGGTGATTATGAAGTATGCATTATTAAGTATATAAAATCTTAATTGTATTTCTTTTTAAAAGCGGAACAAGAGTCGAACAGAAGTCTCACCTGCCCAATAATATATACATACACATGTAGATTCATTAGGATTTTCCCTTGTACGATAGAAATTAGATATGGATAGACAATTTATCTATAACATCCAGACCGGGACCTACTTCGCAAATTGTACAAAGTTGTCTGTCCCCTGGTGGGAATCGAACCCACGACCTTTGGCGCTTGAGTCTAATGGCCAAGCCACTTGGGCAACAACGAGACGGTCAAAGACGAAAGCTTACAAAACTATATAACACCGAGATCAATAAGTTAATCAGGTCCAGAAATCACAACAGAATAACTATTGCATTATTGCATAGATAAAAGTTGTTTATCACAATCAACTTGTAGCTGTGAGTAATCAATGAATCACCCAACACAAGTAGATACTTACTTATCTATGGCGCTACATATAGGGGCAATAATAATTGTACCTTGAGCTATATTATTTACAGTAAGTGGGTATATGCTAAAGCAGTGCTTGCTATTGCTACCTGGCGAGACTATCGACCGTTTACCTAAATACGGGCAGCCTTGCGTCGAGTTTACACTAACTTCTGAGAAACTCCGCCGCCTGACGCAATTCCGGTCATGATCTCGACTTCTCCGTTCTCAATTCAACAACTCTTCGAGCTAATTTCCGAACGTCACTTTGTTCTTTATTCAATTTCCGATATTGAATGTTCTACGGTAGAAATTTATATTAAAGTTTTTCAAAGCTCTTAAAATCTATTGCCTTCTATAACATTTACTCTTTGAAAGCATGAAATAAATACAAATTATTGTAGAAGAAGGCTTTTCCTCGTCCCAAATAAAATTCTTTTCCAGGATTAACTTGAATTACGCAATTAGGGAAAACAAATTACTATTGAGAATTCCAGGAAAGAAAGCGAGCGATGAGCGAAATATAATACGCATTGATGAAGATATTTTCTTTAACAACGGGAAACGAATTTCATTCGCGTTGTATATATTTTGTATTAGTTTAATTTTGCGCAGGTGTATAATATAACAAAAGATAATAATATGTATTATTATATAGATTATACGGATAAAATGAAAAAGAGAGTGATTGATACGCGGGGGTCGCATGAGAGAAATTTTGCATTTTTCTCTAGAATACCTCCCCTCCTCATTCCCCCCTAACCCTCCCCCCTCTCCCGGCATAACAGCCTTCTCGGCCGAATATTAAATTTGCCTCGTCAGTAAAACGCCACGCCACTACGTTTCGCAATATTGTGACTTTTGTTTGGAGGACGAGCGGTATTTTCTCTCTTGATTACGAGCGAAATTGTTAAAACGACGAGGGCAAATTACAATTGACATGTAAACAAACTAACTGATTACTTGCCGTTGACAGTCTTCATGTTCTTAAATGTAAGTGTAACTAACGTGGCTATGTAATTGTAGTATATGATTTTTCGTTGTGGTCGAAGCTTGGGTAGCATAGGGTGTGCTTGCTTTAGTACAAGTGACATCATCAGCGGAAATACTACCACGGCTGAACATAAACCCCCCAATAGAATGGCACTTTTGGTGGGATGTCCGGTTTAGCATAATCACCACTCTTGGCAGTCGTATTGGTGATCGCAGTAATGATCTTAATGTACATAGGAGAACGCTGCTGCGCGTCTCTGGTGAAATCCCTTAGTTGACACCTACGGAATGATTGAGGGTCGTACAGTTATGTTCTATAAGTAACTAGATTTCTAATAGGCAGTGATAAAACGGCAACGCGAATAAGCTCGCAGTACTAGAGTTTAGCTCATTTGCTATCAGTCGGGAGAGCCTTCTAAATGCCAAAGGTTCTTCCAAATGACCTCAGAAAATAGAAATTAAACAAAGAGATTATTCATGTGAATGAATACAATTACTTTTATACTTACACATGCAGAACTTTGGACATTTCCTAATGAAGATTTTGTTCATAATTCGTTGTCTAGTTTAATTAGTTTATAATTATATATACATACCAACGTTTGAGTATGAAGGAGTGAATTTTCTTACCTGGAAAAGACAAAAATATTAAATAACTTTTATCTAACAAAAGATAGGCGAATAAGTATTAATGTACATAAGGGTGTATGGGATGTTATGTCTTCGGATTTTCAGGTAAAAGTGTTTCTATACCCAATGTTCCTGGTTCATTTCAGAGCAAGCAAAGCAATGTTGATAAAAGTTCTCAGAATCGTAGCGGAGAACATTCATTACATTGCAATTGAAAGTCTCAATCGAAACTTGGCTATTCACTCGCACTGCAATTCAAATAGAGAGCTGTTGGCATGATATGATATTACATATGTGTAGGTACGATTGACAAATTTAATTTCTGAACCACCCAAGTGTTTTGTCCCTTTTTTGCACAATGTGAATGTATTGCATTCAAATTTTGTTATAGCCGCTTATTTATCTTTATTTTCTATTGAAAATGTACAGTGTGACTGTGAAATTTGTTATTGAAATAACGTGTTTCCAGAATCTTATTATATTGATAAATAATTATAATAAAATAAACGACCATAAGAAGGAATAGCATAATTTTATGTGTCAGAATTTAATTGGCCGAATGCACGATTTATATTCGCAAATAATTCGCCACAAATTTCCAAACCTCCTAAAATATACTTTGGAAGATTAAACGATGACAAAGAGTTCGATCAATTCAGATACTAAATTTACAAACATAAAATTAATGAGTAACGAAGCCATATCAAGTACCATTTTTCTACAATAAGTGTTATTTCTATTATGCCGAAACATTAATGTTGAAGATTTTCGACTCCATATAAAAGTATTGATTTTGATAGGACTTTACAAATCAGAGGCAACTAATATAACAGCATCATCATATCAGTCAGACGTCCACTGTTGGACATAGGCCTTTCCCAATGAACGCTACCACACCCTGTCCTCCGCCCTCCGCATCCAGCCGCTTCCGGCCACCTTCTTCATCAACTAACGTGTGATATACTTAATGAGAAATATAATGGGCGTGCCAAATCAATCGATCGATCGGGTGTATTAAATGTTTTATTTCAGAGTACGTCTGTGCACACGATTCTGATGAAAGTGAATAGGTTGCCCTAGTTATGTTCCTAATGTTGCTATAATTTTCTCATAATTACCACTAAATTATGCTTTAGATACAGCGCGGACACCGTCGCAGTACATCAGTGATGGATGTCGTGAGACAGGATGCGATGAGTTTCAAATAGCTGTTCTTAGAAATAAGTACCTAGGAGCTCTTTACGTGCTATATATTGAATAGTTAAATAGTTTAATACCTACTACTCAAAAGAAAATTAGCGCCAATTTGATTTTTACACTTTAATTCTCATTTCTAAACTTAAAAAACGTAAATTTATTCGTTCTGTTATGTTTTATGACAACTGATTATTATCAATATTGGTAATTGTTTAAAATACTTTCATTAGTATATAATTTACGGTAAAACGTGGGAAAATGTACAATAGCTTGTCGACGACCACTGTTGGTAACCGATTTTCCTTAATACTGTCTTCTTCGGCTTCCTCATGAGATGAAGGTCCTGGCTCCTTGTATGACCTAAAGGCAATCGATTCTAGGATCCACGTAGTCGACCTACTGCCATATTAGCTTATTTATTAATCATTCTTTGTTTTATTTAGCGTTGTGAACCAGCCGCTTAATAAACATCTTTCAAGATTCAGTGGTCACTGATGGATGATGTTGTAGATGATTTTAGTTCACCGTCGTATCTTCTCATTTTGGGTCATTGCTGGCTCTATTATCTGCGTATGATAACTATATAGTGAACCACTTATCATTACCAAAGATATTTGTAGTACAAACGATAAGGAGTGCAACTTCTAGTTAAAAACAGAAGCACCCGTTTACGAACGTCCTTTAAAAGTATCAAAATACCATAACTCTTCCACTCGGTCCGTTGCCATGCAATTAGGAAGAAAAAAACAAGTCGAGAAAAAACGAAGTGCATGCCCTCGACAGATGTTGGCGCAGCGGCGCTGAGCGATCGCGGCAGGTGCATCACAGCAGGGTTGGCACGCGACCTGTACGTCACTAATATCATTGTTTTTTTTTAATACCTACATGTCATACTTAATTAGGTGACTTCAAGAATCAATAGCCTAAAGTAATTTCACTGCTTCTTGTACCTCAAAACAAAGAGAGGTTGTGTCCTAATTAAAGTAAACTATTATTTTATTTGGGAGTGCGTCCGCTGCCGGTGCCGGCACCCAAAAAACACGCCATAGGAAACCGGCGGTAGGTGTACTGCCGGCGCCGGCACCTAAATAATAGACAGAGAAGATTACTGATGAACAAATTAGGTACTGATGAATGCCAAATTATGTATTAATTAAAAATTAGTGAAGTTAAAGAAAATTTTGAGTATAGTCGAGCGTAATGGAATAGAAAGATTTTATAATAAAATACAGAAAATAATAAAAAGCAATGCATCTGATTATAGATCAGATTATTTTGTATTAAAATGCCTTCTAAAATTAAAGAAAGGTGTCGACCAAAACGGTTAGGCAAAGCCGTAATAGGTTTTAGCATAAGAAAACGAATAATCAAACTACGAAAAGAGGATGAATAAACATGAATGAAAATGAACATGAAAATGAACCCCAAGCCCCAAACTGTACCTATGCGAAGCCACTGATGGTAGTTAATCATAAAATTAAACATAAATCACACATTAACGTCAATTTGTCTACTAGTCCGATGAAACACCACACCCTCAGACGTCCATAGATCGGACAATTTGGCAAACCGAGCAATTATCACTAATCGCCATAGTTTCCCAGCAATTTGCGCAAATGACGCGTTCCTAGCACAACTGCTATTCGACTAATGAGTTTATCCACGCAATAATGTGCACGATTGATCTGTTACCTCTTCTTTGGCACAGTAATTAAGAGTTATGGCAATAGACAAAGCTGCGATGTTGTTAATTTTTTTTGTTTTGTTCGTAATTTGATGCCTAGTTAATTTTAATTTATTCAATTAGTGACAGCCCTGCAAAAGCGATAGAAGAATCGACACTGCAACTGTTTCTTGGCCGCGTGCTAATCGACCTATTAATCGTGCGCCACTGCACACCTAACCCTCCATCCAGTAAACATAAATAATTACTAGATCATTAATCGTTTTGTTACTATTTTGTCAATATTTGTTTATTTACCTATGTTCAAGAACAATTGAGAGTTTACGAAATATAGTAGTTCCTACTGGCGCTTAGCAATGGTAGTGCATTCACAAAAAGCGCGGCAACCGCGCTGCAGCTATTACTATGTAGGTACTAAACACGCCCGGAGAACATGCTTAATGTTTGTGAAGCGTTACAGCACGCACGTAGTAACATTTAGTATGCTCTGCCCCTGGCGTGAGGTTCACACCTATTACTGAAAAGAGTTTCAAGAGAGCCAAGAGTCTTTAAAAAGGTTCACTATACTCTTAACTTAAAAGAAGACCCATGAAAACGCGCGCGGTATGTAAATACTAAATAGGAATATAAAAGGAAGTAAGGTTAGAAGAAAAGTGTCACACACGTTCTGACGATCTGCTTTCACGTCTCCGATTCACTGCAAGTCCAATCTCCGCAGGAACCTCGGGAACCTCTGAAACAGTCCTTCGCAGCCTGGCTGGTCAACTTCTTAAGCCTATTCTTCAGTTCACGTAGTTTCTTCAATACAATATTGTATACAAAAATAGCGGGCGCGAAACGCTAGCGCGGAGGTATGAATATGCGCTGTGCGGTTTCGAAGGTAAGCAGGTAATCAATTGCGTACGAGCTGAGACATCATATTTAATTATCCTTACCGGTATGGCAGATGTATAAAAGTAGACATTTTAACGACAGGGATGGGTATATATAGGAATTTGAGCAGTTAGCGGTAACAACCCACATACATTAATCGTAACAAGGAAAGCGACATATAATTTCGTCTTCTATTGGAAGTCTATCGATTAGTCGACCAAACTCACGACCGTTCCGTGACTGGTGGAAGCGATTGTTGGACCGTAATAGAATAAATGTGTCACCTGTTCTCGTAGACACGATCGAATTACACGCAGAATACCCAATTCGCAAAATGTCCAACACTTGTATAGTAAGTATATACGTAGGATTAAGTTAGGTTAAGTTGGTACAATTTTGAGAATGTAAGGCTCAACATTGTTAAATTCAATATTCCACTTAGTCACATGATATTAGAATAATTATTTTTTAAGGCAACGTTAGAAACTAGTGATTTCTAATATTTTTATAGACACAAGCTATTTGTTGAAGATGAAAATAAGTATTAACTTTGTATAAGGCAACAGGCAAATTTTGGCGCTTTTTAACTGTTTTCTTCATAAACCGTGAACGTCACATTACAGCAGACGCGAGTGCAAGCGAACTATGAAAATGCTGACATGCGACATAACTATTTACTAAAAACCAAAAAGAGCGCACCTAGTAAAATAACATAGTCCAGATAATGTATTTGAAAAAAATTAAAAAGGTAATTTCCACACGAAATCTTTTTCTTGAATGGTTTGTTTAAATTTTACTACTAACGGTTATTTATTACCGTTTAATTCTTGTATTTTTTCCTACATCGACACTGGAAGAAAAATCGCCTAGAAATAAGTGATTTATGTTGATTTTTGTATTTTTGAATTACTACTACAGAATGGTTGCATTGGTGATTATTTTTGTTACTGTATTGTATAATTGATTTTCAACAAATATGTGTGTTACCATTATACTGACTACAATTTAGTTACTGTGGATTTCAATAACAATCATTTCTGATGATGTACGACAAGATTGAAAACAAAACTAATTTAGTTACCAATTGCGAACTATATCCTGTTTTCCCACATACGTACACAAATACAGAAAATGTCGCGTCATTGGTATTTTGATTTCAATCTATATTTTAAAACTTAATCTAATTGAAAGTCGACTTGAAATAAATGTAATATTTAAGAACTGGATTCTTGCATTCTAATATACTTTGATTTACTTAATTTAAGCGGTAAAATTGAATTTGTCATTTCGGGAAGCGAAATTCTCCCTGGTCAATAATAGACACCCTTATGCATAGTGCGCAATAAGATTAGGTAATTCAACTCAAGGAGGCCAAAATGGCTGAAATATGAAACAATTCCAAGTCCAACAAAGACATTCCACAAGTCCGGCTTACCACGGCGGGCCGGCAAGCCGCTGCGGCGCACCCCCTCCCGCCGTTGTTTAATTCCATTAAACCACCCCTTTTATCTTTTCCGCTTTTATCTTTTCCCTACTATTGGATTACCGAACAAAATGGCGTGCAAGAGGCACACGCAATCTTTCGTCTTTGCTATTAGGCACTAACTCCTCTATTTATAATAGCCATTCAGTGCAGTTCAAAGCAGAAATAGTGCTGCTATTGATTTAAATTGACGAAAAAATATTTATAAATAAATATTTCCGAATAAATAGTACTTAAGTGACAAATATAAGAAGTACCAAGTATTTTTCCATCATTGCAAGTTACTACATAGCTTTTACCTACTTTAGAGTTAGAGTTGCCTGTGTCCATCCAGAATACGTCAGTATTCGGTGAGAGTTTTTAAATTATGCCTGAAATAGGACTCGGAATTTAGTTAAAATTATAAAACCAGTTTCGAGTCAATAGCCCTTAACCGATATAATTTCGGTCAACTTTACGGTTTCGTTAAATTAGCCGGTTAATACTTTTTTATTTATGAACTCTTAGTGATGGTAAATTGCCCGGATGGTAAAGTTAGACAAATTAAGCGGTTAAATTGAACTCCGACTTTCGACGCTGAGACAAACCGGTTGATTTTGGTTGTCGAGTTTTTCCGTTCTCCGAAGGAACCGGTAACCGAAATGAATTCGGTAAGATTGAAACCGTTCCTTGAATTAGCGCGTTTTTTTTTTAAATTGAAAGCAATGAAGGTTTTATGAACAATATTAATCGCATTTTCAAAACTATTTCTGAGTCCTCACGAGGGTCTGAACTAAGATTTACTCGTGAGAGACCTCACAGACTTCACCTTCGTATTTAATGGTGTAACTCTTAACGACTGTACGTATTAATACAATAAATAATTATCTACAAAAACACTACATTAACGTACAATTAGTCGAAAACGAATTGATTTACTGAACAACGCTATTTCAAATCGATTCCACTAAACTACGGCACTATAAACACACCCAAATTAATTAATCCGTGTCGACTTCTCATGCACCCCTTTAATCTATTTCGCGTAATAGGCACGCACGTACATAAACGTCTTCAATTCAATTCAAACTACACGGTATATCGTAATGTAGCGGTAGTAGTGTCAAAGTAACATTGGTTTAGTTTGAATGACGTTCACAAATTGAAATACTTGAATGAGACGACGAGAGCAAAGCGAACAGGCAAATGGTAACCACTTTAACAGTTCGCGTTAGCAGCTCATTTCGACTTAGTATTAAATTATAGGATAAATGAATGAATGAAACATACTTTAATTAATAAACACCATTAACATACAAATATTAAAGAAGTGTACAAAACAATCAAAGTAATCTGAATATTTCTTTTGTGGCAATCGAGGGTCTTTCGTGAAAATTAAAATAATTTAAAAAGAATACGTTTTTCACAGAAAGAATTTTCACTGAAAATTTATCCTAATGCAATGCAATATATTTACAAAAATATTTTTGTGTTTGTAGTTAATTTACACAATTTCTGAAATGTTAATTTGTTAGGAGGATTCGGCAATAGAAGCAACTATTTAACAAGTACAGTTGGGGATGAATGAAAAGTTTTATACGCATAGTACTTAGGCATCATATATAACCACGTACGACAAAACCAAGCTGAAAGTTATTGCGTGTGACAATGGCACATTTCCTGTAAAACATTTTGTAAACATCAAAGTGATAGTCAAAGTTGTAGTTCGGGTCGATTAGGGTAAATAACGAAACTAATTTCTAATGTGTTACGCTAACGGCACTTACATGAGTTCCCCTGCCAGCAAATTTTCACTGAGTACGTAGCATAGTTGCTTAACTTAGTCGCTTCATGTTAATCAATATGCGACACTCACTATATTATGTTACATTGAAAAGTTGGTGAAATATGAATTAATTAAAAGTTAGGAAGCTAATTTTTTTCAGTAGTAGATAGAAACTTGTACGCTACTAATCGTCGCATTTGTTAAATTGATATATAATAATGAGTAAATGGAATGCAATGAAATGGTCGTTCCGTACTAGACTGAGCTAGAACTTGGGTTTGCAGGATCATGCGCCTTAAGTTAGTCACGAGACCTTGTGCTTTAATCTAAGCACACATTGAATCGACTATTGCTAAAGTTACCAATACAGAAACGAGGACAAGAACAAGTCATTTTGCATTCCTTTTAGGCTTCAGTACTTAAACAGTGGAGGTACAAAAAAGTACTAATGAACGTGCATATTCTAAGCGTATTGACAGTGGACATACAAAGAGAAAGAATGCGCGTGCGATGGTTTATGCGAGCAGGGATGCCAGAAACCGTGAATGTCAAATCAAAGACAAAGTCAAGCCAATAGGGAATAGTTTGGGTGAGATGGACAAAAACTATACCTGAATTTAGCTTCGTGCTAAGAGCAAGTGAAATAAATATAGTTTTCTCAGTTTTGTAGGAATCTTTTCTTAATTGATGTGCGAAACACGATTGTACGAGTTGCCGCATTTATAGGTTTACACTACTCTGTGTTTACTTCCTTTTATTTCCAAACAATAAATAATTAAAGGGGAAATTATTCACACCATTTCTATATTATGGAAAGTCTTCTTTACATAAATATTTGATCTAATCCCAAACTAAGATTTTATCTTTTGCTACGGGAATTAAACAAGGATAAGGCTATTCACAAATATGATATTCATAGCCAGACCACATGTTACTACTCGAAAAATAATGTCTGTTTTGAAACAAATCATTTAAACATTTATATGGAAAATTTAAGTAAATAAGATGTTAATGGTTTTATAAACACAGCATTTATATAAAACATATATTTTTAATTATTATTAAATTAAATTAAATAAAAATTCCTTGAACTGATTTAAACATAAGTAGTAGAAGATGCTGTAGAATAGAAATGAAGAGGTTTCTAACTCAGCATAATTACAGCTGCACCCAAAAGATGCAGCGCTGTTTTATAATATAAGACAACCCTATTCCTAAAGCAGCCGTTACGTTACAAATTCCACATTCAAACTGGCCACTCACTTTCCAGCGTGCGCGCTTCGAATTGCATTGACTTAATTGCGCGTGCGCGTGCCTGCGAGTAATGCGTGTTCTTTTTATGCATTTGGTAGTCTATTGATATCTATCTATGACTTACGAATACGTGGCATTATTTGTACATTCCAAGGCGGCAAATGAGCTGGCAACACACCTGGACGGTACATAATATAAACACATATATTGAACCCTCTGTGCAACAATCCCAAGAATGCATCGTTTGCCTGTATAGGTAATTAAAGTAATTTAACTCTTTAACTTTAATCTGGAACACAGCAATGCACCCTAATTGATTATTAAATGAGATAACAGATGATTTTTATTAATGTATAGATTTTAAATAATTGATAAGTTAGTGTTAATCATGAAAGTAAAAACTGTGAAGTGACTTATGAGGTGCGAAAAATTATTTTGCTTCATGGTATGAGGTACTTATACAAGAAATATAAAATCATTCAAAGTAAGCGGTATAAGTGCATTGAACTGAACAGGATAACGATTTGCGAGTGTCAGGCGCAAGCTTCGCCACTATCAAAGCTAAGCCACAATTAATCGAAACGGTGAAACCAACCCCTCGACGATGACATGGACATTTTATAACCCTTTGTGATCAGAATCACTTTGATCGGAAACAGAGGAAGGTCGTAATCAACTAGCGATTGTGTGACAGTGACGCGCATACACTGTGATGTCATCAATTCTTCATTAATCAGTAATTTGTTTTGTTACATATTACGTAAGTATTAGTAAATATTCTGAACAGAAGTAATTTAATGAAAATTTCAGGAAAATTTAATAAAAATTACATTTATTTTCAGATAGATATCATCATATCAGCCCTTTGACGTCCACTGTTGGACATAGGTATTCCCCAATGAACGCCCCCATACTCGGTCCTCCCGCCCTCCGCATCTAGCAGCTTCCGGCCACCTTCTTTAGCTCGTCGGTCCCACCCTGCGCGTACCGATTCGCGGTCTTTACTCCAGAATTCGTCTGCTCCAACGGCTTACGGTTCTGCGACGGATGTGGCCCGCCCACTGTCACTTCAACTTGATTATCCTTTCGGCTATGTGGATCACCTTCGTTCTTCGTCGGATCTCCTAATTACGAATCATATCCTTCAAAGAAACCCCAACCATAGCCTTCTCCATAGCTCAATGAATGACTTATAAAACTTGTGGATCGGGCCCACCGTTACGGTTCCACGCCGAAAACACCATATTATTCTTATATTGAACACTACTCCAGTAAATAGTCCAGTCTGGACTGTAAGCAGTTGCATTTTGGACTGTCCAGATTGCAACTGCTTACAGTTGCAACCGACTCACTTTGGCTACTGTAATGTATATTTACACGTATATTTGGCGCAGTAGAGGCTCAATGACTTTCATGAAAGGTTCCGACCGCTCGCTCCCATTAAAGCCACATCCAATTTCAATCTATGAAATGACGACTGAGTAATGTTGCCACGTCATGCGTTAGTTCCATTCGTAATCTCTTCGCTGCGGTGGCAGTGTCACTGTAAATGTGCATCGGTAATCAAAATGGAAATGTATTTTACATTAATTTGGCGTCTACCTTGTGGTATACTAGCAGTTATACAGCGGTAGATTTTACTTTTGGTTATGAAGGTATTCTGTGTACTAATCCTGGATATATGCTATGATAGTGCCGTTAAACTAATATACTGATATTACATGAAGAGCCAAAATCCGTACTTTTATCTTTATTTGAGCCTTTTCATCATTCATGACATCTGTCCATTCCAGAATTTAAAAAAGAATAATTAAAGAAATTTGTATATTCTGTTGGACGTACGCTTTAGCTTTAGAAGGCGAAATATATAAGAGTGAACCATATCAGAGTGAGAATGAGGGTGAGAATGAGGACTAAACAATTTTAAAAAAGGCAAGGTAAACTCGCGAAAGTTGTTCTTTCTTCACTAAGATGTGCACTGGCTGGCGCCATTCAAGATGCTGGCTTTGAAATACTTGAACTTTCTCCATATTCATCAGACCTAATCTCTATAGTATTTTTTATCTGTTACCGAGATTGAAGGAATATCCGAGAGGATGATGAAGAAGTAGTCGACGCGATCCAGGAACTTTTAGGTACTCAGGATGAAGAGTTTTTTAGGAAGGCACTTTATAAATAATATATGATATCAAGTGTATTAATATAAAAAGCGATAATGTTGAAAAATAATATAACATTTCATAAAAGTTAACTATAACATACTCATTCACGCTTTTAATTGATCGTCGTAGTTTATGCCGCACATAATTTTAATTCAATACAATTACTCTTTATTAAACGATAAAAATAAAGATACAATAATAAAATAGCTTACACATGTACATGTAGGCAATCTTATCGCTAAAAGCGTTTCTTTCCAGACAACCTGTTAATGATTACTCTCAATGAGAATTCACATTAAAAAGCAGTTCAACAATCATCCAGAGAACAGTCTAGTCCATAGTAAGGATCGTTAAGGCGAATAGAAATCACCATACTATCGCTAAGTGGCAGATAATTTATTCCACATCGCGGAAATACCGTTGAATCGATCCCGATCCGGAGGCATCCCCTTAATCCTTTGATGGATTCTTCCCTTCAGACGCCGGAAAAATACCGGAAAAGTGCACTCAAACAAGAATAATATTATGACAACCTATCTTTACCGATTTTCCTGTGCAAACATTGAACACACGGAACGGTTTGTTGTAGGTACTCGTATACGGTTTTCATATTATATTTCATATGTTGCGAAAGTTATATTGGCTTGGCTTTACAAATATGCTTAACAGACTTCACATCAGATCCTTCTTTTCCGATATTATGAATGTTGTTACGCAATAACGGCTAAAA
Organism: Esperia sulphurella; assembly: GCA_947086405.1. Lineage (NCBI taxonomy): Eukaryota > Metazoa > Arthropoda > Insecta > Lepidoptera > Oecophoridae > Esperia > Esperia sulphurella. Next base: position 6,193,469 of record OX352271.1, on the reverse strand, counting down.
CGATTTTATACATACATTTAATATGTATCTACAGGTAAACTTTTTACTACGAGAAAGTTATATTTAGTTCAAATAAGAAACTTCGATTATTAATCGCGGAATAAAAGCGGAATTATACAACAATTATGCATGCGTTTTTGTGCTTTGTGCTCTACAGAATAAGTTAAATAGAGCTAAATAAAATAAGAAAATAGTGCATTAAGGCTGCGCACGCGTACCCTGTTAGGTCAACGACCGCCTGCTCGGCCAATCGCGACGCGCCGCCGCACGAACCGATCTACTGCTCGTCATCCGAAACAAATTGATGTTGTCCAACTTCTTTGACTTGTCACGATTGCTGTTATATGCACCGAGGTGCTGTTGAGGCTAAATAATGAAAAGCTATCTTAAAAATTACTTTACAATATAAAAAATATAAAATTTGTGGATAAAGACGTATGTTTAAAAAAATCCGTAATTTATTCAAAAACTAACCAGGAGACTTACCCCCAAACATTTCAAATGTGCAGTGTTCCGACAAGTAGATGGCCGAAGAATGTTAGCAACCTAAAATAATTTTATAAACAAATCAGCTCCGAAAACAAAACAAGAAACAGTTACAGTATTAATAAATAGAAACTTAGAATAGTAAAATTTTATAGCAAATGAAGTCACTACAAAAACCTATATGGTTTACAGAGTTGTATTGTTAATTTAAATTGAAATTTGTTAGTATTTGATAATGCCTTAGAACACGCATGATAACAGATAATTAACGTATATAAATGTAATTCAACAATCTAAGTCTGTTACTAACTTACGAAGTTCTGCTTCAAGAATTTTGCATCGCGCTCGCTGCAGCAAGCATTACAGTAAAATTAACAGTGCCTTGTATAATTAACCTTCGTTATGTGAGATACTTATTAATTATTATGTATCTGCATAGTTATAAATAACAATGGATTAACAATGCGAATGCATCGGTAAGATGCATGCTGTGGACGGCGGCCAAAAGTCGGTACAACGTCGTGCCCACCCTGATGTGATTAACAATTTAGAAAGCAGGCAGTTTGCAAAGATAATATTAATGTGCTAGAATGAGCAAGATAAAAGATAAGAACAACGAATAGGTAGAAGCTTTTACCATTACATTATAGCGCATTTATACCTCAACATAACTTAATGAAAAACTTTTTTTTTTAAACCTACCATACAAAAGAAAAGTCTTCTAGTCCAGGTTTAAAGACACTTTTATGTTAGATGACAATAAATAAATAAATAAAATAAATATGTGGGGACATTTCACACACGGCCACCTGATCCCAAACTAGGCAGAGCCTGTAATATGGGTATCAGACAGCTGATATACATACATAAATACATAATATAATATATAAATAACATCCAGTCACAAGGCAAACACAAGCGCTCATCACACGAATGTTTGCCCTGGGCGGGGTTCGAACCCGCGACCCCGAGCTTCGCAGGCAGGTGTACTACCGACTAGGCTACGGGGCCGACAATGTATATTTAATTGCTTCTAGGCATATGACTTAGTTATCAATTAACTAAACTTTGATTAAAAACTTGGAAGTAAAGAAAAGGTCAAATGCGCTCTAAAACATTGACGGAATTTTGAGTCATAATAAGCTATAGATACTACTTTACCCCTCCAAATAGGTCAGAATATTCCACAACCATCTCGAATTTCACACGAAATTCGTCGTCTCAAGCACAAGTTTCGTCCGTAGAGCAATCTAACCGCTACGTAAACACACAGTCATCAAAGACAGACAGTGTGTTATGAAAACAAGCAGCCGCGAACAAACACAAACAAACACGCAAAACAATTGATGAGAATAAGGAGAGGGCGGGCGTATTCATTGCTTGACGAAGAGTTTCTTGGCTGTAAAACTGTCAACACGTGTGTTGCATTCTTTGTAAAATTTTGAGAGAAAGTAAACACTACGCTTTCAGCGCTTACGTCACGAGATACACAAAGTTGTCGCATAACAAACGAAGCGTATGTATTGAATTGAATATTCAATTGCACAGAAGAGTTAGTTCAACAGGTGAGCGGGCATAATGTAAAACGACATATTCATTTAACACTCTTACCGAGTCTTGCGACTTGTCACGTCCGCGGTTCGGGGTGAATACTGCTTTACTTCCACAAATGTCAAGTTACAATTTATAGCTAAGTAAAAAAATGAACTATAACGTTAAAATCAGCAGTATTCTGGGCTTATGTTCGACGAAGGTCTGGGTGATTCTGATAAAATATTTGACGGCATGAAAAATCAACGGCAATCAGTGCTGTATTTGCTATGTACTAACTTCTGTATGCCAAATATAATACAACTAAGTATTCAACTAGCTTAGTGTGTTTAGTTGGATAGAGACAAACAACTCGAGTAGCCAACTTACTAGAAATACGTGTAACTAAGAGTTACCCAAGCATATAAATTATCTAAAAGGTAATTTAGTTGTTGATGAAATATAGACATATTTCAAGTATGAAAATTAGATATGTGTAACATGTGGAATTATAAATATAACATCCACCTTAAATCACTAAATGTAACTGTTATAGAGCGGTGGAAGACAACATTGCCTTGGGCGGGGAAGATAGAGAACATGCACAATTCGGCAAGATTAACGTGTCCTATTTACGGATTGTAGAGAGGGTTTCTGTTAGAAATACCTAACTATACTACATATTGTGTATTGTGTTGTAATGTAACGTAGGAGCAAAGTGTATTTTAATATCGTAGACATTTTTGACAGTAAGATCTTGATGGAACTTTATGTACGACTAAGATGCACAAGAAAAATAAATAATAAATATTGCACTAGGTCTTGAGGATGTAATAACGAAACCGGTCGCAGATCCTGTTAATATTATATTTATCTCATAGGGAACCTCGTACTGCAAAACGATGTTTTAAAACTCTTTATTTGTGTTTTAATATTATATTACGTATATTGTATGGTTTGCATGTGAACCTTTATACCTGATTATCAATAATCCTCAGTTTGATGATATGCCTCCTCTTCTCGACTGCATGTCGCCGGGCGCCACAGTTTTTCGAAAAAGCAAATCTCTATGACGTAAAAAAATCTTTCCTACGTTTTATTATATAGATAAAGCTAAAGTTCTTAAATACAAAAGGATGACTGCTCAGACTGGAGTAAACTAATTTGTAGGCGGCCATTTTGCAATATGGCGGACATCATAACCTCACTTTATCGAGTCCATTTGGCCGGTGGCCGGTGCCAGTCTTTTTAATAACGTGCTTTAATTTTATGTCTCTGTATCTCGTTGGGGATTATAGCTCTTAATTGAGGTTTTTCGTGCTTATGTTTGTGTTAATTTGTTTTAGCACCCAAAATGTTGTTTTTGGACGAAAGATTTTAATTATTCTACCACCTACATCATATAATAAGCATGTCGTATTTCAGACAGCCATTACAAATAACACAATTTAAATTCTTATATCCATCATATTATTAAGTGTATGTATGTATTTATTTACTCCTATGACGTTTTTCATTGTGGACAATTTGCTGACTGATATTTTGCTATGATTACAGATCTAAAGACTACGTGATCCGAAAGCAACGTTTTATTGTACCAAAATTAACAACATCAACCAAAATAAGTTATGCACAAACAGGGACTTATCCCACTTAGGAACTAGTATAATGCCTGTGTTAGCGTAAGTATAAGAAAATGTTTGCAAAGCAATACATTTTGTGAGCATATTCTTATGCTTTTATCCTAACACAATTCCACCGTTAATAGAAAAAAGAAGGACCTGGCAAAGATAACAAAGACATAAATCCTTTCCACTATAAATGGCTTCTTAATCATCACTAATTAAATAGGTGTCTATACGCAAAGTCAAATGAATGAATTCACAAAGATAGTTATAGCAGTGCGTAAATCGGCGTAAAGGTGATTTTTACAGCTCAAAGCGAGCCGCCTAATGAAAATGTTTGATTGCTAAAGTCCATTTGATTGTTTTCTCTAGTTAACGATCACTGGTATAGCCATTGCTATGAGATTTAACAACATTTATTCTTAATTATGTTTAAATTTTATTTTAATGTAACAAACGTAGCGTTGACCTGTAACAAAAGTTATGAATAAAAATATGTCTATGTCTACATTTGATTTGCTGTGTTTGCTAAGTTTAATACAAGAGCAAATTTGAATTTACACAGGACCAAAATGATAAAATACTAGCAACGGCCCGCAATTTCGTCCACGTGTTTATATTATTAAGGACATGTATACCCATTATGGGTACGTCTTGATCTCTCCCTACCTTCCCTTGTTTGGACATAGTGTATAATGTTTTTATTTGGTTTTATAAGGAGTCGCCACAAAAAAGGGTGAAAACGGCCGGAAGGAAATAAAGTAGTTGGCGAACAATTTGAATTTTTCAGGCATTAAATGTTTTTCAGAGATTATGAGGCGTAGTTCACATTTGAAGCCGTCTGTCCGTAACTTTAAATGTTTTGTAGTTTAGTTTAGTTTTTGTGTTTATTACTAGTATAGGAGAAAGAAATAAAACTGAATCCAGGGCGCTTCAGAGTTGTTTAACGAAAAAAGTGATGATGAAAGAGATGATAAAAAAATAGTCTGCACAAATTATAATAGTCTGCATATAAATGTGTAGAAATTTTTATGAAGAAATATACTTACTTCGTGTGAAGCCATATAACAGTTCAAAGGCAGACAAACGTCTTAAAGCGAATCTCCACGAAACGCTTCAATTTTTCATTAAAATAAACAAATGGAAGAGTGCAAACAAACAGCGGAGCTGGAGCATGCGCCCTGTCTAGCAAATGCAGCATACGACGCTACGGAATGTGTACGAATAGGCAACGCATATTTTAAAGTCATAATTTCAACCAATTCAGACAGAATAGAATATTGATTTAAATAGTGAGGTAAATTTAAACAAGTTTCAGTTAGTCACCTCATACTCAACAGGAATCAAAACAACATAAATAAAATACTTCCAACTACTAATCTTATAAATGCGAAAGTGATAATGTTATTTGTCCTCTGTTACGATTTAACGGCTGAACGGGTTTTTAATGAAATTTGGTACAGTGTTACTTAATCCTGGAATAACATATAGGCCGACAATTATCCAGAAAACTCCATTAGTTTCCAAGGGAAAGCATAAACGAGATTCAAAATGGTCAAGACAAGCTAAATTTATACACTGAAACTTATACATCGCGCTATTTAGTGGTCGTTGAGTAAACTATGTAAGTAGTGAAACGTTGCGCTAAACGAATTAAATGAAGTTGCAGGTATACGAGTACGTAAATATAGTGTAAATATAGTTGAAATTGAGGTTCCTAGGCGCCTGACGCTAGAAAATTTGACTATCGTCCGACTATGGCACATTTACAAGCCAAGTGCGTAGGGTGTTTTTTGAAATATAATACAACAATATTAGGTTGTTTACGAACGGTTTAAAATTAGCATTTGCAAACGTGATGTACAGGCAGAGGCGCCGTCACCGAGTTATTTGCCTTATAATTGTAAACATGATTAAGGTTGGATACATTCGCAAAACGAATTCTTACAATTTATTGTACACAGAAAAATATCTCACGTCGCATTTTAAGTCGATAAATCACGATATTGAACGGCTTTTCCAGAAGAATGGGATGAGAAAAAAGATAAAATCATCTTTCATCAATTACCTTCAAGAGGAGCGGAAAAATATTTACATTTAATATTTATTACACCTACTTAAAAAACAGCCACGCTTGACATAATATTAAAGAAAATACATTTCAAAGCTAGTTATTACATGAATTTAAAACGTTAGATAAACTATATAGGTTTCAATGAAGTTTTGAGTATCGGATAAGATAGGAGAAGTTTTAAACAGTCAAAGACTCAAAGGAGAGTTGCACGAACCAAGTTAAGATTGATAGATGTAGAATGTAGATCAAAAGGAATTCCGGGCTGTTGGGGAGAAAGTTTGAGGAAAGCCTGCATTCGATAGGATTGTTTGACGAACAACAAGTTTAAACCTTTAACAGGCTATATTCTATTGTTGTTTAGCTTTTGAAATAGGAAGAGATAATAATATGCATTTTACAATGCAGCAAAATTGTGTTTCGTGTCACTTTTTTATATATTTTAAAATTTAATTTAAGTATTATTTTTCAAAACGGATAATCTTAGCTATAAAGTTAAGTTTTTTAGCTTGTTTGTCTATTCCGCGGATAAATAGAAAACTACAATTGAAAGCTACTACTAGTACTATTATTAACCTCTCTCTTTCCAGACAAGGTTTGGCTGGAAGAAATCTTTTTATAGAGATAAGCACACCTGTGTATACGTCCTCTCCTTCTGTGTATTTATTTTTATATTTTCTGTGTATACAATAAAGTTATAATAATAATAAAAAAGCTGAAATTTGAAACATGCATATAAACTTGACTGACGATGATGGAAAAATTATAACAGTTACAGGAAAGAATTTCTTTACCGAGATATTCCAGGAAAAATAATTGACGGAACTCGCACACTGTGTATTTGATAACTACGTAACGTTGTTAAATTCTATTTAGCTGTACTTCGACCTAAACTTTTCTTAACACACTTAGCTTTTAGATGTAGGTGATACTTCAAAAATGAAACCTCTCAATGCAACCTCTCCTGTCTTATCAAACGCTGAGTTTTCTACTTGGCAGCATAATATTCCTATAGCAAGTGCGTGCATCAGTACAACATAGAGTTGTTGGCCTTGAAGTATACGATGCACTCATTCTACAAATACTTGTTTTATTATTCTGTTATAACGTGATTATGTTTGTAGCAGCGGCTGTTAGTTATTTATTTTGCGAAAAGTTGCAACGACTGTTTCTAAATGAAAAGAAGACACTAAAAATAACAACTGCATAATGAATGATAGAGGTTCTTTAATCGCGAGAAAATCAGAAACTATTAATTTATTAAAATCAACAATAAGATAGGTTTGAGGATATCACTATTTTTAGAATAGCCAGTAGGATTTGCAGAGTATTGGAGCAATTAATAGATTGCACCTTAATTCATACTGAGATCTATCTTCATATACTACCAAATCATCTCACGATGAGAATCCTTGGTTAATTTACGAATGATTGATATTGTTTCAGACATACGGATACGGAATGGCTAAATTACATGTTGTTGTTAAGGTAGAATTACCTTAACAATTATATGACAAATTGTATCTATAGGCATGTGTTTGTGATATTTAATTACATTTATAGAGTTTCCATGACATAACCTCTACTCTTCTCAATTAATTAGAGTTAAATAAATTAAATTACGGGCTATTTATTGATTTCACTAAAGGCAAATGTCATAATTTTTACTAATGTTCTAAAACTTACAGTGTAATTGTGTCGTTACAAATCTCATACATGTCAAGATACAACTTTATGTATTCGATAAAAAAGTTCTATTTTCGACTTCATGTTCAAATTGTTATAAATGATTGTCGAAGTCATCGAGGTTCTCTGTGTAATATCTGTCATATTGCTTTATTTGTGTTTGATATCATAATTTTTTTTCCTTCATCAATTCTATTATTAAACAGCTCTCATGACAACATAAAACGTAAAAAAATCAGTAAGTGAATCCACACGTTACACAAGTAACATTTGATATTTCCATGTCGAGGGTGGGCACCGTAACTAAAGGGGGATCGCACGGCAGGTGACTTCGCATATGCCTCCCTTAAATGCCAACGACCCTCGCCATGCACGACATGAAGCATATTTTATTGATATTTACGTGCTTAAATAACAGCTGATCTTTTAAATGCACATTAAATGAAGAACGGTTACGACGACCCTTAATATAATTTCTAGTGTCTGCTGGTCGACCCAAAGGTGAGGGTTGAGTTTAGTATTTAGCCGCCTGCCTTGCTGGCCTAGTGGATTAGTCGATAGACTCGAGAGTCAGAGGTCGTGGATTCGATTGCCACCAGGGACAGACAATTTTGTACAATTATACAGGTTGGTCCCGGTCTGGATGTTATATTTGTGAATTGTTATATCCTTGTCTAATTCCTAACGTACGGTCCATTCCGAATGACCAGCCTTACCACCTTATCTAATGATGATAAAGTTTAAAATTAGATAAACTTAGTTATTAATCATAGACTCACGACACGCACTGACTGTACTGGAGAGAATCCTAGTTTGGAAGCAGACAAGTGAATGTACTCGTATACGAAAATTTTTTTTTTTTTTTTGCGAATTTATTTATTTATTTATTTATTTAAAAACTTTATTGCACATAAGTACAAAAGGCGAACATAATGCCAATATGGCATTCTCTTCCAGTTGACCTTTAGGTCATGCAGATAATGAGTGGTAGGCGCAAAAAAATTATATAAGAAAATTGGTTATATACTATACTATATTTACATAATAAATACAAACTAAAATATAGGTACTAATGAAATCTATAAATTATACATATACCTACACATATAAGATACATACTTTATATGTAATATATGAATACTTATTACTAAGATAAATAAATACATATGTTATATAAATAATAAATAAATACATAAATATTCTGCAATAAATAAATCAAAACGTGATTCATAGACGATGACCAATTTACTCCTATGGTGATCCAAGTAAATCCAAAGAAATCCAAAAAAAAAGATCCAAATAAATTGAAAAGTAATTCTAATGAAATATGACAAAATACCTACCTACTAAAGAATAGGAAAGGGGGCCATGTAGAGTAAGTATGGAATTCCGTCCAAAAAACCCTAGATCAAGGAAGAATGAGGCAAGCACAAAAGGAGCAAATATTAATTTAGACACTGTCTATATAGATATTATTTTCATTCATAAAATCAAGTGCTCCGTATTTTGCATAGAACTACATATTTGCCGGTGCAGAAAATCCAAAAATGTTAGTGAATCAAATAACATCCTAAATGCAAGCAGCACATTGTTAAGTACGTAAAGTACATGCAACAATCACATTTGAAATGGTTTTCCTCAAAAAATATATCTATATCCACAAGAATGCAAATAGAATAAGAACAACAACCTAATTAACAGACAATTCTACATCTAGACTGCAGTAATGGCCCATGATGTTAGTTTTGCACAAAACATATAACTACCTACTACTATTTGTGTGTTTTATGCAAATGCTAGTCTTTAGTGTATGTTAATTTACTAGAAGATGAAAGCAAATATTTGGGTATAAGTATTATTTCAAATTTAAGTCTAACATACCTACACTGTGAATGCTCTCGTCATACACCAAATGTTAATTCATACTTTTATTAACAGTTAAATTGTTTAAAACAAGTAATCTTCCTCGGCAATCTAGATTTTTCCTATTTTGTATACATGTGGAATAAAAAAATATGCCGAATGTTTAAGAAAGTTGTCATCTCATTAATGAGCTTTAGCTGAAAGCGTCCTATATTTATAACGATGAGTTTTGCTTAAAAAACACAAATCCGCCACCAAAAAGTTGCTCGCGCTAACTTCGCGCATACCACACGAGCCGGATGCTTGTGGTCGTTAATTAATAACTCAGTTAAGCCCCAGTACTAAAGCTTAACACATCAACCCGTGGGTTGCGCAACTTCCGGTCAAATCCCGCGCTTCCACCCGCAAGCTCTTCCGGTCAGCGAAACTCCGATGGGGGGGCTTCACAAATAATTATGAATAAGCCTAAGCGAAACTGGAAATCAAAGCAATCCTTACAAAAGTCAAACGGGACTCTCTGAAAATCAATAATCTACCCCACTATGTTGATTTGGAAAGTTCCTTTATTAGTTTAAGCGATTCTAACATTGTGTTAGACATGAAAATAAAACAAATAAAAATAATAAATCATTCCGTTTGACTATTTGAAGGTTTGCTTTTATTCCCAGTTTCGCTTAGACTTTCTCATAGATATTGTGAGGCTGAAGCTATCGGAGTTTCAGTATTACATCTAAGTAAGCCATAGATTAAAAATATATCGTTTAAAAACTTTTCGTTGCACAAGACACAGCTTGGAATGGTTTTCTATAACCTGAGCTGTGGCATAACATAAATATCCCAAAACTTTGTAACTTTCTATTTCAAAAGTCTTAAACTAGTAATCAGTAAAATATACCAAAAGGTTGTCCTATATGTTCAGAGTTGTTGGTTCATTGGTAGAATGGTCAACTCAAAACTTGTGAGCCCCTCTGAACTCTTGCGGTGTACCGTCGACCACAAGCTAGCACAGATTAACGGACACCAAGGAGATGCAGAGATTATTTTACTATAAACGGATAATTTTATACTAAATATATTGGTATCTCAGAAGACTAGAGGGAGACTTTAGCTCGGGCAAAGCCCACTCGTAGTTTTTTGAATACATACATACATAATGCGCACGCCTTGGTCCTAGAGAGGTATGCAGACGATATATATCGCCACTTTGCGCGATCCTAACACACACCACTAGCCTCCGTCACATTCATCAACCTTTTCATGCTTCTCCTTATATTCTTCTTACTGCGGACATCACCCGTTTTGAAGAATGAATCCTACTTCCTACTAATACTAAAAATGTGAAAGTTTGGATATATGGATGTTTAGATATTTACAATACAATACACTTTATTGCACAAACAAATACAGTTACACGTTATAAAAGTTACAAATAGTACAATTTAGGCGGTCTTAACGGTTTAAGCTATTTCTTCCAGACAACCTTTGGGTAGAAAATATTATGCCAGAGAAATTGTGGGTATGTATTTAGTGGGTGTGGTATTTAGATGTTTGGATGTTTGTTACTCAATCACGATACAACCACTGGACGGTTTGGAACGAAACTTGGCACACATATAGGTTAGGTCGTGGAATAGGACATAGTATAGTTTTATTCCAAAAAATCATCACATTACTACGGGAAATACATAAAAATTGGTGATGTTAAGTTGTCCACGCGAACGAAGTCGCAGGCAACAGCTAGTGATAAATAAATGAATATCACAATGACTTCTACTATAATAATCATAAATCCAGTAAAGACTCGAGACCCAGAAGCATCAGATTATTGGGAAGTATATTTAGTAGTACAGTCATTATCCGAATTAACCAGTCCTAGCAATTAACCCAATGATGATAAAGTTAAAATTAGACTGAACTTGGACTTGGAAAAAGGCGATATATTTCATATTTATCTTAGGCTTTATTTTGTCCCAGCAGATAAACATTTTCCTTCTTGCAAAAAGTACAAGTCACTAACTATAATTGTCCTTGACAGGAATGGAACGTGATCTTAAAATTTCAACCAAGTGTCACCTTAATAACAACAGAGGCCAAATGCATCAAAGTACTTAATATTAATTTGATTAAGATATTGTGTACTCGTGATGTGTATCTACTTATATGTATAACGGTATTAACTAACCAACTATAGCAAATTAGTTTAATTCACAAAACAAGTTATCTTCATTTGTTTCGTCAACTTCGCTCAAAACTATTCATTATTGACACACATTATAATAGTCTAAAAATGGTCCTGTCTAAAAACAGTCTAAAAGTGCGAATTGAGTTCGCTTTTATGCGCTACTACGATTTATAACTGACTATGGATTGCATGTAACCCCGAAAAAACTAATCAAATATGGACGAAACCCATTGCCAGGTGAGGAGTGGCAGGAGTAGAATAGCCCTTTGTCTCTTTTACACCTACGAGTTTCCTAATACGTCTTTCGTACGTTGACATATATATAGTTTTTTGTGTGATATAGGGTTTTAGGGGGGCAGAGCAGATACGCATCGGTTGATATGAGAACGACGTTATTTGATTTTACATGCGCTCGACATGCATTTCAAATATTGGATTGCTAGTTCTTTTAGTTCGTTTAGTTTTACTAGTTCTTTTGGCTTGTCATAGCTTTTTTTTAACTGCAGTTCACATTCATTCGAGTACATAAATTACTTAAACTGAAACTAACTTTTCATTCTAACGGCACTGATACTTAAAGACAAAAACTAAAAGGTTTTCGGGAAGTTTCAATGGAACGATATTAGTTTACTAAAACGAATTTAAAATCTATCCATAGATTATATTCAACAATGTGAAATATAGAAGAATAATACACATAAAACAAAACAGTGTACATTTTATTCCGCTATCCAATATAAAGCCGTCGTAGATAAATGTATTCGATAACTTATCAGTGGATCAATAAATCATAATGAAACTTTTGTAACATACCAGTGTGTATGTAGTTCGTGCTAATGGCGTAACACGGTACGTGGGTTTGGAGAATAATGAATTTTGGGTTGCACTTGTTTGCGTGGATGTCGAAATGTTAAGTAAATGCTAACAGCATACAGCACCGGTGCATATCTAAACTGTAAAATTGAGATAATTATGCCAATTTACTGCAAAACACGTGGTTGTTCATAAAGTGGTTACTTTAGAATAGATTCTAAAATAGTACAAAACAGAAAACAAATATAAAGTGACAAGCAGTTAATCCGTAAAAAACATAATTAGTATTCTATGTTATTTCGTTATTAATTTGCTAATTCAATTTAGTCGTAATGGGGAAGATGACTCCAGAGATACAGTTTATCTGGTTTGGGAGTTGGGGCTTCAAAAATACTGTATCACTTTAAATTGAATAAAGTTATGTTTATAGTTACAAAAGCATAAGGACAGGGAATAATTGGAATGAGAGAAAAGGCATGATATCAAAAAATTCTCTCCACAAAGCAGTACCAGCAGGAATTATTACAATCATGACAATTTGCTGCAAAATCGTGTTTGTTTATAAAAGTAGTTACTTCAGAATATATTCTAGTAGAATTAATTGTGGAACTGATCATAAATTAAGTTTTAAACTTTAAAGTAACAAAAAACAAAGAGAAAACTTGACTTAAGAAAAAGAATAAAAAAAATTAAAAGTTGCTCTTTATACAAAGAGCGACGAGAAAAATTGGAAGCGTAGAGCGAGGAGCGCACATAATTTATTGCAATAATTTAATAACGCTATTTAATTAACGGGGCCCATTAAAGTCGACCCTCAGTCCGAGAGCATTATCATGATTAGCCGTCTTGTGTGACCGCGCCCTTGTCACAACTTGGATAAAGGCGGTGACTTATTATTATTACTACTACCTATTATAATTTACATAAAACTTAAACTTTCAATTATTGAAACTAAACAAAAGCAGAAATAGATTTACAGTAACATTTTCATATGATTATTATAAGTTTCATAGGTTTGTACCCAAGTCTTGAATGTTTATATATTTATTTAAGTATGTGTATCCGTTATCTAGTAACCAACAGGCTTTGCCTAGTTTGGGACTGGATAATTGGTGTGACTGTCTGACATATGTTTTACAAAAAAAAATATAAATAAAAAAATTGGGTTTCCAAAGTGGATGCGAACAATATAAGAAAGGTTTTAATGTTGGCACTATTATACTTCATCTTAGTTCGGACACTTATCGACTACAAACCTTATAAGTATCTGAAAAATAACACCTTTTCCTTGGGGAGTGAAGTTAAAAAGTAACATTTCGAGAACTTTCTACTTTACGGCCTACCCTAAACAATTTTATCACGAATATACGTATAATATTTTTTCTATGTCACCCGACAGTGTCATAAATGTGGCCACGTCACTTACATATTATATGAGCGCGAGTGAAATATTGTTGTTGTAGCTAATGGGGCGTTCGCGTGTGGGCGCGCCTTTACGCCGGACATTGTTGCTGGTTCGCTTACTGCGGTGTAGCCGCACCCTTAGATGGAGTTGCTAGTGAATAGCGACTAATAAATTTAAATAAGTATACTAATAAGCTCATGAAATAATTAACAATGTGCTTATCGCATGTGCGTATTTAACATTATATTTTTGAAATCAGAATATTGCATATTTTAAATTCGATAATAAACTGCATTGGATAATGGAAATTTACTTCCCACTGTGCTTACAAACGTCACACAAAATAACTGTTGACACTCTTAGCAGTCAATCTATATTATTTAATTTGTGAGAGAGACTTTAATACTATTTTAATAAAGTGCAGTTCCATTTATTAAATGTTCTTAGTATTTAGGTTTTTTAAGACATATTTTATAGTATTTTGTTACGGAGTTAATACTGGTATTATGTATTTGTTTATATAGAAAAAAATCTTCTTAATTAGAATATACTCACTCTTTAAATAAATGTACTAACCTTTTAATAAATAAATGAATGTGCAGAATTGTACAGTTGTACATAAATTGATCGTGGTAACTCTATATTTAGACAGGACTTTTTAAATAAAACTCTTCTATAGGCTATTTCTCGACTGTGATACCATACTATTCAATATTCCATATCCTAACCTCTTTTCGACCTAAAAATAATAGTAAATGTTTACTTAGGTAACAACTTTTTTACAGTAGATTAACTGAATGTTTACTTTTCGTTAATCAGTTAATATAAATATCAGTGGAAGCGGAACGGAAGGGAGCCGTTTATCGCATCCTTTATTAAAACATTTAATTTCGCTGAACACCGATCTACGCCACCGCAATGTTGCAATTATTTGCTTGTGATTTTAAAATAGTCTACAAACCACGACCTTCAGTTAACATGAGGACTATTTGAAATCAGCAAAAAATATTTTGGACTTTTCATTCTAATTATACATAGTATGTGATTTATTGAGTTATAAAGTTACATACATGTGATACACGTACGCTAAAATTTGAGGTCATTAAAAACTGAGTCTCCCAATATAAATGGAGTACAGTATCAAATAATACTAAGTATTCCTAAGGCAGTATGCTGGGTATGTCTATCACTACGCGAGTATATTTCTACAGGATAAGAAACGATAGCATTCACCAACAGAAAAGTCGGTAATCGTGTAGCAAAGTTAAAATGGGCTTGGGCTGGCCATCCACAGTGGAGGACCAGGGGTGAGGTAGGAGCTAGGCCAGAAATAGGAGACATATTTTTTGGATTATTTATGCAAAGCTTAAATAAATTGTTTATATCTGGTCGTCTTACAGGAGTTGTGACATAGCGTGCCTAGTGTTCCTGTCAAGTCTATTTAAGTATAATGATTTCATCATCATCGTTATCAGTCTTTCGTAGTCCACTGCTGGAAATAGCCGGCCAAAGCGGCTGAATGCAAATGGCGTAGGATAGGGTGTGGCGGCGTTCATTTCGGAAGGCCTGTAGTAGTTTCCAGCAAGGGAACTACAAGGAAACATAAATAAGTCTACGTGACCAAAGCCGCAATCAAAAGCTAGCTTGCATAAACGCTGTAATTTTTCTGCATTTTAAACAAAACGCCTTTCACACGTTCGCCATAAAGTTTATGTCTTTTATCTTACATTGTTACACAAATAGCACTAATAATATTTTCAGACAGTTTAAGGCCACAAGAGATTGCCATCTAAATTGAATTAAGTATAATATATTATTTCTCACTCTTGTGTGAATTTATACTATGTCTAGACCATATAGAAATAAATAATAAACTTGTCTGTTTGCCTATCTCTCCGTTTGAACGCCACTAGACAGTTTTTGATAAAAATCATTCAATTCACGAAAAAAGATTTTCGTGTGTTATTCTTTCATTACTATGAGCTCTATTTGAAATAACCACCTATATTCCATTTTAAATCATTTGTCATTAAACCAATTCGGGCTCAATGCAATAAGTTTTATGAATTTTACTACGGATTTTAACAGACATTTCGGTAAAAATATTATTATACTGGCAAAATCCTGCATATGCTGGAGGACTTTTGAGATACCGTTTGCGGCTTTGCACAGGCACACATATAAAGCAGAGCTCAAGTTACTTGCGGCCAACTTTACCAACGTTGTGACGGTAGGTCCCACTCGGGACCCAAAGTGGGACGTATCGTACAAACACATAAATAGCTAGCTTTTGCCCGCGACTTGCATTCGCGTAGGTTTCGATATTTACACATCTTGAATTTCAAAATAGATTACATTTTCGTAATTCCTATAGGAATGAGATGTTTTTTCGGAATAAAAACTATCCTATGTCCTATTCCAGGACCTATATGTGCACCAAGTTTCATCCCGATCCTTCCAGTAGTTGAAGCATGATTGAGTAACTGTTTGTTACCAAACATCAAAACCTCCAAACTTTCGCATTTATAATATTATTGGGGTGTTGCAACTATAGGCACACCCCCGGCACTCCGTACAATCGAACAGATTTTATTACATACCACTACTACAGGCGCAACAGCCTGCCTGCCTGTACAAGTTTGTGTGTGTGCGTAAATTATTGTAGGGCTACTGCACCCAGCGGGCGAACACAATCGATCGAAAAAGGTACAATGTTATACATTAATAGTGCTTTTCTAACTTATAGCGTCGATCCTTCGGCGCAGATTGATAGCGCGCTGGCGTAGTAACTTTGCGGTAGTACTGCCAGTCGTGCTCTGTTTTGCGAGCGACGACGTTAATCTTTCGGAGGGGGGGGGGGGCGGGGGGGTGAGTATCGCTTCTTTACGTAGTAACATTTAGTATTTTCTACTATACGCTACAACTTTGCATTTTTTCGCAGGCCCGCCATCAAACCTACAAGTAAGATTTTTGCGCAACGTTCCTATAAATCGTTTTACAATAAAACAACAGTTATAAATAATTATTTATCAACACAATACAAAATGCGTCAAACGGCGTGGAAACGTTCACGTGTATTAGTGAGCGAGAATCTCAGGGCATTGTTACATGGACAATGTTGTTTTCTTGTGCAATATCGCTGAATTCGCAACTGTTGCGACACTCGTTTGTGTAGACATGTCCGTTTGACCGTCTGTTTGTCTTTTTGCATTGTCAATATGTTGTGGAATTCGTAAATGGCGCTTGCCTGCCGCTTGTTCTTTTTAAAAACGTTTAATTCCAATGTTTCACGAATGATATAATGCTTAACGCTGGGAACACGTGGAATCTCTCATGACTGTTATGTTTACATTAACACACAGAGTTGTTTGAGTAGTCCGTCAGAAATCAACATGTGAACATTTTCTGATCCGTTATTGAACTTTAGGTCAAATCTTTAGATTTCATTTGACTATAACATAGTCCCACCGTGTTACTACGGACTGTACAATAAAATAGACCAGATTAACTGCTTATTAGTACGTTATAAAAATAGTTTGTATGAAAATACCTCACTATCAATTTTTAAATAATAACTGGTTAAAGATTCAAACTTACGTATATAAAACCTAAAATATGTACTGTCAAAGATTTCAGCAAAGCTTATTGTTTTTATTATTTCTGTGTTAATAATTGAAATAATTCAGTAAAAAGCCTTATAAAAAGTAATATTAATAATATTTTCCATTTAGATTTTTTACAACATAAAGGCAATAAAAATAACTCTAACCCACCTGATCTATTTATTTGTTCAGCCTGTAAAAACCTAATCAATTTTTTTTTAATAAATACATTACTTTAAGTCACCACCATAGGTTTTTTGTAACCTACCTAAAACTTGAGTGTAATAGGAATTCAGGATATTAAAATAAGATTGACAGAGGAGACATAATGGGCTACATAATTTATATAAACATAGGTCTGTAAGATATATCTAGAGAAACCACCATAAAAAGTATGCCGTATATACTATAACGCTGGAATCGACTAGTAATTATTTATGATGAAATTAGTAAAGATATGATGTTATCCAGATCAGTGCGCTGGTACTGTGGCAGCCTTGATATATAGGTAAATAAGCAGTCCCGTTAAATTTATACAAACCCAACCTATTAACCTACATGTGAATGGAATTCTAAGCCTCAAATAGTTAAAGGTGATCGGCAACAGTAGGTATGCGAAACCTAAGAAGGGTCTGTTTTAGGACCATTTTAAGGAATGGGGATTCTGAGTCAGATCAGCCTAACAAAGACGACGGTCTTCGCTAGGCCAAGCTCAGTAAAATATGAAGCAGGTACCTCTATGTATTTGTGGGGATAGAAGTTGTAATGAAGGGGAAATTCTTAGACGTATGTGAATAAAGTGAAGTCAACACTCACAATCAATGTTAGGGTAGGCGTATATGTTACATTCACTGTAGATACTGTACATTGTTGATACTGTAACATAGACCAACGTGGCTTGTTTAAAATTGAGAATATTACACCACATATTTGCCAAAAGTGCACACAGTGTATGTTGTGCATATGTGAATCTGCCAAATCAGCAACAATAGATTTCTGCTGAATTTCTCGTTGGGCCAACTCCACGTTTTGGCTATCTGGCTATTAAGCAGGGCCTCTTTAGATGCATCCCCTCGGGTAAATCGTGTCTCTGTAGAGACAAGTTTACCCAGAGGGGGTTTTAAAGCTAACTCAACTACGAGTATCTCAGTGTACTTCACATAATTATTTTGGTTCTGAAATTTTACTACTAGATAAATATCATCACAGCATCATCAGACATCTCTCGAAAATTGAATAATTACTATATAGCGCAAAAACTATCAAGAAAAATACACCCTCAAATATGCTACTTACCACCATTTAATCCATATTGATGATATTTTTTTACATACCTGAAACAAATCAAAAACAAATTAATGAATAGAGTTCCCGAAGTTAGTAAGTAAGAAAATAATGCATAGCAAAGCATTAATGCACATTAAATTACAATTTGGATAATATCTGAAATTATTAGGATGTAGGTCCTCTGGTCAACTCGTAGAGAATACTATTGGCAATAATAAGAATAAGATTGATTACAATTGAAGTGAATTTATGAAGCAGGTACCTAAATAAGTTTAAAAATATATATCGGATACCAAGTGAGAAGTCATATTTGGTCAAATTCACCCGGGTGCGGATACCGATCGCGAATGAATCCGAAATGAGGCAAATAACCAATTATGCGCTCATATCCCAGGCTCGATTACGTCAATTACGCGATGTGGGAAATTTTAGGCGCACCAATGAATACAGCAGCAACGTTTTAATGGCCCGGCCGGCCGACCTAAGCCTGTCAGTCAGCCGATAGTTTGTGATAGGACATCCCTGTTAAATACACACAGAATCTTTAAATTATTGTTAATAACCTATAAGTACTGGAAAATCGTAATATTAGTTTGTGTGGTTGGTGTTTATTTATGAAATAAATAATAATCCTTTGGAAAATTTCGGGTTTTACATGAAAAAATCGAAAAATATCTTAACAAAAACCTCATTCAACTAATTTAGTTTTTGGGTACGGTTGTCTACTATCCTAAATACCATTTATCAGAATGCATGATTTGAATGTTGACAAGTTCACTATGGTGTAATATAAAATACATTTTATTTGTTTTGTAAATTTATCAACTCGTCGTGTTGCCTTCGCATCCTCGTATCTGAAAATCACTACTTTACACGAGACAATATAAACGTTTTATTATAGACTACGCAGGAAACATTAATATTTTTTTATTTTATCTGGCGGGGAGGGTAAAAGGGTTTTTTAACAATAAAGATATACCTCTTAAATGTACCTTTAAGATATACTCTTTTCTCTGGCATAATATTTTGTACCCAAAGGTTGTCTAGAAGAAATCGCCTAAAGCGATAAGACCGCCTAAATTGTACTTTTTTTTAACTTTTAAAACTTGTTACTGTATTTTTTTGTGCAATAAAGTGTATTGTATTGTAAATATTAATATGCTATCTCTTATTATCTGACGTTATTAGGACATAGCATAACAGTAATAAAAGTAAAATAAACATATTTAAGATACAAGAACATAGTGCGATATAACTAAGGAATAAGCTATCCATGCCATCTAACGACATAATCTATCGAAGGAAGAGTTATAGCTTTAGTATAGACCATGTTATCTTTATTCGGGCCCAAAGTTTACTAATGAATCTAGACTAGACACTCTTAATTTTCTTGTCCAATACTACTAGAGTTTTCAAATATTTTCAACAAACAGCTATTTTTAATAAACGAGCCAAAAATAGTATCAACAAAATACAATACGTATGTGGAGTCCCATTTACATAATAAGCCCCCGCCCGCATACGTAACACGCCGTATGTATTCAGATTTTCGTTATTATTTTACCTCGTTCAATCCCCACAGAAATTACATCAGGGGTATAAAACAAATTTGTTGACAGGCGAGTCGACGGGTTTATCATTTATCGCAGCGTTTATGTTTTAAATTGAATAATTAATTAGTACCTAAACATCACATATGAGGGTAGTTATATGGATTTGTTATAAATCATGAATTCATAACTTCTGATTATGATAAATAAAGGGTTTGATTGTCATAAAGTTTTCAAAGTGCATTACAACATCTAATCTTAAAATTGGAAAATTCTATTTTTTCAGAGATATTCAAGAAAAACTTTTTAAAAATATCGACGCATGTTGTGCACGACGACGTACACTTTGGTAAAAAAGATTTACAGTAATGTATCATGCACACCTGGTCGACCGACTTCATCTCCCTTTTTAAAGGTAATCGGTCCATCTGGCAGATACATCCCAAAGACTAAGTGGATGGACGTTGACAAGTAAATGTACAGGTAGGTACGAAAGTGATCGACTACACATTTATACGTATTTGTAAATTTTCCCCAGTGGAACTGTGAATGATTATTGACGATAGAGTGTTCTATTTCTCGGACTCCAGCTGTAATTTAATCGTTAAAGGTCCTGATGAGCGCATAAAATAAAATGGGCCGGCCAGTCTGCAAGCTAGTGACAACTTTGGTCGCGCGCCAACCTGGTCGCCGTCTCGTCGCGTTCTCGAAAATTATAGCCATAGCCACGTCACCAATCAAACTGTCGAACGAATTTAATAATAGGCGCCGGTTATATATATTGGTATACATCACGCTACGATAATAATTACCACCTGATGGACATTTAAAGTTTTATCTAACATCTAGAACTGTGAAGCAAAGTATTTCGTAAATTTTATAGAAATAATTGCATAAAAGCTATTTCCAAATGTTGTAATCTGGCGTTTACAATAAAAAAAAATACAATAGATATAGTTGTAATAAAAATAAATAGATGTGCAATAGACAATAAACCACAGTTAACGGGAACTTTAATTAAGGCAGCGCCATTCCTTGATCGTTTTGAACAGTCAAGAGACAGCGCTGATGTAACACATGAAATCCTTTAGGAATCCTGAAGTTTTGGGATAAAAATGGTAATCTAGGATATGAACTGTATTATTATTATTAATTTTCGATACGTCTGGTCTTTACATTCGAAAATGTGATATGGCTATCCAATATCATGGAAACAAACCACACTTTCGCATTTAAGAATTATCTAATATATTAGCAGCCAGCAATAAATGGTATGAACGCTAACACATGCTCGACCGACTCACGCACACCGTAGTCATAGCCATAGTATCATAGCCATAGAATAAAGCATCCAACACACTTGTAGAATGTTAAAGCACTGTATCAGTATAATGGCAACGGTATCCGTGCGTGTCACTCTACTATAGCGACTGCGCTATTAAATCATACAATATATAGTCAGCTACGCGTCTATACTGTATATACTAATTCTATACTAAATAAGATGGACACGGGGATATCACAGTTATGACAACGAACGAGTTCATCAATTTTAGTTTCAATAAGCCTTAGAGATAAATCGATAAAATAGAATGTGATCAGTTAGAAAGGTACTCTGATTTCAGATCATAAGTACAAGACTTATCAGCCTGTCAACGTTCAGTGTTGGTCAAAGGCCTTCCCTAATGCGATTAACCTCACCCACTCCCCCGTCGTATTAGTCAGACTCGGTACACATAATGTATTACTGTTGTCCGCGATTTCGCTTGAGTGGACAGTTATTGTTTCCCGCCGGAACAGTTGCTCCTAAGGTAAATAAATTTCAATGATATGGGTAGGCAAAATGTCATGGAGATTGGTTGAATAGACGGAATCATAAAAACATAAAAAACTCACTCTAGATTTAAAATATTAATTAAGATTATAACTTAATCTAGCTGCTCGTATAAGCTACGTTACAAAAGCACATTTACTATAAAGCAAGAGTATTTATTTTTTAATATTGAATGAATCGGTTTCTAAGCTTATTATTAAAAATAAAAAACAAATGCGTACTATAGTAGCCGCTACGTGAGAAGAGCGATACAGAGCAGATTCTAACCCCTCTTTGAACTGCCTACAAATAACAATAAGTAAGGATTAATATATGTACGATGCATGTACGTTGTACGGATCCACTGACCATTTTAGTTGGAAAATAACACGATTCTGTTGTAAATGTATCGTATTGTACATACATTATAGAAGCCATAAAAAAGTCGTTGTCAATAAAATCTACTAGCTAGAGAGTCTATGTTATCTATAACGAATCAGCAATACAACAACAGTAAAAAGTTGATAGTTCCTGTATTTCAAGCTAACTTTAGCCACGTCTACTGCGCTTGTTTTATCGAAACATTAAACAGAAACATCGAAACATTAGGGTGTGGCCTATTTGTCCATGGTTCACAATGTTTTTGTCTTCCATGGCGGATGGAAAACATTCCCCGCGCGGGTGCAGAGGGGAAGGTTTGTTTCATATTTTGACAACCACCGCGCGTGTCTATCAACTAGTTAAAATCGGTTTCAGACACGGAAAAATTGCACAATTCGGTGGTGATGGGAAATTATCAGTGGAAAAATTGTCAGACCTCATGTTGGCATCTACACAAAATGTTTTGTGTTTAACCGATACAAAACATTTAGCAGGAGACGACTTGTTATGTTTTTGTATATTGTTTCAGAAAAACACGGCTTTACATCCCTTTACTATAGAAAAAAATAGCTTCTATTAAATAAAAAAATGTAGATCAATATGATATTAGTAAACTAAAGATGGAGAGCTAAGGCTGCCGGTTGCGAACATTTTTATGATTATGAAAACAGCTATCGATATTCACTATGTCATAGATTGTAATCTAAACAACTACAATAGGCCATATGACCTCATTTCAGTCATTGCTGGCTATAATATAATGACGCACGATGCATTTTAATTATCACGCTTTAATGCAACAATACATATGAAATCATTTTCGCATCTTAATTTGCTAACCAACGTGCTTACATGGCAGAACTATTGCGACATTTTGTATTCGATTAATACACGGTACTAAGAAATAATTTGGTTATCATTTGGTTTTGACGACCTCCGTGGCGGAACGGGTAGCTCTCGGACTGCCACGCCGGAGGTTGCGGGTTCGAATCCCGCTAGGGGCAAATGTTCGTATGATGAATGTGAATGTTTGTACCCAAGTCTTGGATGTTTATATATTTATTTAAGTATGTCTATCCTTTATCTAGTAACCATAGCACAGGCTCTGCCTAGTTTGGGACTGGATAATTGGTGTGAATGTCTGAGATATTTATATTAGTTGTTATAGTATTAATTGTTTGATCTTTTCGGATAGTTGTATTTTTTTATGCTTAGCTTTTAATAAAGACATCTCTGTAATTTATTCAAACTAACAGCTGGATCAATATCTGTTATATCTTTCCCGCCTTTATTATCTTCTCGAGAAACTTTAAGTTCCTCGCGGAATATTTATTTTCTTGTAGTAAAATGTAGTCTGTACTAATTTCCGGCATGAAAACCGATTATTATAGACGCAAAAAGAGGAAAAATAAACCAACTTTAACATTAAGATGACTGCTTACAATTCGTATCGTTTGCATAGCTCAACCAACACAATACATTCTCGGATGTTAACAATACACTGACCACATGCTCTGATCAATGGACACAGCACATACCGCATTAGCACATATCGTGATTATGTCTCAGATAATTACGCACGTTCGATATGTTTATTAAACATGACGAAACAGATAAGAGCAGCTGTAGCTAATTTCTGCTGCATGTCGTTAAAGCGCTTGCAGACCATCGTGTCACACAAACGATAATATTTGCGACTTACAGGTTACAGATATGAGACACGCTACATAGAAATAAAAGGACAGTATTTAATAGAAGCTCTTATGGGCCATTATTTTATTTAGGGTCCCATAATCGGTCCCTTTTAAAAAAAGGCGATTTTGTTCGTAAAATAGTTAAATTCATAAAATAAAATAGCCATCGGTAGCTACTGAATAAGAAATCTGTCCCAGAAAAACATATGAATTGTAGTAAAATACTGTATTTATTTGAAAAATACGGTAACTCAGTTGCTTTTCTAAGCAACGCAGTTGTTTTTTTTTGCCTTGTTTGTTTTTCATTGGTAGTCCTTCTGTTTGAATCACTAGAAATAAACTAAGATTGCTTTAAAATATTTTACTACAATAATATTTTTGAATATTTTAAGAGATACGTCATTGATTGAACTATATTTGAACGTCAATAAGTATGATTTTACAACATTTTTTAATAGTGAATTATTTCTCGCCTTGTCCCCATTGATAAACAAAATTATACTTACCCTGTGTTACTATAGGCAAGTGAACCTAAAATTAAAATTTTAACACATCTTTACTTCTAAGTTTTGTTGATCTGTTATGAATTAATATTGGGGTACGGTAGGGTGTGCGTGGCGTACAAACTGACCGAGACAGTCGAGCAAAAGTAGCTGGAGGGGCTCGTGTGTTTATTGTAAGACCTCTGAGTTACCAGTGACGAACGGTGAGTTTTCTACACATTTGATCATTTTATTTAATACAAATGTGTCATCATTAGTAAATATTTTGATGACGTCATAATTTCTTTAAGTTGTATATTAATATAATTACTAAGTTCAAAAACGTTTCATTTTTACAACTGCGTTACGACTATATTGCAATCATAATAAAAGAGTTTAAAAAAATCATTTAATTTCTAAAAAAATATCTGCAAACATTATACAAATAGGTCCCTAAATAAAATAATGGCCCTTATAATGAAAACTTAAATATAACCCGATGTTAGAGTATTTGATAAATTCAAACTCGTTTAAATAATAATGATTTTAAACTCCTATTCAGGGTCATGGCTGCAGCAGGTGGCAATGGTTTATTCGTTTGCAAAATATGATGAGCGCATTCCAACTTCGATATATGTATATAGATATACCTAATATCCTCCCTCTATCCCTCAGCATATAGGTAAGTTTTTACGGCAGTATGGGAAAAGCCTAAAACACTAATAGAGTAAAAAAGGTTCAACAAAACCTTGGTCTCGACTTACGAAAAAAATTGCATTAATTTTTTTGTACTTAGATGTACATTTTTGCAAAAATATTTTTTTTCATGTATGTAGCTTCTACATCGTATTGCGATAAGAAAAAGTGTACGACAATATTAGGTAAAAAAGCTAGAAGTTATAAAAAAAATGTACGGACAAGTGCAATAGCACTTGCATAAAGCTCGCCTTTGTACACAACATTTATTGCTGTATTTAGTTTTAAAATGTGCAATAAAGAATATATATAAATATGTAGAATAAGAATATATAAGAATATTTGGCAACCACTAGACCATCTGGTACCTTTAGCACGTAGTATATCAGAATGCAGACCTCATATTCTGCATACAGATCTCCTTTGGGATTCCGGTCTATTAGTACTTTGTAACGAGGCCAACACATATATCCAGCTTGGCGATTATGGGTACCAGCATAAGGGAATGTATGTGACATAGACCTATGTACCTACACCAGTGCATAATTACAGTGTAATAATGATGACATGGCATCAAAAGGAGGGACTGTTTGTGTATTTAACCCCCAAATTTTTTTTTTTTACCATGACACAACCAAATTTTAAAATAAATTGAGCGTGAAGCGCCTGGGTCCGCTTATTAGTATGGGAGCACGGGACAATATGCATGACCCAGTGCCTCCGGTTTAATATTCAAGTGTCGTGTATCCGCGGCGCGCGCCTCGCTGTAATAAAAGCACGCTTCGACGCTTAACGAACCCGACCGATGAGCTCCTTCGTATTTCAAACAAGACGTCCCCGTACGTGGCCACAACGGGCCAACTTAATTTGAGCAGTAACAAGGAAATTGGAAATTACTGTCAGTATAATGAAACCTTTGCCATAAGACACAAATAAAAAAAGGTATCAGGATCCCACATTTGCGTAACGTCAATCTATTGTTAATTCATGTAACACTTCGTTTTCCACAACAAATAACATCAAGTTAGTGAAAACAAAAGAATAATACCGACAGTGGGGAAATAAACATCAAACCTCCTGACATCATCGGATTTAACTGTGACGGTCGGTATACATAATTATAGTCAGGAAGGTGTCCAAAGTAGAAGATGACTGACTACTGAATAGATATCAAATTCTAAGTAGATAGAATTATCTCAGGCAAGCATCTATTTGAAGATTACGGGTCTTTCACTGCCAAAAGGGAGGATGTTATAAATATCTGATGTGCCACTATTGCCCCGCAAGCAGTTTCCAACTCAAACTTCCCAGACACAAGGAAAGTTATCAGCAATCGCAGGGCCATTGATTGCGCTCAAAGAACCTTCGTTCCGCGACACTCAAGTTCGATTTTCCCTCTCACAATGCGAGGCTTGAGTTTCGTCTTGCATTCCGGATTATACTTCTCTATTAAGGTTCGCCGCTCGATTTCAATTGGTATTGTCCGGTACTATTCGTTTAGCTTGACATCTTGCAAGGTAGGTATATCCAGTGTGGTATATGTGGTATATAATATACAAACATAAAAGTAACGAAATTCTGTACTTATAACTGAGTCTAATGAGATAATCAGGAACTTAAGTACAATATTTATATTGTTGCTACACATCACAGCAGCATTAACATCAAAAAATATTCCTTAATAACCCTATGCAAAAAATGCTTTTCATCAATGAATTTACATTGAAAAGTATTTACAACTTGCTCGCACACAGCTGAATGACGACATTTTGTCAAGCTCCATATAACAATATCATCGAATTAATACTTGTTGTGATTCATAAAGCTTCACGACCGTTTTGGCCGGTGGCCAACACACTTGCACAATGCACAATAAATACCTGTTACAACGGCCACTCTTAATTACTCCACTCCCAATACGAGTACAAAATACAGGCCGAACTGATGGACTCTAAGTACGATTTGCAACATATAAGTAACAAATAGAAGTCGTAGTAAATTTCTGCTAAAACAAAGTATTAAATGTTTCCTAATTTCTGAAAACCTTATGGGTGTAGGCCATTTTTTCCTCCTACGTCTTATACAATAAATGATGTGTACTCTCAGACGGACTATTACGATGTAATTGATAAAGAACACGTCTTAAAGTTGATGATTCGTAAAAAAATTGGCTTTCCGAACGGCACGTTTAATTAACTCTTTCGCTCTAGATTTTCCTTTTCAGCGTAAAAACATCAAACGAGAGGCCGCTGTTTTTGTTCACTTTTCTCTGGGCGGGACGATCGTCGCGTCGCCGGTAATCCGAGGTGCAAAAGTAACTCAAGCGGTGTAGCGGTTGGTGCAGTGCTCGGCGTATCGGAAAACATTTACCGGTGACACTGGGTGCACGGTGCATGGTCGCCCTTAGTCCAGTGTTTACTGTGTTTCTAAGACCGATAAATTGTTAAAGAACAAGATTTCAAAGCTTTTGGGGAGCGTTAGAATGTACATTTTAGAATTTTCGCAGGGTATTTTCATCGATTTTCAAGACAAAAAAAAACAGCCCCTATATTCTGTATCAGTTCGCTCTGCAAAAGCTTCTTATTTTAAGTTCTACAGGTTCTCGATTCATTGAAAACGATAAGTTAATTATGTAATAAGCATATAAGTATTTATCTCTAACATAATGGAGAAGCATAGCTTGACACGTAATGTTCAATAGTTACCTAACACTATAATAATAAATAAAAAACCGTATCACCATTATCTATATTTGAAAATTCTAATTGAACTGTTAAAAAATGTTATAAATACCTCTCAAATACCGCAAAAAGGCAAAATCGACCTACAAATTCAATTAAAAGTTTTCCACGAGTAACCCAAACCGAGAACATTATATAAGGCTCGATTAATTATTACTCTGCTAATGGACAAAGGGACCTCTTTGCAACATCCGACAAACAAGACTCCACTGATAGACAAAAGCTTGAACGTAACCGGCAATCGCTCATTCACGCGACTAAAAGCGAAGTCGCGAAAACTATCCCTCCCTTTTTCTCCATTTCGTTAACATATATCTGTCTCTATCGTCTGTCTGGGGAAATGCAGGAGCAGCTATTTGTTTTTACAGCCGAGCGGCGACGAACAAATTAGGTGGACAAACTGTTGAAGCGGTTGAGGTGTCTATATTCTACTCGGCGAAAATTCTTCTCTTAAAATCTTTCCTTTCACCACGGAGAGAATCTCTCTGCGATCGAGTCTTAGCGGGGCAATAATTTTCTCTTCAGTTCCTATTGAGACATTGTACGTTCGGTCTGCGTATTATTGGCAGTTGCTTGAGGGATTCTCGAGAATTGAAAGATGCAAAGTGTTTTGATCTTTTAGTATTCTAATGATGTTTATTTAATGTTTATTCGTGGTTTTTTGATAGTATTTAACGGTTACATAACACAATACAGAATTACTAATTGTTTTTAAAATTAAGATAACGTATAGGTCGGTCCTACTGATTTTGTTAGCAATTAAAGAAAGAACCTAAGAATAATGTGCTATGGAGTGCGCCAACATTTATTGTGCCTTACTCAAGTCAGATGATACGAGTATATATTCGCCCAAGGCTAAATATTATACATCCCTAGTTCCTACAATTGTTGTTTGATAAGATAACCGTTCTTTCACAAAATAATTTTTGAGATATTCTTGCTGAGAATTTATTAATGATAGTGTTTTCTGTTCGCGTTGTTAACACAATAAAAACAAAATTAATCGAAACTAGTCATTTATATGACAGATATGCCAAGTAATAGGTAAATAACAGAAGATAAATAATTTTTATTATTACCCAGGAATAAACAAACAAAACAACGCTAAGTTTACAGAAAGTACCGTAAATAAAATAGGAAGTTATGCCATAGGTAATAATAAATAAGCTGTAGACCAATAAATAGAGTAATAGAATTATAATGAAATATATATCACAAGTCGCTTGTAAAAACTGTTTACCGTAAAGTCGACGTAAGGTTACCTTAAGAAAGTCTTGCAAGCCAATGTGAACGAATACGGGGCAAAAGATGTTATACGAGTACGTTTCAGGAAGCCTTAGCTCGTCATGCAGTCGGCTCGTCGTAAGCCTACTTTGAGACGAATGGCGCGACCGATTGTCCAACAGAACCGACGACCGACGAAAGGACCATCGATCAAGCGTGTCGCAAAGTTTCTATTCATTGCGATGGATACTGTATCAGATCAATAAAACAAGTAGTAGATTGGTGTATGTATTAAATATGTTATAAGAAGTAAATAAAGATGTAAATTTATTTTAGTTTGATTTTTTTTAGTTTGAAATAAATCAGCCATTTACTCTCTAAACATGAGCAAATGTTGCTTTATCATATACAAAAAATGAGATCGATGTAAACTTGCATACCACGCCAAAGACTTTATGTCGATGGGAAGATGAACCGATTTATTTACGGACACTACAAGAACTTATATGTGATTGATTATTGTACTACAACATTTGAAACTAAGAAAGTTACACATATAACAAAGACAATTGTGCACGCAGAGAACCACCTACCCCATTGTTAAACAAAATAGACAGCAAAGTCGGCGCCAGACTTCACGGCGCCTGACCTAAGCCGACGACGACGACGCGACGTCGCGCCGCCCGCCACCGCCGCTGCGCCGGGACGCGCGTCTATGAATGCATTATTCCCCAAGTCCCCATTTAGGTAGGTAGGAGGTAGGGTTGCAAGTTGCAACTTGCAACATAAGGGGTAAAATTTTCTTCGTGTCCGTATCGGTGCATTAAGTTCGTAATATAAGCGTTGGCAGATCAGCAATACCTAATAAGACCATAATCGTAATCCAAACATAAAATTGACTATATCGATAAAAAAAAGAATATGAATAGTCAACAAGATAATAAGTAATCATTAGCAATAATTTAAAATAGGTTAATATTAACTGCTGTCATAGTCATAAAAAGAGCATTTTAAAAAACCTTTTAAATTAGATACATCGAAAGGCTTGAAACTGTAAGAAATGGGCATTATTTATAATGCAAATAGCAATTGTTAAGCTTTTTATACTCATTCTTTTTAGTGTTCATAATTTACCAAATAAACATTATAATAGGTAGAAACATGTCCTATAACCTTTAAGGGGTATTACGGGATAGGTCCGCGCCGATGTTAGGTATTTTGACTCGCGCACACAACGATCGGCTCGCTCACGCACACATTGTATACACGCCTAGTAATTCCTTCTTGGAAAAAAATTTGACATAATTATCAAATAAAAAGTATGAATCAATGATTGACTTCTTAATGTCTTTTTTATGATGGGTTTACGCTTGACCTCAATCACACCAGAAGGTAAGTGATGATGAGGACTAAGGTGGAGTGCGCTTACCCAGAAGATAATTTTGCTTAAACTTTGGATCCCTGTTGTCTAAGGGTGCTTATTTATATAGGAAATGCAGGATTCAGGAACCGAGTTTCAGTACGAGAAACCAGTACATTAAAAAAAACTTTAATCAAAATAAACTTTTCATATAACGTTTAACGATAACGTTTCAAAAGTTTTTTTTTCAAACAAAAATTTTAAAGAAATATATTTGACATCTACTTGAACGAAACAAACATGTTTTAAACACGTTGTTTTCGATATGTTTTAGTATGTCTTAATTTAGACTAGGTCGTAACATGGTGTGCCCTTGCATGCAACATGACATGACAACTATTTCGTGTATAAACTTCGTCCGCGTGGACAACTTAACATTATACATTATTATGTATTACGTGTATTACTAAATCCTAAAAGAAACATATGAATCTGGTTATGCATTTAAAATATTTATTTATATAAAAAAAACATACTGTCGAATTGAGAACCTCATTTTTTTTTTCAAGTCGGTTAAAAATTAGTTTGCCGGCGGCGGTTCCGCCCGTTGGAATAGAATTATTGTTTTTTTTTTTAATTAAGTTGACATTTACTTCATGTTTATCATGAATTAAAAGATTATCATATAATTATTTATATTTTTTATATTTTAATATTATGCAAATTAGGTGATATTTCCTTTCCCCCCTCCAATTTGTACTTTCCCTTCTTTCATTCCTTCTCCATCCTATTCCCACAACGTTGAAAACCCTTTCCCTCACCCCTTCCCTTAACCCACCCCTTCCTACTTCCTTTATTTACCACTGCCCCCTCATCTTTCCTCTCCTTCCCTAACCCCTTCCCACTATCCCTCCTCTTCCCTACTTGCCCCTCCCCTTCCCTCTCTTTTTTCCCATCCGACTTCCTTCTCCTCCTATTCCCTTCCTATTTTGCATATCCAATTAACTGTACAACAAAATGTCTGTCAAACTGCTGAACATAGGCCTTCCCCAATGAATGCCATAACACCCGGGCCTCTGCCCTACGGATCCAGACGCTTCCGGCCACCTTCTCCAGGTCGTCCATCCTGGCTCTCCATAGCTCGCAGAGCCACTTGAAACTTGTGGATCAGGCCCACCATCAGTGTCCATGTCTCCGCGCTGTAATCATGACAGGCAGGACAAAGAATTTTTTGATATGATAATACTATAGTTTAATACCTTAAACTAGCAAAACGCCAGTGCATGTTTCGAGGCAGCGAGCCTTAAAACATCCTACTCGTGTAAATGCTATCGTTATGTTCAGTATACGAATTTGCAGTAGGCGTTGTGAGGTAACGGTTAGCCGCATGAATGATTGCACCTATGCTACGTGGGCAACGAGCTTGCTTACTATCCACTTTGCCAGTGCATCAATTCACATCAAAGCGATTTGGTAAATCAACATCAACCCTATAAGTTGTTGCTTGAATAGTTGGATAAACAATAAAACAATGTTATCACGGTATCACTGGGTATTGTAACTTACTTAACTCAGCACCATTCCGAAAATGATTTGTGACGGTATTTATTTGTTTTGTTTTACTTTAATTTTACCTAATGTGTTTTAATTTAACTCTAATTTTAATTTTTTAATAAATTTTTAAATTATTTGATTTTATTTTATTCTAATTTAATTTAACTTTAACTTAATTTAATTATTCTTATTTTTGTTGTGATTTTATTGTAATACAATTTTATTATTCTTATTGTACAACAAATATGACATAATTATGTTAAAATAAATTATTTGAATTTGAATTTAACCCTAGCTCAGGAAACCTAGTGTTGGACTTGGGCATATTATAACTAGTATTCAATAATGTTGAAGCTGTAGGCATAAGAGAACTAAATCCAATTAACATATTCAAGATGCTTCAGTCTCTTGAGATGATAGCATTAATCGGCAGAACAGACACCTTGCAGAAGTGATAGCTACTTAGATTCACAAAGGAATCCATTTGCAAATTCTATTGTCACATAGTTACTAATAAAATTTATTTCAGACCAGCTATTTTCCCGCCACTTCGTCCCGCGTGGACCACGTAACTTTATAAATTATATAGCCTATGACACTCACAAATAACATGGCTTTCTATTAGTAAAAGAATTTTCAAAATCGGTTCAGTAGATCCAGAGATTACCCCGTACAACCTCACAAAATTTTACCTCTTTATAATATTAATATAGATATAGATAGCATTCCATTCATAATGTTATAGATAATTCATATAAAAGTGATGCAAGATAACTAGATGTAGTGAAAGTACAGACTTGATATGACGGTAGAAAGTACACCACAGTATAGTTGAACAAGAAGTTAAACTCGCACAGCCGCGCCCCCGCCGAGGGGATGCAATGAAGCCTAGGGTAAAACAACCTATTTATAAAGCTGTCCATACACAAG
This sequence comes from Esperia sulphurella, assembly GCA_947086405.1. Classification (NCBI taxonomy): domain Eukaryota; kingdom Metazoa; phylum Arthropoda; class Insecta; order Lepidoptera; family Oecophoridae; genus Esperia; species Esperia sulphurella. The sequence goes on along the minus strand of OX352271.1, from coordinate 6,160,494 downwards.
GGAGAGCGTCTGAAAGCGCTGAAGCGACATCTACTCTATTTGTCTCAGCTAACACAACCGCTGTCCACTTCTCGACGCCTCCTCGCAGTTTGTGCTGAGGATTTTATCGTTTTTCTTTAGGGCTACCCTTGTTACTGTCTTTGGAAAGAAGATTTAGCGTGCATCGCCATCAATATTTTAAAAGCTTCTGTATCAAGGTATGGCAAATCATCGATGTTTTTATTCATATTCAATTTTGGACTACACCCGAACAAACTTTCTTCAATAGCTAACAAATTTCAAATATACAATGAAAAATAACAAATTAAATCGGATAATGCAACTTCTTATAATAACCAATTATTAAAGTAGGGCGTATTTATTTCGAAAGGTACCAAAACAGTATTCAAATATCGAAACGTTTGCAGAAAACAACGCTCGATCCTGCCCGGAAGTGAAATGGCGCCGCGTGGCCCCTTGAGCTGTCTTTGACATATCGATAAAAATTGCCAAAGAGAACCTTCAAATAATATGAAATAAGGGTTAAAGTATATCGTTAGGTGAGAGCTATATAATCTTTCGTTTCGCAGCTGCCGTCGTCGCGAGGAAAATTTCCTTTTATTGTGTTAGCGAATGCTTATTGTATATCCGAACGTTTTCCCCATTGTAACGGCTACGGAGCCGCGCCTCTTTGGCATTACTTTACAATAGTACGATGACAAATCGCTAAAGCGATACATTAAGCCCTGTTCGAAAGGGGATTTTAAAAGCGTTATAGTTTCCATTACAAATTTATTTGCTGTTGTGACGATGAATAGAGTGATGGTTTGGTCAACTTGTTGACTGAAAAGCCATTACAGGTAGCTTATTCAGGTTTAAGGAATGCTAAGAAATTTATAGACGTGGCTACGTTAGTAAGTTTAATGTAAAGTGTTTGAAAATAAGTTACCTCTTCCTCAGTAGTGACAGTGTTGACGGAGTCCATGCTTTGACAAAGCGCGAGCTCCATATTCTTGTGCTGTGGTGAGGCGGCTCGCGGTGAGGGCTGTTGAGACGGCACCAGCGCGCCTTGTGTCACTCCTGTCGCCTGCTGTGCACCTGCGCCGCCCGTCGCAACTGGACTCTGCGCCTGCAGACTTTGAGCTGCTTGCAAATTCTGCGCCGCCTGTAGACTTTGCGCTGCTTGCAGACTCTGTTGCGCTTGCAGATTCTGTTGCGCTTGCAGATTCTGTTGCGCCTGCAGACTCTGTTGCGCCTGCAAACTCTGTTGTGCCTGCAGGTTTTGTAGAGACTGGTGGGCCAGGTTCAATTGGTGCTGCTGCACGATGCTTTGTTGCACAATGCTCTGCTGCACTTTGATGTGTTGATGAACCGCGAGTTGGTGAATAGGGTGGAGGGACGTAGGGGGAGCGGGGTACGGGGGGGATAGCCGCTGGCGCTTCACTTGCGCACTCTGAAGCGCTTCGTGCAGCCTCTTCACCGGAAGCGGGCTCTGGCCGAGGTTATCCACGGCGGTGGCGGGGCGTGCCGGCCGAGTCACGCGACTCTGGCGAGCACTGAGTGATGCAGCGACAGGCGAAGAACCGCGCGCGGCGCGACGCGGCGTCGATATCGGTGTATCGACAACGGCGCTCCACTACGCTCCTAGTGGTACGGTAATTAATTGACTTCACGTTTTGAACTGTTTAAACGATAACGCGCTTTGGAGCGAATGTTTTAAGATATTTCAGCGCCTGAGCACTTTTATTTTTATTCGTGTGAGTTGATTCTCTGCTTCTAAACCACACCTGAAAAGAAAGAAAGACATTTATTAGTTGTCTGTCCTAGTTTTTGAAGTAGATTGGCAAACGAAAAACTTTAAATTAAAAGGCAGCCGGGTTCTTTAAAATACTGTTGTGTGCAAACAATTTACCAGAGTAAAACCTTTTATTGACGAAATATTGCCCTGAGCACTCTTAAATACCTATATACTCCTTAATTTATACAACACCAATTATGAAACCAATTCAATGACTAAGTAGTATAAGCATTATGTCTAACAATAGCAAATTAACAAGTAGAACCCCGTCCTTGAAACAATATTCAATCTTTCTAGATACCGATGAAGTGAAAAACGTAAACTGAATAACGATCTAAGCGTTGAAAACGTAAGCTACGTTTTAGATTGTAGAAACCGCGTTATTTTTAAAATGTCAAAGACTGCCGATTGCACTCGTGTGGGTGGAGGTCTGTCGTTTAAATTGTTACTCATCGCAATAAACAACTGGAACCAGCTAAATTAAAGACTAGACTGATGATATCAGTGGCCCATTTTACTGAAATGACCATGAATGATGATTATTGTCCTATAAAAATAACTTGACGTCGCTCAGGCGATTTTCCAGAATATCGTAGGGAATAAAGCAGGACACGTGCGAAATTTTCACACTAATATAGAAGCTGGGTACATTTTTATGTAATCACTAATGGTGAGTCACTTCTGTTTAGTTCCTGATCGCTTAATAGATCTGACTATTAATTTCTAGTTTTGCTACAGCAGTAATCGGTTCTTAATTAAGTATGTACTAGGTAGAAGCGAATATGACTTTGTTAAAGTTTCTGTACTTTACAGCTAATTTGAGTTTTATCTCGTGGATCTGGTATTTAACCTAAAATGTATCTCATACCATAGCAAAGATCATATTTATAGGTATCTTCACCCTTAACAAGATTAGACCATATTTTCTAATACACTGTACTGTAAGTGTAAGACCTCGAGTAACATAAATATCACCTACGAAGTTACCGGCGGAGGTAAGAGATTAATGTGTAACAAATAACAATCACGTGTAGGAACACTGGAGTACCAAGGCCACTTTTTGCTCGATAGCGTGACTAATGTGCGTACAAAAACTCAAGAGCACTTCACAAACTGACCATACAGCTTAAATGAGTCTCGAGTTACAATTGAAGGCATAGAATATAGAATCATACAAATGAGTACGGACGGCAGAATCACTTTAAATATAAAGTTTTGAATGACGCTAAATTCTAAGTTCACAAGTTTTTGTAGGGGCATTTTAAATAAAGTAGATTTTAAGGACAACAGCACAATAAATAAAAAAAAATCGTAGGAAAATGCTGGTAGCTTTGCCTGGTTATTTTTGAACAAAAAATCTTGTAATGTAAAAAAAATGATACGAAATTCATTATTAAACTATCAAACCAATAACATAATTGCGAAAGTATGTTTGTTTGTTGCTCAATAACGGCTAAATGGTTTCAATGAAAACACAGTATACTTTTTATCACGGAATTCTGACTAAATCCAGAGGGAAGGGATCTCAAAATTGACAATAGATGACTTTACCTACACCTTATGTTTCACTATTGAGTGGTTAGGAAGTTATCACTTTATGCAAGCTAACTTCCGCCTATAAACGAATTAAGGGTGATGTTATTTTCACGAGGACGAAGCCGCGAGTACACGCTAGTTTAACGTAACAGTGAAATCTACTGTTAGGTTTGGATTCGCTAATCTAATAAGAAGCGCGGCCTGCGGGAGCGGCGAGGGGGAATGAAAAGACATCGGTCAGTTTCGACTTTCGCAGGCGAAGGTAGTCTAGCACAGGATACAGAGGTAGTATGCTGAAGTTGTGGACCTGAATAAAGTGTCAAAGGTTATTCGTAATTTCACTTTCACTACTCAAACGTTGAAACTGGCTAACTCCCTTTACTCTATTTACAAATATTTATATAGAGTTTCTGATATTTAAAGCTAAGCTTTTACAAAACTAAACCTACTTTAATTTTCCTACGGGGCAGGCAGTGACATTCATCTGTCTCTGTTAGAAGAGTATGCGAAATCATCGTGGAAATAAAAGCTTTAAAGTTATTATACGTGCGCTACGTCAGAGCATGGACAAAGAAAGTAAGGGGCAGAAGGTTATTATAAGATATAAGCAGTGTCATTTATATACTTGCTACAAAATTGTTATGTCAATATGGATATTCCGGGATTTTTCTGAGATTTATTAAAAAAATTAATCCCAGGTCATTCATTTATGCACTAAACTCACTTAGTAGACAATCTAGGATTAAAATTCGTTGAAGAAGTAAAGTAGGTGAAGGAACTTGTCTTCAAGCTGAGTCACAAGGTTTGGCGTTAGGCAAGACGATCACAGCTTGCAACATATAATAAAATCCCCTAAAAAGTAATTACATATTAATCTACCGTGCCATATGGTTGTCATCATGTCAGCCCCTAAACTTTCATTGCTGGACATAGGCCTTTCCCCAATGAACACCACCACACCCGGTCCTCCGCCCTCCGCATCCAGCCGCTACGGGCCACCTTTTTCAGGTCGTCGGGCCATCTGCCGGCGGGGTGTCCCACCCAGCGAGTGCCGATCCTGCCTTGCGGTTTTGCGGCCCACTGCCACTTCAGCTTGATAATCCTTTCGGCTATGTCGGTGACTTTCGTTATGTTATGTTATATTGTTATCCAAAGTACATAAATAAGACTAACTGGATCCCTGTAATCAGGCTGATTAATCTAAATAAGACTGCAGGTATTTGGCTGTGGAAAAAGAAGGTGTTGATGTCCGTTGTATTTTTCCGATCTGTCGCAAAATACAAATAAACACTGAACAGCACAATATCTTTAACACTACGTAAATACGTGCCAGATGAGTAAATTAGTAAGACCTACATAAATAAAGGAAATAAAGTCCTAGCTTAAAATTATTCCATCAGTTGTATTTAAACTTTAAATACGGCATTACTATCCCGTCGAAGTCCGGGGATCCAGCTCAGGGGGACTTAGTAGTTAAAACAAATGGAAAGTGGGAGAATTCGCCGGGACTTATTAACTGGTAGAGCCACAGCTTAAACACACAACCAAGGTAGGATCAAAGTATTCAGTAGGCAGAGTAGGAAATCTTATATAATATGTACCTATTTATATAATTAGTTGTTCTAGGTTGGTATCTAGCATTTATTTCAAGTCTGTAATGAAAGTACTTTTAGAAACTAAAATTATTTTGTTTTGAAGCGGAAATACGGTTTTGTACTTTTTTGTCACAGAAAATGCGTTGTAAATGCGTTGCCTAGTTATTATGAACTCCCATTCATTTCATTACTAGATTTAAGTTAGAAATGAACAAACACATATATTATATTAAATTATATTATATTATATTATATTAAATGCTGTAAATGCACATACTAGCGACGAGTTAAGTTTAAATAGGTTATAAATTTAGATAAATTTAAATGTGCCCTTGGGAATCAACCCCGTCATATCTAAATAACAAAATATAATAATATTATACAATAATAATATACCCATTATTACTCCCGGTTATCGGTCGCTGCCTCATTGTAGTACCTATCAGTTGAGTCAAATAGACAAGCCTGGCACAGACCTCGGTCTTTTGGGGTTTCTACGGCAACACCGAGTTAATATATTGCAAGCGCTTACTTCGATAACTATTTTGATTCTGCTTGGTGGATTATATTGTAATAAAATAATGTATAACTAAATAAATACAAAAAAATACATAGGTATGATTCATCTTACATCAAAAGTTACCAGGTAACCACGTGTAACATTGCAAGACGAATACCAAAACTATAATGGCTACTTATTCTATGGTTAACGCCTTTATTATGTCGAGTCGATATTACAAGTATACTTATGTTGGGAACCCAACAAACTACTTTAATTTAATTTGAAAACTATGAGGACGGGCACAAAGAAATAGTTTGTTAGTTTCGGACGGCAGTATTACGAAGATACAGAGGGGTGAACATTGGAAGTTGGTTGAAACTGATTGAAAATCCTTTATACTTCAAGTACATACGTCAATTATGCATGGTAAATGTAGGTAGGTGGATACTTAGACTTAAGAAAAGATTCGCGGATGGATAAGAAAAACGAAGGGCCGGCGCAATTAGAAAAGGCCCACTATGTCCAGCAGCAGATGCAGAAAAAATCTGTAGTTGTTATTAACGAAGCAATAAACATACTAAGTCATTTGTATATAATCTTATTCCTCTCCGTAAGAAATGTGATGAAACTATGACCCATGGAAATTAAGAAAAAATGTTTTTATTCGTGGATATTTTTGTATGAGCTAATAAAAGTTCTTCATTTGTAATGGTAAATACAGTAATTTCCATTATACTCTTGCTGCTTTAAAAACCAGGCTGCGTATACATTAATATTAATTAATACAAGTACCTATCTATGATCTATTTGTATTCCATAGTTGTGGGTACCTAAGAAAACAAACCCATTCAACTGCGTTGGCTGGAAAACAAATGAAACCATTCAAGTAGCGAATTGTCTATCATGAGGTCGATGTTTATGAAAAATTTACATACTAAGGTTACTCACTGAATTACTGTTATATGAAGTATTTTAAATGAAGTATCTATTTATTATCAACTAATGAAGTGGGTGGCAATTTTAAAACTATCAAAACTTTTATTTTATTTAACCAAACCAAAGGATTTCATTGTGTTCGGATTCCGTAGATTTTTTTCCATAAGTCTTTCATTGCATTTTACATGCATGACAACAATTTCAGCACAATTGATATAGTAGTTTTCGAGTTATTCGGCGGACAGGCAGACTCGGCTTCAATATATGGTCATTTTGTAAAAATCGTTACATGTCTAAATATACTCGTTACGCTTTTCCACGTTTTGTAGACTAACTATCAGGTGTGTAACCAGATTAATGTGTGCAAATGTTCCCTGCAGATTTGTAATTTCTGCCTATCAACAAAAAAAATAAAAATAATCAATATTTTATTCAACACCGCCTTTATTATATCCTCAAAAACTCGTCTCATATTGTTTCATTTGCGGTACAGACGATAGGGACAGTAGCAAAATATTTAGATATCTAAATAATTACAACATTGCCCATTCGCAGCAGAGTACAAATGTAGAAATCGTAAAACTTTCTTCCATGAAACATCTAATTAACTAAACATTAGAATAAACATTCCATCTAATTTCAAGAGAAAACGAAGCTTTGTTTGGTCGGGGCCATATTCATAGTGAGCACTACGCAAATTGAATCTAATTGCCTGAACTAAGTGTTGAATCAGACCGACCGAGCGAGCGGTGTCCTAAATTGCACCTATTTACCCACTTAGGATGAGAACACCCACAGACCACCTGTTTATGGAATGAAATTTTCGCGGAGCGGTGACATCAGCTGTTGTTTAGACCGCCATCTTAATTTTCGCATTGTCACATTATTGCTATTTGCCCGCTAACATAATAGTGTTGCAAAACTATTACTACCAAAGAATACTTAACATTATTACGTAAACAACTGGGAAGGGGGGGCGGGGGAGGGGGGGGCACCAGTTTATCATCGCCCGCAAAAGAGAACGGCTGGCAGTACGAGTTCGACCAAGCTGGTGCTACTGTAGTAGTAGGTGTTTAATGCCCTAAACACACAGAAGGCGAATGCGTGGCGGAGGCGTGGCGGTAGCGGTACGCTTCATACAAAATACCGCTTCCTGTGGCAGTACTCTGTGTAAAGTGTCTCATACTAAATCTAACAATAGAAAAAACCGGAGCACGCCTCCGCCACGCATTCGCTTTCTATGTATATCGGGCTCTTGGCTCTTATATGGATGGAGTACCGGGGGTTGCTACAATTCTACATATGATACAATGCATCATGTTCACTTCTAAAATACCAGTACTTGTGTGATATACTGTTTGAAGTGTATTTTAAATTACGTAAAGATTAACGAGCGACCTAATTAACTGTTGTCCTAACTAAACACGTTAAGCTACCTAATCCGCAGCAGAAAAAGGATTCCGGCATTTTTCCAGCGACGCCATGCGAGTGAGCAGCGAAAAGAAAACAAGTCATGTTTCATTTAATTAATCACCCAAATAGATTTTATTGCAGCAAATATTTACATTTACCGTAAAGCGGAGTTTTGCGGATGCTGACCGCCGCCGCTCCAGTTTTTAAGGAAACACTTTTTTTTCAGCAAATTTTATTGGTGTGTGAAAATGTTTAATTTTCTGAGATATGAAAAATGTGCTCTCTCTTTAAATATGAAATCGATGTTTTAACAAAAAAGCAAGTAACAGTCTGTACTTCTGTGTTTACAGATTTACGTGTTATTTAAGTCGCTCTTTGGGGCATAATAAATATGTCGTCTAATTAATCAGTAAATACAAACTATCTAGTATTTTCTACTGTACTATGGGAATTAGACAAGTATGGGATAATTCAAAAATATATCCTGAATAGGACAAACTTGTACAAAATTGTGTGTCCCAAGTGGGAACGGAACCCACGACCTCTGGATCTCGAGTATTACCAAGCCACTAAGCCAACGAGGAGGTCGTATAATAGTGGTAGAAATGGGTTCAACGACATCAAGTAATCCAAATGTCAACCTCACCTGCGCGTGAATTTTTAATGATGATCATTAAAACTAGCTAGGGCTAGGCCATTAAAATCACAGATCAACAGCCAGCAGCCAACATGTGTGAAAAGTGACCATCACGAGCAGGCCCTTTGTATGTAAGGAGCTTATTTGACTTTGTATTCTTCCCTTCAATGCTGATGTCGGTAGAAATGTATTATATTGTTCCACACTGTTGCGCGGCGCGGCTCATTGCTGCTTGTTGTGAAAGAGCGAACCACGGAAATCGTGACAAAGCAATATTTTTTTATTGCAAATCAATGTCATCCGATCGCTTTCCGGAACGCACAAAACAAATTGCTAGTCGGCGAAAATTCTGTCGCACCTATTTGCGTACCTGCGTGCAAGCGGCGAGACAGTTCCTTTCAATATCATTCTCAGATAAAGCAAAGTAAACATAGACTTACTTATTATAGGTTCCGCAGTTAACGATTAGAAAAGGATAGTATTTTTTATTAAAAGAAACTATCAGATGATTCTAATTAGAAGTTATGATTTAAGTGTTTAAATACAATTTGTTATGATTGGTGATACTGGTGGTTGATCATAAAACTTACATGTATTGCCATAAGCTCATAAGTTCAAAACAATATCTATGTCCCCATCTTGACGCAAGCGCTCTAGTTTTATGACTTGTTGTAGGTACTGGGTTCTACTCGTATGTATCTGCACTTTGAGTAGATGCTAAGTGTATTAGAAATAAAACTGACAAATGCATTGCAATTTAACAATTTTTTCCATCATTTAATACATTTGTATAAATTGTTCCTAAACGCCTTTAATAGAACTGGAAAAGTTTTCACTTTCGTAATGATCACTTAAGGCAAACTTAGTAAAAATAAGACTACAATCTAAAATCAATCAATACCTTCTGCCAAGGTCTACACATCCCAACTTCAATGCATAGATCCTTATCTAGAGCTGCTACAATTAATTTAACAAGCAACTATTAGTCGCTCTCGTGGTCGTGGTCTCGTAATGTCGTGACGCAACGAAACCGGCACAATGGCAGGCCTTGGTACAAGTGACTATTCGGAATGAACTCGCTACAGTAATTACGGCAACCAAGTACAGACGAATGGATTGACAACAAAAAAACCTTAATAATAGACGTGAATATAGTATAGAAACCGAGGAACGCAAACGGCCGCACAACAAAAAGTTTCTAAATGATGATAAATTAATTTCCAAGGGTTTTGAACAGAGCAATGCGTGATATTAGGCTTGTGAATCATGAAAATTCACAGCAGCAAGGAATTAAAAAAAAACAGGAAACATCCACCACGAAAGATACTGCTCGACATTAAAGCTAGTATTTAATTAGGCATACTTAAACCATATAAGACATCAAAGTATGCCCGAAACGCAATTAACACTATCGTTATCGAAAATGCAAGAGTCACGAGAGACCTTAACAATTCGAGACAGAGCATTAGAGCTATAATTATGAAGTACAGTCGTACTTTCAAACAGCAAAGAGAGAAAAATAAATAAAAGGTTTATTCTCTTGATTGAAAAAGAGAACAATACCATTGTTTTCAATCGTATAGTTTTACGCGATATACAAGTCATAAAATGCAATGTACCATTTATATTTATACTGCGATAACACTAATAAACCATTATGTTCTTTTATGAAATCGGTTATCAACATATAAATTCGATGACTGAAACTGAATTTGTGTTATATCTGCTACCTATCATACTTTTATTATTTTCATTTAGAACTCAAGTCCGAGGAACTACTTATACAATGGTCATTCCTAATGTTATTGTCCACGACATCCACATTAGAGTAGCTAGAGATGTAGTCCTTCATTAATTCAATTAAGTCCCCATTTCTTTCGGCAGCAAGACTTATGGTCATGTCAGGGTTCTTGAGTCATTTTCATTTATTGGGATCAATTAGACAGAGCAATGTAGTTCAGAGGTCGCAGTGAGTCATTAAATTTGTTGATTTCTTAATGTTCACAATCAGAAATAACGTAGTTATTTTAGCAGATATTGGTCCTGGCTGACCACTGTACATTTCTATATCTTTGAGACAATTATGGTTCATATCGGCTGTCTGAATGTCAAATGAATTGCCATTGTTCTGCCTTCCTATTTTCGAGATTTCCTTTCGGGGTTACTGTGACAAAATTGTTAAACCGAGATGTTTTCTAAGTTATTGTTTCTTCTTTTAAACTAGCTTTGCTTTTTATACATAGATATGTGTATGTGTAGTCAAGGTTTTTGTTATTTTCAAAACTCATTCGTCGACAAATAGTGGTGCCGCCCATGTCATTATTCTTCGCGTGCATGTCTATTTTTTATTATTAATAATAGTGTATGTACAGATAGACAAATCGGACGGACGTATGATATATTACATGTTATTGCACAACTTTGTTACTATCCGTGGAATACATAACTTCTTCAGATATATAACTCATTTTCTTTGAAGAAAATGTACTCTGAACAACACTTGCATTACGTTACATATTGTATGTAAACGTGTTGCAATTAAACACATGCTAGGTAATAAGAGCTGTCATTCATTACGTACGAGTGCCAGCGATATCCTCTTACATGCAACTTATTTGCGAGCCAATTTCAACATTCACCTTACAAATTAGGTGACTAAACAAACAGACCTACTGGATTATAAATCAACTATTATTTCCGACTGTTTTCTTATCTCCAATCATTATTTTGTTACAATATTCCTACAGTTATTGTATTTTTTGTTTTAGTTATGATATTTTTACAGATTTCAGCGTAAGAATCACTTACGATAGCCTTCAACGATATAACGAGTTTGCTTTGAAATGCAAATTCAAATCCTATTTTTAGTTTAAAGAACACATCAAGCCTCATAAAGTGAAACTGTATTCCCAGACTTTTTGGACAAATGTGATGTTCGGTTCTTCCTTCGATGCAATGTTATTTTACAGCGTTCAGTATGTTATATCTGTTCCTTATACTATTATTATCGACGTTTATTATGCAATAAAAATAACGCTACAAAGTAACTTTACATTACACTGCAGGTAAGTAATTGCTAGGTTTGTATATACGCGCAACTCTAATTTATAGAGAATTACTCATATATTTTCAAAAACTTTTTACACTTTCATGCAATCTAAAACAATGCAACGTATACCAGCATAGACAAATATTGGTGTCCTTTGATATATTGAACATTTTTCTACATTTATAATATTGTTCTACCGTGTTGACCGTTAAGTTTTTTAGGAGTGTTCTGTATTCCATACGCGTTGCTCAAATCCTTTTCCTTTTTTCAAATAAACAAGTAAATTGACCTGTACATTTTGTCTATATATAAAATAAATTATCACTTATCACTCTAATAGCAATTTACAATATTTGTGTTAACTATTTTGATTTAACTATTCCATTTAAGTTTTCTAACATTATTTCAATAGTTTTAAGTTTTTTCCTTTTAATTAGATTATCAGTTTCTTCATCATCTTACATATACTCGTGATCGCTGGTTCTCGTATTTTTTTTATTATCACAACATGTAGAATGGTTTCTGAAAGTGCTCTACATTGTCGATACTTGGCAGTAATTTTTGCGTTCCCATTGTTGTGTGCTTCTCTTTTGTGTACCATATGAATGACGTGACTTCGAAGGTTTCTCATTTCGGCTCTCATTTTTTAGCTCGTGAAATTGTCACGTTTTCTAAAAGCATGCTTAATGGTAATGGTCGCTGTAGATATCGCTTATTCAATATCAAGTTCTTCGGTAAAATTTCTGCATTTAACGCTTAATATGTAGTCGTTTTTGTACACATACGCAGTAACGCAACCTAACGCAGTTTGTGAGGCTTATCTAAATCGGGGCAAACAATTAACGGCCCATAAATTCGTTGGCACTAATAAGCGCCAGTTCTTCGCATTCAATAAAACGTCAATAAAACTAAAGTGCATTAATTCACCATTGTAGGTCCTCGAACGGAGTTTTATTTAAATAAACATCTTTTTCTAAACACCGCCGCGGCGCGGGAAATTTAACAAAAGGGAAACCAACAAGTGCATCGGTTATTAAAATGCATCCTGCTGCCTTTTATTTAACAGTAATCCCTGTTACCTAGAAAACAATAGCACATCTCACAATCACACACACTGCTTTCGTCGGAAAACGCACATGCACAATTTTCCGAAGACCGGCTACGGAGTACGGACACTGCGTCGGTCGCGTCAGAGCAAAGGGCGGCACGTGCGAACGCTACCTCTGCACGCGATAGACTGACGGCTCGCGGCGCGGGCGGACTCGCGAGCCAGAGGAGCGCGCGGCGCGGCGGGCGTGCCGACATCTGCGCGCGCATACACCCTCTCTTTCCCTCGCACGGCCTCCAAATAGAGCCTTTTCTTTCCCGCCTGCTCGAGCACACCTTTCGTTCCCGAGACAGGTGTTCCTAACCCTGTGTGCGTCCAGACACTACAAGCTACGCGTGTGTGCGCGCTTCCTGCGGCGGCGGATCGTTTTTTATGCCCGGCAGAAATTATAAAAAAGTAAATGGAGGGAAAATTAAATAAAACGTTTACAATGAAGCGTTTTCCTGTGCGCTTTCAATGATTCAGTGTGCGCTATTTTTCAGGGTTGTTATCATCGTGATTTCATGACCGGGAGCAGGGAGTAATTACGGGCCTTTTTACGGATGTTTGAGTGATGTAGGCGGGCGTAATTAGACACGGGGCGGAAAGGTATATTGATTGCGGTGACGCGGCTTTGTGGAAAAATCGATATTTTTGTATTAAAGGTGGCACGCGACGTGTCCGGTCCGGGCTGTGCGTCCGTGGATAAGTAAACTGGCCTATCGATCCATACACAGCGAACAATTTCGACTAGTGGTCGACCGAAAGTTTGTGTTTCTTTAGACTTAACTTCTGATTAGAATATTTCGGCTGAAAACCGAACCTTGGCGCATTTTAATTCAAATTATAAGTAAGTCATTATTAATTATGCGTGTAGTTTAGCCGTGTCGTTCCCGGCGTAGAATACGGCCCACCCCCATCTTACCGTGGGTGTCGGCAAGTCTAAGAGATTGCACCAGGAACGGGCAGCAGCGTTCTTTTCCCTCCTGTGTATATTACGATCTTTACTGCGATCACCATTTCGCCTGCCAAGCGTGGTGATTATGACAATTCCCCCAATGGACAGCCCACTTATGGTGGAATGGTATTCTATTGAGGAGGCTTATGTTCAGCAGTGGACGTATGACGGCTATGATGAAGTAATTATCTAATGTTTTGTTTAATAGAAAACACTTTTCAGTTAAACAGTTTTAAGGTCATTAAATACATCAGACGCTAAAAAATAATATTACAAGAAAGAAACACTGTTAACAAAGTTTTAACCAAAAAATACCTACAATAAGTTGTGGTATTTTTCGCCCGAAACTGAAATTCGACTTAAAGTCTAATGGGCGAACTACTGAAAGACGATACCAAAACTTTGGGTACTCTACTTTCGAACCACACTTTACGACGCACACTATAACTTGGACCGCACTTTGACCGTTATTGAGAATGCTTTAACCGAATGACGACATTCATAAAAACTTGAGCGATAAAAAGCAGAAGATGCAGAGTAAAATTGCAGTAACGTAAAGCAGCAAACAATCATTACTGCAGGTACTTTAGACGACAATGTCATCAACATTATGAGTCGACTTCCACAGTTGGACATGGGTGGGGCTTCCCTAAAGCGTTATGTCGGCTATCACATTACCAACTCCAAGTACAATCTTGGAACACATCCGCAGGAAGCGTCATAAGGTCTTGAGGGACCTGCCAATGGAAGTGGACATAGCCTCTGGATTTTAGGGCCTCAAGCTCCTAAATTTGATATGTTTGTTATATATTTGTACTAGCTGTGCCCGCGGCTCCGCTCGCGTGGACTACAGGATCCGCTCCCATTCCCACTTCCGCTCCCTATCCCACTTCCACACAGACTTTCAATCCCGCTCCCGCTCCAGGTCCAGGTCCAGGTCCAGGTCCAGGTCCAGGTCCAGGTCCAGGTCCAGGTCCAGGTCCAGGTCCAGGTCCAGGTCCAGGTCCAGGTCCAGGTCCAGGTCCAGGTCCAGGTCCAGGTCCAGGTCCAGGTCCAGGTCCCGCTCCAGGTCCAGGTCCAGGTCCAGGTCCAGGTCCAGGTCCAGGTCCAGGTCCAGGTCCAGGTCCAGGTCCAGGTCCAGGTCCAGGTCCAGGTCCAGGTCCAGGTCCAGGTCCAGGTCCAGGTCCAGGTCCAGGTCCAGGTCCAGGTCCAGGTCCAGGTCCAGGTCCAGGTCCAGGTCCAGGTCCAGATCCAGGTCCAGGTCCAGGTCCAGGTCCAGGTCCAGGTGCAGGTCCAGGTCAAGGTCCAGGTCCAGGTCCAGGTTGAGGTCCAGGTCCCGGTCCGGCTTCGTGTCCGGGTCCGGGTCCCTATCCAGATCCAGGTCCAGATCCAGGTCCCGTTCCAGCTCCAGATCCAGCTCCAGAACCAGCTCCAGATCCAAATCCAGCTCCAGATCCAGCTCCAGATTTTTCATCGTAATCGACTAACTCAATCAAAAGTTATGCGAATTTATAGTTTTCAAAATCTCACATTACATTGGTACGATACCCGCTCTCGCTACCGCTCACGAATTCAGTCGAGCATTTACAGCCTACACTCCTCACAGTGTATGCGAGAACTATAAATTCGCATAACTTTTGATTGACTGCACCGATTGCAATGAAATAAAGCCTATATGTTACACCAAGTTAAGCCCCATGTTTCTGTGAAAAGTCCATCAAAGTCCGATCAGTAGTTTTTAAGTGATGCGTGCACAAACTCACAGACAAACAGATAAACAGACAAACAGACAAACAGATAAACAGACAAACAGACAAAAATTTCAAAAATGATCGAAATGTGTTCTGTTGCTTATCCTTAGACCCCCCAATTTTTTTTTTGCAAATATCTTCAATGTACAGACACGCGAAGTTTACGATTTTATTTATTAGATAATTTGATATTTGACGGTAGAAAACATTTTCTTAAATTGATTGAAAAACCATTTAACAAAATGTTTTCTACCGTCCCGATTTTTGGCCAAAAGGAAAATGTAACATTATTATACATTTTAATATGAATATTTATTCATAAGTTTCATTCATTTTATTTGAAATAAATTAAACTTTTTAATTCGGTAAACAATTATCCATAATTTGATATTAGCAACTTAAGAAAACTATGTTAGTATCAAATAAAAAAAAATTAAACTTGAAAATTATATTACTTATAGTATTTTAGTATTATTATTAACAAGCACCTTCACCCAATGACGTATAAAGGGGTGTCAAATCTTTCAGCTATCCCCCCTTCGTTGTTAATAAGTTGTAATCATATTTTTATGACGATAATTTATTTATTTATTTCGATATATTTAATGAGAAATAGACTGCAAATCTTTTTTTGGATAGCAATTGTCCAATTAACTGATTGAAATGTAGATATACTTAATTGCTATCTATTAGTTGATAGTAGTCCCTAGGTATCAATATAAAATTTTAGTTAGACTGATATTGTCCGAAAAAAATTATAGGTTTATTTGATATGAAACAATAATTATCTTGTTTTATTACAATGCGTGCGCACCACACACATATACCAATGACATCTGTCAAAAGCTTTAACCCATAGAAAATGAACTGTCACGTCTCACAGTTAGAGCATAATTTGTAGTATTATGGCGGTGTTGCCCTTAAGCGACGTACTCAATTTGCAACATTTGACGCACGACACGTGACGCGCAGCATGTTCGGCAACGTCGCGAAACGTTGCCAGATGGTGCGCAACGTTCCTAGATGGCGCGAAACACGACGCACACCATGTTGTTTGTTGCAGTTGCCTTTTTCTTTTCTTTGATGATGATGACACTATAACGGCCGAGATCAACACTAGCTCAGGCGACATGTTGCCAAAGACTGATCATATGAGGACAGATAACGTTGAGCTACATGTCGCGCGTCAAATGTTGCCTAGTGAGTACGTAGCTGAAAGTAGCATAAAACATAACAAACAAAAGCGGAAAATAATACGAAATAGGTACAGTCACCGTCAATAGTATTTTAGTATATGAAGTTCCAAAAGAATTGAAATGCTTTAGTACGTCTTTAAGTCTGACACCAGAAATGTTCTAAAGATCAGCTTCAGCATACAAAATTTCGAAAGTTAACTAATATTTCCTGTCAAAAGTATGTTTTGAAACGAACTGTATTTTACAACATTAAAAAAGTAGGTATCTGAAAATTTAGGAATCAATTTCTTTCATCGAACACAATCTTTTTGAAATGATGGTTTCTATTTTTTTTAAATTTTGTGCTCTAAATTACTGTACTTCCAGTGGATCTAACTTAGAAAATTTTACTTTTCAGAAGACCAAACAAAATTACTTTTAATAATGTTCTCCATTTTATCTTTTTTTAAAACCGTTTAATAGTTTTTATGGAACTGACATGAATATAATGGAGTATTGAATCGTTTTCAAGAGAAAAAAAAAACAGAACATTAAAAATAATACATTTGGTTTCCTGAAAAGTAGCATTTCATTTCATGTTATAACCTATTTCACTGGAGGCCAGGTTTAATTTCACAGTGAAAAATCCTTGCATTTGACTATTCTAATAATAATTTATTGGTTCATTTTGAAAACATTAACGTGATTATTACGAAAAATATAAAGCTGATTATACTAACTATTAATTATTGTGAAATTAAGAACAATCAGTACTTTTGGAAGTTAGTTTTAACGCTGACTGTATTTATAATTTTTATTAGTCATTACTTAATTTTGCGATAAAGTCATTAAATCTCCTTTAGACATCACTGTCAATTATTACAGAGCTGAAATTGTTGCAAACAGCGCCTGTTCCGACTTTAGTGCCCCTAAAACCTTCGAGTGGACCCTAACCGACAAGATTTAATGACCGCACAGTTCTGAGTCAGAACTTCTGACGCCCATTATATTCATTTAGTTAAATATGTTATGTAATGTATTGACAATATTTATGTGTGCAATAAAGAATATATATATATATATATATATATAAATATACGAGTATATCTATCTGAAATTGAACGTATATCACAATTCAGAATTTTTGAAAACAAGTAATACTTATGTAGGTACAATCAAATTACTCGAAGTTTTATATCTAGATTTATTCTTTTTTCAGGTACATACTGATAATTGAGATTTCCTAAACGTGTATTATAAGCAGGTATAGGAAATAGTGTCATTTATGTCATGACGAAAATATCATCATCATCTGTCAGTCTGAAAGAGTCCACTGTTGGACATAGATCTCTTCGAAAGTGCGCCACTGAACCAGATCTTCTGTTCTTCTCATCCAGTACTACCAGCCGCTTTATGCTGATCGTCGCTCCATCTAGCCAGGGGGCGAGGGCGTCTTACACTACGCTTGCCCAGAAACTATGTCACAAAAGATTAATGTCTATATGCCTTTTTTTAACTGGGATTTTATTAACTGTTTCAATGAAAATCCCGGGACTCTTAATAGTAATAATTAAAAAGTAGGTATATATATATATATTTATTCTACTAGGAAGAAGAATTACACATAGATTATTAAATGAGAGATGTGGAATGTCCCGGAATTCCGGAAAATCCATATTAACAACATTTCGTCGCAAAATGGCCTACCAATTTTGATCCCTGCTTCTTAGTTATGATCGTTATTTCCAAAAATCATTCACGTTTGGATAACATGTTCTACATGACAAAATGTCAAGGTAATTCGCAGCAGCAAATCGTCCAAAAAACAAATTGAGATAACCAAACCCTAATCTATGACAGATACAATGGTAAAAACGACGTACAGAAGCCTTACTGAACCTCATAATACTTTTGTTTATCAAAGAAAACACATTTAACCCTATAATAAACGTCATAACATAACGTATTTACGTTTGTCAGGACATTCATGGCGGATGTAGCATTAAACGAAATAAATTATACTCCCTCAGTAAAACATGCTATGTTCGTTGAGTGGCGGTATTTTTGCTCAACTGAAATGAATGAGAGATGCAAAATGCTGCGACTAATGTATTACCAGCGCAGGATAATGAGAGTGGTGCTACATTGAAAAAAATATGAAAATATTACTTTTAACCCTGCTTGCACACTTGGAAGACTGTAACTGAATAAAGTACCTACATTCGTCTAATACTTATGTCGATCCAAGTTCATTCCACATTCTTAATCATCATCATATCAGCCCTCTCTAGATATAACCCTTCCCCAATGAACGCCACCACATCCGGTTCTCCGCCCTCTGCCACCCATCTATCCGGCCACCTTCCTCAGATCGTCGGTCCATCTGGCAGCGGAGCGTTTTCCCCGCGCATTCCAATCCGCGGTCTCCACTCCACAACTCTTCCGCCCTAACGGTCCTCGGTTCTGCGACAGCCGTTGGGGCAGAAGCAAGCTCAGCTAATCCTTTCGACCATCGGTAACCTTCATCCTCATTACGAATCATATCCTTCAAAGAAACCCCGAGCGTTATTAAATGAGTAGATTCGTCTTTCAAAATATCATTATTCTGTAAATAGGTACAAACTAGCAATACAACAATGTTAGTACAGAAATATTTATCAATCTCATAAATCCAGAAATGTAATATGAATAAATATCGGTCAGAAACCATCCATCAAGTCAGCTGACATATAACCTTTAATCAATAATTAGGTTTAAAGTTCAACGATATTTCCATAAGATATATCACAGTGTGATAAACTTTCACTTGAAATATTACAGTAGGTACTTATGGACGCAGTATAATTTTTTAGTATAGGTTTTTCAGTATATTATTTTATCTGAAAATTCTGTGCCATCCGTCTTGAAATTATTGTGGAGATTTCGGGGAAGATTAGTTGCAACGGTTGCAAATGGGTTAGGATCAGTGTCTGTATAAAGGTATGGTCTAGGCGGTAGAACTGTAATAGAATAGAATAGAATAGAACAGAATAGAATACATTTTATTTCGGACATAATCCATATGTGTTAGTATTCAACCATATGAGTTAGTAAAAGTCTGGAGCCTAATCACATGCATCTGGGGTATAGATGAGAGTTTAAGCATCCTCGAGGAAAACAAAGTACAAAATAACAGTAAGAGAAACGAGTGTGCTACTCGTATAGTATGAGAGTTTACCAGTCACATCAGTGTAAGGCGCCTCATGCACAATATGGGACTATCAGAGACCGTCAATTGCATTAATTGTAGAGCCTGTGGCTTCAATTGTCATGTCAGCGAGACGATTTAGCACTTGGTTGCGAAAGGAATGGACTAGCTACAACGCGAATAAGTGGCATGGGTTCAGTTTAAACTCGAGGACTCCTAACCCTTGAGTTGCATTATAATCTTTATGCAGCGGACGTTTGAGGATGGGATGGGAGCAGCGTTTAACACAGATGATAGATGATGACATGAAAGATCATAATAGGGTCGAAGTGGCGAAACAAGACACCAAGCCCCTACCTCCGATCAAAACCTCCGATCCTTATAGATTTTATTGATTTCTAAGCATTCGTACACAGCATAATAACGAAACATATTGTTTTGTCTTTAATGTCTTCAATGTTAATATATCAATGGGGCCGATTCTGAAGGCACACATTTAAAATTTGACAGCGCTAAAATTGGTTTCGTCTTTATCTTCATATTACTGTGTGACAAGGATAGCAACAGTTTTAGTGCTGTCAAATTTTAACGTTGTGCCTTCAGAATCGGGCCCAATATCCATATAAATACGAATATACCTTAAATTAAAACATAAAAAGATAGACAAATCCATCAAAAATACAAATCACATGCGCACACAGCAAACGGTGCATAGCCCTGTAGTACATACTCCCAGACGTACTTCTACTTTACGAAGAACGTAAAAATGGGGGGGTGGGGGGTTGTCGCATTTTTTAAATACATACGTAGGTAATACTTAGTACCTATTCTCTGACGTCAGGCTAGGGTTTGCCAGAGCAAGAATAAGTTCCACTGACACTGCCTGTTAGTTTTGAAGTCTTCAGCATACTAAGATAAGACACTAAAATTTATACCAACAAAAGTCATATTCGAGCAAAATTAATACGAAAATCCAGCTTACTATAACAGCAGTAACTATTTCACGGGCCTTTGTCGTCGTAATAGTATTTCGTTGCACCCAGATGTTAAAGCACTTAGCGGCTGCACCGCTTTTATTATGAATAGCAACGGAACTAGTATTTTGCGGTCTCCCTCTGTAGCTAGACGCAAATTAATGCTCGGGCTTTCAGCTAGAAATTAATGTAATGCACCTAGGTTACGTAGCCAAATTGTTGGCAACCAGTAAATTTTGCAAGCGAAACGGTGATTCGGCAAATGTTTTAATTGAATTTTTGATACGGGTTGTGTTGTGTCCTGCATTGTATATACACGCTCTAATATAACTTCAAATGGTAGATATACAATAGAGTTTATTCTAAACATTAAATTTGGTTATGCATAAACCCAGTATTCTTTGTGTATGTATTATCTGGGAAAGGGAGTTAATATTGGAAATTAAAAAAAATTAAACTACAATGCTGGGCGCCTGCCTCAGACACGGCTCCATCAAGACTACAAATTCTAATATCATCATCATCAACATCATCATAAAGGCTTCAAGCATGTGAACTAGGCAGTGGGATTGCAGAGATATCGCCTTACCACCAAACTACGTATACTAGGCTAAAGCTTTTCTACGTAAATTTTACGAAAGTTCAAATTCATTCGCATATAACTGTAACTCTGCTTAATATTTTACTGCTTCAATATTTCCAATCCTTTCAGTTTCTCTTTGTTAGTACTTATGCATAAAACGTATGGAAACATTTTCTTTTGTATTTCCTAAGTACATAGTGAAGTCGTCGTTCACTTCCGAAAGTGTAGCAACACTTAAAAAGATTAAAACGCTTATCGTGTGAGTTCCTTGCTCGTTTCTCATTCTAAGAGCTTTTACTTTTCTTTCAGTTTACATGTTGTGCTCTTCTAAGTGATTAAATTTAAGACCTCTTCCTCGTTACATAAATGCTATTCAAAAACTGTTGAATAAAATGTATATCGTTTTGATGCGAGAGTTTAGGAAAAAAAACACTCCATAGTCCGTGCAAAAATGAAATGCCATAGAAATTTCGCTCAAATCGTGTAAAAAAATTTCAAGCGAATATTTCGAGCGAGCGGCAGTGGGTGTTAATAAACTTGTTAAAATATTTCGTCAACGAAAACAACGTGTTGGCAACGACCCGGCTCTGTCCACCCCTTGTTCTTGTTGTACAAGCGACTGACACAAATACACATAGTTAAGTGTATAAGTGACTCTAATAATCCTTAACTTTGATGGAAAGTTCGTGTTAAATAGCAGCATACCGACGCCACTTCACTCAACCTGCAGACTCTACGATATCATATTGTTAAGAGAGTTTAAATTTTAATTCCTAACGAATAAACCATCTACATTTCTCACATAAAGTCTTGTGCATAGACCTACTTGTGCCGAGAATTTAACAGCAGCTAGAACGTCACGAAGCGGTCGTTGCGCGCAGTGAGTATGGCAACAATTTTAATAAGTAATTACCCTCCACGGTGCTTCGCCCGGATAAACAGATGCCGACTGTAGATCTGACAGTTGGTACGGAGTACAAAGTCGGGTAGCAAATTAAGTATACAACCCTAGCACGGTAGCACCTTTATTTTATTACACTAATACTATAAATGTGAAACTGAGGATGTGTTTTTGTTTGTTTGCTCCATAATTTCATAACGGCTGAACAGATTTTGATGAAAGTTGGTACAGTGAAGACTTTATATTCTAGCCCAACATACATGATATTTTTAACACAGATGAAGGCACGGTGTACGTTCCTGGAGTCTACTAGCTCTAAAAATTTAGGGCCCGTAGACTACGGGTCCCGCAAAGCATCAGGGTGTACGTATTCCTCCTTAGGCTACTAAAGTTAACTTATACGATTATAATGAGAATAGAGCGTGAGTCTTTTACAAAATGGAGATAATAAAAAAAATACGGTGTTATATAAATCGTTATAGTAGGAATAATTAGTTAACACCTAATGTTATTAAAAATACTTTTTGTAAACGTGTTGCGTTATTTTAATAAGAGAACAAATTGCTATAGTAAAAACGGTGCTGATGTATCTCTGATTGCCCACAGTTAATTAGGGGCGGGGGCTATCGTGCTCGTCGCTTGCACAACAAAATGTTTTCGAAGTGAGCTTGCAGAACTTTTGCTGATAGTACCTATTCGTAGCGTGTTAATAAACAGACATAATTCATTTCCTTTCTAAATTTCGTACGACGATGTCGACGCCCTTCGCTTTCATCCTTTCAGCTACTCGTAGTATGAGATACTCAGATATTATCAAAGTGAAGTTAGAATACAGGCACTGATTGAAATGTAAGAAGAGACTTCGTTAACATTTATGGGGTTTATCACTAATTACTGTGTTTTATGTAAGTATATACTATAAATCTATACATATAATAAAAGAGTAGAAAAACAAAAGAAAGGCGAATCTGTACATTGAAGTTAAAAAATATTTCACTCCCCGGACATTACTTAAGACCAGTAAAATCCAAAAGTATAATTGTATGTATGTACGGGCTAATCTTGGAAACTACTGAATAGAATTTGACGGCGTTTTCATTGTTTATAGTTTTGAGTTCGGATCACAATCTGGCATAAGTTACATCTCAATAAAATGTCAGCTGGGTATTTTACAAGTTGACCTCTCATTTCATATCATTTGTATGAAAGTGTAGTTTAGCATTACTGGTCTTTGCAAAAACTTGACAGAGAGTGACAGAAATGTTTTAAAGCTCATTTATAGTTTTATTTATTTATTTTGGTTGTTGTTTTCAAGGTATTTCCACAATTCTCGATACAAAAAGTTGGTTATTCGATAACTAGTGGTCTTGGATTAGATCGGTTATCGTCGACATGTCAATATCGAAGTTGTTCAGGCGTAGGTCTACCTAAGACAGACTATATAATACAGTTGGGTAGGATAATAATAAATAATAATAATAAATCTGCGTCAAATCTTCACGTCACCCATTCCATAATGTTTAAAGACAAAATATGCAAAATGGGTCTCAAGGATAAGGGAGGGAAATAGGAGGGGAAGGAAGTCGGATGGGAAAGAAGAGAGTGAAGGGGAGGGGCAAGTTGGGAGGAGGAGGGATAGTGGGAAGGGGTTAGAGGAGAAAAGAAGGAGAGGAAAGATGAGGGCGAGGCTAACGGGAATGCGTAGGGCAGAGGGAGGGGAGCAGTGGAAACCAGGGTAAAGTAGGGAGAAAAGAAAAGGAAAGTAAATGTAAAAGGGGGTAATTTTTTTATATGATAATCTTTTAATTCATGATAAATATGAAGTATATGTCAACTTTATTTTAAAATGAAAAACAATAATTCTGTAGTCTAACGGACGGAACTGCCGCCGTTTTCTACGCAAATTTTTTGTATAGGTACATATAAATGTTTTCAATGCATTACCAGATTAATAGATTTCTTTAAGGATTTAGTAATACATAATAATGTGTAATATTAAGTTGTCCACGCGGACGATGTCGCGCGCAACATCTAGTCTATAATATAATACTTCTTACACGTGCTAGATACAGTGGCGGTATGAAAAGGCTCGTCATCCTAAATTCTATTTTTGCTTGTATTGCCAACATTTGAATACATCTTACATTTTGTTAACTGTTTTACACCTTCATCCTGTCAATATTACAGAAATGACGCCTACATTTAAGCTATGTTATCAAATAATTAAACAACATATACCATGCAAGTCTGTTTAGTGGTATAGTTTGAAAAGGTAACATGTGCTCGCGACATTGTTTATTTAATACTTTTTGTACACACAAACATACAAAGAAACAACACAAAGAAAAGAAAATTATACAAACGGTTGAGCTTATTTTTAACGAATTTCCTTCCAGCTAACCTGCGGTGAAGATAGAGGATTATAAAGATCATTATTTATCCTACTAATATTATAACCGCGAAAGTTTGTAAGTATGGATGGATGTTTGTTACTCTTTCACGTAAAAACTACTGAATGGATTTTAATGAAACTTTACAATAATATAGCTTATACATCGGAATAACACATAGGCTACAATTTATAAATATATTGTGTATCCAAAATATCAAGTAAGTAGGAAATACATAACAATTTGTGATGTTAAGCTGTCCACGCGGACGAAGTCGCGGGCAACAGCTAGTTATTATTATTTATTAAATGATGAACCTTTTCATTTAGCCACAGTACAAGAAACTAAAGGAGAACTCGTAAACGAAGAACTTTCTAAATTGCCCTTTGACTTTGCCTTATTTATTGTGTGTATCGTCATTTAGCTAGCCTCAGCCTGGCGGCATTCAAATACAAAGATGTATAAGCCACAATTGGAGCCTTCTCCATCAGTGATGCATTACGCAGTATCACAGAAATTATTCACTCACAACTGGTAATCCGAAAAAGCTAGAGCTAATTGCAGAAAGATACCGTACTTCGCTAACACGACGTGTGTTACACGGGGTGCGGCTCTGGGCCGATTTGTTTCCTTCGCGAATGAGCTACACCCCAACCCAAATTCACCTCTACCAATCCCGGAATTAGAGCTTGTTGTTGTGTGCTGGAATTAAAATATGAGCCGTTCCTACTTTGGCGCTCCTTAATGGAAATTGTGAGCCGTGCCCGAGTCGTTACGCGCTGCAAATGTACATAATGTGTCGTCAAAAGGGTGAAATATAGTGCTTTAGTAGGCAGTGATTTTGTTCGCACTTCGCAATCGGGGCTAAAACTGGCTTTTAAAAGTTTCTCCAGTGTGATTTACATTAGTCAGATGACGACATACGCCACCTGCAATCTGTGACTTGATGCAAAAAGACTTGAACCTACGCACTTATGTACTTGCCGTGTGGTCTCTGGTAGAGTACAATAGGACCACTCCAACTCTTCCCGTGGATGTCGTACAAGGCGACTAAGGGAATACATTATAAAACATCAATCAGGCCTCCCCAACCCGTCTGGCCAGCGCGGGGAGTGAAGGCCAAATCCTCCGTCTGTCTCCGGCAGATGAGAGAGGGTTGTGCTCCTGTAGTGGTGACAAAAATAACCTGATGAAATAATATCACTTATGTACTACGCCTACGCGCGTTTTATTCTTAAACGAAGAAATTTTACCTGACGAATAACTATATTTCATTCCAGATTCATAGTCCTATGAAAACCAACGCTATTTACGTCTCGGTAACATATACATGAAAGGGTCACCAGCAGCAAAAACAGGTTTGTATTACCATGTAAACTTTGCAGTCCACTTAGGAACACCATCTATTGTGTATTTTGTTTTCGAGACGCAAATGCGTTTGTTTTCATAGGACTATTAATCTGGAATGAAATATACGTTTTTTGTGGTTAATTTGACGTACACGTCCGATAACACAAGAAACTAATAAAAACAGATGATTTCGAAACACTCGTCACATCTCGTGGCTTCCGCTTACAGCCGACAAAATACGTCAGGCTGTTTTTAAACAATACTAATTGATTTTGAGACTAATAATACATAGGTACCATTACACGATTCAGAGGTCCTAATATGAAATTACATAGATCAAATGCTCACTTAAATCCTCGAAGATTTTTTCAAAGCAACAGATAGAAAACTTTGCCAGAATCTGTTTTATTTGCGTCATGAATAAAATAAATTTAAAACTATTTAGACAGATTCTCAAAATAAAATAACAAAGTCGATTGACTAATCATATGGAGTCATCGCTATAAAAGTTGCTTTTCCATTTAAAATAAAATAACTAAACAAATAGAAATAAAATTTTCATCCAAATATTTTATAAGCTGTCAATCTGCAGGACTAGCTACCGATACGGCCTGCCTTGCTAGTGTTTGGGACGTTCAGTCAGCCTAATTCGATTGTGAGCACATAATACGTTCGCTGTCGCGGTTGCACTAATGCAGTAAATGTGCCTTAATTCTAAGTATTTTCCTAAATTTGCTCTTTCCGCACGATCCCTTTAGAGGACCAATGTCAGTTAACCTTATTGAATTTTAATAATAAAACACATAAACGTCTGTTTCCGACAATTTTTTAGGAAAACAAAGCAATGTGCTCAAAATATAATGCTTTTATTAAATTCTTCGTGCATTTTATTAACTGGGGTGGGAAAATGCCCGCTCTTGCTCAAGGAGGCTAAGAGTAAAAAAAAATAAACAAAAGTTGCACGCTTCTTCACTAAAGAATTTTATTAATGTTGCCTTCAGTGTTTCTTGTTAGTAAAACATTATTTTAACAGAACAAGGCAGACCAAGTTTGATCTTTCTCGCGACGTTTTACAATGAAAGCAAATAATTACATTAAACATTGTGATTTTCATTTTAGTTTCATGTACAGAAGCTCCGATCATATATTCATGACGACAGATCGAAGTATACAAGAAGTTGGAGGTACTTATAGAAAAATGTAAGATGTAGTTTTAGATAATTACAACATAGTGAACATATCTGGTACGTTTCAAGCACTAAACTATATTACCGCTACAGTACGAAGATAATATTATAAACAACGTTCGCTGAACACAGAGCGTAACCTGGTAATGTTCCAAAAAGCCTATTAAGGCAACGGCGGCCGGCCCGCGATATGATAAATGTCAAAAAAAACCTGCCGCATTGCAGGATAAAAGGCCCAATTTGCCAACGCCAACAGCTCAAAAACATTAATGACACCAAAATGATATTTAAATTAATATAAAATTGGGGCAGCAGACATATTCTTTACATGCATAATTAATTGTTTTAGTAGCACGCTCATATTGAATTAATTACGATTTAAAATGAATTATATTCCAGTTACATTATAAATCCCCCATAGTTATAATTCGAGCCACAAATATCAGAAATTAATTAGGTGTGCGTATGTAGGTAATTATTGTATATGTTCAGTTCATTTTAGTAAGTGGATAAACTTGCTTCAAAACTAAAGTTTTAGATATCATTTTGAATTTGATGCCAGTCTATACGAGTAGATAGCTTATAAACGGAAGTGCACTCGCTATCAGCTATAAGGTTTTACTGGAATGTTAGGTTTAAAGATTCCCTCTTTAGCTTTATGGCTTTGACAGAATAACATATAAGAAGTAAATAAATACAAAATGTGCCGATTTATGCAGACTGCGTTTTTACACAAAAACGAGCAACTCGTGTAATACCTTTGATCATTAACAAGTGACGCAAGTTGTTGCTGTTTAAAAGTCTGAATGTGCACTGCCAGGCATGCATTCTTGAATATTTGGCTCCTGAGTGTGATGGGTCAAATTTGAAAAATTACCTTTACCTAATCCTAAAATGTCGTTTGCACCAGCGACATCTGTATAATTTTTATTATGGTTTTGTTATGTTTAAAATGAATTTCACGCATCTAATTAGTTCTATGCACTTTATTTGCTGTATGACATTATATAATGTGTATAGTAGAACTGTAATGTCATA
The DNA here is from genome assembly GCA_947086405.1 of Esperia sulphurella. Taxonomy (NCBI): domain Eukaryota; kingdom Metazoa; phylum Arthropoda; class Insecta; order Lepidoptera; family Oecophoridae; genus Esperia; species Esperia sulphurella. The sequence continues at coordinate 6,132,468 of OX352271.1, read as the reverse complement.
TAGCGGAGATTTTTTACAGTTCTCGTACCTGTTTGTCTAAATATGATTAACAATTGTCAGTGTAAATTCAGTTATGCCAAATATCTACTTAGATATTTGGAAAAAACTTAGACATTTGAAGAGAATTACAAGGGTCAGAATACTAATAAGTTAGGTACTCTTTTGTAATAAAATAACATTAATATAATTTTAATTTCTTTGAGTAGACATTTCGGCATTGATCTAATAAATAAAATCGTATACATCGCATGTCTGTACATTGAAGATATTTGCAAAAAAAAATTGAGGGGTCTAATGATAAGTAATAGAACACATTTCAATCATTTTTAGAACTTTTGTCTGTATGTCTGTGAGTTTGTGCACGCATCACTTAAAAACTACTAAACGGATTTTGATGGACTTTTCACAAAAACGTGGGGCTTAACTTAACTTAACATTTAGTGTTTATTTTATCGCAATCGGCTAACTCAATCAAAAGTTATAGACTTTTTTAGTTTTCAAATACATTATTAGGTAAGGTTAGTATGCAATATATTGCATATAATAGTATTTCCGTACTATTCAGATTGCGATGAGTTTGGATTACATTTGGAGCTGCGAGTGGGAATTGGAGGGGGAGTAGGAGTGGGCGTGGGAAAAGAGGAGTGGGTGTAGGAGCAGGAGCGGGAGCAGAAGCGGGAGCGAGAGGGGAGCAGGAGCGGAAGCGGAAGCGGGAGCGGAAGCGAGAGCAGGAGCGGGAGTGGGAATGGGAGCGAATTCTGTAGTTCACGCGAGCGGAGCCGCGGGCACAGCTAGTTATTAATAAATGAGTAAGATAAAATGTTTAAAAAAACAGTTTGTAGAACATTAAAATCGATACAATTTCGTTAGCCGAGCGTGTACGGGAAGCACCTGGAGCTTCAAGTATTCATAACGCTGAGGAGGTGGAGAACTAGACTCCACTTTGAGACGTAGGGATGTGACACAATGAAAGAAAATATGATACCTATTTGTAGATTACAGTATGGTCATTATTAGTTTTTAAAAACAAAGAACAGGAAAATCATATATTGTTTATTGAAATATTTAACATAATTGATTTAATTAAATCTTTGGGCGTGTCTGTGTTTCTAGTAAGTTAAATATGCGAATATTAGGATAAAAAATAATTTAAAGATGAAGAAGAAAACAAAACGGATTACTAAGCTTGTTACTTAGTCAGTAAAAATACCCAAAACTGATGAAAATGTACCCACAAAATAATCTTATTAAATTACAAAATACCTATAAGCCTTACTAAATTACAGAACATTACAAAAGGTATGTACTGCGGAGGTATCGCGAGGTATTATCGTAATTGAAAACAGGTGAACGTGGCCAATCCCTATGGCTCTGCCAGTGTTACGGACTCGTCACTGGAGGTCGGCGGGTCAGCTGAAACCTGGAGGGGGGTGTGGGGGAAGGTGTTGCCATGGCAACCGCGCCCTACAACACGCCGCAACGGCGCCGACCTCTCTATACATAGTGGCTACGTATAACTACTTACTTATGTATTTTTTATGTGTTTGAAGCTTGGACTGTACTTAAATAAAACTACACATTTTGAATATTATAAAAGTTTGTCGTACCTTACACACAAGACAAAGATATGACAAACTTAGTAGTTTATTATGGGATAGTGTTGAGTCGAACATAATGGGAACCTACTGTTGTCGGTAAAATTTAGTATCAAGTCAGCATTGTAGCATTAAAGTAAGATTTATAAAATTGGTTAGGTATACTATCAATGTTATATAATTATGAATGGGCACTGAATGGGACCTATACCTACTGCTACACTTTATCCCGATAAGTTTAGTAGGTTTTCACAGTAGTCGGTGGAGGTTGCCTACAGCAAACTCCAAAACTTTGTCTTTATTAGTATAGGTACCTGCTGAATAATAATACACTGACCTACGCACTGACATACAATGTAATGTAATGACATGTTTAAATAATTTTAAAAAGAATGACTGTAACTATGAATTTGAAAATATTGTTATATTGTCCGGTGGTTTCCGGTTTCTGGTAGAGTTTACCGTGTGGTTTCCGGTAGAGTAGAATAGGACCACTCCAACTCTTCCCGTGGATGTTGTACAAGGCGACTAAGGGAATACATTATAAAACATCAATCAGGCCTCCCCAACCTAGGTCAGCGCGGGGAGTGTAGGCCAAATCCTCCGTCTATCTCCGGCAGATGAGAGAGGGTTGTGCTGCTGCAGTGGAGACAAAAATACCCTGATGATGTTATATTGTCATTTTTTTATTCTTTTCATTATTTTTTTAATTTTGTATTTTTTGTAATGTTTGTTTATGAGCTAATTGGCCCATAATAAATATTTTTAATGTATTACATTAGTAAGCACTTAAGATTAGCTAAGGCTTCTGGATATTCGTCAAGAAAGCCTCCTAATTGACTACCTACGTATCTATGGGGCCTTTCTTAATAATCAAAGAAATAACATCTATATGATGTAGTAATTGCCCTCATAAAGGCAGTTTACCCTGGGCGGCTATTATTATAAATAACATACCTATTGTGTGTAGGGTAACTGCCAGGCTCACGCACACCTACGTGCCTATACCGACAATAATGACTGCTAAGACTGAATACTTTAGTACTGTTTATTTGGAAAATTATTAATCAAGATTTCCCCTTTGTACTTTCTTTGTACTTTGAAGAGTTTGGATTATTGTAACAACACTCAAAAGGTTGTGTTCTTGGCGACATTAGCTGTTTAGAATCAAATGGAGGATCTCTGATAATTTGCCGCATTAGACAATCAGTTTATAAAGTTTAAGCAGACCGAAAACGTTCATTCATGTTCTAGTGCAGTGGGTGCTTTACCCGTAGGGTAAATAAAATTCCCCATAGTCCCACCGGTGGGTCACAGGGGTGAGACCACGGGTAGCGAACGATAGCACCACCCATCACGGAAGGAAGCGTTCCAATAAAGTTATATTTCTAGATATTTTTAGACATCGACATAATTTATTGATAATCAATTGATTACGAGTCATTATTTTAAAAGAATGTTGTACATAGAGCATGTATCACTGAAGCATTTAGGTATAAACTTTTTGGTAGGGCCTCCCGCCCCCATGGGGCGCGAAATATTTTTTCTTCATGGTACATACATTTATATTTTCCATAGCCGATTTCAAACACCCTATTTTATGTCAACGTATTCGGCAATAAAACTGCGTGCTACACGCATACTCTTGACTCGAAAAATAATGAGATCATTTCTGATTAATTAAAAAAAACCTAATCCGCTGAAACATGGCACTTATTATTTTCTATTTTACTTTTATAAAAAAATGGAACGTATTCCTCATAATTTTAGGGTTCCGTCAAAACGGATACCTATTTAAAGAGGCGAACCTTTTTTGTCCGTCTGTTCATAGACAAACAGTCCGTCTATCGGTCTGTCCACCGTTCAAAACTACAATTAAAGTAAAATTGCCCGATAACGATGAATGTCACGAATCCACAGTGAAAAAATTGTGTAGTTGACCACCAATGTCTCCACGTGGCATTTTGTTTTTGTTGCTGTATGTTAGCTAAAGCAAAGATAATATATGCTAAAGTAATCATTTTTATGATCGTTTGAAGCCAGATCGTGATCAAGTTAACAAGTTGAGTTAGTGCAAGGGACAAAGTTAGTTCAAGGGAACAAGATCTTGGTGCGCTCGTATAGTATTAACATGGCTATAAACAAAATCTTGATTAAATGAAGAATGGTTTTTTTTCAGTGCATAGAGTTTAATTTATATATCCAAAATCATAAAATCCAAAATCAATGGAGTTTAAATACACTCGCCAGCGCTCTGTTATTTTAATAAGGAGTTCACTGTTTTAGGACTTTCATAGTTATTCCCCTGTACCTTAGATGCTAATCTGCAATAAATAAATTTTGAATTTTGAATTTGCGATCTCTGCTCAAACAGGTTCCATACGAAAATTGGCTTACTTCAGCCATATAAGGACTCTTGAGATTTTTTTAAGTCAGAGGTAATGTGTTTGATTCGCAGTGGGAACAGATATCTTTTGGAAAGTTTAAGTTGGGTCTGGGTGTCGACTTCAGGTTTGTACATTGCATCGTCCTCCTTGTATAACGCCCATTGTACAGCGAATCCCAACCAGTTAAACATGCGATCGATATACGTGTTTTAGTAGCGTTATTTACTATAATATCGTTACTAAATAACCAATTGTAAATAGTTTTGTATGGCCTCATTTACATTTTTTAAATCGCAGTATATTTCAACCATTGTCCGCAAGTATAGTAGTGGCACCGGAAATTGGCGCACGGGTCGGCGCGCGCGCTCGCTCGCAGGAAATGAAATCGCGTCCGACATGCTTATTGCTTATTGGTCTATTGTGAGCTGCTCCCGCGCATTGTGTCACTTGCGATGGGGTACAACGTTTTGAAATGTTATGAAATGGATGTTTGAATACAATTCCATCTGTTTTTATATCTATGGACAGTACTTTTATAAGTACGTATCTACAATATAGTTTTATATCTATCTATAGATGTATCAGTATATTATGTCAAATAAACAATTGAGTACTTACTCGAACGAAGACTTAATTTGCGAACTGATAATCATAATCATATTTATTGGTAACAAAATTACAAGTCAAAAATGTTTTTAACAATTAATGTCACATAGGTAACAGATAATAATAAATAAGGAAACGGACAAGCACAATTTGAATCTTTTTAAAGGAAGAGTGAATAGGCATCTTCTGGGTAAGTGCGCTCCACCTGAGGTCTCATCGTCACTTACCATCAGGTGAAATTGAGGTCAAGCGCAAATCCATCAGCAAAAACATACCGTCGTATGCTTTAAATAAACATACGACGGTAATAATAAAGGTACTTAATTTAAATTTAAACAATGAGTTTGTATTTTTAATGTCTTCGTCTACACTTTACAATTAGGAGATAACGAGTAATTTCACAGGAACAACGTAACTGATTTAAAAAAAGGTTTCTCAGTTTTGACGAAGTTGTTGATGGATAGCATAGGATATAATTAGTTGGGGAAAAACCGAATTCTCACAGAAAATTGCAACGCAGAGGGTATAGCGAATTGGTTTTTAAAATGGTAACATATTGTTATAACTTCAAGAAATTTGAAATATTTTTCAGAAATGCAATATTTTTTTAGCAGTGAACGGTAGGTAAATAGGTAGGCTGTACTAAACATACTTTACGTAGATAAATAAAATAGATTTGTTTGGCAAACCGCGCAGAATTGGTATGAAATTAAAACAATCCATGTTTTAAAACAGACTCGCTTTACCTTTAAAATAAATAAATATTATAATTAGAAATCGATAGAGTCACGGAGCGGCGCGCGCGCCGGATTCGAAATCGCAACCGACCAATTAGAGCGATCTATGATGCGTTGCGGACTGTTTGCGCATCCGTTGTTGGCACACAGCCCCGCAAATGTTTTTATAAGCCTATTTGATTGATATTTTAAGGCGGCGAAATAACCAGCCACACTACATTCCAGTTCAATTATAATTGCTTGACGACTAAAAGAAATATAAAATATTTAGTACCTATGTTCATAACGCACTAAGAAATTGTCTTGCAATAAATAATTATATTCGAAATCTTTCAAGAGTGAGTTTACCTCCAAAAGTGAATAAAGCAGTCGATGTGAGGGCATTGTGGGTCACAACTATAAAAATGTCTAATCAGAACTTCTTCAACATTAGGTATAAACAAAGAGAGTCGAAAATTAATAACATCAATCGAATAAGTCTCGGGAACTACCAGATCGATTCTATTACAAGCTTTTATTAGAATAGTGATTAATTCTAGATTGACAACTTTTTTACCACTATCTAAAATGCTGGTACAGAAAAACGAAACATATACCTTTATCGCTTGAGAGATACGGGGTCCAATCCTGAAACTAAATACTTTTTTCTATGCTATACTCGTACTAGGTATACAAATTAGGTATAACCGTATCTCTGTCCAACAATATAAGAAGATAATTATTGTGTTGTAAAATTTTAAATTCGTGCTCAAGAATCGGGGCCCATTGTATCGATATAAATTTGAAAACCTTACCAATTCGTTTTTGCATGTGACTATACCTGACATCATGCAAGGAAAATGCCATGAACACGCGAGCCGCGCCCATTGCGCCATTCCGGCCAGGCATGTAGGGAAATAGCTGAAAACATTCTATTGACACACCACTGTTTGCCTGCGTTGACTCACGCGCGGGGCTAAAATAGGGCTCGGGCCGTGGGGGTCGTAACAGCCCTCTCCGAAATCCATAGACAGCTCGTGTTTCTTAACAACACGGATAATCGGACTGGGAAGAGCATTTTACATGACAATTTATACGGACGAGTTGGTAAGATAGGCGGGCTGTGAAGAAAATTTGCATATCTCGTATATTTTTTGGGTAGAGCCAAACCTTGCAAACAAAAAGAGAGGAAATCAACTGCTGCAAATAAACAGTACTTACTTTGTTGTCATTTGTAGCTAAGTAAGACCCTCCAATGAAAAGTTTCCGTCCAGGTAGACAAATCGGTTGGAAATAAGCTGCTAGTGACAGTTGTGGAAAACGCAGACAATAGGCTGCATTAACCAGGAAAACAATAAAGTTTCTGGCTGGACACTGCTGGACGGGAGTCGTTATTGTAAACATTTGGACCGATGTTGCTTGGCCTATTGTTCGGGCATTTGCCTCCACTGGGGACAGACAACTCTGTGCGTTTTTACAAATACTTATCCATTGCCTGAGAGTAAAGAGAGGCGCAATAGTCAATCTTGTAATAAGGTTGGCTGGAAGAGATCTCTTTTAGAGATAAGCTCGCCTTTGTACACAAAATTTGTAACTGTATTTAGTTTTTAAATTTGTGCAATTAAGAATATATAATTTGTGCTTTACTGGAGTCTTACTTCGCTAAAGCTGTAGACATTATAAATTCAGCCACTGTACGTGCTGTGGTGCCGTTATTAACAATGGTAGATATGAAGAATGAGATTTCTAAATTAAAGAAAGTAGCTATAACTAAATGATTGATTGGTACTGTTGTAAGTGGATACCTATCTACATATTGGAGATATGTGGGTAGGTATAACGCCCGCGTACGCCCCTGAGTCGTGACGTCAAGTCGACATTACAAATTAATTACCTACGTTTGAACTTTAGGAATATAAATAAACTGTAGGACTGAATACCTGCTAATGAGGTACCTTTGCACGCAATGTGCTGTGGGTACCTTACGTGCGTAGGCGGAGTAGGTACGTTCAGAAAGTGAAAACTTTTCCATTATGAGGAACTTCTAAGTGCTTTTTGACTTACATAATGTTTCTTTTAGAAAGCTTCTAGTTATAATTGCCTTAATTGTAAGAAAAAAATATTTTTAAATATACATACATAGGAATGTGGGGAGCTATACGAGTGAACAAAAACAAGGTAGGTATACCTACACACTACACCTTATTATCGAAATGAAGATTTACGAAAAAAAAATTTTTTATTTAATTTTCGACTTACTAAGGAAGGAAAGGACTTATAAGGAAGCGAACTGCACAATTCGCATAAGTCGCGTAAACTTACGATTTACATTTTAAATATAATGTATTTGTAATCGGTAGTCCGATAAGTCCGTAAGCATATAAAGTAGATCTAATGTTTATATTATAAAGTTTAAGTATGTTATAAATTGACAAATATATAAAAAATTAGTCATTTAGATTTGGCAGTAACGGAACTATGAGCTCCGCTCGCGTGGACAGCAGAATTATGTTACTCCTTATTTCTTATTATGTAATTTACCTAACATTATATAATATATAATACTAAAACCTTTGAACGAAAGAAAACCACGTAAATCAGGTATATAGTGGTTTTCAAGTTATAAGCACACTAACAGACAGACAGAGCGTCAGACGATGCGTTTTATAATATGTAGGGAAGGGATTAGTTTAGTTCTGGTTCAGGTGTAAGTATTATACAGGTAATATACTCGTAATAATGTTGCTCAAATAAAAATAATATTTATTTGTTATTATATTATAAGAATTTTTATCTGTCAGCCGTCACAGTAATGCCGCGTCAAGGCGAAATGTAATTTGACCTGGCCCAGGCGAAAGTCTTAGCGCACCTTTATTTGGCTTCCTGTCTTTCCCCAAGTTATCACTCCGTCAAGGAAATGCTCTAAGGCAAATACATGCTAATGTATTTTTAATAGAGCTGTTCGTTAAAAGCCAAATAAGCCCTACCTGCTATACCCTCAAAAAATTAGAAGGGTCAGTATATGTACTCGGATCGACCATTTATAATCATTTACTACGAGTCGTGAAAACTGCAGCTTCCACCAATGTATTTAAAATTATTAAAAATAAAGTGCCTTATTTCCAAGTCATACTTCTCAGTTGACGGGTTCCTGAACGATAAAGATTAAATATTATTTGACATGGTTTTATGCATGATTAGGATTACTTATTTATTACGTGACATGTACAATTTAACTGATCCATTTTTATTCTACCTTTTCACTTGTTAATATTTTAACAAATAAATATGTTTATGATTACTAGATTATGATTACGCCGGATTGCTAGCTTCTAGCTTTAGGTGGCAGTGGGAAAGGATCCCTTATTCTACATAGACAACTGAGTTAGACAACTGGTTATCAACGAAGAATAAAAACTATTGGCAACTAGTTGTGTAGTGGGTTTTATTCCACATTGGAAACTGGCTATTTTGTGGTTATGCGAGAGGAAAAGGTAAGTCCGAGTAGTAAAAATATGTACATAAACATATAGAGTCTACGATCACTTACCAAATTATCTTCGTCCCGCTCCAGTACTTCGTAGAAAAGTCTAGTAAATAACTGCAAACTGTCCAATCACGTGTAAATATTATCGACTGATATGTATAATGACTATTTTAAAAAGCTTCACGTTTACGGTAAATATATGCGATATTTAAATCTAGAGGCACGTTAATGATATGTATTTTGTTAGATTGTTTTAAAAGCTAATTCATCGTTTGTGATTTTGTATTATTAATTTTATGTCACGTTTGTTTGTTACAGACAAGTCAGGGAAACACGGGCTGCATCGCTAAAGTTCCTGCACCATTTACTGAAGATTCGTTTAAGTCACTTTTCATCTATTTTTCAGCAATGATATTACCACATCTTTCAGTTATTTGATCGAGTTATGGCGGCTTTGCTCTGTTTAGATTGGTTAACCTAACACGACACTTAAAAACAACAACGAAAACTGAAAATTCTTCGTAGAAATAACTACGAAATCTGTGGAATTTAATTACTACGGTATAATAAACATTTTGCTTGTGAAAGAGTGAATATTTGCTATGTTTTCAGACTAATATTTGCTGTGATTTTCTAAGCGTGCTACGGGTGTCAAGGCTGTCAAAGCTACGCACCTGCGCAGTGGGGTTGTAATGACAAGTTGCGTAGAAGGTAACGTCGATAAAACAGAGAATGAAGGGTGTGAGTGTTACCAGAGGGTTTTTCATATCTACTAATCCTCTAGACAAGTGTGCGAAATAAAATGTGAAAAATAACGTTTTTGAGAAAATGCGGACGGAAAACAGCGTTTGGGATATATATACTGACAAATCTATAGTTTGGAAATTAATTGACTTCAAATAACATCTAATAAATAAAATCGTAAACATCGCGTGTCTGTACATTTAAGATATTAGCAAAAAAAAATTAGGGGTCTAAGGATAAGTAATAGAACATTTCAATCATTTTTGGAATTTTTGTCTGTTTGTCTGTTTGTCTGTTTATCTGTTTGTCTGTGAGTTTGTGCACGCATCACCTTAAAATTACTGAACGGATTTTGAAGGACTTTTCACAAAAACATGGGGCTTAACTTAACTTAAAATTTGGTCTTTATTTCATCGCAATCGGCTAACTCAATCTTTGATTGAGTTATGGACAATGGACAATGTTAGTTTTCTAATACATTAGTAGGTGAGGTTAGTATGCAATATATTGCACATAATAGTATTTCCGTACTATTCAGATTGCGATGAGTTTGGACTACATTTGGAGCTGAGACTGGGAATGTGAATGGGCGTGGGCATGCGCGTGGGCGTGGGAGTGAGCGTGGGCGTGGGAGTGAGCGTGGGCGTGGGAAAAGGGGAGTTGGAGAGGGAGCGCGATTAAGAGTCTGAGTGGAAGTGGAAGTGGGATAGGGAGCGAAAGTGGGAATGGGAGCGAAACCTGTATTCCACGCGAGCGGAGCCGCGCGCACAGCTAGTTCAGAATAAAATTCTTGTGACGGAAATTTAACTAACTTTCTCATTAGTTCTTTGTTTATGTCTGTAACTAAAAAAGATACAGCGTAGATAGATTTGATATTTCGGAAATATGACATTTTGATCTTAAACGTCCTTCGATTTGCTTCCGTCGCTTCGGGATAGCATAGAAATGCTGAACAGCATCAACTTTCTTTCAATGGAAGGAATCTTAATATTAGACAAGTCACAAACAAATTTAGATAATTACGTACCATTCGGGAAAAGTACAGAAAAGAACGAGCTATGCTTCGCTGGTGGTAAATTTGGTTAAAATTTTATCCTTGCAAATAAAATGTCACCTTCAGATTGAAGTAAATGTATAAAATTATCGTAAGTATTTATGTAAGTATAGTATTATAAAAGTTCACTTACAAAAGGTCAAGCGTGACTCATGCAAATGTAGAGCAGCGTTGACGCAAAATATACTTAATAAAAACTAGGTACCTATAAGCTAACTTTTTATAAGAAGCTTGCGTGTGTAGGACCTCAAGATTATTTACAATATTCAAGATTAGCGTTCCAAAAATTAAGGCAGTGTTTGAGTGATGTGTTACATAACAAAATCGTAAAGGGGGTGTTAAAATAACTTAGCTTTTGCCACGGCTTTACACGTGAATTTTCGGGATGATAACACAGCTATAAGGATCTTATAAAAACGGTGAAAATAATTAAAATAAAAACCGGAAAGTAACTGTTTTTGTTTATCCGATATGTTCTAACGTCGAACTAACGATGATGATTTGTTGACGAGACAAGGAAGGCTAATCTTTCTTTTTCATGAAAAAGAAACAATTGACAACTATGAAAAATTTTGAAATATTTCCTGAAAGAAAAGAGACACTAAGAGTTTTAATTGGAATTCTCGTTTGGACGCAACTGTAAAAATTACAATACAGTATACCTATTATATTATTATCAAAGTACGTGTTTTTTCGATGCTATTTGAATACCTACCAATATTTTAGCGAGTTTTATATAGCAGTTGCCTTATTTCCTTGTACCTATAAAAATCTGGTTAATAATTGTTTGCTTTGGTAGTTGGGAACGGGAAATGTTGAAGTTGAAAAATGCAAACGCGTTCAGTTTTAAACCTGCGACCGACCTAACCGAGTCGTGCTCTAACCGATTGAGCTATCGTGTGAACTGCTGCCATGTTGTAATTCTCCAATCTTATGGGTAACGTGTCACTTGAGATCAAATTAAAATTTACACATATTGTTTCCAAGCACTTTGTCGCCAATATTTATACTTGAGTAAAAGACATCAACGCGTCGTCTACAAGATACCGAATGTCACGTTTCAGTTAATACGTTTTCACTTTCGACCAAGTTTTCTAGATAGTTCTACTCTAGCTAGTGCTAGTAAAGTCATAAAGTAGTTAAAACTATTTAGGTGGATTCGGATCTTTTTAAAGGAGGAGTGAGTAGGCATCTTCTGGGTAAGCGCGCTCCACCTTAGTCCTCATCATCACTTACTATCAGGTGAGATTGAGGTCAAGCGTAAACCCATCAACAATATAAAAAAGTAAGTAATAGATTTTATTGTCCAACTACTTCTCGCTATTTAAGCTCAAGTAAAAGACTTCAACGCGTATTCCTTTAATTAGTTAATGTAATTTGTTGATTATTATAAAATATCTAAGTATTATAAGTTTAAGTTACGACCACTCTCTATAATTGTAACAATGTCACAATATGTGTGAAACTCGGAATAATGAAGTGCATAAAGAATCAAGAGATAAGCTCATCGTAGCGGCGTATCCTCTATGGAGCATGTTATTTTCATATGAAAAAGTAAGCCGCCGTGTTCGTATTTACAAAACCGCCCCAAAGCCCCTAACAATTTACATTTTGCATTAATATTGTAGAATAAGCACGTTGGTAATGTTCAAGCAAGATGAAATGGATCCGGTGGTCTCCAGTCGGTTGGGCAAACTGTCGGTTTGTTCTCGTACATACGAGTATCACTTCTAAGGCATAATATATCTACATTAAATCGGAGAAAACTACGGTTTATACACTTTATTGTTTTTAATGTACAGCAAGGCTGACCTTATTCAATGATAGGTAATAATGAAAAAAAATATCTTAGTATGTACTTCTGCTGTCAATGAGCAAACATTTTGTGTAATTAGAGCAACACGCCTTCCATTAGAGACTAAGATTATTGCATAGCAATCCAAAGGTGACATTTGGTCATGGGCTGAACGTACGTGAAACACGTATGTAGTAAGATCAGGATGAAGTCATTTAAAAAAGAAAATTATTTGCAGATAACATACGAGTGTAGAAGTAGACCCAAGTTTTGATAGTCATCATCATCATCATCATCAAGTTATTTTTTGTCTCCACTGCAGGAGCACAACCCTCTCTCATCTGCCGGAGATAGTCATAAATTTATTATATTTTATTAAATCATCATCATGTCAGCCTTTAGACTTCCACTGCTAGACATAGGCCTTTCCCAATGAACGCCACCATACCCGGTCCTCCGCCCTCCGCATCCAGCCGCTTTCGGCCACCTTCTTCGGATCGTCGGTCCATATGACGGCGGGGCGTCCTACCCTGCGCGTGCCGATCCGCGGTCTCCACTCCATAACTCCTCTGCCCCAACGGCCGTCGGTGGCCCGCCCACTGCCACTTGAGCTTCTTAATCCTTTCGGCTATGTCGGTCACCTTCGTTCTTCGTCGGATCTCTTCATTACGAGTCATATCCTTCAAAGATACGCCGACCATAGCCCTCTCCAAGAGCAGTTGAAGCTGGTCAGCATTTCCTCGAGATCCTGCAGCGACTCTGCCATCACAACTATGTCATCTGCAAATCGAAGGTGTGAGATGTGCTTGCCGTTTAAACTTATGCCCCGTTCCATCCAGTTCAGTGTTTTAAAGACATCCTCCAGTGCAACATTAAATACCTATTATTAGTCAATTAGGGCGGAGGACTGGGTGGAAGTGGCATTCATTGGGGAAGGCCTATGTCCAGAAGTAGACATCTAATATGTGATATCATCATCATCATCATCAGGTTATTTTTGTCTCCATTGCAGGAGCACAACCCTCTCTCATCTGCCGGAGACAGACGGAGGATTTGGCCTACACTCCCCGCGCTGGCCAGACGGGTTGGGGAGGCCTGATTGATGTTTTATAATGTATTCCCTTAGCCACTTGTACGACATCCACGGCAAGAGTTGGAGTGGTCCTATTCTACTCTACCAGAAACCATACGGCAAGTGTGATATAATGATTACTAAATGTGCTTAACGTGCCCTCCGAAAGGCCCACCGAGTCACGCTTCTCGCATACAAGCCCATCTACCAAGCACATCTCGACACTTCACACAAGCGAACAGATTTAATCACCTACTACTATTAAAAGCGCGCCAGCCTCTCCGAACACGTGCGTGTGTGCGCGTAATTTATCGAAAGAGGGACAACGTTATACGTCAACACATAAGTGCTTCTGTTTCATACTACGCGCCGTGCTTTATTTTGCGAGCGACGTTAAACTAGCGGGGGAGGCAAGTTTCTTTTTCTACGTAGTAATATTTAGTGTTATCTGTCCCAAGTATGTCCAAGTCAAACCGCTCCGCACTGACTTTCAGCATATTGTAACGCCTCCAATATCTTCCCAGACAAAGTTTCGTCATATAGCAGCTTGACTAAAATGATAGTCTAAATGGACTATAAAATTAATAGATTTCAATCTGTAGTTATATATCTCCCATTGTTTATTGTGAGCTACGAGCAGCCTCGGTGCGTCGAGGTCGCTAAGAGAAATAATTAGAAATCCGACTCGAACGCCTTTGCGTGTTACCGAAAACAATTAGAACTTCAAACTAGACTAGGCCGGGAGTCAATTAGTGAAATTATCAATTAGGTGCAAATAGGCTTGCAGACTGAGCGTTCCGATGATCTGCTTCACAAATAGGTATGTTGTAATTTAAAAACAGTTGAAAATAGACTTTTATTTATAATTTTTTTTAAAGCCGACAGTCAGCACAGTAACAGCTAGTTTACAGTGTAGTTTTTGATACGTGAAACTTAAAATTGTGGACCCTCGACACAATGAATTATATTTATTATATATAGTCTTTAGTGTAATAACACAGTACCTAATCTATTACACATGCTATAAATTGAAAAATCCAGCCATATATGACGATCCCCCCCCTTCACCCCTCCCCTTGTTTCCTTCCAAGCCGCCTACGATGATATCAGTTACATAGGACGTGCAACTGCTACCATATCATAATGAGTTCAAAACTGCGATCTAGGCAACCAACGCGTGCGCAACCCAATCCGCGCATCCAAGATGGCGCGCATAGAGCACGGCGCACACGCCATGTCCGTCACGCTTGACCGGCCAAGCGCGAACCGTTTTTTCTACATAAACATTGTTCGCAGTAGAGAAATCGACGGGCGTAACTGCGGCCATTGTTGTAGTCAGGCTAAACTCCGGGGATATTAGAGCGTGATACAGTAAAATAGCAGAACTGTTAAACTTTATACTAGTTTAGAATTAGAACGCGCCATAACATAATGAGCATTATGGTACATCCAACCCGATATAACTACACGTGTAGGTAAGGGTTGATTTGTTCACAGCGGCTCGTCTATAGCCGCCTTTCGCGCCGCCAAGTATAAAAACAACGTAAATTCAACCATAGGTCAAAAAATGCCGCCGTGAAGTTTGTGCGTTTGACTGAAATGCTAGAGATTGTGGGTTCCCACTGGGAGCAGACAACGTACTTAGTTGCAATTCGTTCTGGTTTACGAGTGTTTTGCCAGCACTGCATATCGTCTAATTATACGTATCTAAGTATGACCGGACGATACATATTTGTTCAAATGTTCTGCAAATGTGGCGTGTTTGGATTATGACATTCTTATCCTATTCCCATAAAACAACACCGGATTAGACACATGAACGTATTTCTTAACTCGCAGCGACTATAGATTGCCGCTTCATGTGACTAGGGCCTTAGTTGTGTGCTTAACTAAATGGGCCTACAACTGCAAGTACCTTTCTATATACCTACACTAGCGCGAAAAATGGTTAATTATTAGTCTAACATTAAAATTTAAGTGCAGTGTTGTCAGCTACCATATACATCCACTACTTACAGAACCAGTTTGTATATCACTTCCGGTGGCTTATTATTCTTATGATACCCTTTGTTCAAGCCTGTTCAGGCGCATCAATTCAAATTACACATATCTATGCGCATACGCAATGAACCCGCATAAAGATCGCCGTGTTACAGTATCGATCCTCTTTAGCTTATGTAATGTTACTCGTACTAAAGAACGGGTTACAATACGATTAAACTGACATGAAATTGAAGATTGAATAAACCATCCTTGGTAACTCTCGCGGAGTTAGAAAAACGAGAATAATTCTGAGCCTTCAGTGAAAAAGGATCTAATTTAGAAAATGCTACTTTTCAGGAGACCAAATAAAGGATTTTTAATAATGATCTGATTTTTTTCTTCAAAATGGTTCAATGTTTATTTTTGTGGCATTTGACATAAATATGAAGGAATATAGGGGGGCAGGAAGACTTGACGACACTTCGACCTGCAGGATCTTTTCTGCCAAACCCTTGTCCACCAACGGTACTCCAAACAGATTTGGTTTAACTTCACATACGCTTTAGAATTTCTCCTTCGGCATTATAAATAAACTGTGGTGTTATAAATAAACCATTCTTAAGTTTTAAGTAAAATTCATTTATACGGAAGAGGTTTGATTGAACCATGAACGTGAGGTGAGTGCACAACCAACAAGGCAACCACGGCTCTTTATAATACTTAAAAACAAAGTTACCTATATTATTGCTACGCTAAGTACGCCTTTCAACAAACTGTAACTTGATAATTATTTTTAAAAGAATAACAAAGCAATGATAATAGTTAACCAAAGCATGAAGAAGAAAATAGCAATTTGCCAGTCAATTGCGGTCATTGAACGGCTACCTTTTAAAGACCGTCTAATTACCTTTCTAGTTCCTTCGTCTTATTACCAAGACTTAAAATAATAATTGTTAAGAGTTTAATATACCTACCTAATGTAGATACCACAGGCTTTTAGGTGAAAGGGCACCATTGGTGGCAGGTGGACGGGGGTTTGGTACAAAAGATCCAGAATGGTTACTGGAAGAAAACTCTTACAGAGTTAAGTGCGGCTTTGTACATCATAGGTTTAAATTGGCTGTGTCTTGTTTTTGTGTACAATAAAGTATAAATAAAAGAGTCGAAGTGTCAGGTCTTCCTGACTTAAAAAAAGAATATCTTATCGGAAGAAGATAATATTACAAATGCAAAAGTGTGGATGTATATTTGTTATATTTATCTATTTAATTACGCCGTAACAGTTAGACCAACTTCAACACCAACTTAGCAGTGATATTTCTAGATTAACATATAAAGGAGTTATTACTATAGGAAAATAAAGGTGACCGCAGGATTTATTTTAAAACCGTGGGTAGTACATAGTTTTCAAACCGTTAATGTTTATTAAGTACCTTGCTCTACCTATAGTGTAATTACTAATTATATTTATAATGTATGTACTCGTACACTGGGTGACCTATATAAAATTACCTTTACGTTCTAATTATTTATTTCTTAGAATCTACGTCATACTAAACTGCTAAGTATAGCTTTACTTGAAAACAGCTGCCTTGGTTTCCATAGATCGTTATCAATATTTCATTTACCTTCAAAGCTGAAATAATAGATACCAATTACTATTTAATGGATCATGTAGACAGACGTTTGTAATACAAGGCTTTTGGAGTTGAAAGTTTTATTAGTTTTAGTCGCTATGCACTGGTTTGGACGACGACACCTTTATCCGACGTCATCTTTAGGGTCGGACAATCAAAAAGCTCATCAAATTGTACGTCGTACCGACACAATGTGTGAGTTCTGTCGGCTCCTATTCTATGTAACATAGTTTTAATAAGGAGAAGACCACACGGCAAATGTCCTGTTTACATCTTCGTTTACATTTTTACAATCGTTTGTCTTGTATCTTAGTGAATAATTTATATTTAGGGCTGCTAATTTCGGCAAATGATAATTCAAAGGATTCGCAATAAAATTACATTAAAATGTTAAATTCTACAAAAACGATGACTTACCTATATTCTTTTCGTTGCTCTTTAGATGAGGTTTACTCTGTGGTTTGTTAGGGGCTTCACTTTCCTAGAATATCTCGGAAAATATGGATATTCCTCACATTTACATATTTTTTCCATCACCAATGGTCAATTTAACATGTTCTTACTTTTAGCTCAATCGGTCCAATGAATGGTTCCTGATTTATGCGACGGAGAGACAGACGTACAAAAAAAGTGCGCAATAAAACGTTTTGACAGAACCCTAAAACATATCGAGTCTTTCGCGAATGAGTGAGATCTGAAGCATTGCAGAATTTTGAACATTTTGAAAATTCCTATAGCGTGAGAATGGTTAAAAACAAATCAACAGTCAACAGTCATGTCAAATCGGCAGTGGCCACCACCATTAGTATGGGTGTGCGGGTTTTACTCTCGATCTCATGCACACTATACTAGCTAGGCTATTATGTCTCTTGACCTTGTATTGTGATAATCGGTTGACTCTACCTTAATAGCTTAATATCGTGTTCGTGTCCTATCTGCCCCCTGTCCCCAACAGTGCAGACCAAGGGGGCAGATCGAAATGAGTCGTTTATTTGCTTTTAATACATTTTTAATTACTATTACAGGACATGGAATTTATGTACCCATCTAATTTTTATCTAACTTCCTATCTAATTGCTAAGTAAATTATTAGAGTCATCTAGATAACCTCACATTTCACATTTAGGTGGTGAAATTTTCAAGCGGGTAACGTCGTCATAATAAGTTGGCACCGTTGAAACTTTTTATGGGCACGTTTTACATGTTATATATAAACTTTATTCGTAAATGTCGTTCGTGTTAAAAAGCAAGAAAAAGGTGAAACCTTTCTTTTTTATTTCAACCCTGATATAGTAGGTATACCTACCCTAATTGTTACTATGAATATAAACGTTCGCTTGTTCTACTTTGATAGCCGCCCTAACAATACTTGCCACTCAGCTATACTTTTTATTTCAGCTACGAACACGCAACAGTATTTTCAGACACGAATAGGTAATTCCGACTGACGACAAATTCTATGGGGTGGTAAGGTAACCCTATAAAAATAATAAACATTAAGTGAAGGGTACAGGGAAAGAACATGTCATTTTACAAATCCATAGAGTTTAAATTACAATATCACAAAAACAAACCGATTTCATATGCCTTAAAACTCTTCAGCGATCACCCAGGTATGGTAAGAGTATTGTAAGGTATCATTCCGTCAGTAGGTATTTCGCTATTGAATAACCCACAACCCTAGGGGTAGACGAGTTCTTGAGTGGAGATCACGACTGGGCAGGCGACGGCAGGCGTAGCGCCCTGGCTAGATGGAGCACCGATCTCCGTAAGGTGGCTGGCAGGACACATGCCGAATGATATATGAGCGCACCAGTGCCAATTAATAAATAAAAAAGCAAGGTGGTCGGCCACGGAAACAATACCGGGATGAGCTGGATACCTTCAAGGACTGGTAGTCCAAAATGTCGCAAAGCTGGAGGCCTGGTAAAACTAATGGGAGGCCTTTGCCCAGAAGGCTCTTAATACTAATAATAATGGTAGTTGAGATTTGATGTCCAGATTGATCGCCAAATCGATTACTACACCTTACCAAAAATCAACTAAATACCTAAGTAAATCAACAAAATCAACTAAAATACTAAATATACCTAAGTAAGCAGCTTCTCGAAATCCAGATTAACGTCGCCAGATTAACGTCGCCTGCAAGAGCACGGCTGGCAGCACGCACTACTGGTCTGCCGCACACATGTGCATAGCCGCACGTACGGACAAGCGAGTGTGCCTGGTACTAGTAGTAGGTTATTAAATGTGCTCGCTTGTATGAAGTATCGGAGGTGTGCTTCTGAGACAGTTTTAATACCTCATCGTCGTTTACCATCAGGTGAGATTGAGGTCAAGCGTAAACCCATCAGGAAGAAAAGAAAACCTGAGGATTAGTTACCATCACCGTTAAGACCTCTGTAGGTACGACTAGAAATATTTAGTCGTGTACTACCTGTACTTAAATAATTAAGTAGGTACAGTCAGGTTCAAGGCCCACGTTCAATCTAATTTACACTTTATCACTAATTATTAAGGTGTATTTGTGTACTTTTAATCTGAGAACAAACAACTGTGACGTACCTACCCTACTCCTCCAGAGAATTCAAATGATGCTAAAACAAAAACATAACAAACCAAGACATGGAAACTTATGCCAGACCATGGAAAAAACGATCGTTTCACAAAAGAGCTGAATACCATATAATGACAGTAAAAACTTCATTTTTCTCCCTCCTTTTTATTACAATAAAATTAATGTAGCGTTTCCCGCCAATAAGCGTTTCCGCGACAAAATGGCGGGCGAGCGTCAATAGCTTTGAATGTTTGATACACTCGGCGCCGCTACGACATGACGTGGACGGCAAGCGTGAATATACCTTTCCAGTTAATCGAGACCTATATAATTTAAACGAATCATCCCTTTTGTCTCCTTTTTAGTTAGAAACCAAAGAGGCAAGGAAGGTCTTCATACAGCGGTCGCCACGACGCGTACGTCGCATTAAATATTTAACTTTAGCCTAGTTTTCATATCCCCTTTGAATATAGCGTTTAATTTCGTCTAATTGCGAAGTTAATAGCGGACCTATTTCTTTTTCCACGAAATGGGTGATACTTAAGTAGGTAGTTTCATGGCGATGGCATTGTTTTTGAAATGAGAGTAACTAGCTATAATTGGTATAGTAACACATAATAGGAATACTACAGTAGTTTATTTTATAGTTTTACAAACCACATGCGTTCGGTTATCGACCAAGTGAATGCATATCACACGCCACAATCAGATAAATATTATGAAAGTTTATGTAGTACTTAAGTCTTATTTTTATCAGTATTATTTGTGGATCTTCGATAATAACATCCGCAACATAAAAAGGAGGGATGTAATCAACGATCTCTATGTACTACTAGATGGAGCGTTCCAAACAATCGCTCTGTTCCACGCAAGTAGCCACAACTCTTTCATATTCACTTTGAAACTTGTGCAGTTACTACTCATAACCTTTAATTATTTACTAAATATTGACATTATTTAACCGTAGCGTCAATATTTAGTAATAATTAAATATTCTGCGTAGTAACTGCACAAGTTTCATTGTGAATGTGAAAGAGTTGTGGCTACTTGCGTGGAACAGAGCGATTGTTTGGAACGCTCAATCTAGTAGTACATAGAGATCGTTGGATGTAATAAGTTTGTAG
Source organism: Esperia sulphurella (assembly GCA_947086405.1). Classification (NCBI taxonomy): domain Eukaryota; kingdom Metazoa; phylum Arthropoda; class Insecta; order Lepidoptera; family Oecophoridae; genus Esperia; species Esperia sulphurella. Next base: position 6,111,711 of record OX352271.1, on the reverse strand, counting down.
CGTATTTTGTGTCAATGTGTATGTGCGTCTGATTGTCGTGGCTCTAGTGAGACCACATTTGGTCGAAATGTGTGCTAGTTTGAGGTGTACTTACTGCATTTATTGCCTAGGACGGCAACGCATAACCGGTGGTATAAGGGCTCTACTGCAGAGTTTACCTGCATACCTATTTCTACCGACAAATAGCAATGCATGCACTGGTTGTTCCGGTTTGAAGGGTGAGATATCCAGTGTAATTACAGACACACCAGGCGTTCGGGTCCTAGTCCTGATGGTGGCCGTTTCATCATCAGCCGAAATACGTCCACTGCTAAACACAAGCCTCCCCAATGCCACTTTTGGTGGGCTGTCCATTGGGTAATTTGCCATAACCACCACGCTTTGCAGGAGAATTGGTGATCTCAGTAATGATATTAATATATACAGGAGAACGCTGCTGCCCGTTCCTGGTGCAATCGCTTATTCGCTTTGACGAAGATTGGGGCTACTCGATTGCCAATTAAAAAATAAACACCGCGGGCAAAAAATAAGTTCAGAATAAAGTAACACAACAAAAAATAATAAAAAATAACTCTATGAAGAAAATAAACACGAGAATGTTTCATCGTGCGCCAATTATTTAATTGTAATAAGTACTTACTTCCATCTGTACAATCTGTATGTCCAGAGCTGGCAACTATTTGTTTGCACGTTAATTTCATAACAACAGGATTGCATGATGCCGGTTCTAGACACGCGAATGCACGATTTTCGTGATTTGTTCACTTTTCATGTTTATTGATTTTCAGAGCTTTTATTTAGTATTAAAACCATTACAGTGTACCTATAGTTAGTTTTATAATAATTTTAAAATAATATAAAATTCGATAATTGTTACCTTATCGAATATTATATTACTTTTTAATTATTAATGAATTAATAAAAATACAAGAGCCATCACCCGACGATTAAGCTATGAAGTAAATTATGCACAAACGACTTTCGTTTTAAATGGAAACGTCGTATATAGGTATAGCATACTTTATGTATTTAATTTGTCAACCGACTTCAAAAAAGAAGGAGGTTCTTGTTACGCGATTTCTCCGCCAATTCTGAATGGATTTTGATGGTTCGTTTTTTGTATGTTAGGTCATACGAGTACTTCAGAGGTGGTCCCATATAAATTTTATCGAAATTCAAACAGCGCTTTTTGAAAAATCAACAAAGACACAAATATAGGCTTAGTACTCGTATATACCTACATAGACGACATGATAGTTTGAGGTTCCTTCAGCAAAAGTTGTGATGAGGAATTTCAATCTATTTTTAACTGTCATTAGCCAAGAACAAATAAGATTGTATGTATTTGTAAGGAGCCTTCATAATAATTATACATTAATATCTATTCTTAAAGAAAACTACCTAGCTGTTGAAAAGATTACGCAACCGTGTCATTTCTATTAAAGCTTTCTCATGGTGGGGTCGATTTAAAAGCTTGCCGCATAGCAACTAACCGAGTCGATCTGGATTCATTTGATAAATGCTCGTGTTGCAAGCTAAGACGATGAAAACGTTGCTCTTCGGGTTTGATTGATAAACGTCGTGAATCAAACTGAGTCGCTGAGCATGACTTTCTGGACTTTCATTAAGCCTTGATAAGTTCGTGCATCTGAGAAAGTCTATAGGCCCGCTGCTCAAAACACTCATTTGAAATATTTATCGCATTTCTTTCCTTACTTTTCTTTAAACAATCTTTCTTCTCGCCACTACTGTCTTCCAAGTGGCGCTGTCTCATTTGAGCAGCGCGTTTAGTAAGCCTACCTATATAAATAAATAAACAAAATACACTTACTACCCACTAAAAAGTAAAAAATAAAATTATTTTTTAGTAAATAACAAACACTGACTTCATGACCTACATGTACAAACTTAACCTAAAAAGTAGAAAATAATATTTTAATTACTGCAAAGCAAAGAGCATTGAAGGACAATCAACGAAATTATTGATACTTATATACCTATTTACAATTTATAATAAGTTAATTTTGGAGTCGGTGCCAGCCAAAGCAAAAATAAGCTTAACAGATACCTCACTTCAGTCAGGCACATCCCCCCGTGTTGCTTAAAATGTTAATTAAACTGTCCTTCTTCGCTGAAATCATTTCTGCCGATTATTTTCGATTTTTCTTTTCCCTACGTTCTGTATCACAAGAGAAATTATCGCTAATATTAGCGCCTTCATTAGCGTGAGCATAATATCTTTGCTTTGAATATCCAGCGAATTATCGTCACTTTCACCACCATTAGGGAACATACCCTTACTACGTGAGCCGTTCAGGGGTGAGGGGGCTCTTCAAAATACCACGCTTGGTCACAGGGGGGGGGTTAGGTTTTCGTTACGTATTCAATATCCTCTAGGGAAATCTCGCGCTTTTTCGAGCTATATTCAAATATGGCGCGTAGTTTTTAGCGCTTTTTAAACTCACAGGTGACAACACGGACGTCAGCTGATTGAAGACTGACAGTTTTTTCTTCTTGATAATATTTATTTCATTTGTAATTATAGGAATGCACACATTCTTGGCGTCACGCGGCAAGCCCCGTATTATTAACGACAAATATGAGCAATTTTTTTCATCTGTGTGTTTGCAAAAATTGGTTTTAAACCATATTTATGAATTAACTACGTGAAAACTAGAGGGGGAGGGGGGTTCTTGGCAACTATGGGTGGTCACCGAGGGGTAGAGGAGGGTAAAAAAAATTAAAAAAATGTGTCACGTAGTTTGGGTACGTTCCCTTACCAATATCGCTGCTACTCTACATACTTGGATCATCATGGACCATTTCTGGTAATCCAGTTTGCACTGCGCCCACATTACGTTTGCAAGGTCGAGGGTTCTTAACTGACCCGTAGCAATGAGTGTTTCTTTAACTACAATATTATCACCACGTTGGCTTAGTGGACGACTTGGTTGTTGGACTCAAGCGCCAGGTCGTGGATTCGATTTCCACTGTGGACAAACATGGTACAACTTTGTACAAGTTGGTCCTAGACACACACTTCACAAATATAACACAATATTTGTGAAGTGTTCTATCTTAATTGAAAAATCCTAGTTTGGGATTAGTTAGACAAGTGTATGTGTATTTTGTAATACTAGCTGTGCCCGCGGCTCCGTTCGCGTGGACTACAAAATTAAAGTTGAAAATTATTAAGTGTTAATTCCCTTCCCCCTCCCCTTCCGCCGCCCCTTCCCCTCCCCATCCTGCTCCAGGTCCAGGTCCAAATCTAGCTACAGATCCAGCTCCCGCCCGAATCTACCCCATTAACCCTGCCCTCAACTCTGTCCCCACAACCCTATCAAACCTCTTTCTTTCTTACCCTCGTCGCTCCAAATGTAGCCCACCTAACTAATCCAAACTCCGCCGAACATTACTTTGTTGCATACGTACAACTTCATCATAATCGGCTAACTCAATCAAAAGTTATGCGAATTTATAGTTTTTTATAGTTTTCAAAAATTCACATAGGTACATTATATTGGCACCAATGTAAATACCCGCTCCAGCTACCGCTCACGAATTCCGTCGAGCATTTAAACCCTACACTCCTTTGTTGTATACCAATGCAGTGTATGCGAGTTTTCGAAAACTATAAATTCGCATAACTTTTGATTGACTGCACCGATGCACAATGTTTCTGTGAAAGGTCCATCAAAATCGGTTTAGTAGTTTTTAAGTGATGCGTGCACAAACAAACAGATAGACAGACAAACATACAAAAATGATCGAATAGTGTTATGTTACTTATCTATATGTGTCCGCGGCACCATTCGCGTTATAGAATTATGTTACTTCTTACTCCTTATTATATTACCTAACGTCACAAAATACAAAAACCTATACAGTACCTATACAAAAATTTGGCCTGGAAACATATCTATTATTTAAAAAAAACTAAATCGAATAATTATTTCTTTACTTATACCTCAGACTAAAAATAGTATATAATCTAAGACTTATACTCACACTAACGGACTGGGAGACATTGCGTTTTGTAATATTATGTAGGATAGGACATCGATTCCAAAGGAAAACATGTTGAGCTCTCGCAATTTGTTTCTAGTATTGTGTAAAAAGGTTGGGGTTGTTTTACAGCAGGCAAGTTTTGCGTGTGTAATTCAATAAGGCCTCCGCAGACGACCGTCTTTTTGTGGGTCCGAAAGTGGGACCGAATGTCGCTGTCCTACTTTCTTACCGACTCGCTTTTTCATCAACTCAACGCGGTCTTCAGTTTGCCTGTAAATTTGCGTTCAAACGTCCTTCCCTATCAAGCGCTGGCAGCTAATTGTCGGTGGGCTGGCCGCTGTCACGTTTCATTTCCAGCCGACAATCGGATCGGCTGAAAATCGGTCGAGCGGTCACCGTCTTTTGTAGCACATGTGCGTTGTTATCAAGGAATTCATATGTTCTATTTTCTCTGACAAAAAGTCGGCCACCGACTGTCTGTCGTGTGCGAGCTCCCTAAGAATTATTTTTCAAAAAGCTATAAACACCAAGTGCCAAGTATAATCAGAACCGAGTAGGTAAGTCTTGTAAATAATTTACTAAATTAAAAAGGGCGTCTGGAAAATGACAGCATTTCTTTTCAAAGTAGTGGAACAGAAAGAAGCAATTTAGTATAATTATATTATTTATCTAATAAATAAAATCGTAAACTTCGCGTGTCTGTACATTGAAGATATTTGCAAAAAAAAATTGGGGGGTCTAAGGATAACCAACAGAACACATTTCGATCATTTTTGAAATTTTTGTCTGTTTATCTGTTTGTCTGTGAGTATGTGCACGCATCACTTAAAAACTACTGATCGGGCTTTGATGGACTTTTCACAAAAACATGGGGATTAACTTAACTTAACATTTAGTCTTTATTTCATCGCAATCGGCCAACTCAATCAAAAGTTATAGACATTTTTAGTTTTCAAATACATTAGTTACGTAAGGTTAGTGTGCAATATATTGCACATAATAGTATTTCCGTACTATTTAGATTGCGATGACTTTGGATTACATTTGGAGCTGCGAGTGGGAATTGGAGTGGGAGTGGGAGTGGGCGTGGGCGTGGGAAAAGGGGAGTGGGTGTAGGAGCGGGAGCGGGAGCGGGAGCGGAAGCGAAAGGGGGAGGGGAGCGGGAGTGAGAGCGGGAGCGGGACCGGGACCGGGACCAGGACCGGAACGGGAGCGGAAGCTGGAGCGGAAGCGGGAGTGGGAGCGATTCTGTAGTTCACGCGAGCGGAGATCACCTGGACCTGGACCTGGACAATACACTGCGAAGAATGTAGGGTGTAAATGTTCGACTGAATTCGTGAGCGGTAGCGGGAGCGGGTATGGTACCAGTGTAATTTGAGTGTTTGAAAATTCGTATAACTTTTGACTGAGTTACCCGATTACGATAAATTTGTGGTATACGTATGCAAACAAAGTAATGTTGGTCGGAATTTGGATTGCGATGGATTAGTTACGAGGACTACATTTGGAGAGACGAGGGAAAGATGTTTGAGGGGGGAGAGTTGAGGGCAGAGTTGAGGGCAGAGCTGAGGGGAGGGTTGAGAGGAGTGTAGAGGGGAGGGTTGAGGGGAGGATTGAGGGGAGGGTTGAGGGGAGAGTTGAGGATCTGGACCTGGACATGGACATGGACTGGACCTGGACCTGGACCTGGACCTGGACCTGGACCTGAACCTGAACCTGAACCTGAACCTGAACCTGAACCTGAACCTGAACCTGAACCTGGACCTGGACCTGGACCTGAAAGTCTGAGTGGAAGTGGGATAGGGAGCGGAAGTGGGAATGGACGCGAATCCTGTAGTCCACGCGAGCGGAGCCGCGGGCACAGCTAGTCATAAATAAAACTCAACATATTTTTGTAACAAATACAACTTTACTAGCAACAACGATTCACGCAACAAAAATAAAGTACTATATTTTATCTGTTCGTTTTATTATCATACCATACCACAGGCTTTTAGGTGCAGACAAGAATTTATTAAAAGTACGGTGTTCCTGGGTATAACTATAGATTCGTTTCTTCAATGGGAACCCCACGTAACTGCATTAGCTGACAAAGTTCGCCGTATGAAAAATTAGTCAATTAACTGATATTGCTACCGCGAGGTTAGTTTACTTTAGCGTTTATCTTACCGTGGGATCAAGCAGACTATATAGCTACCATTTTATTTTCCAAAAAAGAACTATGAGTGATCTATAATCTGCATTGTAGAGTCATTAGGAGAAAAGAAATCAACATTTAAGCATAGCTAGTCCATAATTAATGATTTTTTTTTGTGTGTCCGCCAAAATAGGTATATTTCTCTGTTTGGTGCACTGTCATAATAACAGTTATTATGTTATGTACCATACAAGAAATACAAAACCGCTTGTATTACCAGGATTAGACTTGATTAGACACGCTTGGCAGGCGGATTGGTGATCGCAGTTATGATCTTAACATACACACACAGGAGAACGCTGCTGCCCGTACCTGGATCAATCCCTTGGTCGCCTTGACGACACCCACGGGAAGATTAGGGGTAGCCCTATTCTAAGACGGGAACCACACGGCGAGCTACTCAACATGTGCAATAAAGATTTTGACTTGAACGAAACATAGTGAGGAAACCTGCATACACCAAAGAAATACTAAAGTGAATGTTAAGTTCACCAACCCGCACTGGGCCCCTTTGGTGGACTAGGGAGTTAGTACATCAGCACATGGTTATGAGATAGACATCAGTCTAACAGTGGGAACAGGTCATAGGCTATTGATTTGAGATATCGATATCGTGCGTGGCATCACAACCGTATAGATGTATGATCGATATTGCCCAACTATCCATCAGCAACTAACGATATTCCACCAACACTACCCAGCACTGTGTCAGCCAGAGCCAGCCCTGTATTTAAATATAATTAATCGCAAAAAATCTCAATACAAGTTCTATAACCAAATAACTAATTCAATGTATAGGTATATAGTATTATTAAGTACTAGCTGTGCCCGCGGCTCCGCTCGCGTGGACTACAGGATCCGCTCCAATTCCCACTTCCGCTCCCTTCCCACTTCCACTCAGACTTTAAATCCAGGTCCAGGTCCAGGTCCAATTCCAGGCCCAGACCTAGGTCCGGGTCCAGATCTTCAACTCTCCCCTCAACCCTCCCCTCAACCCTCCCCTCAACCCTCCCCTCTACACTCCTCTCAACCCTCCCCTCAGCTCTCCCCTCAACCCTCCCTCAAACCTCTTTCCCTCGTCTCTCGAAATGTAGTTCTCGTAACTAATCCATTGCAATCCAATATTACTTTGTTGCATACGTATACCACAAATTCATTGTAATCGGTTAACTCAGTCAAAAGTTATGCGAATTTTCAAACACTCAAATTACACTGGTACCATACCCGCTCCCGCTACCTCACAAATTCAGTCGAACATTTACACCCTAGATCCTTCGCAGTGTATCGTCCAGGTCCAGGTCTAGGTCCAGGTGATCTCGGCTCGCGTGAACTACAGAATCGCTCCCATTCCCACTCCCGCTCCCGCTTTAGCTTCCGCTCCCGCTCCTGCTCCGGTCCCGCTCCCCTCCCGCTCCCGCTTCCGCTCCCGCTTCCGCTCCCAAACCCACTCCCTCTTCCCACGTCCACGCCCACGCCGGAACCCACGCCCACGCCCACGACACTCGCACTCCAATTCCTACTCAGCTCCTCCAAACTCGCAGCTCCAAATGTAATCCAAACTCATCGTAATCTGAATAGTACGGAAATACTATTATGTGCAAGGTATTGCATACTAACCTTACCTACTAATGTATTTGAAAACTAAAAATGTCTATAACTTTTGATTGAGTTAGCCGATTGCGATGAAATAAAGCCTATATGTTACACCAAATTAAGCCCCATGTTTCTGTGAAAAGTCCATCAAAGTCCGATCAGTCGTTTTTAAGTGATGCGTGCACAAACTCACAGACAAACAGATAAACAGACAAACAGACAAACAGACAAAAATTTCAAAAATGATCGAAATGTGTTCTGTTGCTTATCCTTAGACCCCCCAATTTTTTTTTTGCAAATATCTTCAATGTACAGACACGCCAAGTTTACGATTTTATTTATTAGATTCTATGGTATAGGTTTGTTAGTTTACAATTTATCTGAAGCACATTTAAGTGCATTGAAATTCTTAAATTGCAATTTCTTGCATAGTCACAGCTCATATTTATTATTATTGCTAGTACCATAGTAAAAAATTAAATTACATAAATAAGTTAAATAATCTTATCAACAAAACAAAAACATAAAAAAATAATTATCTACCAGGCTACCAGGCAATCCACGGAGGCTGATTCATTTTGCTTATAGCCATATGCGTCATGTTAATTGGGAGATTGACGATGGCGTAGGGTTTTTGTAGCCTTTTAAGTGTTCGAAGGATTGTGTTGCCACTCCGACCAAGGAGAAATCCTGCAGGTATATTTACGTCTAGCTCCATTCTGAAAATAAAATATTAATGTTTATAAAAATTTGATGAACACTCTGCTTCGGACACAATATGTGGTACTTTGTAATTGCTGACGCTAAGATTCACCCCAGCGCTCCAAGCGGCCAGAAATCGAAACTTTTCAGTACTACGTAATTAATGCACGATAAAAAGTACACAGAAACAATAAACTACCTTCATTTGTACACATAGTACATGTGGAGGTTGTTAGTGCGTTTTTTGGAGAACAGTTTGTTGTGTATTTTTTTTTTCAACATAATGTATAAAGTCTGTTTTTCTATAAATGTCCCACTAGTAAACAAACCACTCACCTCTACAAAATCTCAAGTTTGCGAGCCAATCACACAATAAAACTGACCCAAAATCCTCATACACCTCAAACAAGCACTTGCACGATATCCACTCACAAAACTAATAGAATTAATCATCATAAACCTTAGTTTTTATCAAAATTATCAACAAATCGTTTTAACCTCAAATCATATTGACACGGGTTATCTCTATATTGTCTTTGGATTTTAGAGATGGGGTATGTCACGCATTCAATTACGCGATTCAATTATTCATTCGGAATACTTGTAACTAATTGAATATTTAGAAATAAGTAGGCGAGGAGAAAAAAGGATTAGACAAATAGGTTGGACATCCACTGAACCAAAAAAAAGGTATTGTATTTTTAGCGTGACCCCTTGCGCTCCCTTTGGGTGACAAAAGATTTCGGTTTTAGCCACCAGAGGTGCTTGTAATAATCAAATGCTAAGTCATAAACCAATGTTTGTTTCTAATATGTTGTATAAAGAAATGAATTGTATAAAACCATTAAAATTAAAATAATTCAGGGTGCGAAAAAATGCTTCACTGACGTTCGAGATCATTCATTTTCCTCTTCCTTGTTTATAAAAATTAGATATGTAAGAATCCAAAACTAAACAATGTACTTGTGTCTGTTTGTCTGCTGTCGTATGCTAGGTCCAAAGTAATGATCCGATGTGGATGAAATATTGTATTTCGGAATGGAATATCCATGGAAGTACCAATAAATAAATAAATATTCCTTAAGTTATAATCACTGAGAATAATATAGAAATAATCACAAATTCAATTGAATCAATTAATTATATTATTGGACAACACTATTTTATATCTATGGTCACCTTGGCGCCATGTTTGTTTATCAAATAAGACATTTAAAGAAAAACAGACCTTACATCAGGATATGGTGTTTAGTAGTGGTAGTATATTATGCAACAAATGTCAGTGTGTATGTAAACTATGAAGGAAACATAATAACCTTAACTAAGCTGATCTTCTTAAGTCAGAGAACTTACCTTCCTCACTTCACCTCAAACTTTATTAAAGCTTACTATCAACGTTAGTAATAGAAGTCTGTGACTATATTAGGACCAGCATTGGTCGGAGGCACTCTGATACTGATATTAAACAGAAAATAAAAAGATATTGTGATTAGACTGATGGCATTGTTGCCAGTTTTAAAACAAACAAAATGTATATAGTACATAAAGTTCGTAGCAAATAAATATAGAAGTGAAGTTAGCGCAAGAACGTCACAATTGTCAATTATCAAACTTTATCACTGCATTCTCAGTTTTCGAATTTTGCCACTCCGGGCGTGCGATTTAGGTAGTCTATAATAGTAATAATATCTTTCTCTACAAACTAATGAACACCGTTTCCCTGGTAACTCAAGTTATAATTACAAGTAGTTTGTTTTGATGGTGAGTGGGAAGGCTTTCTATGAAATACCTATACTAAGGTACTGACATAGAAATTTTAAATGTAAGACATACTAATGTTACAAATTTGACAGCACTGCATTTATTTCCATCTATGTCTTACAATAAAGACGAAATATTAGTGCTGTCCAATTAAAATGTACATCTTCAATATAGGAACTTTTTTCTGAAATGGCTATTATTTATTTATTTAAATACTTACTTATCATCAACCATTTCTATGAGATGATCAAATGTATCATCCCACCTTTCAATGGATTCAGTGATGATCATAGCTCTGGCACCAGCCTGCTGGGCTTTGGCTGTCTTGAACACAAATGAACACTCCCTGAAATTTCAACAAATTAAATTCAAAATTATAAACTAAAAAAAATATAAAAATCATCAGTGTAATTATTAAAATGTTGATACATCTAGCCGATTTGTATGTATGCATCACGTGAATATTAGGGGCAACTACCAAATAGGCTTCATCATCATCATCAGGTTATTTTTGTCTCCACTGCAGGAGCACAACCCTCTCTCATCTGCCGGACACAGACGGAGGATTTGGCCTACAGTCCCCGCGCTGGCCAGACGGGTTGGGGAGACCTGATTGATGTTTTATAATGTAATGTATTCCCTTAGTCGCCTTGTACAACATCCACAGGAAGAATTGGAGTGGTCCTATTCTACTCTACCGGAAACCACACAGCAAATAGGCTTATCTAATACTAACTGATATTATAAAAAGGGTATATTTGTTTGTTATGCTTTCATGGCTATGTTATTCAACTAATCTGCATGAAATATTGCAAACACATAGTTTTTTTTTTATTAATTATAATGTAATTTTACACCATGGGAAAATCTGTTCCCGCAGAGAACTAAAACTGATTCCATGCAGATTATAATCTGCAGTCTAGTTGATTATAAATCAGGCCTTTTAAAATCCACTTAAATAAATGTAGAAATATTATTTAATTTACTTGTGCAGCCAGCATCATGGTAAGGTATCTTTGTAAAATATGCATCATTTTATATTATGCCACTAGAATACCACAAGGCTGACTGTACCTATTTAGGAACTTCCAAAAAAATTTCTTTTTTTAAAATATGTCAAAACTTACCCTCTTTCAGATAATGCAATATGACCAACTATGTCATCATGGTTCACAATGTCTGAACAACTGTGCAAAGGGACTGTAGGAACTAAGCGAGCTCTTTCCAAATACAGGCTTTCATTCTGAAATTTTGCAAACAATAAACATTATTTATTTATTTTTAATGTAAGGGAAGCTTATGGTTCAAGCTTCCATATCAGCAATTCTAGTTTATTTACAATCACACACACCTTTACTATTAAAATAATAATTGTTATACTCACAAATGGGGCGCCAAAGTCTTTAGCTGGTCTTACACGAAATGAATATCTGAGTTCAGGGGGATCCAGTATTTCAAAAAACACGTCCCCAGCAATGACGTCAGCGGTAGAAGCACCATCGTAAAAGTGTAAATCATTAGCTAAAAACAATTAAGAGGTTGATAATGTTACTTAAGTCACAATGGGGAAGGTGGCGGTCAGTTGGGGCTCCAACGGATACCAATCTTTTCAATTCTTTATCTCCAATCCGCGCCTTGCCTGCAACAGACCTCCACCACCCCTGTATGGAGGTATTATCTGGTAAATTTCATGGTTGTTATAACCTAAAAATAATAGTAAAGTTTTTTATTTATTACCGCCCGGAGATGCCACAGCCACAAATGTAATAAGTAATAAACTTGAGTATTGTACTAGAGTTTGTATGAATCTCAAATAATGCATTGAGTTATCTTATTTTTGGAATAAAAATAAATAAGCAAATACTATAACTGTCAATCGGATTAACGTCCGTCCGTCGTTTTTATTCCATATAGAAGGCAAAGGTAACTGAGACTATACAGCCTTGTCAGTGGGGCAACAAAAGTCGTCATTTGAGGTACGAACTTAAATTCCAGATTTTGTACTAATATACTTTATGAAATATACTCGATTTCTAATTTCGGCATTCTTTGAGTATAATTTTTAGTATACAAGTACAAAATCTGGAATTTGAGTACCAACCAGTAAATATTCCAAGATGTAGCGTGGTGGGATCAGAATTCAGGTATGTGCCTTAGTTCAAAAGGTTTGAGCTGGAATGACGCCGAAATTAAAATCGAGTAGGTATATCTTTTAAAGTATATAAGTACAAAATCTGAAAATTCAGTAAAAACCAGCACAAATTCCAAGGTGAAACGTGATTAGAATTTAAGTTCGTACCTAATGTCCGAGCTGGAATGACGTCATTCTAGCTCGCACATCAATACCCCTTGTAACTCGCGATCTGATTTATAGGTACATACTACAAATTCCAAGGTTAAGTCTGGTGGATCAGAATTTAAGTACATGCCTTACTTCAAAATGTCCGAGCTGGAGTGACGTCATTCCAGCTCGACTTCAATACCCCCTTGTAACTTTTGATCTATTTAAGTACAAAATCTGAAAATCGAGTACAAAATAGTACGTTTTGAGTACTAAATCCTGCTAGGGTCAGATTGCTGAAGTTCGACTTCGTTAATTAGAAAATCGATAAAACTTTGGCAGACATAAAAGCATAAAAAAAGGAATTATTCAACTTCATACTTTATATATATATATACTTTTAGTTTCGAGGTTTATAGACTCTCCCCTTAAGTCAGTTGGTCTTAAATTCGGGCCCTTTTCTCGTTTACAGGATTATGATACGCTTTGTAATTTCAGAGATATGGCCGTGGCTCAGCTTCAGTGACGTAATTGCAGCTATTCTGATTTTCGGTTATAAAATAGCACACCTGTACAAAATATGCACATTCAGAATTCAAATAGAAAGCCATAGCTCAACCAGACACCCGGTACTTCGCTCTTAGCTCCACATCCAGCTGCCGCTTTCGGCTAAACCTCAGAATTGGAAAAATAAAACAGTCGAATACCACTTCACGCGGTTTTTAATTTAGTCCATAATAAAATTACAGGAAGTATGTGCTGGGGCGCTTGTAGGCGAACTTGTTGAGACGCTTGTGGTGATGGACACGCTTAGGCAGCGGGAACCTGATACTGCTGTTGTGGAACTGCTTCACCTGCGGCCGACGGCATACCGACGCCTTTATCACCTCCACCTTGATGATCTGTAAAATTAAATGTTTTGTGTTACAACTGCTGAGATATAAAAAAAAATCATGCGTATGAGTTTAGTAAGGTTTGAGGTGTAGTCTATTATATATCATCATCATCAGGTTATATTTGTCTCCACAGCAGGAGCACAACCCTCTCTCATCTGCGGGAGACAAACGGGGGATCTGGCCTACACTCCCCGCACTGGCCAGATGGGTTGGGGAGGCCTTGTATGACATCCACGGGAAGAGTTGGAGTAGTCATATTCTACTCTACTGGAACCCACAGGGCAATATTATATACAGGGTTACAGGAAAAGTCGTGCTAGATCCCTTAAGGGTGTGGAGCACCCATCATTTCTGACTTATTTCACTATGAAACACCCTACCCTAAACTTAACCCTTTTCGAGATATTCGACTTTTAATTTTTTTATTGAAAATTGCTGATTTTTAGGCTACTACATTTATTTTTGTTTATTTTGTGTATCTTATTATTATTATTATTGCATTTTTACATGTGTAGTAAGATGCTTTAGGACGTCAATCATTAAAATAGTGCACAAGTTATTTGAATAGACCGTAGTAGACAAGTGAAAGAAAAGAAATAAAAAACATATTAGAAAGTTTATTTTTCTCTAAGGGATATCTAAAAAAAATATTATGGTAATTGTTCGGCAGATGTTTTTTAAAATATCTACGGTTCATCAGCTATCTAACGAGGTATAATAATGTAGGGTTTTATTCAAATGCATTCAAAAAAATTTAGTTTCATAGGCGACAGTGGAGAAGAAAATGTATACTTAGCCCTAAAAAGTAAAATAAAACAATAGGTAAGCATGAAATGCCATTTATTAAAGGTTTTCTCACAACTTTTTCTTTTTCTACAGTTCATGTTCAACATGGCCGCCTCTATTTCTAATACATTGTCGCATCCTTCTACGGAGACCGGTCTTCACTACGCCAGTGGTCAATGTGGTCCTCATTTTATTTGCTGCATCCACAATCCTTTCTCTTAAGTCTTCCACAGACGAAACTGGATTCGGCTCGCTGAACACGAGACTTTTCATGCAGCCCCACACATGAAAATCCATGGGGGTTAGGTCCGGACTTCTTGCTGGCCATGGCAATGGCCCACCTCGTCCAATCCATTTGTTTGGATAATTTGTGTCCAGCCAGTCTCTGACACTTCTCCTGAAATGGGCAGGGCAGCCATCGTGTTGGAACCACATGTCCCTGATCAGGTTGAGTGGCAGATCATCCAGCAAATCACTCAAGTCTGCTCTCAGGAAATTTTCGTAGCTTTCCCCGTTTAGATTATCCGGGAGAAAGTAAGGTCCAATCAAATGATTGGAGATAATGCCCATCCACACATTCACGCTGAATCTTCGTTGGGACCCCTTCACTCTTTTCTTATTGGGATTCCTTAGTTCTTTTAGGGCCCAGTAATGGGCGTTGTGATAGTTAGTTATGCCATCTTTATCAAATTTGGACTCATCCGTCCACAAGATATTTCTTAAAAAATCTGGGTCTTCTACATCAGCATTTAGCATAAATCTGCAAAAGTCCAATCTTCTCGCGGGGTCCCCTTCTTCAATAACGTGTACTGGCGTGTAATGGTACGGGTATAGGCCAGCAGTATGCACTGTAAACCACACTCTCCATTGCGAAAGCCCCAGATCACGGGCAACAATATTAGTGGAAGTAGTCGGATCCGCTCGAAAGCGTTGCACTATCTCATTGTCCTGTTCTTCGTCGTCAATTCGTGGTCTTCCCATGTCTGTACTTCGTCTCAAAACAGAGCCAGTTTCTCGAAGTCTTCGATAAACTCTGTCAAAAACGGCCACATCCGGCACTCGACGACCGAGGTAGCGAGTTATGTATTCGTTGCGAGCTTGCGCAGACACACAATCGCAGTATCCGTAACAAATAAGCATATCAGCATATTCCTCAGGTGTGTAGGACGTCATACTCAACACTTCCGTATCACAGGCACAAATCAGAGTCCGGTTAACAAGCACAGTAGTCACAAATCAGAAGAAATAGTCCAGAATCACAGCCAAGTCGAGAAAAAGAGCAAAACGATATCGCATCTACTATGTACGAAGCACAAAAGCAGACTGACAACCAAAACAATGTTTCCGGTTGTATTCCCAGTCCTAGCCGGTGTCTACACATTTTTTCTTTCATTCGTACCTACATAAATCGTCACTTGTCTCGCTCGCACGGTGCGTCTTAACTTGAAGGACAATAGGCGTGGGACCGTTAGAACTGCTACCTGGAGCGTCCCAACTACTTTTTTTCCACGAAATGTAATACAAACCCTAGATTGTTACACCTCGTTAGATAGCTGATGAAACGTAAATATTTTAAAAAACATCTGCCGAACAATTACCATAACATTTTTTTTAGATATCCCTTAGAGAAAAATAAACTTTCTAATATGTTTTTTATTTCTTTTCTTTCACTTGTCTACTACAGTCTATACAATTAACTTGTGCACTATTTTAATGATTGACGTCCTAAAGCATCTTACTACACATGTAAAAATGCAATAATAATAATAATAAGATACACAAAATAAACAAAAATAAATGTAGTAGCCTAAAAATCAGCAATTTTCAATAAAAAAATTAAAAGTCGAATATCTCGAAAAGGGTTAAGTTTAGGGTAGGGTGTTTCATAGTGAAATAAGTCAGAAATGATGGGTGCTCCACACCCTTAAGGGATCTAGCACGACTTTTCCTGTAAACCTGTATAAGTCAGCAAAAAGTATGTCGTAAGTATGGAGTATGCAGGTTCCATTAATAAACTTTTTTTTAACTTTTCTAAAATATCTCAGAAAAAATATTTTTTCCATAATTTTCCTATCATTGCCAGGCAATTGAAGTTCCTAGTTTAAAAGCTCAATCAGTCTAATAGTTTAAGAGTTATCCGGGGAATGGTAATTGAGGAAGGCCTATGTCCAGCAGTGGGACAGTTATCAATAGGTTAATGATAATTGTCATTAATTAAGCCTTAGGTTAATGTGTGTTTATAATATTGTATTCAAGGAGAATATACATACAGGAGAATAACAGTATTTCCAGTGGGTAAATACAAGAAGGTAGGAAAGAACAATAAAACAGTAGTCTAAATAAGATTAATAAACCCTGCATTATTCAACATAAACACAAAAGTATGAAACGGAGTATGTTATTATATTACTTTGAGTATTAATTAATTACGATAATGAGACAAAGTGGAGTGTTTTGCCATCATATTATAAAACATTTAAAAGAAAATATACTCACATGGATAGAGTGAGCGCGCGCTCTGTGTCTAGCTCCCATGTCCCGGTAGCATTGTGTGACGGCGCCACCCACACTCAGGTCACGGTACTCACGGTACATATTGTGGACGCCGGAACGAGACTCGTAACGCAGCCAAATGCCAAAGTTCTTGATCTTTATAGGACTCCTCTCTGGTATTTCCTGCAATATAAAGATAATTGTTTTTACTTATATCCATTATCTCGGCCTTTTGGGACAAGGCTAAGTGAAAAATGTGTGAAATCTAATTGGATAAATATCATTATTGATGAAATAATGTTACACATTACATTAAATATACTTCTACTTCATTACATATCCTAAACTAGGATTTCTCATGTGCTATGGGAAATTAAACAAGGATACAACAATTCAGAAATACAACATCCAGACTGGGACCAAACTGTACAAAGTTGTCTGTCCTCAGGCAATCGAACCCATGTCATCTGGTATATATCTAAACGATTTATTGTACCAAAATTAATAACAACAATAACCAATGGGAATAAAATTCTGTACAAAGGCGGATTTATCCCACTTAGGGATTGCTTCCAGTCAACCTTTTATGGTGCTTGAGTCCAATGACCAAGCCACTGGGCTAACAAGGCGGTCAAGGGCCACTTTGTTTAAGTGGACATTATGTTGTGATTATATTTTATTTGTGACCTGGGGGCCAATTCTACTACTTTCAACATTTATCGTTTGTTTAAACAACAGTTACGTTATTTATTTTGACAGCATCTGCGTGTCGTTTTTACCTGAGACAACTGGCCAAATGTAGAAAAAACATTAGTAGAATACGAAATCACAGAACGTTCGTCCCATCAACATCTGACGTTTGTTCAAATAAACAGTAGCTACTGCTGAAATGCAGCTGAAACACAAACGTTGTGCGAACCGGAATATGAATAGTGTTAAAACCTGCATTTTAGCTGCAGTTCAGTTGCGTTTTGAGCGAGAATGTGTTAGTAGAATTGGCCCCCAGTTCATAAAATAGCCAATTTCTACATAATAAAATTTATTTAATTTAAGGAAGTGGCAGGTGTAGCTTTGGAGGGAATGCACAATGCTACATGCATTGTGTTCCAGTTTGAAGAGTAGAAGAGCATTATATGAAGCATTATAACATAGCCTTCAGGGCAGCAGCACATTTTTGGCTTTTGGACAGCCGGTTTGTAATTGCTGATGGGTTTTGTGCTTGACCTCAATCTCATCTCATGACTTTCATTTCCATAAAGTAGGTATACATAAAAAAATACCAATGCAGTTGCGAACATTTCATTCAGCTTCAAATTAACAGCAACAACATTTTTATATGATTATGATCGAGCCACATTTTAATAATAACTACATATAAATTTATATAAAAAAGAAACTAACCCTGATAGAAACAATTTCACCAGTGGTTTTCTTGAACTTCTTTAGTTGTCGCAGGAAGTACCAGAAACGAGACTTGGCCACAATTGGGTCGGGTGAGAAGATCCTCATTTTGTAGAGAGGAGGTTTAGGCTCGCTCTCCGACGGGAGCTTGCGGCCGATGACCTCATATTCCTTTAACTGGAAACAAGTATAAATATTACATACCTATTTACACTTGACTAATCCCAAATTTGAATTTTCTCCTGTTCTATGGAAATTAAACAAGGATATTTCAATTCAAAAATATAACATCTAGATCGGGTCAAACTAGTACTAATTGTTCAAAGTGGTCGGTCCCCAGTGGGAATCGAACCCACAATGAGGCGGACAAGTATAGTAATATTTCAGTAGGTACATTATCTTACTTCTGTCAACGAGGATTGCATTTTTCTTTAGGAACTTAACAGAACATTTTTAACAAGACTACACTTGTCACGTGATGGGAATTTCAATAGCTAGGTATTAGTTAAGCAATATGATATCAGTGATAGATAATACATCGTATAAAGATTCAACATGACCTAACCTATAAATTTGTTATTTATTGCTACCTACGAATATCAACAAACAACCATTGAATATTGATGAAGTGTGCAACCAAATATTATGAGAACATGAATAATATAATAAATACTTAATTACGCTTAAAATCATACAACAAAGTTTAATAAAATGGAAACTTAGGTACAAGCGGCAACGTGTATGGAGCACACTATGTACCGTGCATGTTCATTACGATTGAATCATTATGGTGACACTCGTTTGTGCTTAATTCAAGCAATGCGCAATTTTGTATTGCTTTTAACACAGTAAATCCAAAAATATAAGAACTTACCTCTCCTTTCGCCTTCATTTTCCGAGGTTTGTGCCTGAAAAGAACTGTCAACGGAAGCGGAAAACCAACGCGAAAGAAAGATGGCGAGCTGACAAATGTTACTATAGCAAAATATTATCAATCGCTTGACTTCAATCACTCATGATCAATGAGTCAAATTAGGAGAGAAGTTCAGAGAGTAGCTCATAATCTAATTGATATAAATTATTGAGAGCAACAAGGTTCCTAAAGAGTGTGTTTGTTAATTAACAGTACAATTCACGCGCATGCGTGTTTTTTAATACATCGATCGGTATGGACCGAATTTATTTATGAACGACCCTCTGCAATCGATTGGAATATGTGATGGTGATTGAGAAATGGAAATATTAGCCAATGTCATTTCATTTCTATGGTCAATGTCATGTCAATGTCATCTGTCTACTGACTGTCTCTGTCACTCTGTGGCACAAATTTAAGTAGTGATTAAATTAATCAGACGGATATCTCTCATACATTGGTTTTGTACTTTAGAGATTACAGCAAAATAGAACATGACAGTTAGTTTTTTTTACAAAAAAATTTATACGAGGCATATGGATTGTAGGCAAAGGTACGAAAAAATCAAGAGCTTGATAAATCCCTACAGCTCCGCGTATTCAATTTTAATTATTTATTTAGGAAATATCACCGAATTAAAATACAGCAGTTTTATTTGTTAAATGATTTATTTTTTAATGTTTTCTTAAATTTTTCAAATGAGTTTTTTTGCACTGGTAGTATAAATTGCTTTTCTAACCTAAATCAATATTGATAGATAATATTGGTTGTGTCGATGAGGAACTCTTCACCAAAATTATTTAGGCATAAGCAGCTCAAGAACGTTAAAACTCCGTGAGGCATCTTTGGTTCTTAGCTGAAAACCTTTACGCTCTTGTAGGTCTCCAGGTTACAATAGTTGACACTTCGAAAGGAGAATAGTAGTAAAATCGTAGAGAGATGTAACTCTTTCGTGTTTTCAGCAGCCACAAGTTTTGCTGAAAATCTGGATGTGTTCTTCACCTGTAAAACAGTAAAAATAATACTTGTAACATTCAATAAAAACATAACTTGATTGCAAACATAACATAAGGAACTAATGCCAATACTATAAAAAGAAGCTTCAGTCATCGATTAAGTATTTCTCTTTTTTTTACTGACCCAGGATACGTCGTGTAATCAAACGAGATTGAGTCTGCCTTCAATCTGTTTTGTAGATATCAACAAAATCTTCCCAAGTTGATATTTTGCCATCAGATAACAGTAGGTGATTATTGGGCATTCTGGCTCACTTTCAATCAACCAAAATCGATTGGGCATTCTAGCTCACTTTCAAATGACGAAAACAGATTGGGCATTCTGGCTCACTTTTCACTCGCTTCACTCGTTCGCTCGCTGCGCTCGCACAGTGAGCCAGAAAGCCCAATCTGTTTTCGTCATTTGAAAGTGAGCTAGAATGCCCAATCGATTTTGATTGTTTGAAAGTGAGCTAGAATGCCCAATCGGTTTTCGCTGTTTGAAAGTGAGCCAGAATGCCCAATCGGTTTTAGACGTTTGAAAGTGAGCTAGAATGCCCAATCGGTTTTCGCTGTTTGAAAGTGAGCCAGAATGCCCAATCGGTTTCCGACGTTTGTTTGTATTAAAATAATCGCATGACTTAGAACATCTTGACAAAAGCGACTCACGTCCAATAACGATTGCAAACATCGTCGATTAAAACCTGTTGTATGTTTCGAACGGAACGCGTTTGAGTGCGCGTTGGGTTACGTACCGACGATTACCAAGCTATGTTCGCCGTCCGACGCGCGGTTGGAGTCGAGGCGCGAGTCGCCCCTGTGTAGCGCTCTGAACGCGATTATGTTTGTGTATGCGACGTATAACGAGCTAATCGAAATTAGGTTATGTAATATAAAATTAATAAAATAATAAACTCACATGTACGAGAATCTATGTTGCGTGCACTTTGTTCTGATCACACTTTACTCACATTTATATATACATTACGAAATCTGATTTAAGGCTAACAGAGAGATATTTTAGGTTTTAACATTTTTAAGCTTCCAGCACCTAGAAACATTATTCCATCATGAGACAATTACTATTTGTAGGTACCATCCTGTCACCGCTTGTTCAAGGAATTGTTCAAGCCCGATTGGTCGTGCAGTTCGTTATAAAGAATTTCCTAAACTAACAGCACCAAGAACCTTATTCCTTCACAAGACAATTATAATCAATTATCTTGTCGCCGTTTGCTCAAGGAATTGTTCAAGCCCGATTGGTCGTACCGTTAGCAAGGACTTCCTAAAGTCACAGCACCAAGAACCTCATTCCTTCACAAGACAATACATACATTTAACTATCTCATTAGCATCTGCTTAAGGAATTTGTTCCCAGCCCGTTTGGTCGTACCGTTAGCCCAAAGTTAAAGCCAAACATCTCAAGTAATTATTTTTACCTTGAACCAGCTTTCTGTATCTGAGTTACAATTTCCATAAATAACACAACAATAAACGTGGCTCCTCACCGCGTTGCAATTTACAATAATAATTACAAAATAAAAGAGTCAATGCAAACATGCTACCAATTAATTAATAAAGGGTTCTGTATATCGAAATCATTTCTCAATGTCACATTACTCGAATGTTTTATGTATTTTTACTTAGTTAGGCCCTAGACTTGATGAGTATGGCGAAAAACACATATATGGTAAAATAATTGAGTTTTGCGGACTACAATACTTTGCGCTCTATAAGCTCTCTTCTATTCATCCTGGTTGATTACATTTAATATTTCAAGTTTATTAACTAACGCGCAGGTATATCTGCATTTTATCTCTATCACATACATGTACGTAACTCCGCAAATACCAAAGAACACAAAATTTATGTCTCCGTTCAAAAGTTCATTATAAATGAACTAACATTCTTACATCTTATAAATAAAATCGTAAACATCGCGTGTCTGTACATTGAAGATATTTGCAAAAAAAAAAAATTGGGGGGTCTAAGGATAAGCAACAGAACACATTTCGATCATTTTTGAAATTTTTGTCTGTTTGTCTGTTTGTCTGTTTGTCTGTTTGTCTGTGAGTTTGTGCACGCATCACTTAAAAACTACTGATCGGACTTTGATGGACTTTTCACAGAAACATGGGGCTTAATTTGGTGTAACATATAGGCTTTATTTCATTGCAATCGGTGCAGTCATTCAAAAGTTATGCGAATTTATAGTTTCCGAAAACTGAGTGTAGGGTGTAAATGCTCGATTGAATTCGTGAGCGGTAGCGGGAGCGGGTATCGTATCAATGTAATGTGAGATTTTGAAAACTATAAATTCGCATAACTTTTGACTGAGTTAGTTGATTACGATGAAAAATCTGGAGCTGGAGCTGGATCTAGATCTAGAGCTGTATCTGGAGCTGGATCTGGAGCCGGAACTTTAGCTAGACCTGGACCCGGACCCGGACCCGGACCCGGACCTGGACCTGGACCTGGACCTGGACCTGGACCTGGACCTGGACCTGGACCTGGACCTGGACCTGGACCTGGACCTGGACCTAGAACTGGACCTGGACCTGGACCTGGACCTGGACCTGGACCTGGACCTGGAACTGGACCTGGACCTGGACCTGGACCTGGACCTGGACCTGGACCTGGACCTGGACCTGGACCTGGACCTGGACCTGGACCTGGACCTGGACCTGGACCTGGACCTGGACCTGGACCTGGACCTGGACCTGGACCTGGACCTGGACCTGGACCTGGACCTGGACCTGGACCTGGACCTGGACCTGGACCTGGACCTGGACCTGGACCTGGACCTGGACCTGGACCTGGACCTGGACCTGGACCTGGACCTGGACCTGGACCTGGACCTGGACCTGGACCTGGACCTGGACCTGGACCTGGACCTGGACCTGGACCTGGACCTGGACCTGGACCTGGACCTGGACCTGGACCTGGACCTGGACCTGGACCTGGACCTGGACCTGGACCTGGACCTGGACCTGGACCTGGACCTGGACCTGGACCTGGACCTGGACCTGGACCTGGACCTGGACCTGGACCTGGACCTGGACCTGGACCTGGACCTGGACCTGGACCTGGACCTGGACCTGGACCTGGACCTGGACCTGGACCTGGACCTGGACCTGGACCTGGACCTGGACCTGGACCTGGACCTGGACCTGGACCTGGACCTGGACCTGGACCTGGACCTGGATTTATAGTCTGAGTGGAAGTGGGATAGGGAGCCGAAGTGGGAATGGGAGCGGATCCTGTAGTCCACGCGAGCGGAGCCGCGGGCACAGCTAGTTGATTCATAAATGTGAAACAAAACAATGTCGACTTAGCCTAGAGTTCTCAATGTCCCAAAAGGTTGAAATAAATCAGTATGAGTATTGAAGAATTGTATAAGGGTTTTACAAATTATGTAGCGATCCCTAATACTTACATATTACGTTACGAGCATTATGTTATGTTCTTGTGTTACTTGAGTACCGAGCGCGCACAGAGCGCTTATCAAAGCAAAAGAATGTCGACGTACAGTCAAAGAAAAAACAGGAGAATACGTAATGGTATTAGTTATAATATTTCAATAGCAGGTAGGCACTATAATTTAATCGATTTTGTTTAATTGACTTTTTAAAATAGTTTCGAAAACACCCAATTCGCTGATTTATGATTTCCGGTATCATCATGATGTTTTATGTTTTTTTATTAAAGTGTTTGTTATAATACATGGTCCTAATCGCGATTATTACTAAGTATGCAATATGTTATTATTATTATTATTATTCGAGTTGGGGCTATTTCAAGATCTCAGTTTAGACCTTGTATCACTGCGACCATTTCTGGTCTATTGTGATCGCCACCATACTATAGTTCCGTGTTAAGCCTTGCAGCAGTTAGAAACTGCACTATGCTTTTAGCACTGAGTTGTTTTACTTCGTCAGGGTGAAGCAAGTAGTTACCTAGGTATGTATTTCTTTTACGCATCAGTGGTCCACACTCGCACAGGAGGTGCATGGGGGTTTCCTCTGCTTCCTCACAGAGCCTGCACTCTCCTGTGGTTCGGAGCTTGAGGTTGAACATGTGTTTGTTCAGGCCACAATGTCCTGTGAGAGCTCTCACTACTATGCGTAAGTTGTTCCTGCTAAGCGCTAGCGCTTCTTGAGCAGACTTACGATTGTAAGCCTTTATTAGTGCTTTGGAGTGGTTCAACCCTGGCGTGCAATTCCAGTGATTGATGGATTGCTCTAGGCAAAGGTTTCTGAGCGTTAGGCGTGCCAGGCTTGTTGGAACGCCACAACATGGTTCTGGACCGCATAGCGTTCCTCTGGCTCCCGCCTTTGCAAGTTCGTCGGCATTTTCATTGCCCTCGATTCCTGCGTGCCCCGGAACCCAGCGCAGAATCACCCTGTTCTTTTCGCCCAGGGAATTCAATACTGTCACGCAGTTCTGCACCAACTTAGAGTTTATTGTCTCCGAAGCTAGTGCCATGAGAGCTGCTTGACTATCCGAATGGATATATATGTGATGGTTGACGTAGTTCTTACGGAGGTTTATATCCGCACATTCAATAATGGCGTATACCTCCGCTTGGAAAATGGAGGCGTGTTGCCCCAAAGTTACACTTCTTCCGAAGTTTGGGCGCTCTCCGTAGACTCCACATCCTACGTCATGGCCTGACTTGGACCCATCGGTAAACCATTTCAGGCTACCGGCCTCCCAGTGAATTTGGCTGTTCAACCATTCATCTCTGGACGGCAGTTCCACTCTAAAAAGTTTTTCAAACTTGAACAGTGGAAGCATGGTATCCGATACCATGTTTAGGATTGGAATTTCTAATACCGAGTCTAGGACAGAACTCAGCGTCTTAGAAATCCAGTTTGCCTTCTCTAGGGCAGATAGTCTGTACATGCTGGATCTCGCGACCTGTTCAACATGCAGATGAAGAGGCGGTATATTCAGCAGTGCATTTAGAGCTGCTCCAGGTGAGGAGGACATTGCCCCAGTGGTAATGAGGCAGGCAGTCCTTTGTAGGCTGCTTAGTTTGTTGATTACAGTTATCTGGTTGGCTTTGTTACTCCAGACCACAGAGGCGTATGTAATTATCGGCCTCACAATGGCTGTGTAGAGCCAGTGGGATATCTTGGGGTTAAGACCCCACTGTTTCCCTGCCAGTCTGTAGCTTATACCTAAGGCAATTTTGGCCTTTTGTGTAATGTTGTCTATATGGCTGTTCCAAGTTAGTCTCTGGTCGAGTGTGACTCCCAGATACTTTACTTCCTTGGAAAATGGTATTTGTCTGCCATTTAGACTTGGCATGGTCAGTCCTTTCAACTGCCGTTTGTTAGTAAATGGCACAAGGACGGTTTTATCAGCATTTACTGATAATTCGTTCTCTTTGCACCAGTTGCTTATTATGTTTATTGCTCTTTGCATAAGGTACGAAATTGTACTTTGACAGAAACCTCGGACAATGATCACCAGGTCATCTGCGTAGCCTTGGGTGTCTATCCTTGTTTCTGCCATCTTATGCAGGAGTTGATCTACAGCAAGAGTCCATAGTAGGGGCGAAAGAACGCCTCCCTGTGGACAGCCTCTTGTTGTATTGACTTCAAGGTTCGTCCCATGGAGCGATACCTTGGCAGTACGGTTTGAGAGCATCGCTTTTACCCATCTAGTTGTGGTAGAGTCAACTTTTTTCGCCTCTAATCCCTTAACTAGCGTTTCAGTTGGGGTGTTGTCGAAAGCGCCCTCAATGTCTAGAAATGCGCATAGTGCAATTTGTTTGTCTTCCAATGCCTTTTCTACTCTGTCTACTAAGTAGAGCAGAGCAGTTTCTGTAGATTTTCCTCTACGGTAGGCATGTTGGTTACAACTGATAGGGTTGTCGGTTAAGACCTCTTCCCTTATGTACCTATCCAGTACCTTCTCCAGTGCTTTGAGCATAAAGGATGTGAGGCTGATTGGTCTGAAGGACTTTGGCAAAGCGTAATCCTTTCGTCCAGCCTTAGGTATGAATAGTACTTTGACCTTGGTCCACTCTTCTGGAATATGTCCCCAGGCATAACTTGCCCTGAAGATTTTTACCAGATATGGGGTTAGAATGTCTATGCCGTTTTGCAACAGCACAGGCAGGATTCCGTCGTCCCCACAAGATTTGTAAGGTTTGAAGGATCTTACTGCCCATCTTACTTGGTTGGGCTTTATGATTCTAGCAGCCCTGCTCCAGTCCTCATTTCGAGGTCTGTGCGGAGAGGTATCTGATTTCCTAGAATTCACAGCGCCTGGGAAGTGGGTAGTTATTAGAAGCTCCAAAGTTTCCTTTTCATTGGTTGTGAAGGAACCGTTCGGTGTTTTCATAAGACCGATTTGGTTAGGTTTGTCTTTTGCGAGCAGTTTGTGTACTCTGGCTCCTTGAGGCGTTTTCACAATTTCCTCGCAGAACTTTTTCCACGATGCTCTCTTGGCTCTCCTAATCTCTTTGTTATATTCAGTTAAGGCTTTTTTATAGGCCTCCCAATTGAGAGTCTGTTTAGCCTTGTTGAATAGTTTCCGGGTTTCTTGTCTGAGCTTATTTAGCTTCGAGTTCCACCACGGAACTTTTCTTTTGGAGGTCTTTGTCATGAGTGGGCAACTTTCCTCGTAGGCTTTTATGATGCCTTCCTTGGTAATTGCCACAGCAAATTCTAGACTCTCGCACGTTTTAATACTTTTAGGAAAGATTTCAAGGTTCCGCCTTAGTTTGTCACGGTATACATCCCAGGCGGTGGCCTTCGGATTCCTATATGTAATGGGATGACAAGCTATGGAAGCTATGATTTCAAAAGAAATATGTCTGTGGTCAGACATTGAGGTGTCATCCCTAACATGCCAGTTGTTAATGTGCCTGGCTAGATTTTTAGTAGCAAAGGATATGTCTAAAACTTCTTGTCTAGCACATGTTACAAAGGTCGGTACACATCCTTTATTTAGTAAATGAAGACAGTTGGTCAGAAGGAAATCATTAAGTAACTCACCCCTGTTGTTGATGTTTGAGCTCCCCCACGCTATGTGGTGAGCATTAGCATCACAGCCTACCAGAAGCTCTGCGTTGTGGGTTTGAGCGTACTTCACCACGCTCGCCAGTTCTTCTGTAGGGTCTTTTCTCTCTCCGGATAGATAGGCCGAGCATATAATTACTCTTGACCCTCTCCATCCTTTGAGATTTATGTAGGCTGCAACCAGGTCGTCGGTGCATAACTCTGGAACAGGCAGAAAGTTAATAGTCTTATTAAAGACAATACATGCTCTAGGGTTTTTGCCACCAGAGTACGATAGAATCTTACCCGCAGCGCTAAGTCCCCGAATGGTTGAGCGATTTACCCAGGGTTCCTGAATAAGGGCGAGGTCTGCTTCTCCTTTAAGTAAGCAACGCTCCGCCACTGCACTGGCAGCAATGGCGTGATGGAGGTTGATTTGGAGAACCCTCGCCGAATCCCCTGGGGTCGCCATTAGTGGTCTTTAGGGGCGGCGGGGCCAGGCATAGGCTTTCCCTTCCCCAAGGGTGGACGAGGTCGTCCACGTTCGGATTGGGGTGTGCCTTGTGCCTTGCCACGTTTCTTCCCTCTACCTCTACCTCTGGGTGCACCTCTGCTATTCCCGCCAGATGTTGTAGGAAGAGGCCGATTTGTCGGTCCTCTTTCCTGCTGGGTGTGTGCAGGTGTTTGCTCCCCTTGGGTAGAGGTGGACGGAGTTGCTTGAGGCACTGACAGCTCTGCTGGCCCACCCCTGATCTTGAAAGTAATTTTTCCAAAACCAAGGGCGGCCCTGCAGTCGGCTCGCCGAAGCGTCTCAACAGAGGGCTCATCGATTGAGAAGGTCACAATGCGACCATTCTTTTCGTCCCTGCTGTGTAGAACCCTCCAGTGTTCCGGGTACAGGCCTTCGTTCTGATTCGTCAGCAGACTTATGGCGACCTCTATACTAGTCGCCTCGCTGCTGGGAATGAACGTAGTACAAACCCATGGCTTAGGTAGTTCACTTTCAGTCATGACTGAAAGCTTCGCCTCGGGCCACGGTTTGAGGTTTGGGGTCTCTCGCACAAGCCATTCCCGGCTCATCTGATTTTCACACGTAATCAGTACCCAGCCTGGCTTGTGCGAGAAACCCAAGAATTTAGGACCGGTCCCTCTGTCAGCGATTTTGGTAATCGCTGTCAGCAGTGAGCGGCGCACTAACTGCATCTGGTCCTCTCCCATCGGGCTTTCATTTCGAATACCCACACGAGAGGAACCAGCCACCTCGCTGAAGTTTGGCTTGATGCCTCCTTCAGGGTGGACTTTTGGAGCCTTTTTAGTATGCTCCTTAGGTGACTCCTCCTCTGACCGATTGCGTTTGATCGCCCTCTGGTCAGCAGGTTTAGGCAGGCACGGCGGGAGCAGACTCCTGATTTCGCTCCAAGGCTTTTGGCATGCCTCGAAGGCCTTTTCGGCACTTACGTTCGCAGCCCTAAGCTTCTTGAAGCGTTTGCGAGCAGCACCAGACAATCTTGCATTGTGCTTCTCCTTGCTCTTCTCGTTGTCGTGGTCCGTCACCATGGGCGTATTAGAGTCGTTTTCGTCTCTATTCGCACCTAGGCTCGTCCCTGCAACAGCCGAGATATGTTCAGGCAAAGGGTGGACCTGAGGCCCACTCCTTGGCTCTGAAATGTTTCCTTCTAGGACGTTGTCGTCCTGGTCGGAGTTTAAAAGAAATTCTTCAATTGTATTTTGGTCATCCATATTGGTCCCACGAGTAACACAGGAAAGGGTCGTCAAAAACCGACAGAGCCCGGTGTCGGCCAAAGGGCACTGAATACTAACTGATTGCCCAGGTGTCAGAAAGCCACCGTTCAAGACTGAACTCCCAACAGTCATGCAGCCATCGGCACGGTTTGGATTACACCTTGGCTTGGGGATGGTCTCTTCGCCTTCGACTAGCAAGATCCAGGATTTCTCCCAGAAGTTGCTAGTCGAAGCCCAGGATGCACCGGCACATAACCTTTCGTTCCACCGGAATATGGTTATTCCATCTGGATCAAAAGATCATTATGCACACGAGGAGGTGGACCATCAGCGCTCCCCAATGCAATATGTTAATAAATAACTTATTCATTACAATGATTCCCACGACTGTACTTGAAATGCTGAAACTTCATTTTACATTGCGCATGGTTACGACGTATTAGAGGTATGTACACATTGATTAAATTTAGTGTGACATTAAGTTCCAACAATTTAAATATTATATAATGTTATCTAATACTCCATTTTATATTTACAAAATTTCAGTAACGCGACCAATGATAGACGTACAAAGTTTATAATGTGCAATAATGATTGTACAGAGATCAATAGAATGGGTAAGTGCTAAAAACATAATGGATAAGCACCTATAAGAATAATTTAGGTGCTTAATTACCTATAACAGTCTGTTATCTTACGATAGAATTACATATTTATAAAATAGAATCATAATTCATAATAACTTTACAAAGTTAAAGAATCTAGTTAAACTAATTGTTGTGTACCTACTTTAAGTTGAGTACTCGCCCTAACATAGCCAAGTATTAAATGACGACCGTCACCTTTTGATATTGCCGCGAATCGTAGTTCACATACACCGCAATGTGTCACTTATTTACCTATGTTCCATACACAGTTTTATGCTGATCTGATTAAAATGTCAGGGGTATTAAACAATTCACAGAACTTTCATCAAAAATTAATCAATTAAACAAGCATAAACATTTATTACATGTGTGCAGTCACGTAAAAATGTTAGTACTTTTCCTAGTAGAAGTAGCATGTTCATGTACATAAATATGTAATAAAATTACTTGCAATGATACTCAGTCAATGTTGATTTTATTACAGAAGATGTATGTATGCATATTATTGGAAGCAGATACATTTTACGTTATTAAATGTATCAGATTTTATATCAAAAACGCACCACCTAATAAGCTTATTTTATTTCTTTACCCGAAGGTTTCTCGGAAGTGATCGCATTATAGCAATAATACCGCTTCCGTTTTACTTAGACACAAATAAATGTAATTTGGTTTCTTTACCTTCCTGTGCAATAATCACAATTGCATTTTAATTGTTTGTCCGAAGGTTTTTAGTCCCTGATAATTTTATTATCATTAAAGCGCTTTGAATATTGTTCAAATTTTTTATTGTCTTTTCTGATTCGGTACGTGGTTGTCGTTAGTTCGTTTCCGCGCATCGTCAGTGTCCAGTGCCCCCGCTACCCCTCCCCGCCGTCTTCAGTTCTACCAGCGTGCGCATCTTCGTGAAAACAATAATGTTCGTAAGTTTGGATTATTATTCATTTTTAAATAAATAAAGTTTTTCAACATTATATACCTATCTAGTCGCAAACTATCATTTCCCTGTACTAAACAAGAATTTCACAAATATTTTACTCATCAGTTAAGTTTTAATGATGTTTTATTCGAAATAACAGTAAGGGTTTATTTTATTTGCAGGTCTGAATCCGAGTATTACAGTAAGAGGAGCGTGGAAGAAGCCAGTAAAAGAAAATCGTGCGCGTTTGATTCGGATGACGACGGTGACGTAAGGTTAGTTGTAGTACTTACCAAATATTTTATTTTTTATTCAATCAGAGACGCTATATGTAACAAATAATGGAGTCGTCCACTTCGGTCTCGTACTTACAGTGATTGTATATTGAAATCATAATTATAAAACCTACCCTATTCATTCACTATAAAATAGTTAAGAACTTTATCCAAAATCACAGACACACGCGGAGAGAGACTTTGTTTTACGCTATTATTATTAGATTAACGTTGTATTATTATTATTATTTCAGGTCTGTGCCATCGACTGCCGCGCCCGCCAAGCCGAAGACTAAAAAGCTGAGAACGAAGCAGGTTCCATCGTCATCGGCTGTGAGCAAAAAAGGAAGCCGCGAGTGGTCCCTGCTGTCTGACGACAGTGAGGACGAAGAGGAAGCTCGGCGCGCGGCCTCCAAGCGGCCGCCGCTCACGTCTGCTCTGACGCGGCGCGTAGCCGACGGCGTGCTGCGTCGCACCGCCCTGCTGGCCGGCGACCAGTTCGTGGAGCTGAGAGTGTACGACACGCGAGACATCCTGCGCGTCGACCCGAAGGACAGGTGGGAAAAAGCTGCAATAACTCTTAAGTATCAAGTTGGTTCGGGAGCTGATGAGCTAATTTTTTTGAAGAAATTCATTAATGCGGCAAAAACTAGGTTCAAGGAAGACGGGCAGTTCTTTTCTAATAAGAAAAAATAATTTAATTTGTATATTTTTTATTAAAATAACTTTGTGGTTTTTATATTAAATATATTAAAAACTTTCAACTGCATACAATTTAATTAATTAACCTAGGTAGGTACTAATACAAACCAGAAATCGGTCACATATTTTATATTCTCTATTTCTTTTTAAATTTTCAATTACATAAACAAGTTAGGCCTTTTAGCCTCTAGACCATCGAAGTAAAGTGTTAAAATTAATGTTTTCATCCTAGAACAAAAATATCTCAACCATGGCAGGCAGAAACATTTTCTGTACTGTTTGTGATCTAACCATCAAAAGTAAAGCCTTTTCGGGTCACCTCCGAAGTCGTTTACATAAAGATAATAACTCGATCGAAATAAGTCCAAATGTTGAAAAACTTTGTTCAGCATTTAGAAACCGAATTGCTAGTTTTAGGGTACGGGAACGCGGACGGCAGTCGGGGCCGAGACGTGGGGGTAGTGAGGCGGACTGCGACAGCGATTGTGGGAGCGAGAGCGAGCGTTCGGCTGCCCCCGCGCCCGGCGAGTTCTTGAGGCGCGTGCGCCGCCCCGTGCGGCAGTTGATCGCTGCGAAGATAGCTCAGCACAATAATATAAAAGCAAACTTTGAACTTTTTGCAGAGTTCTCGCTGCCGAAAAATGATATGGTTGAAATTAAATCTTTCGCAACGGAAAATATTTGTATACATAAACATTATGAGTTTAATGATATGTTTGCGAAGGTCATTGAAATAATATCTAATAAAGTTGATGGATTTCAAGAGAGAGACAGTGGGTGGTCCTTTTTAAGGACTTTGTACCTGGAGGTAAATATTAACAAATATTCACCTCTACGAGCTTCTAGCTATATTGAGTTACCAAAATATTTAAAAATGAAGAAAGCATGCATTAACATAAAAAACAATGATAATTTTTGTTTTGTATGGTGTATAATGGCATCCCTATTCCCAGCTAAAACTAATGCGGACCGAATCAGCTCGTACCCAAACTTTGAAAAAGTACTAAATTTGAACAATATGTCGTTTCCAGTAAATTTTCAAGATATAAAAATATTTGAAAAGAATAATCGTAACATCAGCGTTAATATCTATGGTCTAAATAAAAGATTCAATATAATCGGACCATTATACAAAACTCAGATGCGGAAGAAACATCATGTCAATCTATTATTTTTGGAGAATGGCCCTCGCACACATTATTGCTTAATTAAAGACTTATCTCGATTGATAAGACCTCAATTAACGAAACATCATGGTAAAATATATTTTTGCGATGAATGTATGTTATTTTTCAACAGCGAAAACAAATTAGCCCATCACGTTTGCGGTGGTGTGGCTACTATTTTACCTGAGAAGGGTTCTTTCATACAATTTAGGAACTATGATAGGATGCAAGACATGCCTTTTGTTATTTACGCTGACTTCGAGTCTTTTCTAGAGACTTGTAAATCAGATCTTGAAACGAGTAGTTCAAGATTGACAAAAAGTTTACAAAGGCATGTGCCTGCCGCGTTTGGATATTATATTGTATGTTCGTATAATCCTTCGCTTAATAAGTTTGTGTGTTATCGTGGAAAAGATTGCGTTACAAAATTTCTTGAATATATTCAGAACGATGTCTCTAATATATTTAAAACACTTAACGATCCCGTTGCGATGAGTTTTACAGAAGAAGACTCAAAAAACTTTACAAATTCGCGAGATTGTTGCATTTGTTCAAAGTTATTGTTTGATGATAGAGTTAAAGACCACTGCCATCTCACCGGTAAATATCGCGGAGCTGCGCATTCTTACTGCAATATTCGGTTCAAATTACCGAAGTTTGTTCCGGTATTTTTTCATAATTTGTCAGGATACGACTCTCATTTATTCATATGTCAATTAGGAGAAATGCTAGGTCAGTTAAAAGTCATAGCTAAAACTAAAGAAAACTACATTTCGTTCACAAAATTTTTTCCAATCGGGAAGGATCAATACGCTGCCGTTCGCTTTGTGGACTCTTTCAAATTTCTTGGCACTAGTTTAGAAAAATTAGTAGAAAATCTGCATAAAGAAGATTTCATTCATTTATCGCGATTCTTCGTTAACCAACCCCATTTTGATTTATTAAGAAGAAAAGGTGTATATCCGTATGACTATATGAAGAACTGGGAGTCATATGACCAAGAGTGTTTACCGCAGCGAGAGGAGTTTTTTAATATTTTAACCAATCAATCAATTTCTGATACGGATTATGATCATGCACTTCAAATTTGGAGAGCATTTAATATAAAATCTTTAGGAGAGTACACAGACTTATATCTTAAATCTGACGTTATTTTGCTTGCAGATGTGTTCGAAAATTTTAGACGCACATGCAGAATTAATTATAAATTAGACCCTGCTTTCTACATAACTGCCCCAAGCTTAAGCTTTGACGCAATGTTACTTAAGACTAGAGTCCAGTTAGAACTTATCGACGATTTAGAAATTATTAGAATTATTCAAAACGGTATTCGCGGTGGGGTATGCTTGTGTTCTACTAGATACGCGGCATCAAATAATAAATATTCTCTTAACTACGATCCAAGTAAAACAGATAATTATTTAATCTATATGGACTGTAATAATCTATATGGTTACGCAATGTGTGCATATTTGCCACACTCAGATTTTAAATTACTAAATAATGTAGAAAAAACCAGTCTTAATATATGTCAAATTGCAGATGACAGTGATTATGGTTATATCTTAGAAGTTGACCTTGAATACCCCGATGAACTCCATAACTTACATAATGATCTTCCATTTTGCCCACAAAAATATATACCTCCAGGTTCTAAAACACCGAAATTGGTTCCAAATTTATTCGATAAATATCACTACGTTATACATTACGTACATTTAAAAACATGTTTAAAACATGGACTTAAATTAAAAGCAATACATCGGGTTATACAATTCCGACAAAGTCCCTTTTTAAAACAGTATATAGATTTGAACACATCATTAAGGCAAAATGCAAAATCTACATTTGAGCAAGACTTTTTTAAGTTACTGAATAACAGCATATTTGGGAAAACGTTAGAGAATTCCGAAAATAGGTTGGATGTCAAATTAGTTAATCAATGGTGTGACGAAAGAAATAAGACCAAGAAATATTACACTGCTGACCAATTAATTGCGAAACCAAATTTTCATAGCTTAACTGTATTTACTGAAAACTTTGTGGCAGTTCAGATGAAACCAGAAAAGGTAATTCTAGATAAACCTATATACATAGGATTTACTGTATTAGAATTATCCAAGAGTCATATGTACAACTTTCATTATACGGTTATGAAACCTTTTTATGGTCCAAAAATCAAACTGTGCTACATGGATACTGACAGTTATTTGTATTCAATAGAAACAGAGAATTTTTATAAAGATTTAAAGAGAAATTTTATACAATATTTCGATACAAGTAACTATCCTGAAAATAACAAGTATAAAATAAAATGTATAAATAAGAAAATACCTGGTTTGTTCAAAGACGAATTAGGAGGGCAGCATATTTTGGAATTTGTAGGACTGCGTTCTAAACTATATTGCATAAAGACAGAACAGAGAGAAATTAAAAAAGCAAAGGGAGTTAAGAAGTACGTCGCAAATGACTTACATTTTAAAGATTATAATAAAGTGTTGAAGGAAAATGAAGTAATACGTAAAAAAAACGTTCTTTTCAAGTCCCTTAAGCATCAAGTTTTTACTCAAGAAATAAATAAAATCGCTCTGTCTTCTAATGATGATAAACGTAGAATATTAGAAGATAATATTACTACATACGCTTGGGGTCACTGTTCATTCTTTTAATTGGGTGCCTCAGAAACTGTTCACTTTTTCTGATTACTCTAGTAATGGCTGAAAGTTATCTATACAACGTTATAATTTCAAAACATACATATTTACATTCAAATGGTGTTAAGATAACCACCGGTTTATGGGCTTTAGACAATTTTGCACCACAAGTTCACATAGTTTGTGAAAATAGTGATATATTTTTTACATTAGAAGAATGGGGGCATATATATGAAGAATTTGAGTTATTTGGTAAATATGTGACCAACCATGACCGCTTTTATCAACTTTTTTTATACCAGCTAATGTTTTGTGATAAACGTTGTTCTATAAATATGTTGTACCTAGTGTGTGAAGCAATTAATATTTTTGCGCATTGTATACACGTAAGATTAAGAAATTTGACTGAAAACGATTATATTGAAGCTACAATGTTTGTTAGAAATATCGATAAAATTTTAAAAAATAGATTTCTTTCATCACTAGATGATATCTTATTAGTTTTAAACTGTAACAAATGTGTTAATTCTATAATTGAACAAGAAATATCTGTTCTGGGTTGCGATTATTTCATAAGATACTTATATAAATAGGAGTATAACCTGTATTATATTAGGTTAACCAAAATGTATGAGTTACCTACTTTTTTTAAATAAATTGTATTAATTATAATTTTTGTTGTTGTTATTATTTTAAATTGCATCTTCATTGTTTATATCTTAATTATGTTTCCCTTGTTTTGAGATACCGAGATAGATACAATTACGCACTTATAGGTAGATACATTTTATTTCGGCTTCTTTCAGAGGAAGCGTTACCTACATAATTTACCTATATATTACATACAATTAATATTGTTATTTATGTAGCTGAGACTGCTGATTCAGTACATTATTTTTCAAGTTTGATCATGTCTGTTGTCTTTAGCTTTGCGCCTGCGGTGTAACTCGAGCCGCGTCGCGCACACGATGTTTTTCATACAAGACTCAACTAGAAATATTGACTATAACCATCATTCGCTACCAGTCCTTCGTCGCGTCTTCTCAATTCTCTTGCTTTTAATTAATCAATTCAAGTATCCTATTTCATATCATAATGTTACGAAATCAGCAGCTACAAAACGCTAAAACCAGTTACATCGCGGTACATGACAGAGGAATACCGAAATATGTAGTTAAAATTGAAGTGTATAGTGCAGATGAAACTGAAACTGAAATCGTTATGAGGTCACAAGCCAGGACGCAATATGTGGTATATGAAGAAGGTGATAGCGTCCTATATAAAATAAGACGAATTCTGTACCAGATAAGCGCGCAACTTGGAGAACGAGCCGAAAAGTGCAAGGTACTTATTTTTTTTGTTATTTAATAGTGTTGGTTATGGATTGATTCTATACGGTTATGGTTCTAAACTAATTTTATTCTTATTAACTTTCAGAATCCATAATGTGGAACACAATTACGAATACGACTGCTGTCAGAAGTCAAGGCTACCTAACTACCTATTTTATGTTTAAGATTGTATAGCTTAAGATTAGATATTTGAATAAAAATAACACCTACTTTGTAATCTATTTACATGTAATAATTTACTTGCTTGTTTCAATTATTTAATAAATTACTTGTTTGTACCACGTTATACTGTAAATAAATAATTAAGGGCTGAATTCTACATCTTAGACTTACTTTGACATAATAAAGAGCGTCATATCTGTCTATTTTAGATAGGTTATTAATCCTTATATCTATTTGTCAATATTTTCTTTGTATAAAATACAATGCTTAATTAAAATGGTGTCTACATAGTTTTTTTGTCGATAATAAAATAAAAGAGAAGTTATTATTATTATTTTATTTACATGTATCCAAAACACAATACAAAGCTGGCAATATACTATGAAACAATAATAATTGATAAATAATTGATCTTAGCGATTAATTAAATTAAGTACCTATATTATTTTCATAACACCACTTTTTTATGGTAATTGCGTTTTTTAATGCGCAATATTTTTTATGAGATAAACAGTTATAAGTATTATTTATACAAAATGTGTTATATAAAATTACGAAACTGGGACAACCTTTTACGCCAACATCAATAACATTACAGTCACTACATAATTCTCTCATCCATTTTACTTTTTCCTGACCCTTTACGATTATGATCTTATTTTTTAACAATGGTAAAATAATAGATCTTTTAAATTCGCGATAGTCAATAAAGCCTTCTCTCCAAAGTATACCCCTGTTTCTTTCTAGCCACACGACCTGTTTTTTCTCCTCTGTTGTTAAATACGAAAAAGCGTAAGGAGGTTTGACTAAAAAGGTCTGAGAATATTCTTTTGTCACCAGGGCTAGTTCTTTAATAATAAACACATTATTGTAATCTTTGAAACCTTGTATATCCACGAATATGAAATTGTTACTCATGATATTTTCTTTACTGTACTAGTCAATGGTTTATATTCAACAATGGACTCATTAATAATTAGACAGAAAGCGGTGGTGTTGTTCGGAATGTCTGAAACACACTCAATTTCCACTTTAACATCTATGGGTCCCCCAGGTTTAACGCTATCTACTTGTCGACTACAATCAATTAGCCACAATGGCGCTTTATTTTTAAAATTTTCAAAGTTTAATAAAGGGTCTGGTCGACGTCCGTAATACGACTGCTGAAATTTTGCGTGATGTTCGTATAATAAAGAGTAATTGTTGTTGGCAAAATCAACGTTTAGGTTTTCATACGGGCAGTAAGTTGAATTCAGAAACACTTTAACGTTACGTAAATGACAGTGGTCAAATTGAGACATATCTTTAGTTACTTGATTCTTACGATCAGTTTGTAAACCCAATATTACATATCGTGGTTTTTCCAACTGAGAAGACGTTTTAATTGACCAAGTATGCTTAGACGTCTGAGGAAGTAAAGGATACTCATATAGATCCCAGTTTCTAAACATTATAGTCAATGAACGATCTTTTTCTAAATGACGAAGTAGATTAATTCTTTCACGATCAGAAACTTTCACTTGGGGTACCCGCCAAACCAACTTAGAAATTTCAACATCATGAACATATTCATTCTCGCCTAATTTTATACAATTCAAATTAGAGTTGTTACGCAATAAAATAAGCTCATGTTTACAATTCATTATTATTTTATTAAAGTCTTCTGCAAACCCCAGAACTTTATTAAGAGGTATAGATACTGAGAAATTACCTCCGTGGTTTGTAGTACCATCAAGGTTCCAACCCCAACATTCTGAAATTTTCGATTCTGCCGCACCCATCGATAACAAACCTTTCATAGTTGTAGTAATACCAACATTTTTAATTTTATCTATTTCTATACCATTAAGTTCATAACGTATGTCTTGAAATAGAAACAATATTGGATTATTTGTGAAGTGAATTTGGTTAACTTTTGTTTTTGATTGTCGGTTGTAAACTTGCACATTTCCTTCTATGTAAATGGTACTGGCCGATGGCAATACGTACAAATCCTGTTGATTTATAGGTATTCGTATCTCATCATTATTTTTAAAACTGTTTACGTATGGTTTGTATGAATAGTACTCATAACTTTCAATTGAATTGTCATAAACTGGACCATCTGTTATATTTAGGATACTCATTTTAGCCCTATGAGTTTAAGGAAGTCCTTATTTTCTTTAGTTAACTTCTTTTTTGAATATGGTTTTTTTCTAAATTGTTTTGAAGGTGCTATTGCTTTAGGAGTACAATTCACACTGCTGCTTTTTACTACAGATGCAGAGTATTTATTATTAAAGTCAATCATTTTCTTCTTAAATGTAAATATAACTGAATTTCCTCGTTCCTTAAGTTAACTAAATTACCATTTACGTCTAATATTTTAATATTAATAGAACTTATGCTACTCTGGTTTACTGGAAAATAAATTATGTTTTTAGGTACTTCTATAATTCTATAACCAGGTGGAACATTAGGCGCGAATTCATGAATAATATGACTAGGTTTTCCGTTTACAAAAGATCCGCTAATGATGTCACATTCAACCCGGAGAACGGTTGTCGACAGAATGTTGACGGGAAAGCGAGATTCGTGTAATATATTCGCGGGAAGGGTTTCTGGTCCAAAACCTAATAATTGTCCTACGGAATCTTCTTTTTGAAAATGTATGACTTTCGAACAAAAGATAGTAGTTTTCAAAGTATTGTTATTACACCTTAATTCAAATGAACCATCCTTGATATTATCTTTTAAATAGTCTCTAATATCCTGAAGTTCGTAGGAGCCCTCTGGTATTTCTATCACCTCATTGTCACCATAGTATAGTTTATTATTTCTATCATCTACATTCGGTATAGAATTAAATGTAGAAAAATACAAAAGACCACATTCATAATCATTATCTAATTGTAAATTTGGCGAATAGTTTGTTGCTAAACTCGCCTTAGTATCCGATATAGACAGCGTGAAAGTCATTTTGGTAATGACAATAAGTACAAGAGATAAGTTCTTTTAAATGTTTATCCAAAAGTTTTTCAAATATTTTATACATAAATGTCCACAATTAACAGAATTAAAACTTTGATATATATTGTAATTGTAGTAAATATCATATTTATCCAAGTATCCGATTAACTCTAATGGCGGCTTTAAATCTCCAAAACTGTCAAAATACTCACAATAATTATTTAGTTTTACATAGGCTACCCAATGAGTACCTTCGTTTTTAGAGCTGTCTAAATTAATAACACCACATTCAATACGTTTAGGTTTTTTTGGTAACTGATTTCTCATATAAACACCTCTAAAATATGGAATACCATGTGCATGTTCTATAATATCCAAATTAGTAAGCGCGCGTCTAGGTAGCCTTTTCTTTAGTTTTTT
Organism: Esperia sulphurella; assembly: GCA_947086405.1. NCBI lineage: Eukaryota > Metazoa > Arthropoda > Insecta > Lepidoptera > Oecophoridae > Esperia > Esperia sulphurella. The sequence continues at coordinate 6,071,683 of OX352271.1, read as the reverse complement.
GCCGATCGTAAAAATAAACCATTGCCTTTTTTATACGGTTTGATGTACAAACCTTTACCCAAAGCAATGGATTCCATTACTTTGTTATGGCGTTCAGATTCTTGTAAATTTTTCTGTGCTGATTTATAATCATTTACTGTCTTCGCGATACCTGCTGCTCCTCCAGCTAATGTGCCCAAAGCTGACAACCCCGCAAATATAGGAATTAGAGGCAAAATTCCTCCTGTTTTAGGAATTGGTATGACGCGCGGTAATCGAAATCCATTATTTTTAGAGAATAGCTTCTTTGCAGCCAGATAGGCAAATTTAATTGCAGACTTATTATTTTTTGGTTTGTATTTTTTCAACTGACTATATATTTTAGAGACAACCTTTTTGAAGCCTTTGATACCTGCACCTGCTTTTAGTTTTGTTTTCATTACTTTACTTACTATCCAGGAAGATAATTTTTCACCTCTTCCTGCATCTTTTGACCTAAGTCTTCGATTTGCCATGTTCAATAGTTCTAAATCTGCTTTATGGCGATCTTCTAAATTAGTATAGTTGGAATATGCTATATCGTGTTGCATACAAGCGTTATCTAATTTATTAATTCCTCTATCGTTCCGTGATAATCTTTCTCGTAGTCGTGTACCGGGACCGCAGTAATTATACCCTGGTAAATGTAACTCAAAAGGTAAATTGTTTATTACACTATTAATAAGTCCTCCTCCATGCATTACAGGTATACTAATAAAAATATAATACGTATCAACTAATTATATAGATTTATACGATGGATGTTTTGTTAATCCAACTATTTTCACTTTCATTAAGGCCCAACCATTTTACAAATAGCTTATTACCTTTCTTTTTTAAAACTTTCTCAACTAAGTAAATATCAGGGTATTTTGTTTTTTGAAGTTCCTGTTCGTAAAAAGTACCTAAAATGATCTGTTTTCGTTGATCAACAATCTCATAAGTCGGTGGATTAGTCGAATTTACTTTTGACACGATAAATATTTCTGTTGACCAATTAGGGGTATATCCTTTTTGAAAAGTTCCTTTGTATTTGCTAATTCGCACATAATCTCCAACTTTGAATTTATTCCTTTTTACTGTAATATATTTTCTTGATTCCTTTATATTATTTAATATTAAAGATTCATTGTATTGATTCACGTCTTTTGGTTTATGTTTAGTAATTCGATGTACACAATTATTGTAAGAGTCAAGTATGTTACTCAACTGTTTACCAATCCATTTATAATTGCCAATGAAACTAAAATATTTATATAACTTGTTTTTCAAAGTTCTAATCAACCTTTCAACAATTGAAGCCTTTTTAGTGGAATATGTTGAATAATGGTTTATTTTGTATAACATCGTTAAGTTTCGAAAATCCTCATTATAAAATTCTTTACCTAAATCGGTTTGTAAATTTAATGGAATACGCCCATTCTTTTCAAGTACTTTTTTAAACGTGTTTGTTATTTCAGATTTAGTTTTCGTTTTAACAGGCAGTGCCCAAGCAAATTTTGAAAAGCAATCGATTATGACTAAGATGTACTTATAACCATTGTTGTCTTTTCCATAATTCTGCATATCAATTAAATCAGCTTGCCATAAATCATCGATACCTTTTAATACTACAGGACGTCTGTTAAAATTTTTTCGTGCTGCTTTGTGAATTTCGTCTACTACTTGTTGCTTACTCATTTTTGGTGACTTTTAATTTGCTGTTGGCAATGGCTTGATCTACTTCTCCTTTCATATAAAATTTTACTCTCATGAGATTAATTATATCCGTTTTTATTTTATGTAGTTCGTCTAATACATCATGTTTTGTGTAATAGTCATTCAGCAAATTATCGACATACTGCTTATTTACAGCATCATCGGAGGCTGATGGAGCCTTAACTCCTTTTAACCTTACTAAATGTAAATCAAATTCTCCGTTTTCTGACTTTAAGAGCTTGTGTGAATCCAATGATTCCGGTAAACGCAAACGTTTATGAACGTGGTGACCAAATTTATCTATATTCATTTCCTAGCGACTATCTCAACCAGCGGATAAATAAAGACTGTGAAAAACTTTCTAAATATCAGCATATATTTAATTAATGATATCACTTTCCCGCAACTCTTCGATAATAGATAGTATTTCATTGTCTAATCCTGTGTTTCCAGCATCTCGCGAAGCTATTAATAGTTTCAATCGATTAACTAATTCATTAGGATCATCCCAGTAAACATAATCTACATTCTGATTCAGCTTTTTTGTGAGTGGCAAACCAGATCCATGAGATATGCTTTCAGTGCTCACACAGTTTTTGGCCAACTTCATAAATAGAGGTCTAATTATTTGTGTATATTTTCGACCTTTATTACTTTTTATAGGCTTCATGGGATTATACTCACGGCGATGAGCATTTGTAGTCAATAATATAGTCTTATAATTTTGTTTATCATCTTCAGTTATTAATTCTAATTGCGGTGTTTTCTTAAACAATAATTCCATTAGCCCTGGAGTTTTTGCGAAAGTCTTACAACCAATAGAAATATTATGTTCAGTAACAAAAACACGTAACGTTCCCATCATGAGTTTTTCTCTCTCGTTTCTGACCCCAAAAGGAATGTTTTCTGAAGACATTCTTATGGGAGTAGTGTTGTCAGTCGATTTGAATGATAGACCGCTAGTATCAGGTTCCATATCACTATTGTCTTCATCTTTATCAGGTTCCAAATAGACGTAGTCGCTTTTTTCTTCATCTTCGTCATTAAAATAAACCTCGGATTTACGATTTTTCATAAAAACTGTATTGTTGAAGTCTTTACTGGATTGGTCGCTTTCGACATCATCACTAACATCGTAACTAGCCCGATGTTCCTTGCGTTTACTAAGAGGAGTGTAGCTGAGTCTTTGTTTCTTTATTTTTCTATGTGGTATTTCCATTTTTGTGTTTATAATTTGTTTCAGTGGCTCTGTTAATGGTTTAAAAACCGATTCCATTGCGAATTCGTTATTACTTTTAATGTCTCGCATCATCTTTAGTTTTCTTTTAACTGATTCAGCTGATTTTATTACTTGTTTTTTCAATGCTTGTTCATTATCCATGTTTATACCTTACCAGGCGAAGCCTTAAGTTGTAATGATGGTATAATAATAAATATAGTATTTTTAAATCATCAATGCAATTCTACAAATGTGTCAAATTTCATCCTGTAACATCCTTTACTCTTTTCACAGTCTTTGTTTATAACTAAGTAGCTATAGGGTACACTCCAAATCTTGGCACACATTTCTCGAAACGCTAACCAATTCATGTCTGTATTAACATGCTCTTCATAAACATGTCTCAAGTTCATATCGTCTTGTTTAAAAAGAATAATGAGATTAGCATTGTCCCGTATCAACTGCTTCGGGATTTTGCTATAGGTCTGGTTTAAGTAAAAACAATCTATATTCTTGTGTCTACCCATTGCAAAGTAATCTCTTATATGATTTTGGTTTTCACAAGCTACATCATCAAATATAATAATCGAATTAGAAGTTGCCTCATGAGGACTCAAAACCTCATCATTACCATGAAATTTTGTAAAAGTTACCTCTGGCACCTTTCTAAAAACTTTTTCTAAAAATACGTACTTAGGTTGAAAAAGTGTTTTAGAGTAAAGGTATACATTTCTATAATGTAGTCCATCTTTATGTAATAGTAGACCAATAATTAAATTCGTTTTACCGCAGTTGGAAGGTCCAGATATAATACAACGAATAGTATTCGGTAAAAGTTTGCCGTGACGTGAAATCTCTTTTGAATAACCCAAACAAATTTTTTCTAGTTGCAATGAATGCGGTTGTTTTACAAATTTCATTTTGTAATTAATAATAATTCAATGTTTGACATGCATGAGCCAAGGATCCCTGCAGAATGTAGACATATTTATTACATTAAGAGTTTTATACGTATCACGCTTAACCTTTTTCGTACAAAACGCTCGACGTCACCCGTTAGTCCGTTAAGCGGAGCGTATGATTCCAATCGCAATCGACGTCTTGCGATAATTTGATCTTGCGTTCTAATACAACCAACCGTCGAATGATTGGGAATTCCGGCACGCACGAAACAACGAAAACCGATTGAGCATTCTAGCTCACTTTCAAACGTCTAAAACCGATTGGGCATTCTGGCTCACTTTCAAACAGCGAAAACCGATTGGGCATTCTAGCTCACTTTCAAACAACCAAAATCGATTGGGCATTCTAGCTCACTTTAAACAGCGAAAACCGATTGGGCATTCTAGCTCACTGTGCGAGCGCAGCGAGCGAACGAGTGGAGCGAGTGAAAGTGAGCCAGAATGCCCAATAATCACCTACTGATAACATGTTAGTAGACAATTACGTAGGTACCAAAGAGAATATAAAAGGTTTTTTTTAATAATATGTTTTACGGCTCGGAATAATTTGTGCCACTGTTGCTGTTATACTACTCTGTCAAGAAAGTACCGGGAAAAGATCAATACACAAAATGTTAATATTCATCCAACTTTATTTCATCACCTTCAAAGTATGCTCCTTCAGAAGCGGCACACTTACGCCAACGAATAATCCAATCATCAAAACATTTTTGAAACGCTTTTTCCGGAATTGAGTACAGTTCTCGCCGCGAATTCTCCTTTATGTCTTCTATTGAATGGAAACGGGTGCCACGAAGTGGTAATTTGAGTTTAGGAAAAAGAAAAAAGTCGCATGGAGCCATATTTGGTGAATAAGGTAGTTGCTCAATGATGTTTGTAAAGTTTTTGTTCAAAAATTTATTCACAATGATGGCCTTGTGCGATGGCGCATTATCGTGGTGCAAAATCCACTACTTTTCTTTCCACAAATTTCTTTGGCCTTTTTCATCGAATTTGTTCCCTTAAACGCCACATAACGCTCAAATAATATTCTTTATTTATAGTCTCACCTTCCGGCAAAAACTCTGAGTGCACAACACCGCGATAGTCAAAGATAACAGTCATGACTTTGACTTTCGATCGACTTTGGCGCGATTTTTTCGGTTTCGGTTCAGTTGGAAGGCGCCACTCTGAAGCTTGTTGACTAGTTTGCATGTCAAACTCGTAAACCCACGTCTCGTCACCAGTAACAATGCGTTTCATGAATATTGGGTAGGAATTGACTCGTTCTAGCATGTCCTCAGCGACTCGTAAGCAATTGAGTTTTTGGAGAAAATTCGGGTCTTTTGGGACTAGGTCTTTTGGGACAAGCCGAGCGGCAACATGTTTCATACCTAAGTGATTATATAAAATGGTACGGATCGATTCGTAAGATACATAAAGTTCAACGGCTGTCTCTGTCAAAGTTGAATGAGGATTTTCAGTCACTGTTTCCTTTTGCGATGTTAACTTCAGTTGCAGACGTTGATGGCCTACCAGAGCGAGGCAAGTCTTCCATCACATCTCGACCGCTTTTGAACGCTTTGTACCACTCGTACGTGTTTTTGATATAGTCGACTCACCGTAACTGCCTTCTGTAACATTTTCAGTGTCAAAGTCAAAATCATTTATTGCATATGAGTACACTTGGTACATTTATACACGTAATTTTTTTATCGACTACCGCTTCCTAGGTGTTAGCGCTGTGAAGAAGAAACGGCGCAACAAACTTCAGTGACTCCGAACACGAAATTCCATTGACTATGCAAAATTTGAGACAAACTCTTTGTTCGATATTTTTGTTCATTAAGAAAATCGCAATATACACTAGATATAATATAATTAAAAACAATACTGTATTAAATATAACTAACAGATGCAACTCAAACTGCGCGCCAAAATGGAAAAAAGTAGTGCCAATTCAACTACAACAAAAAAACAAAAATATTGAATTTGGAACAATAAACAAATCACATATTCCCGATACTTTTTTGACTGAATGTATATTTGAGAAAGATGCTAACTTTTCGATGGAAAAATAGTAAAAAAAACTCTGAGTAATTGTTTTGTGCTAAATAAAAACCAATTCGATTGGAAGTATCTTAGACAAATGAGTGACTTCCTAAATTTATGGGAAGTATTTACATTAAAAGAGTAAGTCTCTCTGCTTTTTGAATATCGAGACGTATTTGCATCTCCGGGAAATTTACTTTTCGCCTTGTAGCAAAAGCCAAAAACAAAAAGAAGAAGAGGTGTCTGAGGGGAAGCCGAGGTAGGTGCGGGGTTGACAAACGTCATGTAACGGATTGCTGAACATTTCTCGAATGACAAAGATCCATGTTCTAAGATTACCTGCCGTGCTCTGTGGTCAGTCACCAGCAGAGCAAAGATGATTTGATTTGTGTGCTTCTTTGTGAAAATTTAGGAAAGTTACTTTTATTTCATTTCTGTTTTAAATGTGACCTTATTATATGACTGTTCGACATGTTATCCAGAGGATTTAGACGCTGTATGAAATACGGCTTGTATGGAAGTGTAGCGATAGGTGCAATTACTACGGGATTGCAACTCCAGGACAATGATTATGATTATGGTGCCCTAGCCATTGTGAGGCTTACAAGGACTGCATACACTGCTGTAGATATTGCAAGGACGTATAAGTCCATGTTGTACAGTAAAGAATGGGATAGAGAGTCTAAAGAATATATTGAGGTCAGAAGTCGAGCTCACCAACTAGGCGCAGAGAAACTTCTTGATCTGTGTAAAGCAAATAAAGGTGTTTACATAAAAGTTGGTCAGCATGTAGGCGCGTTGGAATACCTACTACCTATTGAGTATGTGTCAACAATGAGAATCTTGCACAAAGATGCGCCCCAGAACACTGTAGAAGAGTTGTACAAAGTTATCAGAGAAGATTTGAAACAAGAAGTAAGTTATTCAGTAAATCTATATTCAAAAAGTTTCATATAAACATTCAAAAAATTTAAAATTGTTTATTTAAAACCCTTAATCTAATAATTGTGGAAGGAACTACAGCTACAGGTCATCCTAGGAGGACATTTAAGGTTCAAATTGGTGATGCCCTCAAAAAGTCTGGGGTCCGCATTGAGACACATAATAGGAGATGCATGAAAAGGTCGATGAATGTGAGGAGGCAAGTGAGGTGTGTCAGGATCGCACAAAGTGGCGATACATCATCTGTCTACCCATAGGACCAAGATGTGAGCATTATGTATGTATACAATAATAATGTAACATTATACACTTGTCAGTAGGGTTATATAAAGACAGACAGGTGAATATTTAGTGTTTCAGTCTTATTTGATCATCATTTTAATTAGCAATAAGTTCTGGACCTAGCACAAATTCTGTATTGGTGAAATATTATATTAAATGTATTCTTCTTTATTAACTTTTGGCGATGGTGGGTGAAATGTATGAATATAAAGAGTTTATTTACTGAAATACATTTTAATGTGATATATATCCCTGACCTCTTAGAAAAAACAAATTTAAAAATAAATATTCAATTTAATTTACATTTCAAAATTGCCATTATCTCTGAATTTTGGGAGGCAAAGTGAAAATTATCATGGCTTCACCATTAGTGGGGTAGTCTAAAGTCTAAATCTAACTAAACTTAAATATTTATTTTTCTAAAATAAACCTTTATTGTTTGCATATCAACAATTAGTATTAGTTCAACATTTGCATGTGACAGAGGTGCTGAATAAAATATTTGAAGAATTATCTAAATATGGTATATATATTTATTGCAAAATAAACAATTTAGAGTCTTTGTTTTTATACTTTTCTATGTACAGCTTTTTGTCTGCTATGAGTATTGAGCTATAGCAGACAAAGGCGAAGTGTATAACGCATGCATCCTCCCAGGACTAACATATGGCTGTCAGACATGGCCACTAACCAAAAGCTCAAAGTGTGCCAGCACACCATGGAAAGAAGAATGCTAAGCATACAATTAAAAGACAATTGGAGAGTTACTAAAATTAGAAACATAATCGAAGTAAGAGCCATAACAAAAACTGTTAGCTAAAATGGCGTTGGACAGGACATATGATGTGAGCAGAAAAAGGAAAATGGACAGATCAGATCACACATTGGTACCCCCAAGATGGGCAACGGATAAGAGGAAGGCAGGTAAAAAGATAGGAGGAAGACTTACCCCAAGGTTGGCGGAGATCGTATAGGAACAGACCAGGATGGCATAAACTAGAGGAGTCATATGTCCAAGGACAACCTGGTTGTCAACATACGGATGCTGATGCCAGCATCATAAATAATTAATATTAACTTAGTAATTTAAGCAAGGCCAGCGAATAAATTAATTTTTTATTTATTTATGTACAGCTTTGAGAAGAGTAACTTATTTTTTACACCACAAAACTATTAAATATTTTTTATTGTTTTCAGCCTGAAGAATTATTTATAGAATTCGATTCAGAACCACTGGGCACAGCATCTCTCGCACAAGTACACAGAGCCTTACTGAAAGATGGCACCGAAGTTGCTGTAAAAGTACAACATCATTTTGTTAGAAAAAATATTAATTTAGATTTAAAATGGATGGAAATTGTAATAACTACATTGTCTAAAGTATTTCCTGATTTTCAAATGCAATGGTTAATTGACGAAACTAAAAAGAATATCAATCTAGAGTTAGACTTTTTGCAAGAAGGCAAGAATGCAGAGAAGGTTGCAGAACTATTTAAACACTACACATGGTTGAAAGTACCCAAAATATTCTGGGATTACAGTACAGAGAGGGTGCTCACGATGGAATATGTTAATGGTGGTCAAGTTAATGATGTAAAGTATATTGATGTAAGTTATTTTTTTATTTCATTACCTAATCAAGATTTTGGCAAGTAAGTATATTTTCATTTTTCACATGTGCTCACAATATACACATGGTTGAAAGTACCAATAATATTCTGGGATTACAGAACAGAAAAATTGCTAACGATGGAGTTTGTTAATGAGTTTTGGTCAAGTTTTCTTTTTTCATTATTCAAATTTTTGGGCAAATAAGAATATTTTCGTTTTACACCAGCTGCCCTCATAATGTAAAATTTCAAACACTTTTTTATTAACTTAAACAACCAATAGACTCTCATCGGAGGGCATGTTATTGATATGTTGGTTGAAGCCATCACCACCTCTTCTGATTTAAGACAACACCCCAGTGTGGAAAAGGCTTGAGTTACAATGGTAAAATAGCAAACCTTTAATATATATTAATGGAAAATTATTATTCCAGGACCACAAAATAGACAGATTTGATCTATGCCACAAACTTGGCGACCTGTATTCCCACATGATTTTTGTCAGTGGATTTGTACACAGTGACCCACATCCAGGTAATATTCTTGTGAGGCGAGACCCTGGGGCCAAAGAAGTGAAGGTGTATCTGTTAGACCATGGTTTATATGCTGTAAGTTTTTTAATACCTACTAGAATGGTTTTTAATAATGGTGGTATAAAAAATCTAATGAGGCTGTAAGGGTAAAAGAACACATTTCATTCGTTTTTGAAATTTTTGTCTGTTTGTCTGTTAGTTTGTCACTTAAAAATTACTGAATTGCTTTTGATGGACTTTTCACAGAAACAAAGAGCATAATCGGAGTAACATATAGGCTTTATTTCATGGCAATCGGTTTACTCGAATCAAAAGTTATGGAAATTTTTAGTTTTCAAATACATTAGTAGGTAAGGTTAGTATGCAATATAACAAGGAAGTATAATTTTAATGTTGGGTACTATTCAGATCACGATGAGTTTGGACTACATTTGGAGCTGTAGTGGGAGCGGGAGTGGAAGTGAAGAGTTGGAATGGAAGTGAGAAGGGGAGCGGATTCTGTAGTCCACGCGAGCGAAGCCGCGGGCACAGCTAGTATCTAATAAATAAAAACCTAAGGGGACATTAAGATCAATTTTGGATTTTTAGTCTGTTTGTTTGCTTGTGCACACATCACGTAAAAACTACAGACCTGATTCTACTAACGGTGTTTTAAAAAAAAACTGGGATTCATTTAGATTAATATTCTGTGAGTCAAAGTGAAAAGAAAAAAAGTGTTATGTGAGTCTTTATATCATCACAATCGGCTTACTCAATCAAAAGTTATGCTAATTTATAGTTTAAAAAAACTCACTGATAGAAGTCTAATGGTCGGCGGTATTCGGTTATAGTTGTTGCGTTGAGTTAGAACTACGGTGGCGGAGGCAGGGACAGTTGGAGTGTTGGTGGGATTGTGGATGCGGGAGTGGGAAATAACAACATATTAATTGTGTAGTCCACGCGATCGGAGTCGAGGGCACCGCTAGTTATTATAATAAAAGAAGGAGATACTGCATATAGGCAAGTGCTAATGCTATACTTTAAGAATAGTAGATAACTCAAAGGTAAAATTTGTATTATACTTTTTAGGGTTCCGTAGCCAAATGGCAAAAAACGGAACCCTTATGGATTCGTCATGTCTGTCTGTCTGTTTGTCTGTCCGTCCGTATGTCACAGCCACTTTATTACTGTTGAAACTTGGTAAGTAGATGTATTCTGTGAACCGCATTAAGATTTTCACACAAAAATAGTGAAAAAAAACAATAAATTTTGGGGGTTCCCCATACTTAGAACTGAAACTCAAAAATTTTTTTTTCATCAAACCCATACGTGTGGGGTTATCTATGGATAGGTCTTCAAAAATGATATTGAGGTTTCTAATATCATTTTTTTCTAAACTGAATAGTTTGCGCGAGAGACACTTCCAAAGTGGTAAAATGTGTGTCCCCCCCCCCCCCCCCCTGTAACTTCTAAAATAAGAGAATGATAAAACTAAAAAATATATATGATGTACATTGCCATGCAAACTTCCACCGAAAATTGGTTTGAACGAGATCTAGTAAGTAGTTTTTTTTAATAAGTCATAAATCGTAAACCACAATACTATTATTAAAACATCTATCAAAGTTACAACGAACTACAATAACTTTTATATTATGTTACTTGCTGCTACGGAACCCTTCATGGGCAAGTCCGACTCGCACTTGGCCGCTTTTTTATTTTTTCAATTACTGCCTTTGGGGCTTAGTTGAGTGAACCCTATTCTCAGTGGAAGGTGACAGGATATGCAGTTTTGTTTCAGGCAAGGTTAAAGGTCAAAGTGTTAAGAAGTACATAATAGACTGTTATGTACTTCTTAGCACTTATATCGACGCAAGTCTACATATTACCCCTCTAAATCTGGAGTCCAGGTAGTTCCAGATCTGTGGATAGCTAGTTTACAGCTAAACGTGAATCCATTTTCATCATCTTTTGTTTTATAGATTTATCCGTGAACGAGTTTACCTTGAACTTATTTAAATCTGTCTTTCCAGCAACTAACTGATAAATTTCGTTACCACTACTCCAAATTGTGGCTCTCAATCATTGCTCGGGACCGCGAGGAGATGAGGATACATTCTGAAGTACTTGGTATACGCAAGGAACTCTACGGACTGTTTGCCTGCATGGTGACTGGCCGCCCGTGGGACACCATCATGAAAGGCATTGACGTTACAAAGCACTCATCACAAGAGGTATTTTTCAAAATTTCTTGGACTTATTCCAAGAAATAAGTACTAAAAAAAATATTCCAAGAAAAATAGAGGAAACTAGCACATTGTATGCTTAGCTGAGTTTTATTCTTGTACTAGCTGTGGCCGCGGCTCCGCCCGCGTGGATTACAGGATCCGCTCCCCTTCCCACTTCTGCTCCCTATCCCACTCCCACTACTCTCAATCTCATTTTCCCGAAGATATATTTACTGTTTCAACCTAAGTCTAAATATTTAATTTTTTGTAAAATTTGAGCATAGCCAACCAAGCTCTTTCCCTGCACTTAAATATATATGTTGTGCTATTTCTTCTTCCAGAAATCAACATTCCAGAACGAGCTCCCTAATTTCCTGCACTATGTAACCCAATGCCTGGAACATGTTGACAGGCAGGCTTTACTAATATTGAAGACAAACGACTTGATACGCAGCATAGAATACACATTAGGGATGCATGACAGAATGTGTGGCTTCATGGTCATGACCAAATGCTGCACGAAGTCTATTTATCAACTTGAACATAAGGTGAGTGAGCGTAAAAATAAAAATGTAAAAATGTCAATAAGGACCATTTTCATTTTGTTGTTTGTCTCAGGGGGCACAGAATAATTACATTAGGAGAAATGAGGCTATTGTGACATCAAATTACACTGTTACGACTATTACAAAAAAAGATAACGGGAACATAACGTATTGATATGAATGCATTAACATTGTCATTTTATCAAGATAGTTGTACATAATTATAAATAAACAATAACACGCAACATTGTAATTGTGCTTTAATCACTTTATATTGCAAATAGCCAGCTTATCGCAGGAATAGGTTAAGGTTCAGTGTTAGTGGTTCTGGTAACTCCCAATTGAGATACATTGAAGTACTGCTATCTTGTACAGAATCATTTGAAACTCGGGAGTATACAGTTTCAGTGGTAGTGCCCATAGAGATTTACCAGGAAACCGAAATGTATATAACTTATTAAGTTTTCACCAGATTTATCTCAAACCACATTATGATAGTGGTTCAAGGTTCTTTAAAATTGATTCGTTAGTTCCGTCTCTAAACTACATATAAATTTTACTTTAAATTATATACTAGTCCATTACTGAACATGGGCCTCCTATTATGCGCTACTGATCCCAACCTTCGGTTCTCCGCATCCAGCGTGCCAGCTACCTTACGGAGACGACGCTACTTCTAGCAGGCGTGCCACACTGCCAATCTACGCCCATCATCATCATCAGCCTGTAAGAGCCCACTGCTGGACATAGGTCTCTCTCAAGGCGCGCTACTGAACCCGATCCTCTGTTCTTCTCATCCAGTCTCTGCTAGCCGCCCTACGCAGATCGTCGCTCCATCTAGCCAGGGGGCGTCCCACACTACGCTTGCCGAGTCGCGGTCTCCACTCGAGAACTCGTTTACCTCAAAGGTCTACGCCCGCCTAATCACAACATTTATCTTTTTAGTCTCAGTTTAGATGAGGTACACTCGTTCACAGGCGTAACAAAATAACTGTAACGACCAGTTTACAGGCGCACTCAGTATCGAATACTAAATTAGGGCAGACTACTTTTAAATATTCTAAACAAAATCTATTCCTGTGTAAAATAATGCGCCGGTGCAGTTTGTATGAAAAATATTTTTTATTTATTTTCAAATAGGCCACTAAATATATTTCGCATTGGAAGTCGCCATACTTATGCGTTCCGCGTTGCCAATGGTTACAAGCTTACGGGGCTATGAGCGGTATCAACTTGTATCGGATATTTACGATATTCGTGGGTTGTTCCGTTTATTACGTGTGTGTTTCGCAGTGACAGCATGCATGCGAGTTATACCAAGTTGTTTCGTTTTGGAAGAGAACGCTATGACGTCTCCCCATCGTACAGACTTACGACGGCTGTATTGCTCTGAAGTTATTTTGTCATGAATAGATCCATGTATAAGGATTTTTTTGTTTCAGAATGCAACTTCATTATTTAGAAGACAGTGCCTCAATTTGAAATACGGCTGGTCGCTGTTCACATTGTATTTATATTTCATATATCTAAGTATACGTCACAAAATGGTCATAGCGTAGAACAAATTGTTAGTGCAGTGAAGTAGAAAATGGATAATCACCAAAAACTTATTTATTCAACATGACTAATAGTAGGTATAAATATTGATACTTTTAAATTGGAAATGGGTGCTAATGGTGGTCCACTGAACCCCACTATATATATTTTGATTAGGGATAGTCAGTGTAATACAATTCCTAGTCACAGAATCCGAATTTTACCTCATACTTTTGTAAAGTAGACACGTGAAACTAATGCTAAATATTCTAAATAGTAAATAATAATAATGACAATTACTCTACCATACACCCGAATCAAGCCACTCTGCAGTTTTGAGTTTTAGTTTTATGCAGTTTCAAAACTGGCATGGTTAGTATGCCAGCTTCAAAACTACATAAAAACATTTTAATCGGTCAAAGTTTTTATTGAAGCTTTGGACCTTTAAAACTGCAAATACATGGTGGTCTCTATTCAGGTGTCTGGGTTGTATCTATATATGTTACCGTATTTTTTTAAACATGCCTCATTCTATGCGAATACTTTAGACACTGTTGATTATGTATCAGACCCTGCTTCTTTATTGAAAAGGACTGGGATAGTATGACTAGTTGGACTAACCCGGATCTTATCGGTTAGTCCACCTATTGCTCCTAAAATATTTCCCCCAGGAGCAATACATATCCATTTATTTCTACTATATTATCCAAACACCCTTATCTACTATTATAAAGCATGTTGGATTGTACTAGTAGTCATAAATGGATACTTATTGCTGCTGGGGGAAATACTTTAGGAGCGATAGATGGACTAACGGGGATCTTTTTATATTATTGTTATTTTTCTCGTTATTCATTTGTTATGGACATAATAATGTTAATATATTTAAAATACAGTTTGTCGACCCTTCGCAGAATACATGTATTTCTGTTAATCGTAATGAAAGTAAGAATAAATTATTAAATTTAACCGACTTTAAAATGTGGTTGCTACATGGATGATGTATTTATTACAAATGTTATGTTATGGTGACTAATAGATAATCTTTATATTTATTTTGTTAGATTCATTGGCCAAGTCGAGTTTTCGAGAAACCAGCAGCAAACATATGGAGAAATTGCATTTTTTAAATCAGTTAAAATCTAGATTCTGTTAGATTTTAACTAATTTAAATCCTAAAGTGACCCATATTGCCGAAGTATTTTGTATACAAACTTATTTATAGGTGTCAAAAGAAACAAAGAATTTTCCAATAAATAATTTATTTTTAACACAGTAATTCTGTAATTTAATCGATGGGAATCCTGTTTTCTAAACTTGACAACTTGTTACTCAAATTCGACAAGTCGTTTTGTATTTTAAGCAAAATGTTTGTGAAGTTATCCTTGCTCTTTCTTCCTTGCAGCTTAAATATCATTGATGAGCTGGATATACGACAAGATAGTTCCGATTTCTTGTACTCTGATTGCACGAAGTTGGACATGGCGTGGTTGTTCTTCATGGAACGTAGTTTGTTTAATGCCAATGTTTCGTTAGACTGTGTAGTGGTGTGAGCTGTAATTTTTTCTATCATCAGTAACAGTCTCATTTCTGTTATATTTGAGATAGCAAACATCACCCCGTTTACACAGGCCTTTCCCAGGCGCGCCACACAGACCTTTCGGTTAATAAAGCCATTTTATATTCTATGAGAAATATGCAGTTGTCATTTTAGCAGAGCCACAGTCTCTGATTTGAAATCTCACTATACAGAAAAAATATACTGAAAATGTACTATTTTGTACTCGAAAATTAGAATCTGTACTTCAGCCGTTTAAAAGTTATAGGGGTATATTGGTGGCTCCTCCAAATGACGTTGCATTTTAATTCAATTACAATAATAAAGTCGTTTTTTTACGAGTCATATATTCGGATATAAGCATATGGCGTCTATCGTACTTAGGCGCCAAACGCTTATCAGAACATGTCATAGGACTCGTTAAGAGTACAAAATGGGTTTATAGATCGACAGACATTATCCGAAATGCTTATGGAGCCCTGATCATGCTTCCTCATCCAGCCGCTTCAGACTTAATTTTTGATCATCCGTCTATCTAGCAGTGTCGTTCCACGTAGATGCGCTTACTGATGCGCGGTCTCCACTCCAGTACTCGGATCTGCAATCTTGGAAATCAGTTCTACGACAGTGACTACTTGATTTTAGACTCTAGTACTTATATATTATCTTTGATTTTAGTAACTGCAGTTCTTCGTTGGATCACACCATTCCGGATCATATCATACAAAAAATTACCGAGCAAAGTCCTCTCCGAAACTTGCCGAGAGACTGACTCTTCCCAGTTTAACTAGATTCCTCTGACCCTTTTTTTTTAAAGAAGTTATTAATAGGTACTCAGTTAAACATTCTGCTCTGTGCATATGCGCGGACGATCTACGGCGGAATCGGTTCTATTCAAAACGGCACGCCGCTCGGTGATTCACATCAACAGCGGTGACATAGCTCGCTAGAGTGCGGCAGCATAAAATAAATAGCTTGCCGTCGCGGTCGATCCGCCGCTCGGAGCGTCGCGTCCACTACACGCCCGCGGTCGCTTGTTTCAGTGGACGATCCGCTGTTGCATGTGCATCGATACATACAAAGCCGTAGTATCTGAAAGAGAGGCGACAATCCGCTGCGGATTGTCCGCTGGAAATATGTGTTACCAGGGAGGCAAAATTACTTACAATCGTTGACGGTACCTTTGCAATCGTTAGATTTCATCTCGTACGTAGTGTCTGAGCCGATGTATTGCGCCGACGACGGGACGGCTTCGGTGTGTCCCATAGTGAGCATGTTGTGTCCGGTTGTCTTTGCTATAGAACCAATTTTTATAGTTTACTTTTATAAAGGCGCATAGTAAATTACAGCGAAATACAATTCGTCCTAGGAGGACGCTCAAGGACCCAATTGGCGACGTTTCTCAAAAAGGCTGGGGTCCGCAGCAGATAAACAAAGGTGTGCATAAAAAGGTTGATGGATGAGAGTGAGTCTAGTGAGGTGTGTCACGATCGCGTATCTAGTGGCGATTCATCATCTCTGCCTACAACTCTGGTACCATGGCGTGAGCATTATGTATGTATGTAACATTAAACTATGGATTTCCTGACAGTCATTGTTATTCCTCTGTAGGCAGGTACCCTTAATATGCTGTTAAGTAAACTTACATTGTAATTTATTACCAGGTAACCACACTTCTAAGATAAAAGGGTGTTGGGGATCATTGCCTTTGCGCAGATCAGTGAGAGGTATTTCAGCATTGTCGTTCGACTTCAGTATGATCACTTCTTCGCAGTAGTCGGGCAAGTCGAGCAGGTGCCACACTTTTTGACGCAGAGTGAATATAGAGGCGCTGGGCTTCACGGCTATGTAACGAAGTTTGTCTTCGACAGCTATGGCATGTGGAGGAGATTTGAACGTTAGTATATGTGGTCGCTCACGGGTTAAGTAACACTAGATGGCGCCAGTAGTCGAAACATAAGTTACTTTCAAGGCCTAACATGTAGTTATTTGTTTGTCCCCCTTTGGGGATCCAAACGGTATCCCTTATCTTGGCATATGGCGACCACCACGGATTGAAATTCTGAATAAACATCCAAAATGTCGCTTATTACTTGATTTAGTACCAAAACTAGATTAAGTCGGTCCGCCGTTTAAAAGTTATAGGGGTTTGTTAGTGGA
Organism: Esperia sulphurella; assembly: GCA_947086405.1. Classification (NCBI taxonomy): domain Eukaryota; kingdom Metazoa; phylum Arthropoda; class Insecta; order Lepidoptera; family Oecophoridae; genus Esperia; species Esperia sulphurella. The sequence goes on along the minus strand of OX352271.1, from coordinate 6,054,382 downwards.
CATGTCGAAACCAAATATCACCGGTACCACAGAACATAGCGACCTATTTATTTAGTCGATTGTTCACTTGAATTAGTCGACAAGTTTAAATTTGATAGGGGTTGAAAGTGGCCATGCCTGAATAAGCCTTAAAACTACATAATATGGCATTCGAGCCAAACATCATATCCCATATGTTTACGTCCACTGCTGTACATAGGCCTTCCCCGATGAACACCACCACACCCGGTCCTCCGCCCCTATGCATCCAGTCGTCGACGACCTTCTTCAGGTCGTCCGGCCATCTGGCAGCGGGGCGTCCCACCCGTGCGCCGATCCGCGGTCTCCACTACTGAAATCGTTTTCAGCAATGCAAAGCAGGCGACAGTTTAGTAACGTGTACTACGTAACTAAGTCACTGACGCTAATATACTTACTGCCTAAGTCATGCCGTCGGATGATTAGAAACGTTATGACATTTTTCTTAAACAACTTCATAGGTGCTGATAAGAGCTTTGTAAAGGACATAGTTGCGGAACATAACTGTTTAAATGCTCACTGAAATCCTGCACTTAAATAGGGCACATTCGTAATTTTGTACTGCTGTCAACATAGCCGTCAAACGTCTTATTTTGCAAGGAGATAAATCTATTCTAGAAATGCATAGAGAACAAATACGAGTTACGGAATCTTTAAAATTATGATGACTGCCTCGTTTGCCTAGTGATTGATTCATGAGCTGAGCGTCAAAGGACGTGGGTTCAATACCCACAGGGACAGTCAATTTTGTACAAATTACAAGTTGGTCCTGATCTAATGTTATATTTGTGAGTTCTCACCTATTTCTTGTCTAATTCCCATAGTGTAGTTATATTTGGGATTACACAAGTGTATGTATAAAAAAACTAGTTATAACGGATTATAATGACTTTTATTAGTAATATTATCTTTGTTCTATAAAAAAGTATCGGTAAAATATGCACTTCATTTGCTATATTTCTGAAACAATTCAGAAATATTTTTTTACGTCATAAATTCATAACGAATCCTAAGTTAATGGCAATTAACAACTTTGTTACATTACATAAACAATGCCTGAATTGAGCCCCTGTGCATTTTCACTTTAGATAGCCTGAAGCTTAAATTTGGATTGGAATGGAACTTCCTACCAGCTTGGGTGCTTCCGGACAAGTACAATTGGGATCTTTTTAAAGGAAGAGTGAAAAGGCATATTCTGGGTAAGTGCGCTCCACCTCATCATCACTTACCATCATGTGAGATTAAGGTCAAGCGCAAACCCATCAAAAATAAAAAAAAATTAAAAGCAACTGTACTGTATGTCAGCCTGGATCACATAAAAACATTTTAATCTATTTAAAAAAAATTAAGCTTCAGGGCTGATCAAACTGAAAATGCACACTGACTCGATTCAGATATCAGTGAGATGGATTCGACGAGTATAAGATACAATGATTATATAATGAACAAAGATGGTTAGGCGGTTCATGTATACAAGCACTTCCATATTAGTAGTAAAATATATAATTCATCAACATCACCCTGTTCCACTGCTGGCCTTCTTCGAAGCGAGCCACCACACCCGGTAACAAATATGTAAGATATGACTGATCTACTAATTAAACGAGACAATGAATTCTGAACAAAATCTTTCTTAGGAAATGTCAAAATGCTTTATACTGTATGAAAGTTCACGCCCAATTAATGTATTTGTTTAATTTCTAATTTCTTATCAAATAACATCATAATTTGGATAAACACTTTGGCATTTTGAAGGCTTCGCACGCCCGGCTGTGGTCCAACTGATCGCAAATAAGCTCATCTGTAGAACTGCGAGCTCATTTGTTTTACAGTTTTTTCACTATCAAGTTACTTATGGCAAATCATTGTTAGATATACTATCAGCTCTCAAAGTTTTTTTTTTGAAAGATATAGACAAACTGAGAGCTACTAAATGTTTTGTATAGAATAAATAAAATTAGCAAAATATACTCGTATAATACTAATTTGATGTTTCTTCACCTATTATTTTGTTGATTTTCGAAATAATTTGTGAACACTGTTTGTTTTTGTTGAAGGCAGTTTGACGCGCTCTTAACCGAACAAGTACCTAGGTATACCTATATATAACATTTATCTTCAATAACTAGCACCTAGGTATACGTAGGTACATGACATTTTAATTAAAATACCTACCTAGGACTACACACTTAAACGATTAAAGAACACAAAGTAACTAGCTCTCCCCGACTATAATTAAAACCAATTTTCTCTAATTAATCGAATCACATCACTTTAGAAAACGCTTGACTAGTAACTTAGTAACGTTTTGATAATAAACTATTTAACGAATAATAATAAGTACGCCTTTTATCAATATCACATAATGAAAAACTATTGTCCAATTGAGTTTTTCGATATGCTGTTCTAATTACGATCCAAATGTTGTGACTTATGTCACTATCACGCACTGCTTTTTGCCACATCTATTAATCGCTCAGGAGGGTACGTCACTTAGGTATGGGCTCATAGATTCGATATAGTAGGTATTATTTCAATTTCACAGCCCGTAGTGCGAACAGAAACGTTTGAAAATTGACCCAATGCCAGCTGTTTGCGATGAGATTGTAAAAGATACCGTGAATCAGCTCCACTTGACAATCATCTGTAACAATAATTATTAATTACATTAATATCTAAAACGCGGAAAGCAGACCTGCCATGGTACTGGTTCATTGATTTAACTGGAAAAAAAGTATATTTTTTAAGGATCCGCACGAAATTGGTACCACGGATCCCTTGCGATCTGACTCGGTTATTCGTTATTAGGGTTGAACAACACTATCGCTCCCTATATAAAAATGGCGTGGTTTGTATGGGATAGCGTATCGAGCCGCATTGGCACGAGCGGGCGGCCAGCCGTGCGCGTGCAATTGACCTTTCGTATCAGTTTGTTTGTGGCGTTGTGTGTGCGCTGTTCGGTGCGGCGCGGCGCGATGCGACGCGTCTAGGTCAACTAAATCAATAATGCGAATCCGCGTGTATCCACTGACCTCTACATATACACTGAACTCGCTAGAGCTGTCCCATACAACAGCAAATTTTTTTAAAACTTTTACCTCCTTCCTCTATACCAAATACCACGAATAAAAAATATGCCGCCGTGAAAAATACTAATGTTTTGCATGCAACGGTATAAAGCCGGCGGCCGTGTTGCTCTAAGCTTTTCCCCCGCATTGTGTTCAGTACATGTAAATACACAAAATATAACTTACTCCTCTCCAACAAAAACGTCAATTCAGTGGGCGTGGTGAATTTTTCAATCTGGTGAGTCCCTTTAGGGATCACGTTGAACACGTACTCGGCCATGAATATTACGGTGAGCTGCGACATCCGCGTCCTCGTAGGGGTCGTGAAGAATATACGCCCGCCAGGCTTTAGCGTTTCTACACATGATTTGACAAACAGTGCCTTGTCGTTGACGTGTTCTATGATTTCTGACGCTACCACTGCGTCGTAACAATTCTTGTGCGTGGCTGCGTGTTCCTGGAAGTAATTGCAATGCAATCGGTATATGGTAAAGTATTTGTGCTGCCTGCTATCACAATCACCCCAGACATCAAATTACAATGCTCAGTTTTTTTGGGAAGTATTTTAGAGATTTAGTCGTTTCAGGAAACTGATATCTTATGATTACATCCTAACAATCTGCAGATACAAATATGTGAAATGACTCCAAAACAAATCTCTTACCCACCTCAATAGTTGTACAGATGTAGTTTGGCATATTATTTGCTAATTTCGGATCCAAACAGCTGTGGTTCCGTGCGCATTCAATCAACTCCTTACTTGCGTCCACTCCCGTCATGCTGGCACCAAGTCTTGCTAGTGGCTAAAAAAGAAATAACAAAAAATTTAACAGAACTTTTAGGGTTGAACCCTACTATATCGCGTCGCTGTCGTCATTGTCATGTTTTATTGTCTTTTTGGCATTCTGCTGCACGCCATCGCAACTTTCATAATGGATGGCGTAACTGAATTGGAGTGATCTTCCTGGTGTGGTACGGTGCAGCACATGGCGTATTGCTTTCAAGCGCAATAAAAGGAATGCGCGCGCGTATATGTAGCTCGACCCTTAAGGCTCAAAGCATTAAGTTACTATATAAATATAATGTACTACAAATCCCAACATGTCTGTCATGTAAATAAATAATCATTTATGAAGATGTCTGTCTCCTGTGGCAATCAAATCCAGCAACTCCAGTGGTTGAGACAAACTCAAGTCACCTACAGCATTGAGCAGTTTTTTTCTATAAATATTTATTTACTCGTTTTTTTGAATAATTTTTGACCGATAATTTTACTATACATATAAAATAGGGCAAATGGGCAGACTTGATGGTATGAGCTATATTGCAATCTTTGGATGGTTGGGTAAAACACAAGACAACCCAAATAAGTGTAATACCTTTAGTATCTAATGAAATAGACCTATTCAGTCTTCAAGCAACAAACATCCTAATGATGATGGTAAATATCTTACCTCTGACAGTATGCCTCCTCCACAGCCTACATCTAAAATAGTCTTTCCCTTAAGTGGTGTAGTACTCTTCTCACAAGATGTGTCAACCAGACCATCTCTTACTAACGGAACCCTGGAAATAACAAATTAAAAAGTTAGCAAAGCATAATGTTCTACCTACACAAAGTGTGAATTCTGTAAATGAAATTGTATTTTCAGTTTTGATGGAATATATTAGAAAGTTTTCTTGGATCATCTGCTGGATGTGCAGCCTTTAGCTGTGGGTTGAATTTTGTCTTCTTGCTTCTTGTACTACAGGTCCTGCAGGCTTTAGTTAATAAAGCTCACTTCTTAGACACAAAACAATATTTGTTACTATTTTTTACCTAATTACTTTAGACAGGTGCATTAACATTCATTGTAACCTTACCTGATTAGGTTGAATGAATGCAGAGCTTTCATGGATCCTGATTCATTCCACCAATCACCAGTTTGCTTTGAGTGTTGTTCGACATCTGATTGGTCCAGAGTTGACCTGGCACTAGACATTTGACTCATATTGATTTGCCTGCTTGTATACCTGTAATACATATTATAAAGTTTTACAACATTATGGCTAAGGTACAAATAAAGAGCCTTTTCTAGCTGTAGCATTTAAAATAAATTTTTAAAATAAAATAACACTTATTGTGACGTAACTATAATAGTAAGACATATGCTGACGCGACACTTTTTGTAGATAATGATGTGTTCTGCAAAGTCGTAGAACATTATTATGTTAAATTTTTAAAGAGCATGCGATGTAAGGAATTTTTTAGGTAATTTTTTTTACACTTCGGGTTACATTATTGGAGTTTTAGTAAGGATCCCTAATTTGTTTGAAAATATAATATAGCCTATGTCACCCGGGGATAGTGTAGCTTCCCAATATGAAAAAAAATTTCAAATCGGTCCAATAGTTTCGGAGCCTATTCAATGCAACCAAACAATCAAATTGTTCCTCTTTACAATATTAGTGTACTTAATATACATACACTTGTCTAATTCTTAACTAGGATTTTCACTTGTACTATGAGAATTAGACAAGGATATCATCCTTGTCTCCACAAAATATTAGCAGACCAAGTTGCAATCATACAAAGTTGTGCTTCTAGAGTAAAAACAAGCCCATGACCTCTAGTGTTAGACCAACCCACTTGGCCAACAAGGTGGTCAAAATCAAATAATGATAACTGCATATTCAATATATTACAATGGAATTTTTCACACCTAAAAGTATACATTTTAAGACATTTCATAGTGCCTTTTTTGTACACACTGACCTAATGGATGCATAACTGTACTGAAAAGCTATTTTTCTTGTTTATGTTGTTTCTAGAGGGTCAAAGTATAGACCTTATACTATGTACACCTGTGTACAAAAATAATTTTAAGAAAGTCAACCGTTACCAGTTTGGTACAGGGTTACAAGGAACCTAACCACTTCTTTTTCCTATACTTACACTCTCTTATTTACACTATGCATTTTTTCTAAATAAATAACATTCTGTTTCATTTTATAACTTAAATACTTACAACAATGAACGAATTAGAGTTTTGCCAAAAGTGCATGGTGTGGATAATAACATACTAGTCATTTTTCTTGCAGTTTTCTACAGACCCTGAAAAAAACATCAAATCTTGTAATTTAGTAGCATGTAAATTGGTCCGCTGTACCTACACAAAGTTTTTATTCTCAACAGCCTGTCCATGTCTTACTGTTATTGGACTATTGCTGGCCGTAGGGCTTCCCTAATGCATGCCATCACACCCATGTCCTCCAAACTCCTGGTTACATGCAGTACAAGAAGTCAATTGGTGAAAGAAATACCTATGATGAAAATATCACAGATGTGGTTTTGCCTTTCCTGTTAGCAGAATGAAAAATAGCACGGAATGAAATAAATCCTGTCTGCAGAATATTCTATTCATTAGCATAACAACATTAATCGAATACCTAATCAAATCAGTTTAAATAAATGATCAATCTATCAGTTCATTTATTTTCATAGAACTTATCGAAGGCAAAGGCTCTAAATCAAAGAGGACGATCTAAACTTGAACCTATGATCTAAATCATGTTGTCATTTAAAAAGCTAAAATTAAAAAAAAAAATTAATATGAGGTTCATCTTGTTTCTGTCTGACTGACTGAGCTAAAAAATTCAGCTGAATAAAAAATTGTCATTAGCTTATAAGGAAATGGCAAAATATACAGTTGAGTCAACGTTACCTACCACTACTACTGCTACTAGACTAGTACTACTTATAGTAGAATTTTAAGGCAAAAAAAAAACCAAGTGTGTTTTTCTAGGCAACGTCGGTCAAAATATTCTCTGATAAACGCCATCTTACCAGATTTCTCATGAGTATATCAAAATTGAGTAAAGTGGATGACAAAATGTAGGTAATATGTGAATATAGATTTATCTTGAACTAAAAGATTTATGCACGGATTTGTCACATAAACAGGATCGCGCACTAGGGAGCTAAAAACGGTCTCCAGCGAGAGAGTCTTAAACAGGATTGCGTCCTTTTCTACTAGAGTGGCAACACGATATGGACATCCAATAGGACATTCAATGTATTTCATTATTTGGTGAACTGGTAGGTACGCCATGTGCCGAACTTTATGGCGGAGTACATAAGATCAAGTATCAGCGGGGAAATATCGGGGCGACGAGGGACCGGCACTAGGCGCTCGTCTCTTACTTCAGATTTGCAATAAAGTTGGTGTTGTGTATATGTAGTGTGGTATACTATCAGTAGTATCAAGTCGACCACATGCCAGATGCAACACTTTGGACTGTTCTTATATCGTGCGCCATAAGATTCGAAATCGAGATACAAGTGTTTCACCAGACGTGTGGTCGACTTTATATTACTATGTTTGTATGGGTATTGTTACCACCTACGTAATAATAAAAGGTTTAAGAAAGTATTTCATTTTATTTATATTTTATTATGACATAGTATAGTGTAATGGAATCTAATAAATATTTATACAATATAAGAAAATTAATACCAACTACCTTTTTTTTAATCATATACGTTGGTTATAGGTTAGTTTCATCTGGTAGTATGCCACCAAAATAAATATGGTCCAAGAATTTGTCTGTACTTGGATTAATAATAAGTATATTATCTTTGGTTGGATCACAGATGACGAAATATCAACGCTATATTCAACATATATTTTAAAGAAATCCAAAACTTCTCTTATCATAAATCCCACATTACAATTATGGGTGGTTAAAACTCTTAAAGTGTTAACTACGAACTACTAAAATATTTCATTAAAATTTATAAGCTTTGCCTTTAATAATACTAGAAAATGTTTATCTTATTATCATCGGATAAGATGAAATCAAAACGATTTCATATTATCCGATGATATTCCAGACGAGTATAATATAATAATCAACGAGTACTACTTTATAGATGTCCTTTTTTTTTTATTAAATTAGAATATATACGTATTAAAAAATACAAAAAACAACGTAGAACTCAAGAGAATATTTAAAAATATATATTTTACTGATTGAGATAATTCCTATTTACTTATAATAAAGTAAATAGGAATTAGAACTTTAACACTGAGATCAGAAATCCTACCTGCACGAAAGTATTTTTTTTACGGTTGCAACCATTAGACAAGGACGCAATCCTGTTTAAGACCCTCTCGCCCGAGACCATTTTTCGTTTAGTATTTTTGTACAATGAGAATGGACTCTATGATGAGTAAACAAAGTTCATTTAACGTTGAATTAAATTCGACAGTGCAGTCTTGTTTACTACTTATAAAGTCTTTGGATTTAAGCTTTATAGTTATACATATCTTTGCCTTTTGCCTTTTACAATAAAATAAAAAATGTCAATATGCTGACACTTCAGTGCTAACTCAATCAAGAACTTTAGCGCGCTACGAACAAATAAAACGCTCCCAGCGAGCGTTACGTTCATAGCTTGTTTCATAGACATAGCCAAAGAGGATAGGTTATCTCTTGTTAATCTAGTTCTGTCTCGTTCTAATGTGGACATGGCAAACATCTCATATATGTATAATCCTTAGATTATTTTAATCTGAGGGCTAACCTAAGGGACATGGGACTGTCATCGTCAGGGCGGTGGTACCTATACTGGAATTTAACAATCTACTTTTTGGCAAAAATGTCTTTCGTTCACCAAACATTTCAACAAGTTTCAACCTAAATCTATGGTTTCAACATAGCCAAATTAAAAAAAAGTTCATAAATGTGTCACCAAAGAAGACCTACACATTTTGTTTACCTATATCAAGAAGCTGTTAGTTTTTTGATGAAAATATTCAATTTACTCATCGAAATTAGAGGTCGTTGAATTTACTCATTTTTTTTTAATTTGGACTCTTGGCCATGTTGGATAAATATCAAGAATGTATAGAATGAATGAATGAATGAATGAATGTATGGAATACCTAACTTTCTAGAAAAATTATTTAAGTTACTTGCACTATACACTTTCATAGGCCTCACGTATGCAGCGCCGGCTTGGTACGCCCTAGTTGCGGAGTCGCACCGACGCAGACTCCGAGCTCAAGAAAACTTGTGCCTCCGCACCATCACCAACGCCGCCCGCTACGTGAGAAACTCTACGATCGCGAGGGACCTTGAACTGGAGGGCCTGGACGCGTTCATCAGCCGCTTGGCGCGGTCCATGTTCGACCGGGCCGACCACTCTGAGCACTCCCCTCTCCGTGGTATTGCTCCGCTCCACGCTCGGCCACCAGACAGGAGCTGCAGGGCGCTCCCACGCGAACTAATCGCGGAGGAGCCCCCCAACTCCTAACCACCGCCTAGAAGCAACACTGCCCACGCCACGAAGGCACCCCAACACCCTGACCGTTGTAACGGGCAGCGATTGAAACCTCTGCAAGAGAGCCTGGCTCTGACGCAGACTCCCCACACCCTGGGAAGGGTGTGAGAAGAAGACTGACTGCTGCACTTTCATAGCCACTTGCCGCATAAAATGTGGGTACCTGCATACACTAAAAGATTTAATTTTTGTTAGGAAAATATTAATAATCTTCCACGGATAAAAAGGATTTCTTGCATTGAGAAAAAAATTGAAATTTTCGTAAGATTATGAGAACGTGTTTTTGTCCAAGCAATTTTATGTTATGGTCACAAGATTTGCTATGCTGTTTTTAGAATACCTAATAAAATATTTAAGTTCACTTATTTGTTACCTACAATCAAAGTACCTACCTACCTAAACCATTTTATAATAATAATAATATTTTATTTTACACACAATTCATACCTACATTTTAATAATTTAAAATACTAACTGTAACTTGTCTTCACACAAAACAATACATTAGGTCTACCAACTTACCTATCAATTCAAGAGTTTTTTTTCTATCGGCCAAGAAAGTAGTTGTGTCATTACCATTACCTACATGTATATTTCAAGAAACCGTTTTTAACTGTGTAGGTCTATATAAATACACATAGATGTATATAACAATTCTAGTAGGTACGATATACACATATGTCAACAGATCGTTGGTCAATAGACGATATATCTGTGGCTTCTATTGCGATAGTACGTCTATAGACGTCGTATTTCGTATTGATTCGCCGTCTAGTAAAACATCACGAACTCCGTCACGGGAGTTGTGTCCACGATTGTGTTAATTTGAATAGTCACGGGTCAGGGACTGTATAACCCGAAAACAATATATTCTTTATTGCACAACTTAAAACTAAATACAGTAATAAATGGTGTGCACAAAGGTGAGCTTATCTCTAAAAGAGATCTCTTCCAGCCAACCCTACAGGGTGTGAGACAATACAGTAAAAGCGAGGGGGGCAAAATAAGTGCATAATAAACTACATAATAACTAAATACCTGAACTATATATATACATATAATAAATAATAATAACTATGATAAACATACTTACATAAATACATACATACCATATTATACTGAGTGAGACAGATAGTGCTCTTTTAGTTTAGTTTTAAAGGATGTCACCGACGTACTATCTCGAATGACCGTCGGCAGTTTATCAGTCAGTTACGGCGTTTCCACATCTGCGCGGCTCGGACAGTGAAGGAATTGAAAAAGAATTTGGTGTTGGATTTGGGATAGGTGAGGGTCTTGGTGATGCAGGCACGTCTAGGACGTTGGGTGGGGGGTAACTCGTGGAAACGGGAACGGAGGTATTCGGGAGCAGAAGGATTTTTGAGGATCTTGTAAAGAAGGGACAGGATGTGCACATCTCGGCAATGGTAGTTTTTTAAACCTATGTTTAAGTATAGACTGTAATTATTCTGTTGGGTTTACTTAAGTAAATATGTACAGTTAAGACATATTGTATAGGCACTTTCAGAAATTCATTCAGCTTAGGGATCAGTTAAGGGAGGGACACTGACAAATGATCGACCGATAGAAAGGACGGACGAAGACGGGCGCGTCCGTGCGATCCTTGTTTTCGAACGATATCCCTATAAATCTACTTCGAAAAACTCAGATTAATCTTACTAACGGATGATTTGCTGTCGCTTTAGGAATTTTAGTTATCTCTTGCGTTTTTATCAATCTAGCTTCTCGTCCCACGGGGTTGTCTGATCTGTTGGGTTTTGTATGGGAAATATATTCCTGGGGTAAATAAAAAATAAATGAAATGCTTTATTTACTGACAACAAAGATTCACAAAAATGCTTTAGCTTATAGGTATAGCATAGAACATAGAACTATAACATGACTAGAATAACATAGAACTATGTTAGTTTTTATACTATTTGTATAAAAATATTAGTGCCACTTTAGGTGGACTGTCTTCTGGGGAATTTGCCATAATCACCACGCTTGGCAGGCGGATTGGTGATCGCAGTGACAATCTTAATATACATATACACGAGAACGCTGCTGCTCGTCCCTAATGCAATCCCTTAGTGGCCTTGAAGACGTCGATGGGAAGATTAGGGGTGGCAATATTTCTAAGCCGGGAACCATTCGGCGTCACGTAAATTCTATCTGCCTGAAACAAATAAGAACAGCATCAACAGCACCCAGTAGTTACAGTTATTCGTTATTCTGAGCTGGCATACACAACTTGCTTCTATCATACCAAGAGTTAGGCGACTCATATTCATATTCAGAAACCTTCGAGACTCGGCTGATAAGGAGACACTTACCATGGCGTACTTTGCTTTATGCCAATCAATATTGACATATTGCATTACTGCGTGGGGAGGATCTACCAAAACTCATTTCCTGGAGCTTGAGAGGGCACAGAGAGCGGTTCTCAAGGTGATGTCTTTTAAACACCGTCGCTACCCCACCACCGCATTATACTCTGAAGCAAAAGTGCTCACTGTAAGGCAGCTCTTTATTTACCGTACAATTCTCCGCAAACACTCAGTGCTGCCTTTGGACAAGATCACGGCTCTAAAACGGCTAGGTATGCCGGTATGTCCACCCGTCCATACTCGCACCGCTTTCTCACACCGCCAATACTGGGCTCTTAGTATAAAACTTTATAACAGAGTAAACAAAGTACTCAATATTTATCCACTCCAAATGTGCGAAGTAAAAAAGAAAGTCCAAAATTGGCTAAAGGGCTTAACCTACGAAGAAACAGAGAGTCTACTTAAATAATGGGATTACTACAAAACAATATATAACTACTCATAAACACACACACTTATATTTCTCTTGTTCACTCAATCATAAACATCCCTATCACACAATCATATACACCCACACAAATCCCTCTCCACACACATCACCCACCTACACGCACACACACACATACACACACACACACACATACCTACACAAGCACACACTCACATAGGCACAAACACAACATACCAATGTAACTTTTGATGATGGCCAAATGCAACTATAATGATGAACTAAGTTGAGGAGGAACTGTCTCCTAAGACACAGGTTTATACCTAGTTTAGGAAGCAGGGATCTCTATCGCATGCCATAAATACACAGTACATATAAGTACCCACTGTAATATGAAGTTATTTGAAAATAAATTATTATTATTATTATTATTATTCGTTAGTAAGTATATAGGTAGGTATATCCTACTATCCTATCCTACTTCCTACTAATATTATAAATGTGAAAGTTTGGATATTTGGATGTTTGTTACTCAATCACGCTTCAACCACTGGACGGATCGGGATGAAACTTGGCACACATATAGTTTAGGTCCTGGAATAGAATATAGGATAGTTTATATCCCGAAAAACATCCCATTCCTACGGGAAATCATAATAATTTGTGATTTTAAGTTGTTCACACGGACGAAGTCGCGGGCAACAGCTAGTAAGCATATATATAGGTATTCGTTATAATGTGCTGTCAGCTGTGGTTATAATTCTTACACAGTGATCCGTCTCTCTTATACCATATTTTGGAATATCTCGGAAAAACTAATTTTCCGAATTTTCAATAATTCCCCATCAAGCATTTCAATGTCAATGTCAATGGTCGCAATTTCAGCAGTCAAAGCTTCGCTCGTATTTATTTACCTTAAAAATTAAGTATTACTTCAATCTAGTTCTAAATTATATTGAGTTCACTTTCAGTTTAAGCATATCTATATGTTTTTAGGTTTCCATTAAAGCAATTATTGAAATTTTTTGCCCATCGGTCCATATAGGTCCGCCGGATAACTGGAAAAAATACTGAACAAACAGCTGAGCTGAAAATATATGCAAAATTACCCGGAACTGATGGAATTTTTTTTATTATTATTTCGTTTTCCAAATTTATTATTCAAAAAAATGTTCGTTTAGTATAAATATTTATAAAAGTGCCTCTGATATTCGGTCAGAAAAGGCGTTTCGTTACATTACAGACCTAGCTTATTAATAATATCTACTGTCATTCGGAAACTTCTGCGAAAATATTTTGAGTAGGTAAGTAATGGAAAAACAATGTCCATTATCTAAAAGACAAAAAGTTGACTGCTACAATAAGGAAACACTCAAAACTAGGATCGACAATGAAAAATGGATGACGTGTCATTCAAGAAAATGGGAAATTGGACCCCGTCTGCGATCATTGAATACTGATAGGTAGTCGATCCGATATAGCTTTATTGTTTCCCTTTTATCAGTCGGTTCTCTTGTAATAAATAAAATAAGAACACACACATATTTTTTAGCATTAGAAAGTTGGTTCACATACATTCGCTATACCTACATGCACAGTAGGTATATAGCTCATCATCAGTCAAAATAAGTACGTCCACTGCTGATCATAAGCCTCCCCAATAGAATACTACTTTTGGTTGGCTGTGTTGCATTGGGTGATTTGCCATAAACACAACGCATGGCAGGTATTTAACGGCAGGAAAACGCTTCTGCCAGTCCCTGGTGCAATCCCTTAGTCGCTTTGACGACACGCACGCATGGATTGGGGGTGGCACTATTCTAAGCCGGGCAACACACGGGCTCGTTAGGAGGAAATAAAAAAAGCCAGCCAAATATTCAGAATCCAGACTAAAGCGAAATGTTGTTCCTGATTGTTCTTCTATTCTACAGTACCTATAATAGGTAGCTTTTAAAATTTACAAATCTTAAATTCTACTCGAAATTAAATGAATAATTCATATATACACCTAAACAAATATACACATTATACATGAATAACATACATTTCTGTTTTTTGCCTACGGAAAATGCGCGGCCGGCGGCGAGCGGGTTGTCGGTTTAAAAGGTGGAGTTCTAGTCCATACCGCATTGTCTATGTTTCTCTAATTGTACAAAGTTTTAATAAACTCTCTAAAATAACAAAGACTTTTCACTGTTTGTTATTTAAGTGAAACAAAGAGTAATAACTGAGACTTTAGTAGGCAAAGCGTACGTCGTACATAATGTGCAGGTTGGGTCAATTATTATTTTTTCCTTAATTGTTTTAAATGTCTCGGAAAATATATTTTTTTCCTAAAATTTCCATTATTTTCCTATCCCATGTTAGACCCGTCCATCCATCCCATCTATATGAACAGTGAACAATTAATCTCAATCGGTCCATTTTTAAACATGCTATTGATGATCATAATATCATCGACGGAATTGTTATTGGCGTAAAGGACAAACCACTTCAAAATTGGGTACTAAAATCATTATACTAGTCCTTTCAGTTACTCTAAGATTGACTGGAAGAGATCCTTAAGTGGGATAAGACCGCCTTTGTACACAGTGTTATTCCTATTTTGTTGTTGTTGTTAATTTTGGTACAATAAAGTGTTTGCATACATACTACCTACTATTACTTTTCAGAAGACGCAAAAATCTTGTATTTTTCTTTGTCATTGTTTGTGTGTATATAATAATCATGAAAAGGACAGAGTAATTGAATTTTAAATATATCATTCGATACAGAGTTTACGAAGGTAACGAACCGATTTTGGAATTTTGTTCCCTACGCCAATTTCAATTTCCGTCGACGATACGTTATCTCGTAAGACATTCGAAATAATTGAGTGTCATTATGAAGTATAAAGTTTAATTTGTGCACGTGTGTCTAACAAACTCGCTTTCTTGGTGCTTATTAACAAATTGATGATAAAATTTGAGTTGGTAAATTAAGGCAACATTAACATTTCACTTTAGGGCAGTTACAAGTCGACGTTTCTGTTGCGAGTTTACCTTTCCTTGCCACAAAGTTTCATAAAGTTGTAAAGATAAATTATGTGTAGGTAATTATTAACTTCATTCCTCCGTAGAAATTGTGCGAAATATTATATTAAGTTACGAAGGTATATTTTAACGTTTCATTTTAAACGTGGTACTTATACGGCTGTAATGTTCAGAATTACGCATTATATACTTATGTATACGCAATTGCGTATTTTAATACCTATTATACTTGTCATATTTTATAACATCACAGCCATTGCCGAAACAAGTAAATTAATTATAACATAGCTTTTTAATGTTATAGCATATGTTACTTTTACTATGTTTATGGGGTAAGTATCTATAAAACGTTTAACAATTTTGTTTGCAGAATACCTACTTATGTGCCTATTTATCAATTATACACATGAAAGCTTTTCGAAAATACTTTGAGACCTTAATTTTAACGTTCTTTTTATTTTATTTTCAAGTTGTTATTCTAGTATACCTCAAATTATTGCTAATGATTATTTCTTGCCTCTTCCTACAGACCGCCATATTAGCCTGTTGATTATCGATGGCCTGATGGCTCAGTGGTCATTGTATCGATTCCCACTATGGACCGATCACTTAGTAGATTTTATATAAGTTGGCCCTGACCGGATGTTATTATTTGTATAATTATTCTATCCTTGTCTAATTCCCATAGTATACAACAGAAAATCTGTAAATTTTTCTTATAAGTTTTATATATAAGGACTATAAGTACAGTTATGCCCCTTTCGTAAGGCTATCATAGATACTTACACTTTTAAAACCGTTGAGCCAATTTCTCCGAAGAGAAGATTTCTGTCGTCGCCGTTACAGATAAGCCTAAAACACGATGGCATTACTTAAGATGACAGATTTTATTGCTTTTCCGTTTTCGTTTTTATGACACCGCAAATTTA
This sequence comes from Esperia sulphurella, assembly GCA_947086405.1. Classification (NCBI taxonomy): domain Eukaryota; kingdom Metazoa; phylum Arthropoda; class Insecta; order Lepidoptera; family Oecophoridae; genus Esperia; species Esperia sulphurella. The sequence goes on along the minus strand of OX352271.1, from coordinate 6,038,235 downwards.
TAGCTGGGACGAATGCCCACTTATTCTTTTTTTATGTTCGCAAGCTCTTAATTTGGACCATACTTTAGCACAATCTGTCGCTTTCGCAACTGGCTTTACTCCTATGCATTTTCTCTAACAAGTAACATTTATGTTACTAATCGTAAACGTAAACACATTAATACAGAAAAATGAAACTGAGAAGTAAAATCGTAATTACTCAAGTAGGACTTTATGAAATTTTACTGAATGTCGAATGAGCAAGACTTACGCTTGATGACGCAATTTTTTTTTATAAGAGCATATTGCATTTAAAACTTGTATAGCTGCTGTGAACAACGGCGGTAAAAAAGCAATTTCATAAATTCCATAGACTGGTGACGAACGTTATTATGCAACTGGTGCTAGTCCGTGGATATGGCGTCTGTCGTTTTTTTTTATATTTATTAAGGATAACAGATATGATCGTAGTTATCCACTATTGTTAAAACTGACTGGAATCCAAGGTTATCTTAAAACAATAATCAAATAAATAAAAAAAGTAAACTTCGCTTGTCTGTACATTGCGGATATTTGTAAAAATAAATTGGAGGGTCTAAGGATAAGTAAAAGAACACATTTCGATCATTTTTGAAATTTTCGTCTGTTTGTTTGTGCACGCATCACTTAAAAACTACTGAATCGATGTTGATAGACTTTTCACAGAAACATAGTGCTTAATTCGATATAATATATAAGTAGGCTTTATTTCATTGCAATCGGTGCAGTCAATCAAAAGTTAGGCGAATTTATAGTTTTCGAAAACTCGCATACACTGTATGAGTATACAGCAAGAATTCGTGAGCGGTAGCGGCAACGGGTATTTCATCGTGCTCGGTTAACTCTATCAATAGTTATGCGAATTTTTAGTTTTCCAAAACTCACAATTACAATGGTATTAGTGGTTGAGGGGAGGGTTGAGGGGAGGGTTGAGGGGAGGGTTGAGGGGATGGTTGAGGGGATGGTTGAGGGGAGGGTTGAGGGGAGGGTTGAGGGGAGGGTTGAGGGGAGGGTTGAGGGGAGGGTTGAGGGGAGGGTTGAGGGGAGGGTTGAGGGGAGGGTTAAGGATAGGGTTGAGGGAAGGGTTGAGAGCAGAGTTAAGGGGGGTAGATGCGGTAGTAGGAGCGGGACCTGGAGCGGAGCTGGATCTGGATCTGGAGCTAGACCTGGAGCTGGATCTGGATTGGGTCTGGATCGGTACCTGGCCCGGACCCGGACCTGGACACGGCCTTGACCTGGACCTGGACCTGGACCTGGACCTGAACCTGGCCTTGACCTGGACCTGGACCTGAACCTGGACCTGGACCTGGACTTGGACTTGGACCTGGACCTGGACCTGGACCTGGACCTGGATCTGGACCTGGACCTGGACCTGGACCTGGACCTGGACCTGGACCTGGACCTGGACCTGGACCTGGACCTGGACCTGGACCTGGACCTGGATATGGACCTGGACCTGGACCTGGACCTGGACCTGGACCTGGACCTGGACCTGGACCTGGACCTGGACCTGGACCTGGACCTGGACCTGGACCTGGACCTGGACCTGGACCTGGACCTGGACCTGGACCTGGACCTGGACCTGGACCTGGACCTGGACCTGGACCTGGACCTGGACCTGGACCTGGACCTGGACCTGGACCTGGACCTGGACCTGGACCTGGACCTGGACCTGGACCTGGACCTGGACCTGGACCTGGACCTGGACCTGGACCTGGACCTGGACCTGGACCTGGACCTGGACCTGGACCTGGACCTGGACCTGGACCTGGACCTGGACCTGGACCTGGACCTGGACCTGGACCTGGACCTGGACCTGGACCTGGACCTGGACCTGGACCTGGACCTGGACCTGGACCTGGACCTGGACCTGGACCTGGCGTAAACTTCGCGTGCTTGTACATTGAAGATATTTGCAAAAAATGGGGGTCTAAGGTTAAGTTTTTTTTGGGATTGGGAGATTGAGATTCTGAGTGGGAGTGGAAGTGGAAGTGGGAAAGGGAACGGGAGCGGAATTGGGAAGAGATTCTGAGCAGATTCTGAAGTCCACGCGAGCGGAGCCGCGGGCACAGCTAGTAGATAACTAATAAATCCCGCTTACAAGAAGGTTCGCTTACAAGCTGTACATGTTGAGTGACTAATATCTGAATCATATGTTATCCTACCTAGGTAACATTCACATTTACATATGCTTAATCACTTGCTATTTTGTGTTCAAGTCAAATACTCAATTTCTTTTTTTGCATAAAATATTCATAGTGTAACATAACGCCATAAGTCAATTTCACAGCTTGTTACGTTGGATTGTCAGGAAGCAATTTGCGCAAGTTGTTATGTGCACGCCGCGCGATGCTCTCTAGTGGTCACGGGGTGGAATTTATTAAAGTGCACGTTAAAATCCACCACGTTATCTTTCCATCTAAATCCACTCGTATTTTTAGGACTGGAAAGTTTATTTCGCTCGAGCTACCTTCTATAGTGTTTTTCGCGGCCTGTATAGCGGCAAGTTGAATAGCGTTCAGGCTGTCTGGGATTTATGCTCGGAAAATCTGTTGTTATTGGGTGCTAATATTTTCGTGAGCTTAGATTTTCGAGCTTGCTGGGGAGTTTTTCGTTCCACTGTTTAAGCCAAAGAATATGTTGGATGCTGTTAGTAAAATGAGAAGTAGGTATAATAATATAATATAAGGATTTGTTAGTATATTTTCCCCAACCCCTTTTTCTCTGAAGCAAATTTTCCGTTTGCATTTAGGACAAAATCGATTGGGAAAAATGCGAATGTTAAAATTAGCTCCCATGAAAAACAACAACTAGAAAAATTACGTTTGGGAAAAAAGGTCAACGGAAAAAATCGCAAATACAAAAAAAAGCGTTTGGAAAAGTATACTACAAATCCTATAATAGTAAAATTTGTATATTTTACATATTATTGTAGTTAGTTATATGTTACTAAAAATGAAAATAAATGATTTTAAACCCAAATAAACTTATTAGAGCAAAAACTCACAATGACAAAAAGGGACAGATTGGAATCAATGATTTATTTTTATGACATTATCCTGGACATACGGACAGAAACGGACGGTGTTTTATATGCTACCTATGTGTAGAGAATGGCCGTATAAGCACAACCATGATCGCATAGGCAAGTGCGTGGTTGAACTTGCTGGGGTAAGCATAAATAAGGCATTATTACACAGGAGATACATACTAAAACTGAGGATGATTTATTTAGAATCGAGACAATACATTATTATATAGATAATAAAATATTAACATTTTCTCTACCAGTGTCTGTGCATTTCGGTAAAATAATGTCGATTTTGATGATAGCCTTGATCATGTTTTTCATCGATTATACGTACTTTTCTACACATAGATTTAGATAAAAAAAAACACGATTTTATTACTTGGTCTCATACTTTTTTAATTAAATGGACACATGGTTTTGCTACTAATTTATGGAGTGGTAATCGATAAAAAAGGTAATATTAGTATGCATACATGAAAATAGACATAGATATTATATCCAAATACCAAAAACAGAACATTTCTTCACTCAGCTTAAATAATGAGAGGCATAATTTAAATCTTAGAAATAATAATAAAATTCAAATACATCATTCTAGATTGTCTAAGATCAATAATTCTTTTGTGGGGCTGTGCGTGCGTTACTACAATAAGGTTCCGAATGAAATTATTAACTTGTCTGAACAAAAATTCAAATCTTCTATAAAAGTTAATCTGTGCAAGAAAGCCTACTATAAGTTAGATGACTACTTAAATGATAAAAGTCCATGGAGTGCTTGATGGCTCAGCATAGGTAGACTTAATGATTGTAATGAATAAGACAAATCAAAGGTAGGGCCCTGTGCCGTTGGGTTTGTTGCCACTTCTTCCCCTCGGTTATACAGGTGGAAGTGGAGTAGTTTTAGGCAGAATTTGACGTCAAAAAGAGAATAATGTATTCCAATTTCGAAAATAAATATTTTGATTTTGATTTTGAAATGCACTTATTAAGTGCAGCCGGTACTATATTTAAGCAAGTCCAAATTAATCACATCTGTTCCATTGTTCAGTATATTGAAATTGAAATGTGAATAGATTAGTAATATATGTTTTTGAACAGTACTATGGTATTATATTGACTTTGAACATAACAACGCTAGCTAGCTTTAAAGGTACTTGTACCGACATTTAGTGAAACATCGCCCTAACGGCTTGTGCTCCGCTGCGTCCAGGCACACACTGCGGCCAGTTTACCGTACATTATTAAAACGTACACAAAACATGTTGCTATTTTTTCACTGCGGATTTGGCTTTGCAATACATTGTGCACAGGCGTAATGAAATACCTTTAGTGACCGGTTACAGGGGCATTCAGTACCAGATACTGAAATGGCCGATTTTGTACGTGCCTATATAGGCACGTACAAAAATAATCCAAAATAATGTGCATAGCGGAGTTTGTATAAAAAGATTTTTATATTATCCAAAAGTTTGTAACTATGGTGTGTTTGTTTCATAATAATTCTTAATATTATTGGTACTCTCCTAAAATGTTTCGCCTTTATAGATTTCCAGCAACATTTCAATCGGTGTCTTCGCTACTAAAATATTAGAACGGAAATCAAACATTGATTTATTTTGTGTGCTCGTAGCCAAAGCCTAATTTTTTAGGCTAGTTTTTTTTTTAATTTGGACGAGGGTAGTTAACCGTAACTACCTTCGTCCAAATTAAAAAAAAAATCTTCAGTCTTATGATACGCAGTACTTACCTAACTAGCTGTGTGCCTAGATATATTTGGCCTAGGAGCTCGGGTCTTTGCTTAAAACGGTTGTGGGACGAATGAGAAACCACTTTGCTCGCTTTGTATAAATTAGCAAAGGTCTTAATGTTACTTTTAATTGTGTTGTGATGGCTTTTGTATCATTTATTTAGTACTTATAACAATGAATCCTGATTCATGATTAGATATGTATAACCATCATCACCATCAGCCTATCGAAGTCCGCTGCTGGACATAGGTATTCCCTTTTTGAATACATAATGTTTAAATACATGATTTTTTTATTCAAGGTATTTAATGACATTAATTCTGATGTACAAAGGCACACTTAGCATTATCTGGAGTTTTTTTACCAGTAAACCTTTGGATGATAGAGAGCAAAAGTGAATATAAGAAAAGCAATGCGCACTTTATTATTATAGATTTGATAAATATTATCAAAATGTATTTATTTATGTATTTATACATGAAGTGAAATTACATTATTACACTGTTACTCTAATAATATTAACGCTAAAGTGTTTATGTTTGTTGTTCAAACGCTCTATAAAAGCTGAACGAATGTGGATGAAACTGTGGATGAAATACAGTGATGGCTTATATCCTGGAGTAACATAATATAGGATACACTTGAAGGCGGGCAAAGTCGCGGGTATAAGCTAGTTATATTATAACTTCCTATTTATAAAAATAATAAATAAATATTACACTTGTCTAATTCCAAACTAGGATTATTTCCTGTGCTATGGAAATTAAACAAGGATAGGACAATTCAAAAATATAACATCCAGACCGGGGCGAATTTGTACGACTTGTATAAAGTTGTCTGTCCGTATTAGGAATCGAACCCACGATCTTTGGCGTTCGAGTCCAATGACCAAGTCTCCAAGTCAGTCAGAGACTTATTACTGTGTTAAATGATTCATTTTTGTTTATATGGCCTTTGTTATTATGCTTATAAGGCACAATAATTCCGCCAATGTCAAAGTAGTGGAAAATACACGAAGGAGGTTACTCTGGTTTCCAATCAGGAGGTCGGTAAATTTTGAAACGAAAGTTGAGATGATTGTTCAACCGCCATCTAAAACAAACGACACAAAGAAAATACATTCACCATGATACATTTTACAATGGTCTTAGTAAAAATTTGACGGCTCAGTTCAATAGGGAAACAACTCGAAAAACACTGTTCTGAGATAACTTTTAAGTTTCCGACTCTCATAACAATGAGTGTAGTTTTCTTATGGTTTTAGTATGTATAAATGATTGGTAATCTTATTGAACCGGTAAAGGTTGGCTAAGGCGAAGCGATGACATTATATACTCAAATAAAAAATGGATAGTTCCCTGTTAAATTGACCTATCCAACTGATCTCTAAGAGACCAAATCTAAACCAAAATAGTACCTACGAGTATAGAAATGTGCTCTGCCATCAGTTTTTATAGTGCCAGAATATTCCAGGGACATTAAGCCTGGTCCGTTCATAAATTCTCTGGTCCAAAGTTGGGCTCACATCCGGGGCGTTCATAAATTGCGCTTGTGGCCGCCAGAGCACAGACGCGGGCCGCATCGCAACAGCTAAGGATATGCTATTCATACGTAAATAGGTAGGTTGCGTTAAATCTGAGCGTAAACTTAGTAATTGTTTGACCGCCAGAGGTAGTGGGTTCGATATGTACAGTCAGTGCGCTAAAATAAATGGCCAAGTGCATTCCAATTTTAACTTTATCATATTTGGATAAGGTTAGGGCTGGTCACTTAATTCGGAATGTGATTGTATAAGATGGTCTCGGTCAAGGTGTTATATTTAGCCATTATACTATCCTTTTCTAATTTTTATAACAGAGGAGTAAAGATCCTTGTTTGGGATTATACAATAATGTAGAGTGTAATGTTATTTCTATATTTTTAAAAATTACGCACTATCACTCTTGCAAATGTCTAAATACCAGATATTATTAAAATAAATTTTATTTTCTGCTTACTAGGCAAAATATTCCGAGTAGAAAATAAATAGATACTGTTACACAGAAATATCTAAAGCTAGCACTTAAACTACTAAGATTCAAGGTATTTTACGGATTTTCATCATATGACCAGAATAAATCTCTAAGAGTAAGAATGAACATAACTGTTTGCGTGAACAGAAGAATAGACGAAACTTCACAATGAATTTATGACTTTATTACGTAGCAATCATAATAATAAATAATAAAAGCATTTATTATCAGGTAAAACCCATATCACATATACAATATTATACACTAGCTGTGCCCGCGGCTCCGCTCGCGTGGACTACAGGATCCGCTCCAATTCCCACTTCCGCTCCCTATCCCACTGCCACTCAGACTTCAAATCCAGGTCCAGGTCCAGGTCCAGGTCCAGGTCCAGGTCCAGGTCCAGGTCCAGGTCCAGGTCCAGGTCCAGGTCCAGATCCAGATCCTCAACTCTCCCCTCAACCCTCCTCTCAACACTCCTCTCAACACTCCTCTCAACCCTCCTCTCAACACTCCCCTCAGCTCTCCCCTCAATCCTCCCCTCAAACCTGTTTCCCTCGTCTCTCCAAATGTAGTCCTCGTAACTAATCCATCGCAGTCCAAATTCCGACCAACATTACTTTGTTGCATACGTATACCACAAATTCATCGTAATCGGATAACTCAGCCAAAACACAGGTACTCCGCTCCCGTTCCCGCTCCGGTCCAGCTCCGGTTCCGCTCCCGCTCTCGCTCCCGCTCCCCTCCCGCTCTCGCTCCCTCTCCCCTCCCGCTTCCGCTTCCGCTCCCGCTCTCATACCCACTCCCCCACGCCAGCTCCCACTCCCACCCCCACGCCCACTCCCACTCCCACTCCCACTCCCACGCCCACGCCCACTCTTACTCCAATTCCTACTCGCAGCTCCAAATGTAATCAAAACTCATCGCAATCTAAATAGTACGAAAATACTACTATATGCAATATATTGCATAATAACCTTACCTACTATTGTATTTGAAAACTAAAAATGTCTATAACTTTTGATTGAGTTAGCCGATTGCGATGAAATAAAGACTAAATGTTAAGTTAAGTTAAGCCCCATGTTTTTGTGAAAAGTCCATCAAAATCCGTTCAGTAGTTTTTAAGTGATGCGTGCACAAACTCACAGACAAACAGATAAACAGACAAACAGACAAAAATTCCAAAAGTGATTGAAATGTGTTCTGTTGCTTATCCTTAGACCCCCCAATTATTTTTTTTGCAAATATCTTCAATGTACAGACACGCGAAGTTTACGATTTTATTTATAAGATTATAAAACAAACAAAATAAAGTGAAGTAAAATGAAGTAAACAGTATAAATATGTAAGATTTTACAATTCAACATGTTAGAGTTTGCCATTCTCAGTCCGATGCCTGGTTACCCAGTGCTTTGTGAAGCAGTTGCCAATGCTGTCATTAATTGGTCATAAGAACAGTAATAGATTTAACAGAACAACTTTTATTTTTATTTCAATATTTTTTTGGAATATATATATATATATATATATTTTCGGTTTATTCCTTTATATTGTTATCTCTAGTACCTGCAATTTTTTATCTTATGCCAACAGATCTAATTCCAACAATGATTTAGCTTCCGATGATCCAAAAATGCATGTTTTTTTCATGTCTGTAAATAAAGCCTTGCAGTATTGTAACATTGCACTTAGTTATCTATTTACTCATATTACGCTGTTTGCATTGTGCATGTGAATATTTGAACGCCGCTTACGTACGGATGAGCTCGTAAGCGGACGGTCCCGCCCGCTAACAATTTTGTGAGATTGAATGAAGAGCTGTTTGTGTCCGCTCCTAGAGATTGGGTTTAAACCCAGCTTCATGAAATTGAAACAATATAAAATATTCAACGATTTTAAATACTCAGTCCAAATGATCTCGGCAAAGCTTTTCCAATTCAAAAATCATGTTAAAGTTAAAAAATCGTGGTCCAAAGAGTCATTCATGCAGGGTCGTTTTAGACTTTTAGATAGAACGCTCGCTTGTATTCGAAAGGTTAAAGGTTCAAAATGAGTTAAGCGAGAATTTTTATAAAACCACATACTTTTCAGTGGAGAAAAATATATGAACGAATTAACCAATTGTCACGAGATGTACGCGAACAGTATGAAATCACGTTCAACCAACTTCACGTTTAACCATACATACTATCGTAGTTATCCTTGTTCATTATTCCGCGCACACATGGACGTGTGATCTATTGTTGCACTACTTTCGTATAGAGCGTTGTCGCTGTCTAATTACAATGAATGACGAAGAATTTGACACTTTGATCCGAATAAATGAGCGATAATCCAGCCAAATAAGTAACTTTTTGGTTACACTGTGTAAAGATAATCAAGGTGTTCAACATAGATGGATTACATTGTTTTTATTTTTTCATAATTTTGATTTTCGACTAAACTAGCTAGATCATCATCATCAAGTTATTTTTGTCTCCACTGCAGGAGCACAACCCTCTCTCATCTGCCGGAGACAGACGGAGGATTTGGCCTACATTCCTCGCTCTGGCCAGACGGGTTGGGGAGGCCTGATTGATGTTTTATAATGTATTCCCTTAGTCGCCTTGTACGGCATCCACGGGAAAAGTTGGAGTGGTCCTATTCTACTCTACCGGAAACCACACGGCAACCAACAAAACTAGCTAGATAAATGGAATCAAATTCAATTATACTTATATAAGTGAAATTAAAACGTTGCTTACTGTCACTATAAGATTTGCTCTACTTTACTGCGCATTTACCCATTTTTTCATATATATTGTTTCGCCGAGCGTATCCGCCAGACTGACAAATAGAAACAGCGAACAAGGCTAAAAAATCCTGGTTCGTGGCTAAGCGGGAGCAGACGAGATAGGTAACACGTCGAGTTTGTTCATGGAAAAACATCGTGAGGAAACTGTGCAAGCATAAGAAATTCTAAAGCATATGTTTGTGATACGACGTGTTGAACTCGCATGGAGAAATTATGTCTCGTACGCGTTGAACATAGGCCTCTACCTAACAGTCCTATATGTATTATCAGTTAATAAATTGGGTGAGTTAGAGTACCTACATATTGCGGAAATGTTAACGCTTTATGGCTATGACAGTGTTACCAGACATAGGTATGTGGTTTACCAAATAAATTGAAATTATCGACAGCATGTCAGTGACAGAAATCGAATAACAGGATATTATATATTTCTACGTGGTATCTAATGCATACCATATTTTCAATCGACTTTAAAAAAGGAGGAGGTTCTCGATTCGACGGTATGTTTTTAGGGTTCCGTAGCCAAATGGTAAAAAACGGAACCCTTATGGATTCGTCATGTCTGTCTGTCTGTCCGACTCCAAAAATAACTTATTATTAATTGTAAATAGGTATATAAGTATCAATAATTTCGTTCATTGTCCTTTAATGCTCTCTGCTTTGAAATAATTAAAATATTATTTTCTACTTTTTGGTTATAGTTTGTACATATAGACTTAAAGAAGTTTTTTGTTTTTTTTTTTTATCTAAAAAATAATTTTATGTATAGAACATTTACACAACTAATAAGTTTATTATTATTTAATATATTATTATTTAATTATATTTTGATTTGACCTATAACTAAAGTTATTAATAAATATATGTCTATGTATGTTTATGAACCACTTATTAGGAAAATATGGTTTCAGTTAAATCTGATGAAAAATAAATTTATGATGAATTTTTAATACGTTTCCGTCAACTGATCAAAGGAGAATGCCCAAAATTGTATGGGAGTTTGCTCTTGAACTTTGAATTTTGCGTCTGGATCAAATTGTCGTTAAAATACAGGCAAAATATTAAGGATTATTGTAAAAAGAAAATCGTTTAACTATTTAGTGGGAAAATTCAATAATCTTACTTGGAATGAAATCTTCGTTGGCTCACAGTTTTCACAACACCGTGGGTATATATCCACTATTAACTGCTCCAGATCTTGATGTCATAGTGTGGTTATAGTCGACGACGGTATATTGCATTCGACACTACATTAGGCTCGTTAAAATAGATTTTTTCATCCAAATATTTTTTTTTTTTTTTTTAATGTATTTGAACACTGGTAAAGACCATTGGTCCACAAAGCAACTAGAATTACAAATTCTATATAGGTGTAATGATGAACAAGGAAATTATATAAGCAAATGAAAATAAACTTGAAAAGAATAAACAACAACAGATAATGAAGTCGGTTGAAAATTAAAAAATAAAATAAGGCTACATACATAAAAAAGGACACTTAAAATTAAATTTTACCAACTGTACAATGTACATAATTACAAATAGATTTGTATAAACAAGGTTTTTTCAGAAACTCTATTACAGTCTTAGGTAAATTTGAGCCGAGAGTTTCAATGCATTCGGCAACAAATAATAATCTTTGAAGAGAAAAGAAAGGACAATAAAAAAATATATGGTCTAAATCACAGAAGTCAGCGTTACAAAAATTACAAGAGGGTGAAGTTATAAGATTTAAACGGTGTAAATGGCTTGGGAAACCACAATGTCCAATTCTTAGTCTTGAAATTGTTGTTATCATATTTCTATCCCAATCACGCGATAAATTTTCGAACCATGACTTAGTCGATGGAATCTGAGATATTTCAGCAAGCCATTTACCCTTAACCTGCCAACTTTCAGATAGATATAGTTTCCACCTGGAAATCATATTTTTCTTTAATAAGCTTACTGCGTCTTGTCGGGGAACAAGATAATTCGATGATTCATTTACATTAGAAAAACGAGCAAGCGTATCTACAAGTTCATTACCTAAGACACCTGAATGTGCAGGTACCCATACAAATTCAACAACAAAATTATTTGTTTCCATTACAGAGTAAACAGTATTTACAATTTCAAATAACAAATAATTAGAATTGGCTGACATTTCAATATTTTTTAAAGCTAAAAGTACACTCATAGAGTCAGATATGATAAGGAATTTCATTTCACTATGTTGATTGCCATAATATTTTTTTATGTGCTTGAGAGCATAAAGAATGGCTAAAGATTCAGCAGAGAAAATGGAAAACATGTTATTACAATCGAAAACCTTACCATTATTTTGATGAGCGTCATATACAGCGAAACTAGTTTTACTTTCAGTTTTAGACCCATCTGTATAGATGTGAACATAGTCTTTTTTGGTATCCAAAAATTCTAAAAAGTCAAATTTGTTTTTAAACTTTTCTACGGTTACATTGAAGTTAATATAAAGACAATTGAATGGAAAAGAGTAACAAGGATGTATATTAGACCAATAAACAGTATCTTGTAGTTCAAAATTTAAATATGTAATTGATTCTGGAATAGTTATAGATGCAACTAAATGTTGGTCATTATAGTTTGGAATGCTGAAGTTTTCTAAATAACGCGGAATTATATTATTATCAGAGCTTATCAACTTAAGGCAGTATTTATCTGTTAGGAAAGATCGCCTAATATGAAGTGGCACAATACCAGCTTCCAATTCTAATGAATTAATGGGTGATGAATTCATAGCTCCTACGATTATACGCAGAGCTCGGTTTTGTAAGATATCTAGCTTTTTTAGAAGAGTGTTCTTAGCATCGCTGTAAAACATACACCCATAATCAAAGCGGCTGCGTACAATAGAAACGTACATATTTTTGAGAATTTTGGGATCACAACCCCATTTTAACCCACACATTGATCGTAAGATGTTAAGTCCCATTTCAGCCTTTTTGCATAAATAATCTATATGTGGCTTCCAGGTAAGGAGGTTATCTAAAACCAATCCCAAATATCTAACAGATTCTTTTACTTCAATTACATCGGGACCTAAAAAAATTTCGGGAGAATCGACGCTAACTTGGGAAAAAAGAACGACAGAACTTTTAGAAATGTTAATTTTCAGTTTTAAGTGGTCGATTAAATATGTACGAATTTGTGCTAAACATTCATTCAAAACATGCTCTGCATCGTTAATACAATTTTTTTCAACGTACAGTACTAAGTAATCCGCATAAAATAAGAACTTTACCGAGTTTGGTATGAACTTCATTAAAGGGATTATACCCAACACAAAAATTAGTGGAGACAACACGCAACCTTGAGGAGTGCCTTTATAAGACGACTTATAAGGAAGTTTAGGGCATGATTTAAGATATACTTTGCGATCGTTAAGGAAATTGAACATCCACTGAACTAAAGGACCTGGAAGGTTCAAATCTGATAGACTTTTAATTAAAGAAACATGGTCAATGTTATCAAATGCACCTTCAAAGTCTAAAAAAACAGAGATAATACTGTTGTTTCTGTAAAAAGCCTTTTTGATGTCACCAACCAAACAACCTATGTTATCGTAAGTACCTGTACCTTTACGAAAGCCATATTGATTGGAAGGAATTAATGAATGATGTTCAATAAACCACTCGATTCGGTTCTTTAGCATTGACTCAAATAATTTGCCAACACACGATGTCAATGATATAGGTCTGTAGGAGTCAACGAAATGAGGATCTTTGTGTGGTTTTGGGATAGGTACAACAGACTGAATTTTCCAGGAATTAGGTATGAGCTGCGAGATCCATAAGTTATTTAAAATGTTAAGAAGAGTCAATTTTACATTGTTTGGAAGATTTTTAAGTAAAATACTAGGAATATTATCTACACCGGGTTGAGTATTCTTTTTTCTTCGGAGGGAAGCATTAAATTCAGATAAAGAAAACTTTTCTAGTAACCACATGGGCGAGTCATATCTTAATGTAAAAAGATGTTGTATGTGAGTAAGAACATCACAATCAGCAGGAGGAGCTATTTTATTAAGAAACTCTATACACAGGGCATCATTATTAAGTATAGAGAAGGAGTTGAGTGCGTCTAGTGAGTATTTATACTTGCGGATAAAATCCCACACCCTTTTAATAGGAGTAAACCTATTAAAAGATGAGCAAAGATTTAACCAACTTAAACGTTTTTGTTCGAGTAAAGTACGTTTCTTTTTGGCATCAAATTGTTTATATAAAATATAATTCTCGAAAAAAAAAAAAGGGCAAGTCTTATAGGAATTTAATGCAATACGAGTTTGTGCAACCGCAACTGTACAAGAATCGTTCCACCACGGCTGATAATTATATTTTTTTCTGCGAGAGGCGTTTTCATGTTTTTTTGGAAATTTATCTAAAATGTCAAAGATTCGTTCAATAAAATTATCGTAACTTTTTAACGCATTGTCGTCTGACTTAAAAGACACAAATTCAGAATCGCACATTTCTTGAACCTTGTTCCAATCTACTCGATTATAATCTGGGTTACCAGTTTTGTCCAAAACAGGTTGTTTAGAAGAATCTGAGTTTGCAACATTAATACTATTACTACTACAGGAATGAGAGTTTACATTTAGATTGTTTATATATTGTACACCAATGTGAATAGGATAATGGTCGCTACTCATAGGATCCTGGGATAACTCAAAAGTACTACTGGAACTAAGACTTGGTGAAGAAAAAACTAAGTCCAAGACACCACCACGTTGGTTGACCATTGGCAGTGTCGTGAGGTTGTGGTCATTCAAACAGACTAAATTGTTGTTATCAATAAAGCTATAAAGGTGATTACCTCGCGTAGTATTATTGAGAGAGCCCCATGATGAGTGATGAGCATTGAAATCACCAATGATCAGAAAGTTTTTAGAGTTAATTTTCCTAAAGCTGTCAGTTAAATAATCAACTTTAAACTTGCTACTGGATGGTGGAGGGCAATATACACATAAAACATTAATAGAAAAAGTTCCGAATTCAAGAGACAAAAGAATGTTTTGGAAACTGTAAAGTGATTGAGTATTAATTATGTTAAACTTGATATCTTTCCTTACAGCGACAGCTATGCCAGTGTGAAAATTGTGAGCATCTTTCCTGAAAATATTAAAACCCTTCATTTTAAAAGTTTTTGAAGGACCTAGCCAGGTCTCATTCAGTAAAATTATGTCTACTCTATAAGTTAAGTTATTAATATAATGCAATAGATGATCCACCTTTTTAAGAATACTTCTAGCATTCCAGTGTATAATGTTTAAGTTACAAAGCTTATCCATTTTTAATGGAGAAGTTTTTTATGAGTGATTCCTTGATAGATCTAGTACAGATGGTGGACTCACTGGAGTCTTTGTTTGTCAGCATGTCAATAATTGTTTTAATAATAGCATTTAAGATTAAGTCTGAATTCAAGATTTCTGACATTAAGGCCCTTTTTTGAGGTAAAATAGTTGGCTGTGCTACATTAGGTTGACTATCAGTTAAAGATTTATTTTTAGTAATTGTAGCATAGCTGGTTTGAACCTGAATTCCAGAAATCTTGTTTTTAACAATAGAGGTTTTTTGTTGTTTTACAGGGCATGAGGCTGAAACTGCTGGGTGACTACCTTGGCAGTTACAACATTTTGGCGTTGTTACCGTACATATTTTATAGCTATGAGGACCGGAACATATAGAGCATACTGTTTTGTTCTTGCATGTGGAGCTACCGTGGTTAAACTGGTAGCAATTGTAACATTGGAGGAGAGGCCTTATATATTCAGACACATTAAAACGAGAATAGTCTAGTGATATATGCGGAGGAAGTGTGCGACAAGAAAATGTTACCAATACAGTCTGCATAGGTTGAAATTCTCCATTGACATTCTTCTTATTGAATCGTTTCACTCCAATTATTGGAGATGAAGCCTTCATATGAATGAGCAACTCTTCTTCCGTAAGATCAGTGGGCACTCCTCTTATTATGCCTTGCTTCTGCGTCTGGTATGTGGGGATTCTGACATCCCAGTTGAATTCATTGTGTAAGGAAATGTTTTTCAAAAAATTGTTGGCATCACTGAGTGAACCAAAGCAAAGTTTAATCAGATTGAGTCCAGTCGTCTTCGCATATTTTACACCAGGTACTCGAGTAGCCAAAATTTTGTTGAAGGACAATATATTCATTATGGATAAAGGCAACTCTGAATCCTTACTGGATACATGAACAATATATTCATCCAGGCTGATGTTGGGGAAACTAGGTGGTATATCCAGAAATAAACCTTTTTTGGATCTGATCATAACAGGTTTATCATTATTCTTTTCCAACTCCATTTCAGACACGCTGCCAATTTCCGATGATGAATTAGAGGATTCCAGTGGGTCCTCAGTAGATTGGGCGAGTTTTCTTTTCCGTTTTTTTGATTTCGCCATCGTAAAATCGGCAATCTGCTTTAATTTAACTAAAAAATTTGTGGAAAGTTAAAAAACTCGTCTTCTCAGTTCAACGTTCCCGCGCTTTTTTTTTTTTTTTTTTTTTTTTTGTTTCATCCAAATACGCAATGTAAACAAACGGAGAGAAAACAGGTGTTGACATGATATCGGATATGACGTCACAGTACGAAACCATAGTGCATATCAATAGTGACGTTCTACTAAATCGATTTAACGAATTGAATAATCGATATTTCGGTTACGTAACAATATTTTCATAAATATCTTTTAAGAACGTGTGTATCACTTAAAATCAGTATAAATAGGGTATTTCCACTCAGTAAATGAAAAATATGATGGGTGGATTATCGTGCTAGTAACTGAAAGGTACTATCAAATATTGTTGACGAATATCGATTATAAATATATATCGATTTTAATTCTGCTTTCACTACTCTAGTTGAAAATATGCCGATCGGCCGGTGGAAATCAATCAACGTTTTTATTATATGTTATTTTTGAACTCCCTATTCCATTGGCTTTAAAAATAATTTGAAGGAATTCATAATTCAGACCAATATTTTTGGTACATGAATGGTAAAGACGCATCTTAGGCCCACTTTTGGGCATTCTCCTTTGTTAGGCTGTTGTTATAACCACCGAAACGGTGAGCACACTGTATATACTGTGCTAGATATGGAGGGCTGAGAACCGGGGGTGGTGGCGTTCATTGGAGAATGCCTATGTCCAGCCAGTGGATGTCTAAGGGCTATTATGGTGATGTATAAGATAATAAGTTTAGTCTAATCGCATTAGTCGCACTACTTTGTTATATTGCGGGATCCTCTGGCGATGGGCAACAACATCGCTTGCGCATTAAATTTCATATATTACGATGGTAGTAGTGATAAGGGCATTAACCTCTCCGGTCCAGACGTGGATTATTGTAGGCTGCTGTTGTATAATGTAATTCGTTGGAAACGCCTGCTTAGCAGTTTCGTAGCAACTATCGCGTAGCATCTGTGACATCAAGTCCCTTAATGTTTCAGAAGCACCACGTAATATAAAATAGACTTATAATCATAGCCAGTATACAAAGTACTACTAAGCTATATGTATCTAAAAGGGTAGTAGCCAGAAAAGAATCCCATTCTTTCGCAGTCCACTAATGAATGATGAAGCGAAACGTTTAGTGAGAATGAGTGGTAGATTCGACTACAGTGGTAGATTCCAATCTGCACTACGGGAAATGGAGATGGGGGGAATTAAAATATACTTTTACCAACACAAAACCCTCGAACATAAATGGGAGCGTCATTTACTTGTTACGCAAATATGTGTACGTCATTGTTTTATGCTAATTTTACGCACTACCACGCAATTTTACGTGTATAAATAGAAAACAACGACGTGCAAATAGAAATTAAACCCATCATCGCGTATTCATTAATATTGATAACCTACTTAATTACCGCCTCGTTGGCTTAGTGACGTTGACTTGAGCACCAGAAGTCGTGGGTTCGATTCCCACTGGGGACACAATTTTGTACAATTTACAGAAGTCGGTCCTGGTCTAGATGTTATAAATATTTTTGTATTGTCTTGGCCTTGTCTTATTTCCATAGTACAGGACAAAATCCTAATTTAGGATTAGACGGGCCATAGCAAGTAAACTGCATTTACCTTCACTAATTAATAATACTCTAATAGATAATTTTCATAGCAAATCAGTTTGATACCTTTATTGCAAATCTCTCAAAGGTTACCAAGACACTTAGTTTTTTCATATTAGGGCAATATACATAAATAAATACTCATACGCTAAAAATGTAGAAAAGAATAAAATAACAAAATAAAGCATCGAAACATAAAACATTTACTGAATAAAATAGATTTTGTCTCTCAAAAGGCGTGCCAAATAGAGCAAACGAGATAATTAGGGTAACTAACTTGTTACACAATGTATTAAGAAATACCTATTCCATTAAATGTCCTTTGATTCCTCATAGAGCTTATACTCTTATAAACCTTCCGTTCCGACTTAATCCAACGCCCCATTTCCTTAACGGCTTGGCATTTTGTTCTTTGTTGTGTCCAATTGTTACGTTTTCTATTTAATATAACGTTTTCCAAAAAATACGAGCAACTTACTTGAATCTCTTCACTCGCCTAGATTAAAGCACCTAATAGCTGTTAAGTTAGACAGCTGCTGCTGAATTACTTCCTTTAAGTGAAATTTAGTTAACCCTAAATTGCAACTTACCCTCATTTCCCTTTGAGCAGCCGCGGAATTTTCAAGGATTTACACCGCCATCCCCTTTATAAATGACGTAACAATTGCGATCAACAATGGGTTAAAAGATAACTTACCATTCTTATACAACTGGGTGAACTTTTTGTACCCATGATTACCTACTTAAAATTTAAGTGGCGTTTATAGAACGAAAACGATATTTTTTACTTTAAATCTATACAATTAAAATACTAAGTCTTTTGAAAAAATATCCATATCTTAACTGTATTGACTGTTCTCTCGAAGTCCGCGAATTAATAGTTAAGTATAGGGCGTCAAAAATAGTCCAGAACTACAATAACTCTAGGATTGGCTCCCTTCCAGAGCTATAATAACGACATATTCAAACCTTCGCTATGTAAAAGATTAATGTTTCTGTGAATTTCCTTCATCCTAAATTTCCGAACGCGTCTCTAATGTATGTTTGGTGAGCCTTCTAATGATAACGTCGGCTTTTGTGTTGACACAAATTTACAATATTACAAAGAAATATCTATTTGATTCACTTAAGAGCTATTTTAGAGCGATTTTATATACTAATTAGCAATATATAGGTTCCGATTTCAAAGAAAAATTTAACAGTATGCATGATGAAGTAGGTATACGGTTAAAATCTTCCATAATACCCACAGGGTTAAATGAATTACTTAAATCGTTATGCTGCTTACTCTTCTTCAACATTGTTTTTTTTTAGTGAATATATGAAATATGATTTCTGAAATGTAAGGAAATCCGTCCAGCCAGAGTCCCTTTGTCCTTTATTAGGATAAAATATGTAATGTAAGTAAGCAAATCTCGTAAATCAGTGGTTCAGGAACATAAGGCTTTTGTAGTCAGAAGCATCAAGGAAAGGTAAAGGGAGTGAAATATTTGAGTAAAATATAAAATGAATTATACGGGAGGCCGCACACATTTTCTATGATAACAATAATTTCATAAATCTAGGTATAAAACTCCACTAACCCTAGACTAGCCTAGCTGCGTAAAGAATAAAGACAGATGAGATAAATAAAATATTAAAAATTATATTGTAACATAAATCAAACCTAACTAAGATCAGGATAATGAGCAGTAAACAAAAAACCACGCTCCCTGTTTAATTACTGTTTTTAGATTTCAAAATTACTGGAAAAGAATGAGAGAAATATAATAAGACTGCTCAGCCTCGTGGGCGTGAATAGTAAAGAAGGGTATTTGTATCTCACATACAATCACTATTTACCGATGTAGTGTAGGTATCTATTTGTTGCTAACCTAATACAATAACTGAGACACCTCTAGTATATATTATCTTTGGAGACACCAAAGTGTAGAAATAAGGTTAAAGATGGATGTTTGGCGTTCGCCCAAAAAAGTAATATAAATCATGTATGCTCTTCACAAAAATAATAAAATAAACAAGTTGTAATGAAAAACATACATTTTATGTATGTCTGAAGAACAATATATATTTTAGGTAGGGTTCTCACTCTAATACAAATAAATTTCTATAAATATCTGGCCGTCCAAACTATGTCCTACGAAGTAAAATATACTGTCTCAAAATAAAACAAATGTACCTATGTACTAATACCGACATAATATAAATAAAGAATATCCTGATTGGCTCACCAATGTTAACCTAACCACTGCCACTGCTCTTTCAACTTTTAACAATCAACGTAATCACTGTAGCTCTTTAGAAAAAATAAATATTGAACAAAACATTATCGTTGCCTGGTATAGGCTACTTTAATAACGAATTTTTCTAGAATCCAAAAAGAAACCTTTCAAATATACAGACATCGCCACGGAGAGGATAGGATAGGCCATGTAATAAAAACAAGGGTAATAAAAAGTAGGACTTTCTGTTTGTATTTACATTCATTGTTGTCGTAAAGCAGAAGTACAAGATTCGGAAGATGAAATCTACAATTCCTAGGAGATAATATAACCTATTTAAATGTTACTCTGGTATGAGTTGGTTCAAAAAGGTTTTCTCTAAACAAGTTTCGCTCTTTTGTTACTTCGTATTGATTAATAACATTGTATTGAAGTGCCGAATTTAGACTTTCCTAAGTATAGGTCAGTTGACGTTGTGCCGCTCCTCTCTTCTACCTATCTTAAACAACCTACCTACTACCCTCAGAAATCCACCGCCCCTGTAGGGCCTATTGGCAAATCCAGTTCTGTTGTATTGGTCATAAAAAACTTTTACTTAAATCCATAAACCCATCTTATCCAGGCATCCTATGTAAAAAGATAATGGAAATAATTAGACTTAGAATACCAAATAAATTAGGAACAAAAATAGAATTGAAGCAATATGAAAAATAAAATTTCGTGTGTTTAAAACGTATTATTTTAAGGTTTATTTAGAAAACCTCTCGTTTAAATTTGTTATTTAAACTCAGTCAAGCCAATGAACGACAATAGGAAATTTAAATTTCATTCTAACCAAGTCCCTCTCTAATAATTTTCCCGCACAGGAAATTAAAGTGGCTATGAATCCAGAAAAGATACTAATCGTAAAATAATTAGTATTTGAATGAGTTTGGACAAAAGAATTTCCATTATTTTCATTAATGAACCCGAAAAAGTGTTCGAAGAAGAATGACAGCTTCATTCAAAGTTTAAAATCCAATTTTATTGGAATCCTCTTGTTTTAGAAATTCTCCAAGGGATTTAATAATGTTTGATCATTTGCATTCACATAGATGAAATGAAAAGGGGAAAGGGACATTCAAAAGTTTGGTTATTATAAAAGTTAAGAGTCAAATAGTAATAGACAAATTTTGGGTTAAAATAGAAGGCATCAGTTAAGTGGTTTAAAATTCAGTTTCAGATTACAACGATCTGTGATTGTCGCTTTTAGTTTGTTAACTTTGTGCTATTTGTATCCTACCATACTAAGTAGGCAGTAATAATATATTAAGTATGTAGACCGATTCGAATAGGTACTTACCTACCTACCGACTTATACTTACGTATTTGCAGTTACACAGTTATAACAACGTATCATTTTTATATAAGCAAAGCCAATCATATTCGAATTGACATATTTAAGATTTTTCATGGCTCTAGAAACAAAATTTACTTCAGTGAATTTTTTACCAAAAGATTTAATATATGAAATGACCCACCAAAAATTTTACGTGATTAAATTAACAGGAATTGAAATCAATTGGATTAAAAGTTAAATTCAGCACTGCCCTTCGAATTTGGACTTAGTTTTTCAGATTTGATGTAGATTTTGATTCATGTGACCCTTCTACCTCTCGAACCTTCAGGGTCCCTTGATGTTGGGCATAACCAATTTTTTACATAAACAATTTTTTAACATACTAAATAAGCTATTACTTACATGTGCATACTGCAAACTGAAGTTTACCTGAGCGGAGCCCGGGTAAAAACATATTTTTTTCTTGTATGATATTAGGATATGACGAGTCCATTCCCAAATTAGAGGGAATTCTATTTTATATAGGGTCCAAAATTTAAGGATTACAGAGAGTGGGTAGTTCAGTCAGTATCCGATGTTGACGCTGTACCTAATAAACTAAGAATTTAGAATTCTATCAGATACACTTCACGTTTAGAAGTTACCAAAACTAACAAAATGTGGAACCTTAATCACATTATTTCATAATGTTCTAAGAATTAATCCTCCGTCCTGTTTTGTTCTGCTTTGAAGGATGACGCATGCGCGAAAGCACCCTTTCTAAAATACCAGTAGTACATTTTGCGCAAGGAACGGAAACGGACGGGTGGGCAGGCCGTTTCAAAAATACTTGTAATTTATCGAAAATACATCTCCGATCATTCAAAAATAAATATGCGTCATATGACGTTTAAAAATAAATGTTGTGTGGTTCGCTTGATTAAACATATGTGTTTAAATAGTGTTTAAAGTTTTATGATATAACTTTTGTATTAGTGTAACTTTGGTAGTTAAATTAGTGATGATTTAAATAAAGGTTTAATTAGAAAGTTAAAGTAAGTGTAAATTGTTAAGTGTATATTATAAATAAATAACTATTAATAACTCTACAGTTACAAGTTAACTTCAAAGAAAAAAGTATACCTACCTATGTGTGATCCTAAAAACGGTAAGTTTTATGTGTATGTATTATAAGAGTTTGGTAGTTATTTTAGTTGTATATCAATATACGAAACTACTTATTTGAATTTCTCTTCATCTGTTGACGTCTATAAGAAATTTCACTGCTGGACCAGGCCTGTCCCAAAATTTTAGGAGGTTTATGCCCCAATGCTGCCCATTATCTGGATAGATCTTATATACTCGTCTCCAAGACTGGGACGGATTTTCATTTAACTGAACTTAAATTTTCAAAAATGTAATGACCTGCTGACAAACTGAAGTGGTGGTCAGACTCAACACATCATAGCTTGAATTTTTTTAATATACCCTTTTTAGAATAGTCCCTCAATTCGGCACACCACAATTATTTGGGCCACGTATCTTTAAGGTTGTGACGCAGCTTAGTTAATATCCGTAAAACAAGTTAATTATAAAGCAAACAACTTAGAATTTAATTATATTGCTTATTTATTAATATATTAATACAACTACAATAATATAATACAACAACGTTTTGTAATGTCCTCACTATACATGTCAAAATATTTACTACTATATTAGAATACTAGCTGTGCCCGCGGCTCCGCTCGCGTGGACTACAGGTTCCGCTCCCATTTCCACTTTCGCTCCCTATCCCACTTTCACTACCACGCAGACTCTCAATCTCACTCTCAATCCCCCTCCCGCTCCCGCTCCCGCTGCCGCTCCCACTCCCATTTTCCCACGCCCACGCCTACGCCCACGCCCACTCAAACTCCCACTCCCACTAACAGCTCCAAATGTAGTCCAAACTCATCGCAATCTGAATAGTACGGAAATACTATTATGTGCAATATATTGCATACTAACCTTACCTACTAATGTATTTGAAAACTAAAAATGTCCATAACTTTTAATTCAGTAAACCGATTTCGATGAAATAAAGACTAAATGTTAAGTTAGGTTAAGCCCCATGTTTCTATGAAAGGTCCATCATAATCCGTTCAGTAGTTTTTAAGTGATGCGTGCACAAACTCACAGACAAACAGACAAAAATTTCAAAGATAATGAAAATGTGTTCTATTACTTATCCTTAGACCCCCAATTTTTGTTTTGCAAATATCTTCAATGTACAGACACGCGAAGTTTACGATTTTATTTATTAGATTTTGAGAGAGACTGTATCAGAGACGATATTAATATAAATACGAGTAAGAGACAAAAATCTATAGCTAATGAGAGAATAAATATACCTAGTTTTGTTAACTTTTATTGTGAGCGTACCAGCCAGCACACATGTAATACTTAGGTAATCTAAAATGTGGAATTCTGTTCCGTCAGAATTAAAACACATTGCATCAAATAGTTTACTAAAACAAGAACTTCATAAAAATTTCTTGTCAAAGGATTTAGATTAATGTAAGGATTACGTTAGCGCTGATAGATTACATACCTACAAATGGGGTTCAATTTCGGTGGACTTGTGAAGATTTTGTTTTAAGTTATCAATGAAAAAAAACTGATAGGTATATAACATGAAGAGTATTTCTTCACTTATCTAACGATCATCGACCGCCTAGTTGGCCTAGCGGCATGCTCATTGGATTCGAGCGCAAGAGGTCATGAGTTCAGTTCCCACCGGCAACAGCCCACTTTGTACAATTTGTACAAGTTGGTCCCGGTATGGATATTATTTCTGTGAATTGTCCTAACCTTGTTTAAATTCCAAAGCACATTAGAAAATCCTAGTTTGGGATTAGGCAATGTATGTACGAGTATATGGATATATGTAATGTAATTATTGACTTTATAATGAATTAACAATTAGTCACTAGGCAGAATTTATTCACATTTATGGTTTAGTACAATTTAGGACTTAGTTTCGAGTCCAAAGTTTCGAATTCAACCATTTACCTGAAAGAAGACTGGAGGTTCTGAGTTCTTGTCTTTCCCGAGAGACTTGTCTAGGGCGGAAAATGAAAAGCCTGATCTCTACTTTCTTTCAACGAGTCTGTATGTTAGTAGGTGTACGAACATCGCTGGGGTAATGCGGTCAGCCTCTTGGACACGTTCCTGGCGGCAGAGAACCTAGAGCAGAGTATTATAATTTTTATAATTTATTCCAATTATTTCCCAAGCTAATCGTGGTACCACAATGTGTCTCAGCCAAGCCAAGTGGTGTCACGGGGCGACAAGCGGGCTTAAGTTTTGATACATCGTATCTGCCTACCCCTCTGGAACCAAAGCGTGAGCATTGTGTTATGTATAATTTATTTTGTTTTAATTATTAAAGTTCACATCAAAAGATCTGGCTATTTGAAAGTAAATAAATACACCTTACCGTTATTTGATAATACATCATATTCAATCAAAATGTAATTTAACACAAACATTCTTCATTGTCGTGTTAATTAATTGCGTACCGCGGTGTTAATTACAAGCTTTTCCGAACCAACGCATAAAGTTAAATTATAGGGCTCGTACTCGGATAAGTACTTCTCAAAATTTAAATAATCGCTTTGTCTAATTTGAATAGTAAATAGATACAGAAGGCTGAATTTAAGGTACATAACTGTATTACAATGATTCTTTACACTTATTTGGAGAAATTTAGAAACTGAAACTTTACAAATGAATAAACCTTTTCAATTAATTTAGGTATCTATACAGTGGACACTTCATTTTTTAAGGAATTCAAGTGGAATAATTTTTTTTCAATAAATCATGAATTAGTAACTATTTTCTGTATTGACAATACAATATAATGGACGAGGATACATTTTTCAGACTTATATATGGAAAACTTTGTTTAATACGACATTTCTATGTATAACATTCTAGTATAATATTTGTTAAACTTTAAAGTAAGGTGGACTAGAAGAGATTCCTAAATGGGATAAATCTGCTTTTGTTGTATTTTATTCCTATTTTTTTATTGTTAATTTTGGCAGAAAACAGCGTTTAAATACCATACATACACTTATTATATTTTAGTTCTCATCGACAAATCTACTGAGAACATCTGCAGATAGTAATTAGGTTTCTTACCTGATAGGTATGCTAAAAAGATGCAGAAAAAACCATAACATAATATTACATTTTTAAAGTCGTTATAAAAAATATATCTTAAATACCTAGTTCGTTTTAACGAATCGCCTGAAGTGGTACTTTGAACAAAAAACTTTGTAGAGTTTTGTCTAAACGGATAAATACGGTGTAATATTTAGTATTCTCTGTCCTTATAATGAAGCTGTGTGTCATTCATCCTGATAACTCGAAACCTACTGGACAGAATGAGATGAAATTTAGCAGATATATGTAAAATCGCCCAGCAATGATGGGGAAAATATAGAATTTTCTATAAACCAAAAAATGATTGACGATAATTGCACATTGCGGATGATGTACGTCTATGATTACTTTTTTAACTAAGTACATACAATATGAAATGTACAATTGATTTGCCGAACAAACACCGAAATCTGTTTCTCATAGGTACGAGTTTATTAATAAAAACCAAGGTGAGGTTATGTCACCACAAGGAGTGGGTTCGAATTGTAAAGTACTATTCTAGAACGGGGATATAATTTAATTTGTCTTCCAATTCATCAAAACAATCGTAAGTCCTCGTTTTGGAAATTGCATCGTGCCAAGCGGCGCCTTTGTCGAAATTCGTTATGTCTCACAATGACCTACCGAAATAAATTTCGTTCGTCTTCCATTCATAGGACCTCATTTTATATAACTAAGAGATGAAACGCTAAGAGAATTTAGATATTTTTGTTGGCATATTGTTATAAAAAAGATTAAAAGAGCTTTCGTATCGATATAATAATGATAATGACTTAGATTTATTCTGGATGAGCATTCCTAAATCGAAACAAATTTTAAATGCTAAATTCTTTCGTACAAGCTACAGGTCATACCATGAATTTAGCACTTACATTTGTTTCAATTTAGGAATGCTCATTCAGAATTTGAGGTGACTCATGAGGTGCGCAAAATTAATTTGCTTTTGTGGTATGACCTGTAGTATTAAGAAATATTCCTTTATTGTTTTTATATTATGTATTTATTTTTATTCTATTTTTCATTAATGTTGGTTTCGGTTAGGTTTTTCTGCTTGTATTGTGTTTGTGTGTATTATTTTTAATACATTTCAACTATTAGTTCATTATGAATGTTAACTATTCTATTATTTATCCCTAGAAGTGGAAACTTTAAATTTTTTTCCACTATATATGTACTTCGTAATAAATACCTGTAAGTTTTCTTAAAAAAATTAAAAATGTAGGTCACTAAAGTGTGGTCACCCAGGTCACATCGGGGTATGATCAATGGTATGCTTATCATTATCACCCTATCGACGTCTGCTCAATAAGCAACACCAACACTACACACTCCTTAAGCAATTCTGATAATATCCGTCGAACATTATTTTGTACTCTCTAACGAGTCATGATACATGTTCGTATAAGCTTTTGGTGTCTAACTACGACTATTAGGCGCCAAACAATAAGTCAGAAGTCCTTTAGAGAGAACAAGATGACTTTTTACTATTTAGTAATTGAAGTGGCCCTGTAGGAACTCTGATATGTTGCTGCTTCCGGCCATACATTCTTCAGGTTGTCGGTCCATCTGGCGGAGGGACGGCGTGTGTTGCGGTACTTACGAGTTACCAGTTAGGTAGTTCTTTACGTTTTACGAACAGAACGTGAGGCGTAACTAATCATTGTGAACCATAATTTAAATTATTACCATCATTAACCTCGTTCGCTATCCGTCGTCCTACTTGGTATGACCCACCGGGTGGGACTACGGAGAATTTCATTTACCTGTGGGCCAAATGCACTATAACTTGAATGAAACATTAGAAAACATCGATAAATGTTACAAACATGAAAGTAATACATGCCAAACTGAATCCGTTCTTCTTTTACTCTATATATTTACGTTCGATGTTGGACAAAGTCCCTAAACAGGCTTCTAGCTTTTTAGTTCGTTTGTCCATATGGCAGTGGCACGCAGTTCCACGTCCGGGAAATATACTCGTATCAGCAGAAATCCTTTTCCCCAACAGTAGTTCTTAATTACTATTTATCATTAAAATGTGGCCTCATGGTGTCCCTCGCTCCAACAATCCATTAATAGCTGTTTACATAGGTTTATTATCATCATCATATCAGCCTCATATCATATCATAGTCATAGGCCTTCCCCAATTAAAGCCACCACACCCGGTCCTCTGCCCTTCGCATCCAGCTCTCCACTCCAAAACTCGTCTGCCTCAATGGCCTTACACTGAGAAAAAAATAAGTAGCCCTCCTACTTTAAAAATAAAAAAAAAGGATAAGAATAAAAATATAAGGATAAAAATATACCACTATTACATAAGTAGCCGCCCCCATTATAAATGGTGTCGCCTACAACTGATTCCGAAGCCGGCCCCATTACTAAGTAACCACACTACGTTATTATATTTTTATCCTTATGTAAGTAGGAGGGCTACTTATTTTTTTCTCAGTGTAGGTTCTGCTATAGATGCAGCCTTTTGACACTTCAGCTTGCTAAACCTCTCGGCTCCGTTCGTTGCGCGTCGGCCAACTTCGTTCTTCATCTCATAACTACAAATCATCTCCTTAAAAAAAAACCGAGCATAGCTCAAACATAGGTTTATAAATTTATAATTTAGGTTAGGTTATTGTGGTCTGTAAAACGTTTTGACTGAACCAATTAGGAAATTCTCAATCTGGACGCGTATATTTTTGACGGCGGCGATGCCGGTTGGCGCAAAAAGTTCTCGCTCGTTTACTTTATTTTTTGCTTGGCGTCCCACATAGGCGATCACCGCCCCAGCTAATGTACGTTTCATTCATTCAAGCCTATCGGGCGTAAAATAAATGGTTGAGGTTTTGTTTCGTAATTAAATGAATATTAAACATCGATCTGCATGTAAATGTCTGTTGATAATTGTTTACGAAATTCTGAAATCGCAGAGTTCGTGGGATGAATAAAAAATCGTTTTTTCTTCGTCAATTCAACTCCTCCATGAACTTATCTAGAATGATAAATTCTTAGAGAAAGCAATCATAAGATTATCGTCTTGTTCATCTCGACTTTGAGCCACAAAGATTAAAAAGTTCCCGACAGTCCAACTGTGGTTTCGCTCAAAGCGAAACGATTGTGACTTGAGTCGCAAGGGAGCGACTTTCTCAAAATTTCGCGAAAAAGATAAGCAGGCTGACCTCGTAAATGGGAAGGGCTTTCGGCCACAGTCTCGGGACAAATAAAATATAATTGGGTGAGTGGGATGGTGAGGACGCGTAAACGATTTGTTCTGCATTTGCTGAACGCACGTGCTCGGAATATAACCAACCGACTTGTAAGTACGTGGCACGACCGTGATAACTTTTAACTACCGACGTGTCTTGAGTACGGGAATAGTAACAGATATGAATATTACTACTGACATTGGCGCTCCTTTTTCTAATTACTACACTGAGGGTCATCGTTTCTTATGATATAAAATAAGAGTTCTGATGTCAATTATGAACAAACAATAACATATTTCAATGTAAACAATGTCGGGAATGAATATTGAACTACTAGCTGTTGCCCGCGACTTCGTCCGCGTAGACGACTTAACATGACACATTATTATGTATTAAGTACTAAATCCTAAAAGAAATCTATTAATCTGGTTATGCAATGAAAATATTCATATGTTTACATAAAAATAGCGTGCCAGTGGCGGTTCCGCCCGTTCGTCCGTCCGTTAATCGACCTCAGAATTATTGTTTTTTATCTAATAAATAAAAACGTAAACTTCGCGTGTCTGTACATGTATATATTTACAAAAAAAATTGAGGTCTAAGGATAAGTAATAGAGAACCTTTCAATCATTTTTGAAATTTTTGTCTGTTTGTCGGTTAGTTTGTGCACGCATCACTTAAAAACTACTGAACCGATTTAGATGGACTTTTCACAGAAATATATGACTTAATTCGGAGTAATATATAGTATTTATATCATCGCAATCGGTTTACTCAATCAATAGTTATGTAAGGTTATATAGTAGGTAAGGTTAGTATACAATTTCACAAATAAGTATAATTTTAAATGTTCGATACTATTGAGTGTCAGTATGAGTGGGACTGGGAGCGGGAGCGGGAGTATGAGTGGGAGCGGAAGCGGGAGCACAGCTAGTTTTTAAATAAAGCTGACATTTACTTCATTTTTATTATGAATTAAAAAGATTATCTTATAATTATTTATATATTTTTTATATTGCACAAGAAGTTTTTATTGTATTAAAAAAACGCAGGTGATATTTCCTTACCCCTCCCATTCCCCCTTTCAATAAGCCCTTCGGTCTTTCCTTCCCCATCCCCTTTGAATCAAATCAAATTCCACCACGTTGAAAATCCTCCCTTATCCTTGACATCTATTTTGCATATCCAATGAACTGTATAACAAAATGCCTATCAAACTGCTGGACATAGGCCATCCCCAATGAACGCCACCACACCCGGTCCCCATCAGGTCTTCCGGTCTTCTTTAGGTCGTCGATCCACCTGGCTGCGGCGGGGCGTCCTTCCCTGCGCGTGGCGATCTGCGGTCTCCACTCTTGAACTCATCTGCCCCAACGGTCGACGGTTGTGACCCGACCACTGCCACTTCAGCTTACTAATTCTTTCGTTTATGTCGGTCACACTCGTTATTCGTCGGATCTCGAGATGTGAACGATCGAAATTGATCCTATCTAACTGTATTACCTGTCTATCTAATAAAGGCCCCTAAACAGAATAACAAACTTTTTGTATCGAGACTTTTGGAAATATCCTGGAATACAACATCTAAAATAAATAAATAAAACTATAAATGAGCTTTAAAACCTTACTGTCACCTTCTGTCAAGTTTTTCCCCAGTAATGTTGAACTACACTTTCACACAAATTATATGAAATGAGAGGTCAACTTGTAGATCAGCCTCCTGACATTTTATTGAGATATGACTTATACCAGTATGAGTCCCGAACTCAAAGCTATTAAACAGTGAAAACGCCGTCAAATTCTGTTCAGTAGTTTCCAAGATTAGCCCGTACATACATACCTACATACATACAGACAGACACGAAATTCTGTAATTATATTTTTGGACTCTACTGGTCTTAAGTAATGTCCGGGCAGTGAATTTTTTTTAACTTCAATGTACTGATTCGTTTTTCTTTTGTTTTTTCTACTCTTTTATTATATGTATAGAAGATAAGTCCACCTAGATTGTACTACTGAAACTCAGTTTGTATTTAGATTTATAGTATGTCACTGATATGGCAAAGAAAAACAATACCTTCAAAATAATATCACAAAATGTAAAAAAAAAATACTCAAATAAATAAATAGAAAATAATGTCTCGATACATTTAATTTAACATTTGACTTAAATAAATTTCAAATTATAAAATTCCTCAACCGAATCAAATTTATTATCCAACAATATACGAATCAAAATAACATTATGTTGTTTTTAAAAAGTTACTTATTTATTTATATATTATTAGTTATTATAACTGTACTCTATTTTGTATGCCTACAGATAAAGAACAATAAGTTTTCAGCCGGCGATTGTATGTTTTGCTTTTTATGTATGCAACAAAGAATATTGAATTAAATTGAATACTCCTTATTGTGCACCAAAACTTATGTACATATGGTTATATAAAAGTGTTAGAAATCGAGAAGATACGACATCATCAAATCAACCTTACTAGAATGCTGATTGATTACAACAATGTTCTTCATAGTAGAATGATGCGGGATGCTATGCCTACACTCCCATGAGGCCTTACGTCGTCGTAGCGTCGTATAATAGCGCACTTACGACTATTAAATTCTAACAATCTTACCAAAGATTACTAAATATTAGACCCTACCATTTGCGTTGTTGTAGATAAGTCACATAGAGTACCTGATCATTTAATGACGCAAATATTGACTTCAGTTTAAATAAATATAGGTACAGCTGTAGGTAATAGATTAATTATTACAAGTTACTGATGTCGTAATTGTGTCGTATTTTGCACTGCGTCAAGAGGACATGAGGTAGGATAAACCCCAGCAATATGACTCGCAGGGGATTAATTAAGCAAGTATGTTTTCCAATAATTTTGTGCAAAATACACGAGTTAATTCCAATGATACTTTATAAGTCGATTAATTTTTATCCGAACCCATTAATACGTTTCTATAATCGGGTCGTATCCGCTTGATATATTTTTTCGTTGGATTTATCTGCCCTATTAAGCCGATTACCTAACAAAGAGTTATTAAGGGACAGCTAAATTGCCTCATTAATTTTATAAAATGCTCCTAACGTTATATGTTTAGAAGGTACAAAATTATGTACATAATATTTTATATTTTAATACCTACTCTTTTGCCGACCTGTATTCTGTGCTGAAAGCGGCCAAGGAGAACTTTTGAACATTTTGTTACGTGTTACGTGTTTAAGTTTATAACTAGTTTATATTTTTATTGAATGGTAAGCAGAAAAGCAGTGGCCAACTCCTGTCTTTTAAAGATGTTCAGGAGATGCATGTATAAAAAGTCCTCTCGATGGGAGACACAGGCGCAATGCTCTCAGAATGGAGACTTCTAGAATATATATATATATAGATATGAGAAAATTTGAAAGTTTTCATACTTCTGTTCTCATAATCATACCTTTTACTGACACTTTAGAAACTTACAGAACACTTTGTTAAGTTTCAAACAAAGAACATACAAATACGAGTAAATGTATGTAAGTTATAGTTTAAATGTTAATAATTTCAATAAATTATTCAAAATAGCTTAGTCGACAAGCTTATTGGTATACTTACTACACTTTATTCTACTATTTACCGTCAGAGCTAAGGTAAAGCCGTACTTATAATGCTTTTATTTATTGGAAATCCTTCTCTAATTCTAAGTAAATGTATTTTTAGACTATACCTTGAGCTTTGATGTGTAGAGCAAATGGTTTTAATATCACAAGACTTTCTGTCGGATTAAGATACCTTTTTTTCGTTCTAGAAACAAGCTTCGTACTTTGTACATAATAAATCCGCTTTGAGTTGAGTTATATATCTAATTCTCTAAAACCGCACGCGGTTAACTCGCGCCAGCGGCGACAGAGGTTTCTACTAAAGTTCGAGTGTCCAAGCAAACTTCCCCTTAACTAGTCACTAGTAATCCTGTGTAGGATCTCGGAGGGTGAGCATTTATCTTGCCACGTCAGCAGAAGGACCCAAACTAACCCCTCCAGAGCGCGCCAACTGTACTGTTCCCGTGAAACATTCATTGTTAATTATTACATGTACAAAAATCATTTAGAAAGAAAAAAAAGTTTGTCTAATAAACTATTAGACAAACTTTTTTTTCCGTTTTTAGTGCTTTCAATAAACACATATTCTAATTCGAATATACTTAATGTTAATACAGAATTATATACCGAATCAGTACCAATTATTCTCATCTTATAAATAAAATCGTAAACTTCGCGTGTCTGTACATTGAAGATATTTGCAAAAAAAAAATTGGGGCAACAGAACACATTTCGATCATTTTTGAAATTTTTGTCTGTTTGTCTGTGAGTTTGTGCACGCATCACTTAAAAACTACTGAACGGATTTTGATGGACTTTTCACAAAAACATGGTGCTTTACTTAACTTAACATTTAGTCTTTATTTCATCGCAATCGGCTAACTCAATCAAAAGTTATAGACATTTTTAGTTTTCAAATACATTAGTTAGGTAAGGTTATTATGCAATATATTGCTTAAAGTAGTATTTCCGTACCTACTTGTCGTAGAGCGATGAGTTTGGATTACATTTGGACCTGCGAGTAGGAAATGGAGTGGGAGTGGGTGTGGGAGTGGGTGTGGGAGTGGGTGTGGGAGGGGGTGTGGGAGTGGGTGTGGGAGTGGGTGTAGAAGTGGGAGTGGGCGTGGGCGTGGGCGTGGGAGTGGGGGGTGGGATAGAGAGCAGAAGCAGAAGCGGAAGCGGAAGCGATAGCGGAAGCGGGAGGGGAGCGGGAGCGGAACCGGAGCTGGACCGGAGCGGGAGCGGAAGCGGGTATGGTACCAGTGTAATTTGAGTGTTTGAAAATTCGCATAACTTTTGAGTGAGTTACCCGATTACGATGAATTTGTGGTTTATGTATGCAACAAAGTAATGTTGGTCGGAATTTGGACTGCGATGGATTAGTTACGAGGACTACATTTGGAGAGACGAGGGAAAGAGGTTTGAGGGGAGGGTTGAGGGGAGAGCTGAGGAGAGGGTTGAGAGGAGGGTTGAGGGGAGTGTTGAGGGAAGGGTTGAGAGGAGTGTTGAGAGGAGTGTTGAGAGAAGGGTTGAGGGGAGAGTTGAGGATCTGAATCTGGACCTGCACCTGGAACTAGGCCTGGGCCTGGACCTGGACCTGACCTGTACCAGACCTGGACCTGGACCTGAACCTGAACCTGAACCTGGACCTGGGCCTGGATCTGGACCTGGACCTGGGCCTGGGCCTGGGCCTGGATCTGCATCTGGACCTGGACCTGGACCTGGACCTGGACCTGCACCTGCACCTGGTCCTGGACCTGGACCTGGACCTGGACCTGGACCTGGACCAGGACCTGGACCTGGACCTGGACCTGGACCTGGACCTGGACCTGGACCTGGACCTGGACCTGGACCTGGACCTGGACCTGGACCTGGACCTGGACCTGGACCTGGACCTGGACCTGGACCTGGACCTGGACCTGGACCTGGACCTGGACCTGGACCTGGACCTGGACCTGGACCTGGACCTGGACCTGGACCTGGACCTGGACCTGGACCTGGACCTGGACCTGGACCTGGACCTGGACCTGGACCTGGACCTGGACCTGGACCTGGACCTGGACCTGGACCTGGACCTGGACCTGGACCTGGACCTGGACCTGGACCTGGACCTGGACCTGGACCTGGACCTGGACCTGGACCTGGACCTGGACCTGGACCTGGACCTGGACCTGGACCTGGACCTGGACCTGGACCTGGACCTGGACCTGGACCTGGACCTGGACCTGGACCTGGACCTGGACCTGGACCTGGACCTGGACCTGGACCTGGACCTGGACCTGGACCTGGACCTGGACCTGGGATAGGGAGCGGAAGTGGGAATTGGAGCGGATCCTGTAGTCCACGCGAGCGGAGCCGCGGGCACAGCTAGTTTAAAATATAAGAAGCATTTGATACTTCATTGCATAAATAATATATTTGTCGGTCCATCGAACTATTTCTCTCAACTTTTTACTTTACTTGACGTTCGTTCGAAATGACAATCTTATCATTACTGTTGCGTAATGGCAAGTAAAAAATACAAAAGTAAAAAATGAAGTGTTTTTGGAAGAACATTTAACTTCACTTTATAAAATTACCCAATCTAAGAAAATAATGGCAATTGTCGTTAAACTCGGAGGAATTGAGTTTTGTAACTAATTATAAGTCAATAAAATATTTTTAGCTTATTCAGTGAATCATATTTACGAGTAAGTATTACTTTTCTATATACTGGTACCTAAAATGTTTTTTAAATTGTTCACTAAAAAATCTTTGTTTTTCTTCTTGCAAATACCTTATCCATTTCTAAATATAAGCTTCCTATAAATATAAATGTATATTTAAATCAACTAGGATATAATTGAGGAGGTCGTGAGTTCAAATCTTGGCTTATATCAAGGAGTTCTTCAGATTATAAGTACGGATCATTATCATGCCGTAGGCTATTCAAAAAGGGAAAACAGGAAACCAGCATACTCCCACGCCAAAGAAGAGATTCTAAGGGGCATGTGAAGTCCAGCAACTGGGCTAGCATGGTTGACTGTGAACTAATAGTGGGGATATATTAATAGGCTTTTGATTTGATTTGTGAAATAACGACGAGTATTTATACTAAGGAAAACAAGACTTCCCTTTATTTATTCCAAGGCTCAGTGGCCCAGCGCAGAAGTGTAACTCCGTGCATAACTTGGCAAGTCGCAGTCTCAACTTAATCCTATTAGACTGTGGGACTTGTTCAAGTCATAGTGCATTATGAATACTCTCATTTCACTTAAGTGACTAAGGCTTCATTCTGAGAGAGAATATTTCCAGAGTACAATATTTTTAAGTAATCATAAGAATGAACATGAATTTCCTCTGTTGTTCTTCCTTCACTAGAATTCAACCATCTGCATGAACTACTGTGTTTATTTATAAAGCTAATATATGATAAGAATGATTACCGAGATAAAACTAAATATATATTTTTAAAAACTAAGGGAATTAGGTAGGCTGTAATTAAAATAATAATTAACTATATTCTCGTCTTGGCGATAAAAATTATAATACATTAAGTTTATGTATATTTTATCGTACAATAAGCCATCAAGGCTAATAAACGGAGACAATATCCCCCTTAAGGAGTCCCGTCGTTCCGGACCCCTTAATATTACTTCGTAGAAGCGTCCAAAGGGAGAAATAACATCTAATTAGAACATAACAATTTTCTCGTTTTCAGCAAATCAGCGAATTCATTGAATTAAAATGGGACTCGGATTCGTAATAGAAGGTCAAGGATTTATTTTTGGGGTAGGTAATTTAGAAAAGAAAGGTTAGGATTTAAGTAAAGTTAGTTTGGGCGACAAGTTTGGGTTTCGGGCATACAGAGTAATGAGAACGCTGATGCACTGGCTAGAAAAGGGTTAGCGCAAGCTCTGACTCAGCCAGAACCATTCATCAAAACTAAGTTAAAAGCACTTTCAGAAGAACAATATCCAGCGGAGTAGAGAGCACTTCGAGAGCTGAAACACGCTAAAGTGTTTATTAGCAGCATATGCACAGACTGTACCTACTAACAAGATCTTATAACACTGCAAGAGAACCGTCTGTCTTATCATAAGAGCGTTAACCGGCGACATCGGTGTGAGAAACCTTGCATAAAATAATACTATCAGAGACTGTTAACAGTAGAGCCTGTAGAGAGAAAAGCGACACGATGAAGCACTTCCTGTACGAATGCATTAGCTGCAAGGTGATTGAGTACGAATTACTCTAAAACTGAGGACTATAGGTTCCTGCTTTTTAGCTAAATATTGCTCCTTGTGCAGCTGAGACTTGAGAATAGGAGCAACATCTAATCACATGGGGCTGATAAAAAAGATTATATAGGGTCGTTGTAATTAATGTTTTTGAAACACATTAAATCAGTGGGAGGATTCTCCAATGAAGGATGCGTTTAATAGTAACCATTCTCTTCTCTACTTCTGCAGCCAAATATAATTTTTTTTTTCAGTTTGAACAATAGGACAGTCAGTGCACTGTCCTGCTAGCGAAGCACAAAAGGGGTCAGTTGTTTTCTAGATTTCTATGAAAGTTACTAGAGTTTCTTCGCTAATTGAGGAATAAAAATTCATCAATAAAATGCAATTTATTATCATTTTCAAAAGGTTGCCAAAATATTTACGTTAAGCCTTTTGTGGTATCAGGGCAGTGTATAGGCCCATACATAATAACATAGTCCTAGAGAGGCATAATTCACTTGTGGCCCTTGGACTGTTACACAGAAGGGCTCCAAATGCTGCAGGTTTATGAGCGACAGGGACTTACTTACCACCAGACGGGATGTCTGTTTGTTACTTCAGACCGTAAAAAATTCAAGATATTATTTTAATTAATCAAATAATGTTTTAATGGATATGTTGGTACCTTTGCACTGGTTTTGGTACCATACCTATAGGCAGTGCGCTTTTCCTTATTCCACTAATATTATGAATGCGAATGTTTGGATGTTTGTTGCTCAATCACGCTACAACCACTGGATGGAGCGGGATGAAACTTGGCACACACATATAGGTTAGGGCCCGGAATAGGACATAGGATAGGTTTTATCCTGAAAAAACATCTCATTTTTACGGGAAATACATAATAATTTGTGATGTTAAGTTATCCACGCGGACGACGTCGCGGGAAACAGCTAGTTTTATATACAAAGAGTCCCTTGTTTTAAGCGGTCTGTGGCGGGTTGAATATGATTATCATGAGGAGATGAGACGACAAAAGGTGAGCGTTTGCCGAGAACGATAAAGTGTCAGTGATGTTGCGAATGTGTTGTGATTTGATTAACTAAAACCAACACGTGCAATTGAAATGAACATTCTTGCTTGTATAACCCGCTTCCTCTATTGCAGCTTCTATAAGACAGAATCAACATTAAACACAAATAATGCATTGTTTGTTGAAACCAAACACAGACTGTAAAAGTTTTGTCTACTTAGGACTCCAACCAAGTACTTACAGAGACAACGCCTTGTGGTCTTTGAATTGTGGCACGCAAGAATTAAAAGACAGGTTGATAGTCGACAATAAAAAGTAAAACATTTCGCGCCTCGTAAGTGTGGAGGAGGTCACCGTTCTTACCTTCATGGCGACAATACCCATTTACCATTAGGTGGGTCTGTCAGGTGATCTATCTAAACCCCCTTTCCCCATTATGAAAAGGAGCTAATGAAATTTTGGATGTATATACATAGTTGAAAATAATTTAAGTATGATAATTCCAATGGTCGATAAATTATGTCATTCAATACTTATGTGACGTTTATTGGTGCCCCGAGGATTTCGATGTGTGATGATGACGTACCAATAAATATACCATTAGAATACTATAAGTAGGATTTAGGGATTATTGTATATCGTGAGCACAACAAAATCAGGATATAATTAAAGGAAAATATATAAAAAAACAATTCTACATTTAAATAAAATCTTTGACAGATCCATCAGGTGTTTGTTTTCTTATTCAGAAACGGATATTGAAATTTCTTCACAATTATTTTTTATTAGAAGTTTTTGGTTATTTCATTCATCATTTAACCAGATGGTCTATTTTATTGTACACCCTGTATTGCAAGCTTTAGCCTAAGACGGAAGTAGTCAGAAAGAACTAATAAAAGTAATAAGAAGTAACGGTCAAGTCAACGAGCGGCAATTACATAGTACTTACTCGTACTACATGTTAAATGTAGTTTGGCCCTGGGTGGAATTGGTCTATTGACTCTAATATTTTTCGACTTTCATTCAGCTGCTAATAAGACTAATACTGAATTGAAATATGATATTTTAATTGCGATAAAGGCTTTACGCTAAAGGTTAATGCTAAATAAATAAATGCTGCAGGTTTATGAGCGACAGTGACCGTTTACCATTTGGAGAACAAGAAAAATCATTTTCGTCTTTGATATTTTTTTTGATCTAGTTTTCTCTTGTTCTTTTTGTGATTTTGCACGTGATGGTCGGTCTGACTCGGAGAAATAAGATGTTAACCCGTAGCCTTATTTTACAGAAATCACTATAGTCGTACTTACGAAAATAGTTACAAATTTCAGAGACTCTTAAACGGATACAGCGTCTTTGAATTTTATTTCAATAATAATGTTGAAGTTCTGCACAGAGTCAAAAAAAACGACAAATAGAACGGGATATAAATCGATAATATATATGTATATAATGATGCATCACCTATTTTAGATTCTTTTGTCGACTTTATTTAAATTAGAAAGCTCAGGCGCACAACATTTGATCAACGCCAAGCCTCTGTGTTCTTCTTAATGTAATCCCAGAGCAGCACATAAGGAAATAAAGGAATCGACAAAATGGCGGCTTATGACTATCCTTTTGTATGGCTTGACGTGATGGAGCCAACTGACTTCAATTAAAAGCGGATTTGATTGGGATGATGTTGACAGAGGGCGATGGAGTGGGTATGGGTGAACTAATCAATGGTATGTTTACATGAAGACAAATGTAATTTTGCTCTAAGGCATGTTAGTGCTATATCTATTTATAAACTTAGTTACTCTGCAGAATGGATCAGGAATAATTAATATTTCGGACAATCAGTGCCATTTATATATAGATTACATTTGAGATTATATTGTTGTACCACTATTATTTATTTATTACGTATACTAGCTGTGCCCGCGGCTCCGCTCGCGTGGACTACAGGATCCGCTCTCATTCCCACTTCCGCTCCCTATCCCACTTCCACTCAGACTATAAATCCAGATCCAAGTCCAGGTCCAGGTCCAGGTCCAGGTCCAGGTCCAGGTCCAGGTCCAGGTCCAGGTCCAGGTCCAGGTCCAGGTCCAGGTCCAGGTCCAGGTCCAGGTCCAGGTCCAGGTCCAGGTCCAGGTCCAGGTCCAGGTCCAGGTCCAGGTCCAGGTCCAGGTCCAGGTCCAGGTCCAGGTCCAGGTCCAGGTCCAGGTCCAGGTCCAGGTCCAGGTCCAGGTCCAGGTCCAGGTCCAGGTCCAGGTCCAGGTCCAGGTCCAGGTCCAGGTCCAGGTCCAGGTCCAGGTCCAGGTCCAGGTCCAGGTCCAGGTCCAGGTCCAGGTCCAGGTCCAGGTCCAGGTCCAGGTCCAGGTCCAGGTCCAGGTCCAGGTCCAGGTCCAGGTCCAGGTCCAGGTCCAGGTCCAGGTCCAGGTCCAGGTCCAGGTCCAGGTCCAGGTCCAGGTCCAGGTCCAGGTCCGGGTCCGGGTCCGGGTCCGAGTCCGGGTCCGGGTCCCGGTCCGGGTCCGGGTCCGGGTCCGGGTCCGGGTCCGGGTCCGGGTCCGGGTCCAGGTCTAGCTAAAGTTCCGGCTCCAGATCCAGCTCCAGATCCAGATCCAGATGCAGCTCCAGCTCCAGATCCAGATCCAGCACCAGATTTTTTATCGTAATCAACTAACTCAATCAAAAGTTATGCGAATTTATAGTTTTCAAAATCTCACATTACTTTGGTACGATACCCGCTCCCGCTGCCGCTCACGAATTCAATCGAGCATTTACACCCTACACTCAGTTTTCGGAAACTATAAATTCGCATAACTTTTGAATGACTGCACCGATTGCAATGAAATAAAGCCTATATGTTACACCAAATTAAGCCCCACGTTTCTGTGAAAAGTCCATCAAAGTCCGATCAGTCGTTTTTAAGTGATGCGTGCACAAACTCACAGACAAACAGACAAACAGATAAACAGACAAACAGACAAAAATTTCAAAAATGATCGAAATGTGTTCTGTTGCTTATCCTTAGACCCCCCAATTATTTTTTTGCAAATATCTTCAATGTACAGACACGCGATGTTTACGATTTTATTTATAAGATGTACAGACATATCTTCAATGTACAGACACGCGATGTTTACGATTTTATTTATAAGATTATTAAGTTTTTGCGAATGACTCACGTGAATTGTTTGGGTTGGCTTAGGTTCGACTTTTTCGAACGGAGTTATCAAGGAGAACCAAACGATATAACGCGGCGGGGAGGTTTTTTTAGGGATTTGTAAAAAGGTTGCTTAGCTTGTAAACTACTGGACCGATTGAGTTGTGGATTTGAACATAAATGTATAATTGCATGGCAAGGGAAATATTATATGGAAACAACTTTTCTAGATATTTCCAGCTATACTAAAAA
The DNA here is from genome assembly GCA_947086405.1 of Esperia sulphurella. Classification (NCBI taxonomy): domain Eukaryota; kingdom Metazoa; phylum Arthropoda; class Insecta; order Lepidoptera; family Oecophoridae; genus Esperia; species Esperia sulphurella. Next base: position 5,997,335 of record OX352271.1, on the reverse strand, counting down.
AGATGATACTAAAATGAATTGTGTTCGAAATACGCTTTTATTAACATTTAATTTGAAGATATCTTTGTGTTATTTTATTAGTTTTGTTCTGTAGTGATACCTATTTAATAACAATAATAAAATAAACTTTATTTTCTTCAAACAAAAGTGATACAAGAAAATATGTATATGGGCTATGTCTCCTGTTAGACTCTGAGAGTCTGTTATTGGAGGCATTATTATAAACGATCAGCGCGCTCAAAACTTACAGCCACTTTTCATTTGACATTTAAAACGACTAGGAGAAACGAACATTTTATGCTGATTGGGACGTGGTTTGAAAAATAAACCCAGAAGGGTTAAATGTGGTTGTCATGCCATGCCACTAACTTCGAAATTGGAATTTATTGAAAAATATAGAGTCTGTATACATTTAACAACTTGACAGTCCATTCTGTGAATGCAAAAAACCTAACCTAATATGTAAAAATGTGCAGATTGTTTTCTTCATCATGTCACATTAGAAAATAAAGTTCTACTCACATGTTCCAAGATTATGTCGATTAATAGTTTAAAAAGTATACATAAGTATACAGTGGGGGGCCGACTTAAAGTAGATGTAACGTACTACGTTATAACGCCTGTAAAAATTCAGTATTAACAACAATTTATGACAGCTTCGACACGAGCATTGAAAAGTTTTAAAATATGATAAACCGTAATCCAACCGTAGCGGGAACGTCATAAAGTCATAAATATTCCATTGTTCATAAAAAGTTTGCCGACAACCATTTTTCAAACTTCAACATCTTGTCGAGGCAATTTTGCGATGAATGGCTTTGGAATTCAATTAAAATATTTAAAACTCATTTTTGCACTTCCGTTACATTATTCTACCTTTGGAATGCTTTTAAAGTTTATTGTTTGTCTTGATATTTAAGTTGATCTGTAAATATTTCTTTTTGACAGATATGTTTTTAAATATTTCGTCGGCGGTAAGCCTCCCCCTTAGAATGCTATTTTTGATGCACTGTCAATTGGGGAATTTGCCATAATCACCATGCTTGGCAGGCAGATTTGTGACCGCAGTAATGATCTTAATATACACAGGAGAACGCTGCTGCCCGTCCCTGGTGCAATCCCTTAGCCACCTTGACGACACCCACGGGAAGATTGGGGGTCGCCCTGTTTTAAAACCGGGAACCACATGGCCATTTATATATTTGTATAAAACCAACGTATAATTATAAATGACCTAATATTACATAACAAATTCGAAATATTCGATCCATTCTACAAAAGTCTGACTTGTATTATACGTAGGTACTTACTTAGTAAGAAAATATTAACTTTATTGGTTTAACTAGGATAATTAATTTTAATGATGTCAAATAGACACCCTATCAAGAATTAATCCAACGAGTGATTTCAATCAAAGCAAGTATTCAACTAAAACGAAGCCAGTAAAGTAGGACTGAATTGAATGAATTATTACAATTAATAATTGCTGCAAATATCATTTATATTCTAAACAGGTATTGTATATGTTTATAGCGAAGCTTTTTGTGCTTTTTGTGTGTCAAATCAATTATTCTTTACGTGTATCAACACATTAAAATTATAATAATATAAGCTATGATAATAAATAACTAAAAATTGTGTCATGTGTCCAGTGGATATCTCGAAAACGACTTATGAATTTGAGGTGAAATTTGAAACCACCTGTAAAATTGCTTGGGAATGGTGAAAAGTTATGAAAATGTTAGGTAAATACTTTCAAAGCTTTTAAATTAAAACTAGAATTGTCCACCGGGCAACTCTAATACTTAGACCAATTGAGTTGAAATTATTGCCAATTATGGAAATGTCAGGATAAGTACAAAAACATTAATTGACGGAGCTCCAACGAATACTATGAACACTTCGCTGACTTTTATTTCCGGCATTTGCTATACAGAAATAGAATCATAAATTTGACTTACGATAACATCTACTTACTAGGAGTAATTCTAATAAAATGGGCCATAAAGGAAAAAAAACGGTGTGCCCCCTGTTCCCATGAAAAATGATTTTAGGTTAGGCCGCAGCTACAATGAGATTGGCTTTGAAATGTCCGAAAACTTTTTGCCCCCTCGCTCTTAGTGCCTTGTCTCACACCCTGTAAGGTTGGCTGGAAGATATCTCTTTTAGAGATAAGCTTGCCTTTGTACACAACATTTGTAACTGTTTAGTTTTAAAATATTGCAATAAAGAGTATTCTATATAAAACTTTATCTAAAAACGTTTCCATTTAAATCTAAGCTCTTTTTATGATTTCAAGACGGGTCTGTTTATGTCTGTTAGGGTAATAATAATAAATATTTCATACTCTGTGTTTCATACATATTTACTGACTAAGATTTTCCTCTATACGATGGGAGTCCGACAAAGATAAAACAATTTACAAATATAACATCCAAACCGGGACCAACTTGTACTAATTGTACCAAGTTGTATAGGGTTATTTCGCTGGTTCGTTGGCCACTACCAGTTTCCGACCATTTCCAAATTTTTCCCAAGTAATAGAAATAGTAACACATCTTAGATTCAAATATTCGCGTCATTTAATTCGTACAAACTTTCGTGTATATCTTATGGCATCTATAATCTATGGTGATGGTTAGATTGACGTTAGTCGCGATTTCTAAATTCACAATGCGGACGCGTTACAAAGTTTATAAAAAAAATTGAGAGAGTACAAATTTTGAAAGGTAAGTTTAAGTTTTTCTACTTGCTATAGATTGATGTAACTAATTATAAATGTGATATATATGTATGTTTAATAGTTTTCTCAGAGAAAAACATCTAATATTTATGCTTTTCTACTTTAAATTATGTGGCCGGCAAAGTGGCTCACGATTTTTAACATTAGCTAAAACCCGGCCACATGGTCGCCATCTAATTAATTTTGCAATAAATAATAACGTGATTTGTTTGTTCATTTACACAGTAACATTTATGGCACTTTATCTTATAAAAATGTGAAGATATTAACCAAAATACGGCTACCAAATTGTTGATATTATAAAAATATAACAAAATGGCTTTGAAGGTTTGTAGCATACCTCCTGACCGCTACTTTGAAAAAAAAATCAAAAAGGCGGTCACGCATGAAACTTATATAAAATAAAATAATAAAATAAATATTTCAGACATTCAGACATCAATGCAAACAGAAAACGTAGTAGGACCAAACCCCATAAAGCGTCACGTTTCCGAGATTTTAACCTTAAAGTTGATCACGTGACATCGATATTTTTTGAACTTGATTACATCATGTTGCATAGATGCTTGAAATAATCACTCTGAATGTTTAAAATAATCATTTTAGTAATGATATTAAGCTAAAGTATTAATGTGGTAAGTTCTTCTGTTATACCTAGCTAGTTATAAACCTGCTAACATTCCTTATGAAATAAATTCTTTAAGAAAAAGTGGTGTCACTGCCTGATTGACGGTCGTTAGGGCAGAAGAGGTCTGAACTCCGAATTTCTTCCTAAAACTTAGGCTTTAACCACATTTATGGACCGAATAGCTCTCACAGTTATAGAGATGAGCTTTTAGACAGGATTCTATGGATTCCAAATATACTATTTTTCGATCCTCAAACAAGACCAGTAATCACTATTTGCGATGGAACTTATTTTTTTATTCAAAAAAGTTCAAATTACGCTTTTCAACGAAAAAGTTACAGTTCCCACAAGTTCCGGCATTTATTGAAAGTATTTTTGATTGTGAGCCCAGACAGCTATATTATTGAAACCTTTGGTCCATATGAAGCATAAAAATCAGATGCCTCAATTATGGAAGAACTCATACGCGAACATGAAGAAAATCCATTTCACCGGTTTTTTGAAAAAGGAGATGTATTTATACTTTACCGAGGCTTTCGAAATGTCATGGAAAAAATGGAAAGCGTACATGTCTTTGACGAAAGATGACGACCGGAAACTAGACTTTTGATGGCCAATTGACGGCCACTACTGTTTAGATGGCCGTAAATAGAATTTTATTATTCTAGATTGCCACCACCAGTCAAATTAGATAGCCGGCAATTAGCTTCTAAATTTAATATAAAGTTGTATAAATGTTTCTGTGTTTTTAAAATATAAAATATTCATGAACAATTGAATGACTTGTTATATTTGTCATTAAAAAAAAGACTTTCTTTCTTACACAATAAGGTTTATATTCCAACTTAACATATGATGGCCGCAAACTGGCAATCACATGGTCGTAAACTAGGTTAAGTGGCCGGAAACCGGTAAAATAGCCTCTTTTCTGGTTTTGAGCCCTTCATTATTTATTAAATTCGTAAATCGCGAAAAAAACAATAGAAAATCAAAAACGAATATATTACTTATAATAGGGATCATAAAAAAACCTAGATTAAAAAGCATTAAAATCTTAGGACATATTGAACTTTAAATTAGCGAATCCCGTTAAGTGGTCGCAAACAGGCGGAGTGACCCTATGTCTGATAACCAGATTAGATTAGTTTTTTGTCAAAATGTGAAGTAATTCTTTATATTTGACAGCTTCATTTATGACATTCTGCATCTTCACCGACCTAAGGCTTCACTAAATTGACAGATGTCTTCATTGGAATATTCGGTAAGTATTCCAAAGTCTGTCAATTCAATCTGGTATTCATACCATACCATGGTATTACCTATACTATAATAATAATAAAATTCTTTATCTATGGACAACAAAATCCACAATAGTGTTAGTAGCAACTTATGAACTATATTAGTATAAAATAATTAAATTAGATTTAACAATATTAACAAGGTGCCACATAATAGGGCATTCGTACCTATCTGCGATTACCCTCAGGATGCTGTTATGGTTTCCCCGAACCCTCTGTAGTAAAGATGTTATTTTTTTTCGCAAGGAGACGTGAAAGCCATCGGTGCGTGCTGCTGTGAACATTGCCGAGGCACTACAGAAGCGGGGCAGCCCCAACAACGCCCTGAAGGCATTTGTTGTATTATGAACTGGCGTTTTATGTTATGGATATATTTTTTGTATGAATAAGACATTTACTTTTGTAAGAAGGCAGTCCATTTAACTAAATCATGGTCGGACTACCGGTACCATTAGACACAATATATTATGTTTACTTTTAGAACATTCGTATTTCCTGACATTTTCCCCTTGCAACTCTGAACTAAATCAGCGAAGCTACACGATACTTGGAGCTAAGTTGAGTAATAAAGTTTATTCGTTCCAACTAATATAATAAAGAAGTCAGTCTGTATCTTTGATCTTTTGTTACTCATTCACGTCTCTATAGATCAATGTACGTGAAGTTTGTGTCCTAGCAGTTTGTAAGCAGGTCTCAGGTGATGGACCTAAAAATTACCATTGGATGTTACTGTCGTCTGGTTCACGTTCAGCCTAAGACATACTCGTCCGGAAGAATCGTTAAGTCTGTTCAGCATTTCCCCGATATCCTGCAGATACTCAGACATCATCACTATGTCGTCTGCGAATTGAATATGTGTGATTCAGTTCAATTCAAATATTCTTTATTGTGCACCAATACATAATAAATGTGATGTACTCGACGACACAGGTCTCCTAAAGTGAAGAGCTTCTGAACCCGATCTTCGGTTCTCCACATCCTGTTACTGTCACTGCGAACGCAGAACGTCCTTACGCAGAACGTCGCTCCATTACTACAGGGGGCCTCCCACACTATGCCTGCCCAGTCGTGGTCTCCACTCGAGAACTCATCTACCCCAACGGTGTCGGTTTTCCGACAGATAAGATCAGCCCAGTTTTACTTTAACGTACTAACTTTGTGTTCTATGTCGAAATTATTATATTTGTATTAAACAAATTTATCGTTAATCGACACAGAACTGATGATACCAATTTTTATTATTTATTTTATAATATAACCTAATAATTATTTTTGTGTCAGTAATTTATTACTAGGCAGATATGCTTCGAAGACATAACTAAAGTTTACACAAATACTTGTAACAAAACTACAACTTTGATAAGCCCTAAGTACATCACTTTAACTAATATCTAGATATGTGTGTCACTAACCTTACAGGTACACAATTCTACATTGCCTCCCAAATCACGTTTCAATATGGAAATACTCCGAACTTTTATCGATAAGTAAACTAACTTCTCTAGGGGAGGCTTAAAGTCAAATTCCTGTCATGACATGCCGTATTCAGGTAAAAATGTTTATCTATCAATCCATGGGGAGTTTAATCATGTTAGCAAAGACAGATAGGTAATACTGAAAAATATCTAAGAGTGGATACGAGTAGAACTAAGAAACTATAAATGTTTTTAAGGTCCATGCTAGTCATAGGTTCCCAACTAGCACACTCGTGAAATAGGCAGCTGTAGCAGCTATAGGTCTATAGTGGTGGTGTTAGGTGCAAGAACTCTGATATACCCCCATTATATACCTATTTTATAGCTTATGGCTGCATATTCAGCTAGTGTGCTAGTTGGGTTTATCTCTACAACGATAATGAGAAGGAGCTCATCAAAAAGAAAAAAGAAAAATATATAAATATTTTATGCATACATACCTACTATAATTATCATCCAATGATTATATAGAAATAAATAAATTTCTAATCTGCAGTGAGAAAATGGCCACGAAAATGAACTCGCAATACAAGAGGTGAGCTCAGAGAAGAGCTCAGTCGAGAGACCATCAAGATGCCAAACTATTCTTCCAAATGACCTAAGAAGTTTTAAATTAAACAGATTGCTTTTACACATGTAGTAGTATGATGATGCAGTAGTAGTAGAAATGATTAAACTTGTAAAGTTAATAAGTAGAAATATAATGCAGTTTGGGTCATTCATTATCGTAATTTCTTGACATAATAATAACTGTAACTGTATGCCAGATATTTCATATTAATGTACATTATTACCTATTATCATATAGGTAGGTGTATTTCTATATATTATTTACAAATATTATTTCCGTATTTATATATTATATCTACTGTTATATGGGATGATACTTACCACGCAGCACAGGAGGGTTTTAATATAGTTATTTAATGGCTTAGTGCTAACTATTTAACCATAAATACTGCTAAAACTAAATATCTTACTTTTGCCGTCCGAAATTCCTCACTTCCTGCTTCAAATACGCTATCAATCACTGCTCACTCGTGTTCGTCCTTAGACATACTGTACCTGTAGAAAACTGGAAAGAGTAACGAATATTATACTTAGGTATTATCCCAGACCAAAATCTGAGCTATAAAAGTCATATGTCTTCTCTAACAGCCCGTACAAGGAAGATGATTTTTATTTTTAGACATTTACGCCACATTGCGGATTTTTAAATTATCAAGATGGGCTATCAAGCATTGTGTCAGCCTATCTCAACTTACTGTGTCTCTTCCTGGGTGGTATAGCCAAAACGAACATTAAAAAATTAGAAATCGCCCAACGTGCTATCCTAAAGGTAGCAACTTATCGTCCCTTCTTGTTCCCAACCTCTGAAATTTACAAACAATGTAAAGTATTAACCATCAGACAACTATTTATACTTCATACAGGGTATCGATTCTGTAAAATTGAAACAATAACTGGAAACTCGAAACGAATACCGACTCTTACTGCGAATTAAATCACGAACGACTCTGAATTGGTATTTTGTAAACAAGAACAAGCCACTTTCGAAGTTGTGTGAGCTTCGTTGCTCGCATTTGTTGGACTAGTGCTTGACGCTCTGAAAAATATCCTAGTCAATATAATCGAGTTTTTTTTTTCTTTTAACTTATTTAAAGAAATATACTAATAAAAAATTATTTAAGTGCTTTCCTTTAACTACAGTTTCTAAGTCTAGATTTTTTTTGCATACAGCTTAAAGTTACATAGTAAAAAATACATAAGGCAATCAAATATTGTCATTGCTTTAAAAAAAAAAGGAATTCATACTCATTCTTGGCCAACATGGTTTCAACCTGCTGATGGTTCATTCAATTGTACACTAGATGTTGTCTAATGCGTAGCATACTATAGTTTGTTAAGGAAGAAGAGATTATTGTTATTTGGAGTTGTTACTCCTCAAGATCGGCAAGATCCTCAAGATGAATATGAGGTATCGATACTTCGTCACATACTCGATACTTTTTCGTGTAGCGATACCATTTGCGAATCACTCGCGCCAGGGATAATTATATGACCGCAGTAGCCTCCGTACGCATGTGTAAATGCGGTAAACTGCATCGCATACGCATAGAGTGTCATCTTATTACCCTTCTCTTCTCTCTTGTTGATGCATACCGACCCTCTCGGTTGAGGTAGATAGATTTAGTGGAAACCCCTAACTTATTAAAATATGATGTCGTAGCATGGAGACAAACTACTTTTTATGTCTAATTATGGTCTGATTGCAGTGATAAAGATTGGGGGTTTAAAAAATAATCATATTTACATCTACCATTAGGTCAATGTCTGCTGAAGTAAATAAACAGAGATGGGCTATTAATATTGGTATTATACTTTTTATTATTGTTAATTTTGAGACACGATTTATAAGGTAATGAAAATAGTACTTGAAAATACATACATTTAAGACATGTTTTTATGTAATTAAATAAAATTTGAGGATAATTTAAACATACCATTATTTCATGGTAGTATACTATTTTTAATTTTTTTCATCTGACAGCCCTGCTGCGCAATTGTCAATCACGTTAAATCAGTACGCAGAGCTTGTTCCCGCGTTTTTTGGAGTATTTGTTTTTTCCAAAATTCTGTATACATCGGGCTTTGGTGTTTAGTAGGGATAGTATATTATACAACAATTGTCTGTGCGTGTGTACTTTATGAAGGAAACATATATAAACGTGACTAAGCTGATTTTCTTAAAGCAGTGAACTTCCTAACCTCAAACCTTACTAAAGTTTACTATCAACGTTAGTAAGGGGGTTCTGCCCTTTCTGTGATTATATCAAGACCACAGTGTCGGGAAAAATAAGAATTGGCTTCGGCATTAAAAGCTGCAAAAAACTAAGAAATCCTACTAAAAATGACCTGGCTGTATAGTCTAGCGACCCTTGCCTGTCCGAAGGACGAATCAACCAAAAAAAAACAATCAGTACGTGTTGTGTCAATTCTGCTCGTGTAATTAATTTTTATATTGTATTTGTGGTCGTTCGTGGTGATTAATCGTGTCAAAAATGAACAAACCTGTAATCCGCAGTTCCGCTAGAGAGGTCATATATTATTATAAAGTGTATACACGATGTTTGCCAGAACTCGAAGCCGGAAATTTGTTGTCCGATCTCCTAACGATGTTTTTAGAAGAGCTGCTGAAATGACCGGTATGTTATGGTTTTATTTAATTAATTATATTTGCCGTGTGATTTCCGGTATAGTAGAATAGGACCACTCCAACTCTTCTCGTGGATGTACAAGGCGACTGAGGGAATAATACATTATAAAACATCAATCAGGCCTCCCCAACCCGTCTGGCCAGCGCGGGGAGTGTAGGTCAAATCCTCCGCCTGTCTCCGGCAGATGAGAGAGGGTTGTGCTCCTGCAGTGGAGACAAAAATAACCTGATGATAAACAAAGTATTGCCCTAATGCAGTGTTAGTATAACCGCCCTCTATCAATGAATTATATTTAGTTATGTGTTCTAAGGTGCTATGACTTTATTGTATCAAATTATTGAGTGTAGATACAAGACAGTAAAGTTATTATTATTATGTTCCGTAGCCTAGTCTGTAGTACACCTGCCTGCCAAGTTCGTGGTCGCGAGTTGGAATCCCGCCTAGGATATAGCTAACATTTGTGTGAAGAGCATTTGTGTTAGCTGTACATAAAGATAAGATGATATTAAATTAATTTGCAAATGTTTATATTGTGTATTTTTTTTTCAGCTGAAAAATCGTTTCTGGAGGTTTCAGTTGATGATTGGAGAAAATTATGCCAACATGTAATGAAAATAGAAAAGCAATGTTATGAAAGAGGACTGACAAACTTTGTATGGCGACATCGTCAGAATAGTCAGTCATACACCCTCAAGATGACAGCAGCAGTAGTGACACGCCTGAAGACAGCCAGACTATTGGATAAAGCTCCAGCTTAGCCAAGCCATGGATGAAGATTTTTCTGGCGTGGAATATTTAGATGAAAGCGAGTTTGATTCAGATTAAATAAATAAATATAAATTGACTTTTTTTACTTCCACAAACATACATTGTACTGTAACAAAAATAAAAACTGACAAAACAATACATAATACAATAATAACATAATACCTAATATGCTCCGCAATATTGTGATATAGAAGCACGGGATCGCGGGTTCGAATCCTGCCCAGGGCAAATATTTTGTGTGATGAGTGCTTGTCTTTGCCTTGTGTCTGGATGTTATATGAGTGTGTACTCGTAAGTATGCATTTATATATTTATGTGATATATATTAGCTGCCTGATATCCACCATATTACAGGTGGATTAGGAGGGCTTAAAACCATTGGCAGATAAAAAAAAACAATTTATATGGTCCTTGTCAAGTAGTAATATATTTTCTTTATCAACAACAACCAAGGTGGTAAGACCAATTGCTCGTCCTACTGAATTACGGGCTGTCTTCTGCTGTTGATTATAAAAGCCTCTGGACTATCTTCTTCTACATTAGCCAAAGGAATCATGGTGAAGACACGCTATGCATATCCATAATCACCTGAAAATAAACAGGCATTTACCTAAAAAGAAATAATAAAGTTGCATACAAATGAAATACCCACAAAAGATGAAAATTATTATATTAGTTTTTTAGCTAATAAAGTAATATAATAATAGGTAGGCGAATAAGAAAACAATTTGCGATTAGTTTAAGGAAAATGACGGGGTTCGATTCCCAGTTGTGTATGAGAATTTTAGGAAATCTTTGTCAAAACATTGCATGCATTTTTTCTAACTTAGATTTTTTTCTTGTTAATACAAGTAGTGTATCACTGGTGATTTTTCTTCATACTGTCCCACCGCAATGGCTCACCTTGTATATCACCATCAGCCGAAATATGTCCACTGCTAAATATAGGTAAACCTCAATAAAATTACACATTAGGGATTTGCCGTGTGCTGACGCTCCAGCTCCGACAAATTATATCTTTTACTGCTTGCTCTAATTTAACACCTGCCTTGTCGATTTTGTGGAAACTGAAAAGGTATATTTTTTCACTGTAATAGGATGGTTAAGGCTTTCACTACTTCGTTTATACAGGTGAAGTTAAAGATTGGGACAAATATGTAGGCACTATTTTCACCATTTTTGGTAGCTATCATTAGCCAGGAATGATAGTGGACATAGTATCTGCAAGTAGATAAGTGTTATGATTTGTTTGTGATATCATTTAAAATACACGGTAAGTCGCATAATAATTAAGAAAGCTATAAAAACGTACCTTTGTTCTTATTAGGTCCAAATTGATTAATTAATTCTTCCGGCAACCTATAAACTTCCACATAGTCGTTTTCGCTGATTTTACGTATAATATTAGCTTGATGCTGGATATCATAATAGTGAGCTTCTTCAACTGAACTTATGAATTGAAATGAACGAGCCATCTTTAAAATACGTCACTAAACACAAGTAACCACTATTCTGCGATAGAATAACTTTTATTTTCCAGTTCCACAACATTCGATCAAGTTTTCACGCACAAAATAGTAACTTTTTGCGAGTCGAATACAAGTACGAGTCGTGGATATAAATAGCGTTCGTAATGTTGCTATAAAATACCATTCTAAACTTATCTCATACAAACAAAAGTCGACATGTCCACTAACAGTAGTTACAACACGACGTCGCACTCGAAAGTGTAGCGCTAGCATAGAAATCGAACGACTGTGAACTTTAATTAATGAAAATGTAAAATCTCACGGCGGATTTAGATTATGGTTGCTAAGTTAAGCTTTACAGAATTTCTCTACAGCAATTCCACAATATTCGTGCAAATTTTCACGCACAAAGTACTAAAACTTCGTCGAATGCAGGCACGAATTTCGAATTGAACGACGTGCGTAATGTTGCTACTGGATACGATTCTAAACGTCATCTCATACAAACAAACGTCAACATGTCCATTTAACAGTAGTTACAACCCGCCGTCGCGCCCGAAAGTGTGGCGCTGGTATAGAAATCGAACGACCGTAAACTTTACGGGATACGAATTTGAATTACTAAGCGAAGTCGAGTTGCAAAGTAACTTTTTACAGAATTGCACTACAGTACTCAAAAAGCACTCTCAACTGTCGTACGATGCATCGAAAGTATGTTGTTGTATGTTGCTGCCCTATATTAAAGACATCACACAGATTTTTCTGTTTCCTTGGTTATTATTTATATAACTATTGTCACCACATTTTAAACATATATCCCCTTATCAAAACTGATTGTAAATTTAAATTAATGCGTTGGCTTCTATCACGAAACAGGTTACTGATTTTATAAAATGTCAATCTGTTTTACTTAACTTGTAATAACCTTATTGTGGAGAATCTAAATAAACATATTATTATTATATTCATTGCATTATGTATGTAGAATTTAATAATTTACCGTATGTTATCTGTGTAATATCTAAATTATGTGTTCAAAGTGGACAAACGCTCTAATTGTAATACCTTGCACCTACCTACCATAATATCTCAGCATGAACCAAAGGAAAATGCTTTCGGAATTAACTTCACCTGTTTTGCAACTGTGTGCAGTAAAATCTATATATACATATAATAAAAGAGTAGAAAAAACAAAAGAAAAGCGAATCTGTACATTGAAGTTAAAAAAAAAATTTCACTGCCCGGACGTTACTGAAGACCAGTAGAGTCCAAAAATATAATTAAAAAAATTCTTATCTGTCTGTATGTATGTATGTATGTACGGGCTAATCTTGGAAACTGCTGAACAGAATTTGACGGCTTTTCACTGTTTAATAGCTTTGAGTTCGGGCCTCATACTGGTATAAGTCATATCTCAATAAAATGTCAGGATGCTGATATACAAGTTGACCTCTCATTTCATATCATTTGTATGAAAGTGTAGTTCAACATTACTGGTCGTTGCAAGAACTTGACAGAAAGTGACAGAGATGTTTTAAAGCTCATTTATAGATTTATTTTAGCTGATGTATTTCAGGTATTTCCACAAGTCTCGATACAAAAAGTTCGCTATTCGATAATTAGTGGCCCTGTATTAGACCGGTGATCGTCGACAATGTCAATATCGAAGCTGTTCAGGAGTACGTCTGCCTAGGACAGACAATATAGTTGGGTAGGATCAATTTCAAAAGCTGACAGAAGAATCCAGTTAGGGTGGGCAGTATTCGGAAAACTGCGTCAAGTCTTTACGTCACCTATTCCACAATGTTTAAAGACAAAAATCTTTAATCAGTGCGTCCTGCCTGTCATGATTACAGCGCGGAGACGTGGACACTGATGGTGGGCCTGATCCACAAGATTCAAGTGGCTCTGCGAGCTATAGAGAGGGCAATGCTCGGGGTCTCTATGAGGGATATGATTCGTAATGAGGAGATCCGATGAATAACGAAGGTGACCGACATAGCCGAAAGAATTAGTAAGCTGAAATGGCAGGTCACATCTGTCGTAGTACCGAACGGCCGTTGGGGCAGACGGGTTCTAGATTGGGACGCGACGTCCCACGCGCAGGGTGGGACGCCCTGCCGCCAGGTGTATGGATGACCTGAAGATGGTGGCCGGAAGCGGCTGGATCTGTAGGGCGTTGTGGCATTCATTGGGGAAGGCATGTCCAGCAGTTTGACAGACATTTTGTTGTACAGTTAATTGGATATGCAACATAGGAAGGGAATAAGAGGGGAAGGAAGTCGGATGGAAAAGAATAGAGGGATTAGGGTAAGAGAGGAAAAATGAGGGGGCAGTGGTAAATAAAGGGTGTAGGAAGGGGTGGGTTAAGGGAAGGGGGAGAGGTAGGAGTAGGTAGAGGGTAGGGGTGGGGAAAGGGTTTTCAACGTTGTGGGAAGGGGATGGAGAAGGAAAGAAAGAAAGGATATGGAAAGGACAAATTGGTGGGAAGGAAATATCACCTAATTTGCACAATATTAAAATATAAAAAAATTATTGATTATTTGATAATCTTTTAATTCATGATAAATGTAAATGTCAACTTTATTTAAAAAAAAGCGGCCAAGTGCGAGTCGGACTCGCCCATGAAGGGTTCCGTAGCAGCAAGTAACATAATATAAAAGTTATTGTAGTTCGTTGTAACTTTGATCGATGTTTTAATAATAGTATTGTGGTTTACGATTTATGACGTATTAAAAAAACTACTTACTAGATCTCTTTCAAACCAATTTTCGGTGGAAGTTTGCATGGCAATGTACATCATATATATATTTTAGTTTTATCATTCTCTTACGACACACATTTTACAACTTTGGAAGTGTCTCTCGCGCAAACTATTCAGTTTAGAAAAAAATTATATTAGAAACCTCAATATCATTTTTAAAGACCTATCCACACATATGGGATTGATGAAAAAAAAAATTTGAGTTTCAGTTCTAAGTATGGGGAACCCCCAAAATTTAATGTTTTTTTTTCTATTTTTGTGTGAAAATCTTAATGCGGTTCACAGAATACATCCACTTACCAAGTTTCAATAGTAAGTTCTTATAGTTTCGGAATAAAGTGGCTGTGACATACGGACGGACAGACAAATCGACTTTCGCCCGTTGGACCACAGTTTTTTAGGTTTCCGTAGCTAGACACACACACGTAGTAGTCTAGACAGACAGACAGACATGACGAATCCATAAGGGTTCCGTTATTTGCCATTTGGCTACGGAAACCTAAAAAACTGTGGTCCAACGGGCGAAACCACCGCCGGAACGCAAATTTTTACCCGACTTCAAAAAAGGAGGTTCTCAATTGGATAGTATGTTTTTTTATGTATATTAATATTTTTAATGCATAACCAGATTAATAGATTTCTTTTAGGATTTAGTAACACGTAATACATAAGAATGTGTATTGTTAAGTTGTCCACGCGGACGAAGTCGCGGGCAACAGCTAGTTAAATAAATAAACTTCTATAGATTGAAACAAAACTTCTTTTTGAAATCTCTGCAAAAAAAACGTGACGAAAGTTACTTAAAGTGGCACGTAAGGCAACTAGAACAATGGTGACAAATTAACAAGTAATGAGGAAGGAACTATTAACATGCCCACTAATAGAGGTTTCATTAGAGTGTGATTGCGGTAACTACGGAAATACCTTTAAATATAGGTACTACTACTGAATCACTGGAGCTTTATGCCACGGAGGAAATGTCTTGTATGGTTTTGTCTATTACATTTAGAATACTGCGAATTGTTCTGTTATTTTAGCCACTAAGAATAATAAGATTAACTGGAACGTTTTGTAAAAGTACATTTACAGCACGGTAGAATATCAAATTCGTTATTGCATAAGAAACGTGAAGCTGATGAAGTAAAATAAACAGAATACACGTATAATTAGGTAAAGATGCAACGCCGCGGGGCGGAGAAAGCTATAAAAATCATTTCAGATACTGAGAGAAATTACAATAGATTTTATATCCTCAAATGTTTGCCTCCCAATAAAGGAGAATGCCCAAAATTGTATGGAAATTTGGGCCTTGAACTTTGAACCTTGCGTCTGGATCAAATTGTTGTCAAAATGCAGGCAAAATACTAAGAATTCTTATAATTTTTTTAAATTATTTAATGGCAAAATTGAATAATCTTTCTTTGAATGAAATCTTCGTTGGCGCACAGTTTTCACAACACCGTGGGTATATGGCCACGATTAACCGCTCCAGATCATGATGTCATAGTGTGGTTATTAGTCGAAGATGGTATATTGCGTTCGACACTACATTAGGCTCGATAAAATATATTTTTTCACCCAAATACATAATGTAAACAAACCGAGACAAAACAGGTGTTAACATGATATCGGATATGACATCACAGTACGAAACCATAGTGCTTATTAATAGTGAGGTTCTACTTCATCGATTTGACAAATTGAATAATCGATATTTTGGTTACGTAATAATATTTTCATAAATATCTTTTTAGAACCTGTGTATCACTTTAAATCAGTATACACAGCGTATTTCCAGTCAGTAAATGAAAAAATTATGGGTGGATTATCGCGTTAGTAACTGAAAGGCAGTATCAAATATTGTTGAAAAATATCAATTATAAATATATACCGATTTTAATTCTGATTTCACTACTCTAGCTGAAAAGATGCCGGTCGGCCGGCGAAAATCAATCAACGTTTTTATTATATGTCATTTTTAAACTCCCTATTCTTAGGCCCACTTTTGGGCATTCTCCTTTTAGAGTAGTATGATGCGGCGTTACGAGTTGCCTCTACTGTGTTTAGAGAAGAGTTCGGGAAAAGTAGCAAACCATCGTCTCTGCTTACCTCTCTGGGACCTGGTGTGAGCATTATGTAAATATTAGCTGACTGGCATTTTCTCTCGGGCTCATATGAGTAAATGTTAAATGCATCACCTGAGCCGATTCATCGCGATGATAAAAACATCGCCTCGGTTCATATGTATTTGTCATTCATTAGTCTCCTCTTATGACATTCACAGAATGACTTGGACCTTTGTAACTGAGTTGGTAACCAGCTAAGGGGTACTAATCTGTCACGGAGATGAAACGTTTTAGATTATTATAATATTATAACAAACGTAAAAGCTGGTACCTTTTTTGACTTTTGCTCTTTGTAGATTTAAATACCTATACATTAACGAGGCATAACAAATATATAAGCTTTGTTTCTTGCAAATTAATTTCAATACATTATTTATAGAATTAATCTAAATGAGACTTGAATATGTAAAATTCGTTTTGCCAATTCAAAGAGAAGCAAACAATCAAATTAAACGGAAACTCTAGTCATATTCAACGAATTGGGATCAGTGAAAGTTGAGCTACCACAAATCTGTGTTCCGGTACTATACTGCTGGATGATTAATATCATTCATTAGATAGGTATATACTGATTAAATGTGGTCATGTTCACTCATCTCATGTATAATGAGATTTGACAGTACATTCTATTATACTATACGTAGGTACGTTACGTACCAGAGCAGACACTATTAAAATGCGTTGATCCGTTGTGTGCAGACGGCGCAGTGTTGAAGGAATTTCTCCCAAAAAGATGTAAATGTATATAAGACAAATATTATATACATGTTAAAAAATGCTTATATTGATTTAATTCCTGTATTTATTTTTAATTTGTGAATAAACGATTTTATTTAAGTAAGTCGCAGTGTTGAGGGGTAAATGTAGAATTGCGTTCCTTCCGAACTCTAAGAGTGGCCTCACAATTGTAGCTTTTTGTAAAGCACACAGCCATACAAAGGTGTTCACGTTAAACAGAGTGGTCACTTACTACGAATGATTTCGGTCTGTTTGCCACGTCACATCGGTAAGATATGTTGAGTTACTCATTCTCTCTATTTTTCGATTAGAGCAGAGCATCATAGCGTTATGTTCTCTTTGTGGGCTTGTCCTAAATTACAAAGATACTTATGTTAATGTTTATCTTAATATATGAATATTTACATTCTTTGTGTTTACCCACAAACAGAGTTGCTTGCTCGTTGTTTTGAACAACAAAGAATTTGTAATAATAAATAACTTGTACTAAGTAATGGGACGGCGCGACGACGTTCAGTGTAATTGGGTTTTGGGATGTAATTTTGTAAGAGTTCAGGAAATTGTAGGCAGCATAATTTATTATTTAATTTGATAATATGTAAACTAATAATATATTATTTACGTAACGATTTCATGAACGTTTTCAAATTACATATCCTACATCTGGGTTTGTGTACTCTAGCTCTAGCTAAAACTAGCTTTGTACGCGACTTCGTCCGCGTAGGTTTCGATATTTACACATCTTGAATTTGTGTTTATGTTATGTTTTGATTTTCTTAATACAGACGTTCACATACTGGCAGTTATTAGTTTTGATATACCTAGTTACTTATTTACCGTCAATTGATTTACTTGAGGCAATATTGTCAAAGAATGTTTATTCTTTGATGTTTACGCCTAGTTACTGATTCAATTTGAAATGTCGCCGTATAACCGTGTAGGAAAAGTTACGCTTTGATCAAAGAAGTTTAGGACGCAATAGACGATATCAACTTCTTGAAGTTTAATCAATCAAAAATGGAACTAGGCAGTAAATAAATAAGCAAGATAAATTAAGCTCTCTCAATGAAGCTATAGTATCAAATACAGATTTAGAATAATTATGAATATTATTGTCTGAAGGTGATCGGGAATAACTAGGTACAAATTCTGTTTATATACCTGCCTAATGAAATTATGAGCATACAAATCCAACTATCGTTATGTACCTACAGTTGTTTCAATCATTGATAAGCCCACGGGTCTACTGCTACTGTTTTTATAAGTGCAGAATTTTGAATTTGTATAAAGTTCTCTTAGTTTTTTGATGTTAATTAATTTTTACCCCTCTCTGGCATACAAATTATCTGTCAGAACCATAAACTTACTAATTGCTGTCCGCAGTAGCAATTAAAAAGTTTTTAGTCGCAACATTTTTGGCGACTCATTCTGACTCGTTCGTACTATTTACAACGGAAAATCCGTAAACAGACAACAACAGCAGTTACACTGTCGAATTCTCCCGGAGGGCATGCAAGAGATGGGTATAACAAAAATATAGATTATTATTGTAAGTACCAAAATACAATAAATGAAAATAATAGTGTAAAGGAGAATGCCCACAAGTGGGCTTAAGATGCGTTTTCACCATTCATGTACCAAAAATATTGGTCTGAATTATGAATTCCTCCAATTTTTTTTAAAGCCAATGGAATAGGGAGTTTAAAAATAACATATAACAAAAACGTTGATTTATTTCCGTCGGCTGATCGGCATCTTTTCAACTAGAGTACTGAAAGCAGACTTAAAATCGATATATATTTATAATCGATATTTGTCAACAATATTTGATACTGCCTTTCAGTTACTATCGCGATAATCCACCCATCATATTTTTCATTTACTAACTGGAAATACGCTATTTATACTGATTTAAAGTGATACACACGTTCTTAAAATATATTTATGAAAATATTGTTAAGTAACCGAAATATCGATTATTCAATCTGTTAAATCGATGTAGTAGAACCTCACTATTGATATGCACTATGGTTTCGTACTGTGACGTCAGTTCAGATGTTATTTCAACACCTGTTTGGTCTCGGTTTGTTTACATTGTGTATTTGGGTGAAAAAATCTATTTTAACGAGTCTATGTAGTGTCGAACGCAATATACCGTCGTCGACTAATAAGCATACTGTGACATCATGATCTGGAACGGTTAATCCTGGCCATATACCCACGGTGTTGTGAAAACTGTGCGCTAACGAAGATTTTATTCCAAGTAAGATTATTCAATTTTCCCATCAAATCAAATTCTTTATATCAATTCTTTATTGTGCACCAAAACATATAAATTTTTATATAAAAACAATAATTACATAGTAGGATGAATTTAGTGTACAACGGCGGCCTTATCGCTTTCAGCGACTTCTTACAGTCAACCTTTGGGTGGTGGCGAATTTTTTGAGGAGTGGAAGTACTGGATGCAAAGAGTATACAATTTTATATGACATATAAACTTGCATGAATACCAAATATCAAGTAGTTAAACGATTTTCTTTTTATAATAATCCTTAGTATTTTGCCAGTATTTTGACGACAATTTGATCCAGACGCAAGATTCAAAGTTCAAGGCCCAACTTCCATACAATTTTGGGTATTCTCCTTTATTTTACACTCAATAATTTATTAAATTAGACTAAAAGTCCCCAACATTGTAACCGAAGAAAATCTTATAACTAAAGTTTATATTAGATTAGTAGATTTGCAACATTGGAATTGTTTATTTGTAAAGATGAATAGTTACCCAATACGTTAGTTTTGGACTCCATTTTCTCTCGTATAGTGCTCAGGAAGCTGCTGATGCTGCCATACACGCGAAGACGTAATCTAAGGCATGCATCCACGCGCGTCTCGGCGAACAAACCACCAGACGCGGTTTAGTAAGGTCGCAGCCCAACAGCATCTGAACCCATTATTATAACTGGACACGTAGGTCATTGACGATAAATGATTGAGATGATCAGTCGCTTTGATTTTTTTCCTTACTGTGTCAACCAACCTAAGTTTTCAATGGAAACCTGAGAACGCAGTCCGACACGAAACAAACATTAAGCGCAGGCCACACTGCCAGCGGGCAGGCTAAGCTTGCGCGGACACACCGCGTAGCTTGGCTCTGTAGTTTGCGGTGTGAACCGAAGTATGAAAACATGTGGAGCCCAAACTCACCCGCCCGCCAGCTTAGTCCGCCCGCTCGCGGAGTGGCCTGAGCTTTAGGAAGTCCCCCTCCCTGGTATTATTTATAAATAACCTACACTGGGAGAAATTTTTACCAGAAATCATGTTGTTACAATCAGAATTTTGGTTATATTAAGGACAACCAGCTCCCCGGTTGCAACCACAACTAATATCTTGTTAAGTCTTACACGTACATAAAACAAGCTCAATTGTTGTTACCTGAACAACATGACGAACTATTGAAACAACCTTACATGTCTTGTGGAAATATCGAACAGTTTGTTACATTTCTTGTTGAATCAAACATGTAGCTTGGCGAATTCAGTGTGACACACAATTAAAATTACATTACGTATCTTGATGAAACAAACAAGTAGCTTGTTGAAATTAACATGACAACCCATTAAAATACGGTTATGTTTCTTATTGAAACAAACGAATAGCTGGTTCAATCAATAATGCGTACTTGTTCAATCAATTGTTAGCTTGTTTTTTTTTGTTGAATCGATCGTAAACTCGTAGTCCTTTCACCTTTTGATAGATTTCGTGTTGTTAGATTTCAATTTTAATTTGATTACTACTTATAGCAGAGCCCCGCACTTTTTCCTCTTCATACATGGATTACTTTCTAAGTGAATTCTTACTTTGAAAGTAATCTAAGTACCTACTTATTTAATGTATAATTTTGAGGGTAAAATGTATTTCATTACTGACAACACTACAATTCGTGGGAGAATTACGCATGAGATGGAGTGACACTTACGCATGAGACAATGTTCTCAATGTTCTTACAAACGAAGTAACGTTAATTCAACAAGATATTCGATCATACTGTTGATTCTAAATGCAGATATTATTATACTTAAATGGTGAAATATTCATTCTATAAGATACCAAAGTAGACGATTAATTCTATATGACAGTAATGTAAAATCAACAAGATACTGTAAACAGTTCATTATCCAACTAAACATGACGCATTGATTCATTAAACAAAATATGGAATACGTTCAGTTCTACAGGCAGTAACGTACAATTAAAATTACGCAATGTGCTTTTATTTTCTACATGACAATGCAACATAGAAGTTCCGCAATGTTCTTACAATGGATACGTCCATTTATTTATTTGTTTATTTCAACAAGATAGCACTTAATAAGACAGAGATTGTTATTTTAAAGGACAAATTTGGTACCTCAACAACATATCAGCTTGTTGTAATTACAAGTTATTTTAGTTAACATGCTAAAATTTTAAATCAAAATCACGATCTTGGTTCAAACAACAAACAACCAAGACAAAATGCAACTTTATTGACAACAAGTGTTTTCAATGTACAGGTCTATTCAGATATTATAGAGATATCGCTTCAAAATATGTGTACTTAAGTATGCCTATAAAATGCTGTATTAGTACATAATATTCTATCACGAAAGAAAATTACAAAGCGAAACAATCAATTTATTCGAAAAGTTGCAAGAAGAAGAAAAGAGGAAAAGTGCATGAGATATATGCAGTCTTTTCGTATCGTATTTAGGTATTTGAGTCTGTGTAGTTTATACCAGAAATAATGATACCGGATAACTTAATAAAAACAAGTGATAAATTGCTTGAGTTTCGCTAACTGAAAGCAAAATATATGACCCACAATTTGTCAAAAAACTAAATAAACACGTTCCATTTGTTACCTTTTGTACCATAACACCGAACATGCTCACGATTCTAAAGGCGTCTGTTATTTGCGAACAGTATCATTAAGTACAATATGTGGGACCTCGACACGAATATATAGCGGTTCACGTCTTTATTGCTTCCGCTGGTGATAAATGAAGATAGGTATGAGTGTGGAAAAACGGCGGAAAATGACGTTAAATCCCGTACCTACACTTAACAGGTTTTTATAAAACGAAGGGTTATCCGCTTCATCCGTCTGAGCGGATATTGACAGGGTGATGTTTTACAGAGTTTCATTCTAACTTAGTTGTTAATTAGTTAGTTTAGTTTAGGATTAACTTATGTACTTCACTTTTCCATGGAAGTGGGATGATATTTGACGCCGATGGGTTATGTGACTTCCCGGGAAGATCCGATTAAATTACAAGAATTTTAGGAAACATTATTTGCAAATTTGGCTGTAACAAATTAATTTGTATTATTATTTTCTTGAATCTATAAAACCAATAATTTCAATTTATCTGCCTATTTATTTGCCTTTAAATGAATTTGTTGTATTTTAAAATAAATAAGAATCAATTGCCTACTGATTCTGACTTATTGACGTATTCACTTGAATAGTGAAAAAGACAAATCGGTTGCAAAAGCACTTGAGAAGCCATTTTTTTTTGGAAAATATCATTAGATATGCTGTCTGCCTTTTGTCACTTCATTCGGTAAAAAAGGAGGAAATCAGAAGACGAAGCCATTCCACGAAAAGAAAATAAATTGAGTTATTCTTCGTTGAGCTCTCGGTAACTTTGGACTTGCTAGTTTTGTATACATGCTATTAAGGTAGGAAGCTAAGCTGATCTTGAGATAAAAGGTTTTGCCTTTAAACATAAGAGTATAAATTTTTTGCGTATTTACCTACCATTTAATATTACATTTATAGTGTAGGAATTTTAATTTAAAAATACAGTTAATATAACAAATACATTTATACATATAATACACAATTACAGCAGGTGTACGCCCTCGAACTTATTACAGGTGTTACATTTTGTTTGTCTGTGTGTTGCCTACCCAGTTCCCAGAACGCTGGCGCTATTACCTCTTTGAATAGCCAAGCTCAAACGCTGTGCGAGGTATGCGCCAGCCCTGAGGTCTCCTGAGGCGTTGGATATCATTTGATTTGAAATATGCTTTAGACAAACAGCAGGCAATGAAGCAGTGTGAAAAGTTATTAGTATAAATAACTAAAACAAGTTTTCAAGTAAACGAGAAGTGACCGCTATGGTTCAATTCGAAATAATTGTGTTAAAAAGTTTCACTGTTGAATAATTCCACTGGAAAATGAACTGTTGTACTGTTCTTGGCAGCACTTTGGGGTGAAGTTTTTAAATGACTTCAAAAAGAAAACTGGAAATTCTTCACAACTTTTTATGGCTTAATTTATTTACGTTGTTTTATCTTTAGGAGATTCTTTTGGGCAGAAATTATTAATTTTAAAAGGCGTAATTGAAAGATAGTGATTTCCGAATACAAATGAACTCAACAGTTTAGTTAAAAGGTAATCCTTTACATACTTTTTATATTGTCCACATTCGTGTCCAACTCCTGCCATGATGAACTTATATATACCTCGAAGTATACAATACTACACTAAGGTATACAACACTAGCTTTTACTGCGGTGTTTAATCGCTCGCGTGACTTTGAAGTTTTCATCTCCCACTCGCTCTACCATTACCTAAATTAGCCTGTCCCTGTCGCGGAAACGCAATACTGCTACAGGGAGGCAAAATGCTTTTTTTAGATCCTTTTGATGTGACTGGAACAAAAAGTACCTATTCAAAACCCTTTTTCATTACATTATTAGTACTTAAATTTTTAGTTTTAAACCTACAAAAATGCTTAAAGTAAAGCGTTAAATATATTCTGGTAACCCTAAATCTCCACATCTCTGCTCGAACACACCCCTGAGAGAATGACTTACAGCGGTCGCCATTCACAGTGCCATTCAAGCCGCGACCTCACGCTCCAACAAGACCCCGCAACGGAAAAATACCCACTGGAACGATGCCCTAGTTTACACACAAACAACTGCATTAAATTGAAATTTTTTGTATTTATCCAACATATGGAGTTGAGGATATTTGTTTGTTTTGAATATCTATTACTCAATCACGCCATGTAACAGCTAGACAGATTTTTTTGAAAATCTATAGGTACCCTACTAGCAAACAAGATAAATATGCAGCCATAAGCTTTAAAATAGGTCCATAGTGGGGCTATGGCGGTGTTAGTTCACCTTACACCGATATACCCCCGCTATGGAGCTATTAAGCTGTAAAAATGTATTAATTAATAGTAATCTCTACATAATAATTATTATTATTATTTAATTCAGATAAGTAGATATGTAGATTACAATTACAAAGTCTACAATGTAAAACACAAAATGAAATAAATGAATAACATTGCATTGCCGATGATAAATCATTATCATGTTCCCGGCTTTAGAATAATGCCACCCGCACTCTCCCCGTGGGTGTCGTAAAGGCCACTAAGGGATTGCACAAGAGACGGATAGCAGCGTTCTCCTGTGTATATTAAGATCATAACTGCAATTACCAATCCGACTGCCAAGCGTGGTGGTTATGGCAAATCCCCCAAAGGACAGCCCACCAAAAGTGGCATTCTATTGGGGAGGTTTATGCTCAGCAGTTTCGGCAGTTTCGGATGATAATTATGAATAACATTAACAAAATAATGTTGTTAATGTTATCAAAGTTACATCACTAAGTCATCACAGAATTGAATAAAAAAATGTAGAAGCTGGTTTGGTCGTAATGGGTAAAAATCACTGTTTTGCTCTGGTTATTACGTGATATTTATGTAACTTAAGATAAATAACAGAACTGTGCGTGGGACGGCGCGGCCTGAAAAACTTCGACCTCCATTTGGTTAGAAAGAAATTTTATTGCGAAGATTTTCCTAAATAAAAATAAATGCCTCGTCTTTGTTGAGGAGGTATTTACAACAACTGAATACGGAAATTAGTATTCACGTCGTTCCCGGGAAGTTGCAAGGAGTTGAGAAATTTTGTATTAGGTATCAGCGGGTCGTATCTCGAGTGGGAGTTATGCTTTTGTTTTGTACGATGTCAGCTTTACTTTCATGTTCATACGAGCTTATTTAATTAAGTGAACACTAACGTTCAGAAACACACCTCGCAAGTTTCATAATACTTTTAGTGTACCGCAACCTGGTATGTCGGGCTTTTATCTCGAACCAGCCAGTAAAAGTGAGTTCGGTTTTCACTTAACACGGGGGACAGGTCACTTTGCACAGTTTGTACAATAGACCTGGTCTGGGTATTCAATTAATCAATCAATTAAATTCAGTTCAATTACTGTTTATTGCACGATAAAAATCATCATCATCATCATGTCAGCCTTTAGACGTCCACTGCTGGACATAGGCCTTCCCCAATGAACGCCACCACACCCGGTCCTCCGCCCTCCGCATCCAGCCGCTTCCGGCCACCTTTTTTAGGTCGTCGGTCCATCTGGCGGCGGGGCGTCCCACCCTGCGCGTGCCAATCCGTGGTCTCCACTCCAGAACTCGTCTGCCCCAACAGCCGTCGGTTCTGCGACAGATGTGGCCCGTCCACTGCCACTTCAGCCTGCTAATCCTTTCGGCTATGTCTGTCACCTTCGTTCTTCGTCGGATCTCTTCGTTACGAATCATATCCTTCAAAGATACGCCGAGCATAGCCCTCTCCATAGCTCGCTGAGCGACTTGAAACTATACGATAAAAATACACAGATTCAATAATAAAGTTGACCTTGAATTAAGTTGAATTGACCACCTCGTTGGTCCAGTGATTTGATTTCGTTGGACTCGACCGATAGAGGTTATGGGTCGATTCCCAGTGGGGACAGAAAACTTTGTATAATTTGTACAAGCTGGTCCCGGTCTGGATGTTATATTTGTGAATTGGCAATCCTTGTTTAATTCCTATAGTACAGGAGAAAATCCTAATTTGGGATTAGATAAGTGTTATGTATGTATATTTAATATTTGTAGTTTTTTTATTAAGTGCATCTTGTACGTCTTATCGCTAAAGGCATTTTCTTCCAGAGAACGTTTGAGTATAGGAAAAGAATAGCAGAGAAAGGTAGGTAGTGCTGTTAAATAAAGGTAGGAGTATAGTTAGGACAAACCGATACAAATAAACATACATACTCAAATACATACATAAATATTCATACAATAACGTATTTCATAATTTGATGGATAACGATTACGTTCTAAAATAAAGGATGCAGGGGAGTGAAATGATCGGTTAGCAAGAAAATGTTCCTTGACTTGCCGCTTGAACGCGTCTAAGGATTGCGCATGCCTGATCGAAACAAGCAATGAGTTGTTATATAATACAATATAATTTTTAAGACATTTTATTACACACACAAAACATTTATTATTACAAACAAAAATAGGAAGCAACATGTGCAAATGTGTCTGCGTAATTTTATATTCTCGTTTAATTACCATAGTACAGGGAAAACTAAAGTGTTGTGTTTGTGTTGTTGTGTGGTTATTAATATTTTAATGTAAAAAGTAGCAAAGTGTACAAACATCGGACACAATGTGCAGGTTCCGTCAAGTAATCGCTTTCACTACCGCTCATAAGTATTTACTCTTGTACTCTTGTTGAATATTGTATTTTAGAAGAGCCTCACAACCATATTTAGTACTATACTATAACAGTTATACAAAGAAATAGTATTTAGTATGTTATCTACATGATTTGCGCTCAGGGTAAGTCACAATTCCTTGTCTATCTGATGCTTCCTCTAATATCATTCATAGCAACGAAGCGTTACTTGCATGTACATCAATTACAATCTAAAGTATTCGTAGGCCGTTGGTCACTACTAAAGCCTCGGCTGACATTCAAATGTTGAGAAAATTACTTTTAAGTATGTAAATTGCTCGGGGTGGATGTTGTGTTCATGTTGGGTTGTCTCCGGACCAGGAATCCTCGTTAAGGCTGTCGTGTGATGTTATTATTAGGCATTATGTACTTACCCTCCCTACTACCCTCGGTGTCTCACATCCGAGTGTATAATATTTGCGGCAATGGAATATGTTAATGCTATTTTGTGAACCGCTGTCAACACGACACGGGGAGTAACAGTTGGTATTGTTCAATGCTCCACGCTTCCTTGATTTTCCCGGCAGGTGTGTGAGGAAGCTTTTGTTTAATGTTACCAAACTTACTAACTTTGGAATAAAAGTAAATTAAAATTTGTAGTTTCAGTTATTAATTAATTTCTTGACTGAGAAATAAGATAATGTGTATGATGTTTTGATTATTCCAATGAAAATAATCAAACCTAAATTAACGATAACATCTGTTAGGAGCAGGAAATCGATATTCAGGAAAATGGTCGGGAAGTAGCTATGGGAAATCACACTTGGATTTGGGCGGATTATTTTCTCGTGTTGTATTGTATTTTACTGTCTTGGAATGGCATGTTGAGATGAAACGTCTTTAGTTATTTTAAAAAGACATTAGCAATCTGTGTGTTGGTTGTAATGAAAAACAATTGCGTTTTGTCATAAGGTTTGTACACATTCTACCATAATAATTACACAATACCCTTCAAGGGATAAAGGACGTCATGTGGGTGTAAGTAAGGTGTTATTTAATCTGTGATAGCACCTTTTGTTTCGGTAGGTGAAGGCAGCCCACCATGCTCCAGTGCGTGTAATATAAACCCGGATTAACTAACAGAAGATTTTAAGACCTCACAAAGTTAATAATTTATCATCCTGCACATTTGTGTCTGTTGTTTTGTTTGTGTTTAAATTACAGAGAGAAAGCTTTAAACTACCGCCATACTGACGCGGTGACGGTGGCGATCAGCTGAGATATATGGAATTGTATGGATGACCAGACACTGATGCGGGCTAGGCGCGGTTTGCAGTACAATTTTGTATGTATGTATGTAAACGCTTTATTGTACCAAAATTAACAACAACAAAACCAAACAAAAGAATAAAGTTTGTATAAGTTGTGTTTATAGTAGGTTGTATATGGACCACCATACTGAATACAGGTCTTTTGTGAAAGAGACGACACGCTTTACTTAGACATTAGGTAGATGAATGAGGTATTTCGTGTCAATTTGGTGATACTATTTTACCTCGGTTAGTGGAATTGATTGTAAGGAACAAATTATTTCAAATTTTATCACAATTTTTTTTTCTATAAAACTTTGAATAGGAAACCCAGCAGGCTTTGATTGCATGATTTTATTGGCGTTAGGCACGCGAACGGAATTGGGTTACGATTTTAATGGCCTCCATTTCCCATGAGCTTGATATTTTGTATCAAAATTATTGCTAGTTAGGTACATTTCGTGCAGTTTTACTGATTTGGTAAACAAGGAAATCAGATTATCCATCGAACCGTAAGTCGTGGAATTTTAACATTTTACGTTCGTAAGCTTAATTTCTTTAGATTAGTTTTTGGACTTTGGTACGGATTTTTGTCATAAAATAATATACTCGGCAAGATAACCTGCATACCTACCGATAGCGGAAAATATATCCATTACGACTTTTCAAGAGGATAAATAACTATTTATTAAGTTTAATAACTATTTTGTTTTTGATGCTAGTAAATGTCAGTCAGAGCAAAGAGTCTTTGATTTTCCAGATCTTTAACTATACATATACATATATGCAAATATAGGGTATTCAATTAAATTCAGTTCAATTACTATTCACTATAAAAATACACAGATTCAATAATAAAGTTGGACTTGAATTGAATTGATTGGTCCACCTCATTGGTCCAGTGATTTGCTCTTGGACTCGAGCGCCAGAAGTCATGGGTTCGATTCCCATTGGGCAGGAAAACTTTGTATAAGTTGGTCCCGGTCTGGATGTTATATTTGTGAATTGTCCTATCCTTTGTTTCATTTCCATAACACAGAAAAAATCCTAGTTTGGGATTAGACAAGGTTTTGTATATACTCGTATATCATATCATTTCCGATATATCATTATATCAATAGCCAATATGTAATATCTGATTCATTTAATATATAACACAATATAACAAAATAAAACATTTCAACTTTTGTTACGTAGACTTTGAGAGGAAGCGAAAGCTCATCGCAATTTTACATACAAACTTTTATTTTTTCAATTCAACATTTACAAAAAATTGGTGATTACACTGTTCTCCTCAACAACGTAGAACAAAAGCCCCGAGTTTTTTGTTGTTATAAAATTGGAACGCACAGTATGTCACAACTCGCTGGGTGAATTCTGTCAATTTGTAGTTGTTTTAACATACCGTCGACGGAAAACTTAAATTGGCGTAAGGGACAAACCGCTACTTTTTAGGAGACGCATTTTTTTCTATATGACTGTATATATTTGGTTTATGCAGCTATATTAATCATGTCAAAGGATAGAGTCATTGAAAATCAACGCTTTTAAATATACCATTCGATAGATAATTGGAAACTGAGTTTAGGAAGCTAAAAAACCGATTTTGGCATTTTGTCCTTTACTCCAGTTAAAATTTCCGTCGATGTAGGTAAATTTTTAAAATTCAATGTTACATTATAACTAAATGGCTCGTTTTACTTGGCTACCCGAACAAACAACCTTTTCACAGGCCGAGTTTAGCTTAGCAAGGAAATGCTAGAGAGAGGAATGCATGTTTCGTATAGCATAAAAAGTTATTGTACAGCAATGGATTATTTAAGATCTATAATGTTGCAATTTTTTAAATAAATAAATGTCTAAATTAATTATTAGTTGATCCCCGCGACTTCGTTCGCATAGGTAAAGTTGCGTATGTGGCCAGTTTTAAGGACCCGCAGATGGCCGACATAGCAAAAGCTATGTCGGCCATCTGCGGGTCCTTATCCGGGGGTAAAACAAATGGTTGTCGTTTTATAATTTTGGAGACAGATATCATATTTATATGCAGAGCCCCCATAAAATCCAAAAATGATATATATGTATATACCCACTTGAAAAGGAACCCGTAAATTAGTTCCGTAACTCATGTGGCCTGCCCGCTGCTATTTCAGCTTAATTCATCTGGCTTTGTTGGTGCAAACTGCAAATTCAGTCAAATTTAAGGAAATGAGAGTTCATCTTCTGGGTAATTCCTCGTACATAATATTGAGATAAAACCTATACCATTGTATCCCAAACCTTAAGCTATACGGAAACTTAAGCTATATGGAAACCCCGTAAAATTATGACCGAGTTTCATAACGTATGAATACACAAACAAACGGACAGACACGACATTAAAAATAATTTTGGACTCCAGTGGTCTCAAGTGAACCCTGGGGACAGTTTGTTTTATTCAATGAATTGACTTTTTATCGTTTTAATATAGACATGTAGACGATTAGTAGCTTTTACTAGGTCGGGTTAAAGAATAAAATGGTTTATGTTGCACGATAAAAGACACCCCTTTGGTCCTCTATACACTTAGACGGTAATATTTATGCAAGGATTTTGCAATTTATTTTCTCGACAACGACACGACAGTCGTGCCACGTCAGAGTTATGATTTACGGTATTGGAAAATTGCTGTCACACTCTATATGGAACTTTCCTACGTGTTAGACCTAAATGTATTTCACATGTGACTAGGACTAGGATTTTCCATATTTAATCATAAACTTCGTACAAACAAATAACATTTGGCATTTTTTATTATGTAGGTACTAAACAAATAGTACGATTGACACGTGAAGCTAAAATAACGTACGTATAGGTAAGTTTTAAAAATTTCGTGCCTCAGTAACAAGTTATATTGGTGGTAAAAATCCAGTTTATGGTAAAAATCCGTCAAAACGATAGGTCAAAAATTTCTTTTCAAAATTTGCGAAGCTTTTCAAAAATTCTTTTTCGGAGTTGGTCCGCGCCGATTTTAGTAATTGACACGGAAAGCTAGAATGCAATATAGTATTGTAAATAAATAAATATGATAGACGGTTCTAATCAAGCCTATCCGTAGTCACAGTTTCAAATTATCTTACCACTTTAGTGACTTCCCGCGACTCCGTCGGCGTGGAATTCTTTTATCCCGATTTTGACCACTTTTTGATCTCTCTCTATAATGCCGTGCCTACCTCTCAAATTAAATGTCACTTAACTTCTTATA
Source organism: Esperia sulphurella (assembly GCA_947086405.1). Lineage (NCBI taxonomy): Eukaryota > Metazoa > Arthropoda > Insecta > Lepidoptera > Oecophoridae > Esperia > Esperia sulphurella. The sequence goes on along the minus strand of OX352271.1, from coordinate 5,966,017 downwards.
AACTAATATAAATATAGCCTATATGTGTCAACGGAGTGTCTATTTATATTAATTGATAGCCCTTTTGTCAATTGAAGATATTTTCGTCGCTACTGAATTATTACTTAATTCTATTCCCTGAAGAATAACTGAAATAGACACAGTGGTTAATACTATTATAAGAAATACTATAATAAAGTTACTTACATTTATAAAGTTGATTGAAACATCTAGCAGCGTGCACTCGAGTCAGTAATCTCCTTCCCTTGAGAGTAGGTATACGGTAGATTGCCTCGACCATGCTCATGAAAAAATATTGAATCATTATGTCCTCGACAGCGGCAAGTTACACCTCCGAGGTTTCCTGCATAAATAATGGAGTGTAGCAATGTTTTTCAAGTTATAGTTTTAGTTCTCCAGTTTTGTGCTGCATTGTGCCCATACATCATTTTGCACGTTAGTGCAGATCAGTTAATACATCGATCAGTTAAACATTTATTGTGTTTGAAATTATGTAAAAGATCTTATCTTCTTAGGGGGCCAGAAAGTCCTGGCGACACTTGTACCCTTTACGATCTTTTGTGCCAAAACATTGTCCACCAACGGTGCCCAAAGCCAATTTGGTGGACTTCACATACGCCTTAGAATTTCTTCTCTGGCATAATAGACAGATTTCCTTGCGATATTTTCCTTCACCGAAAAGCCTGTGGTATTATAAATAAATCGTACTTAAGTTTCGAAAAACTCATTGGTACGGAGGGGTTTGAACCCACGACCTTATGTGAGGCGAGTGCATAACTAACTAGACTACTACGGCTCTTGTGTTAGATAATTTTTGTGTTAGACATTTTGAATTTTGGATAGTAATTGAAATTTTGCGTGAATTAAGTCGTTATATACTTAGAGCGTATTTTTTCGCTGAAAAAAAAGTTATACAAATATGAAAATAAAGTTATACAAATCATGTGGTGGATATACCTATTTTCATTTAAAAACGTAGATATACATTGTGTTGGTGTATTCATATCAACGGTACACACTATGGCTTCCTGTCCCGCGATAACCGCATCGAATAAATATTCGGTGTCAAATGTCATTTTCGACATAGCCAGGGAAGTGCGATAGTGCTAATGTTGGGTTATATACATTGCGATGTTTATGTGTTAAATGGAAACTTCATATTTTTACGGCGGGTTGTGTTGTTATCCTATGTACTACTTTAGTCTTTCATTTTGTTACTTTATGTCTAGAATGATGTATATGGTAAAATCAACTTATTTCCTAAATAGATATCTATCAAAGATCCGACCAAACTATGGTCATGATAAATGTGGGCAGACTTATAAAATAAAATAACTTAACGTTTATTTAATTGCTCACATTATATTAACACTTTAAATTGAAATAAAAAAACACACACACACACATGACTGTTAAATGAAAACTATCTGAAAAGTTAACATAAAAATTTTCTACAATATATTTTGTCTCACAGCTACATTTTTCAGCAAGCTTTGTTTCAAACTTCTGTACCTATAGGTACGCAGATCGAGCGAACGGTGCTGCTATTGTTTGAAACACAACGATGTACTTATAACTTTCAATTTGAGACCAATTTGTAACGACTTTAGAAAGCTGTTTCATGATTTTGTTTGATATTTGTTTCTCAGTGGTTTTTAATCTCAATAAATTTGTAATTTTTTTACGTAATGAAGTGGCAAACTGGCAGACATTCTATCTGATGGCAAGTGGCTACTATCGCTCATTATCCTGAAGCTCAAAGGCCACAAGTTCAAAGCCATTTTGAGGACTAGGAGAGAAGAATGCATAAGAAGTAAGATTTCACCACTGAACTTTTCAACCGAACTCTTATACCGATAACTATGTGCCCGTGTTATGGGGCAGCAAGAAGGAGCAGACCGCATTGCAACTTACCGATTATAGACTGAAAATAACTCAATATCTTACACGTGGTCCCTTTTCCTCAGGAAAACACAAATAATTGGTTCTCTTGTAATTACACAAGGACATTTCACAAAATAAGTTTTAGTTTTAATAATAGGTTTGTTGTTGTCAAACTAGGGTTCTTTTTTTTAAAGTAGTCTTCCTTAGGATTTTGCCAATGTTAAATGTAGGACGAATACCATTACTTGAGCAAAGCTGTGTGGGTTGCGCTACCACCAGAGCACCGAGGTAGTGTCGCTCAGATCAAAGGATATCAGCATAACATTTGATCTGATCACGTGGATTCCCGACAAGAAGCTGCATAAGAGCAAATGACATTTGCAATTGAAAGAAGTTATTTTAATTATCAATAATTTAGTTATATTCGCAAACATTAATGAGTAATGAATCCAGACTAGGGTTGTTTTGAACACTACACAGATAGTTAAAATTATAGAAATTTAAATGTCAAATATTGGGTTCGGTACTATCAGGTCATTTCCACGTACAAAGAAATCTTATCAATAAAGCGCGACCACAGGTAAGTACTTACCCTCAAATGTTAATCGCTTCATCTTTGTAATCGAGTAAATAATTTTTACTCGACTACGTTTGTACAGTTCAGTAGCACGAACAATGATTGATGGTTTTATTTAACTAACCCACAAGCGCCTGTATTTTATATTTTTATTACATCGTGGTTACCGCGGGGAATGTTGCGTGATAAACAGTAATAAACTTAGTTTTTTACTTTTGTTATTTTATTAGAGTTTCGCATTCTTAGAAGTACAATCGTATTATGATCCTTAGTATTCTTATTCGGGTATTATATTTAAATGAAAGGTTTATAACTTTCATAAACCACCGATTCAGTCATGGAAGATCAGGCCTCTTCAACAATAATGGGAGGCTTCTCTTCCAGCAGTGGACGCATTGCTGTTGATTATGATAACAGGATACCCTGCTGACTGACTCGACGCACACAACTCAAACAGACACATTTCAAGTTTTGAAACCTGCAGGTTGCATAGATATTTATTTCTCAGATAAATAATATATTACAAAAAGGGTACATCCACCAGGTTTTAAAAAATATATTTTATAACATATTTGTAAGGCATTAGGTCCGGTAATAGAGTGATTATGTTAAAGGATAAGTGCTCGTTTCGCAATAAGTGGTTAAAATGAGGTATAGGCAACTATTGAGTACGTTTTTTAAAATGCACCTATATGAGTTTTAAACCAACCTAGCCTATTGATATATCTACTTACTATATTATAAGTATTTCAGCTCTCAAGTTTAAGTAAAAAACCGATTGTTCCCTTCTAAATTGTTTTGTATGTTTCTTGTTCTTTAGCATACTTGAGTCAGATTTTTTTTTTATTAAGGTGTTTACTTGGTTAGTTCCGTTATGGATGCATGAGACAAATAGCAGCCTTTGGACAAATTGTGGTTGATAGATGGTGAACGATTGGAAAGAACCATAGTCACCTCACTATAAAGTGACTTGTTATCATCAGCCAAAATGTGTCCACTGCTGAACATAGATAAGCCTCCCCGTTAGAATGCCACTTTCGGTGGGCTGTCCATTAGGTGATTTGCCATAATAACCACTCTTGGCAAACGGGTTGGTGATCGCAGTAATAATCTTAATATAACACAGGAGAACGCTGCTGCCTGTCGTGCTGCTCGTCTGCTAGAAATGATTTAAATTTCGTGTTATTTTCATACATTTTCATAGCAACAAAAATAACGTAAACTGAATGAGTACATGTATTTTAATGAGTTTCTTTTCAAACTTGGCATCGCCATATTGACAGATACCTACAGATCCATACAAATAAGCGAAAAGCAATCTCCATAGGGGTGGGCCCGGCAGCGGCGGCGGCGCCATGAACACATTTTTAACCTTAGGTATTATACAGGGGATATACGGGGGAATACACAGGGGATGGCACTTACGACAAGAAAAACCAGGGTATAAGGGGAAAAAATTGCTTTGATTAGATTTATTCATGTTTTTTTTATGAGGGTATTATGTGCAACAAAATTGTATTATTGTTTAATCCATAAACCAAAGGGTAACGAATACCCAAGCTGTAAATAGTTATGTGTTCTCGAATGATTTAATTCAACCTGTCTATATATTGGTCGTACAGTCATCTTTTTTCACTCAACATGCTTAAAAATTTATTTTATTTTGGATTTAGAACGAGGAAACAATTATTTCATTTTAATTATTATGATATAAAAAAACGATCAAAATAATAACTTAAATAACCTACTTTAATTTTTATCGCTTTTTATTTGACTGAAATGATATAGCTTATTAAATTCAATCCTACTGTGTGATTTTCACAATATGTAGGTAAGTGACTAACTCAAACCCTATGGTTTTATAGAGAAGCAATAGGTGTCTATATAATATTTAAAACATAACAAAATGTTCACGCCCTGGTCCCAGAGGGACAGGCAGAGTCGATACTTTGCGCGATCGTGACGCACCACATTAGTTTCACTCACAGCCATCAACCTTCTCATGCACCTCCCTTTATTCATCTCACTGCAGACCCCAGCTTTTATGATAACGTCACCATTTGATCCTTGAGCGTAGGTTGACCTTTAGCCATAGAATACTTAATAATACTACGTACTTTAGCTGTAGGTAGTTCCTTCCACATTTGCGCCGTAAATATCATTTGTCACTCTTCTTTCACTAATAAGCTCTAAATGTCCAAACCAGCACATTGTAAAAATTATCATCTTAATAATCTACCTCTAATAATTCTTATTAATAATAATATAAATATTCTTTTTAATATAATATAATTTTTTAAATAATTTCGAGGTTATTGCGCCATACATTTTGGTCCTTCTCTTTTCACATTGAAAAAGATAACAAGTAGAAACAACAAGGTTCTGTAACAGTATAATATAGGTACGTAAGTTATCCTAGGATAATCCTGGCTTCCAATCAGCAACTCTCACTAGTAAACAATTTGTCCTTTATTTTCATTATGCCCGAGGTGAGCTTTCTACGTAGAAAAGAGTTTCAATTACTATTTAATATCCTAGCGTGTACAAAATAATAAAGAATAATTGCGTTTTTATGTATATTACGATGAATATACGTCTCGTTTTGTTTTTATAAAAGCCGCATTTAAATTGGGGGTTTATGTTTATGCTAAATTATAAAACTAGATAAATTATTGTATGTTTTTTTCTGGAAGTAAAGTAAGCATGCACATATTTTGTTAACTCATTTAAACAGGCTGTTTGGTAAAAAGGGCAAAATGTACACATGAATTAGGAATAATTTAAAAATGGGTATGGGCACAGTCGTGGTAAATAAAATGTTTTGAGTGGAATTACCTTAAAGCAATAACACATATCATTTTTTATTATCAATTAATGTTATAAATGCGAGTGTTTGACGAATTCAATTCAATTCCCTACTATTTATTGCACGATAAAAACAAAGATACAATAATAAAGTAGATTACACATATACATCTAGGCGGTCTTATCGCTAAAAGCGATTTCTTCCAGACAACCTTTGGGTAGCGGATAAGAATAGCAGAAAAAGGTAGGAGTCTAGTTTATATACCAGTAAGGGCATAAGTACCCATACATAAATATATACATACATTCATACAAATATAGAAAATAAGTTACTTATCACTTTCAATTAAAATTATTGATTTTAATGTTTTTATTAATATATTTATTAATAAATTTAAAATTATAAATATAATCATTTATACATATATAAATATATACAATAACGTATACAGTAACGGTCGAAGTGGTGGCTCAATATAAAAAAAAACTTTTAGTAAGTATCTCCCTGTACCTGTATCCGCCTGCCAAGCGTGGTGATTATGGCAAATTCCGCAATGGACAGCCCACCAAAAGTGACATTCTATTGGGGAGGCTTATGTTCAGCAGTGAATGTATTTCGGCTGATGATGAAGTGGCTAGTATAAGCAAATCCTCTATTTTAGCTAGAGCAGTGATAAGTATTAACAGTGTTCATTTTACACGCTTTAAAGAAAACACGTTTTGCATTGCATTCCATTGCGTCGAGTAGTTTTAGTCCGGACTTGCATAAATCTCTTAGAGAGAACTCTCCTGGTCGTTTGCACTAAACTTCCGTTTACTGACACGCTGTAAAGAGATAAAGTTTGCCGCATAACTTGAATTCCCGGGGACTATTGAAGTTTCAGGTGGGTATCTAAATCTACAAACTCGTGAACACTCTTAAACTTCCATGAACACAGCAAACTATTCTGAACGTTAAATGAAATCTTTTGTTTGAGTTGGGAACATGTCTCGGCCATGTCATCCTCGCACCCTTTTCAAAATATATGGTACAGTCGACCCGAGCACTGATTCGTCACCTTAAGAACTACAATCGCATGTAGACTGCTCGAAGATATCAGGATACGAAGTAAAGTAAATGCTATTGATGAATGATAGGATGAATTTACTGAGGTTCCGAATTTTAACAGGTATTAGGACAATGAACTATTCGTACATAATCGTTACATAGCAGTGATTGTAGATAATAAGAAATATAGGTAAAAAGACTGATGGACAATAAATAAATAAATAAATAAATAAATATATGGGGACATTTCACACATGGCCACCTGATCCCAAACTAGGCAGTGCCTGTAATATGGGTTTCAGACAGCTGATATACATACATAGATACATAATATAATATATAAATAACATCCAGTCACAAGGCAAACACAAGTGCTCATCACACGAATGTGTGCCCTGGGCGGGATTCGAACCCGCGACCCCGATCTTCGCAGGCAAGTGTACTGCCGACTAGGCTACGAGGCCGACTAAAGATAACAGTTCCAATGTTCTAGAGAAAAACACATATAAACTCAAATATTGATATAAAAATTAAAACTACATTAGATCAGAAAGACAAAAAAAAACGGCCGCATAGCGTCACATTACAAGACAACACTTTTCAGTAAATAACGCTAATTCATGCTTTGTGTTTAATAGATAAGACAAGTATTCATAATTGTAATGATAAACTTTTCGAATGTCTGCTGTAAAGCACAAACAATTTGAATTTGTTTTTTACAAACCATCTTTCCCTGCCGACCGTAGACTTGTTACCTAATATTTAATTATAAACATGTGGATGTTTTATATGTTATGAGATCCTGGATGGTGTTGTGGATATCTGGGTCTTGTCTCACTGCCTTCTGGTGTTTATATTGGTACGGAGCCCACAGTCAGTAGTTTTTGTGACTGGCATGGGACAGGATACAACGTAAAAAATGTGGAAAGGCTTATGTCCAACAGTATACAATTAAAATATGATGTTGATGAAGAAGAAGTGTAGATGTGTGTTTAATATTAATAACTAAATGAGCCATAACAATAATAATACTAAATAAAAAAAATCATACAAAGTTAGGCTTTATAGGCCGATGTAGTTGCCTACTGGTTTGTAAACTAGGACCTGTGTCACAATTTGTCAATAAAACGCATTACGATACGTTTTAGCGCAGGAAGTTAAAATAAATCTCTAGAACATTGACAAAACACGGTAGAAGCTTGTAACTTAGTTTTCCAAGAAAGAACAGTCAGACCGTAAGTTTGCCCTGGGAAGCCTGATTGCGGTCAAAGGAACGCTCGACATCAAATGTATTTCCGTGAATAAACTTTGTACGTACGTAAACTTGGTAGTCTTTTTTTAAATATTCCATTGCTATTTAAATAATATAACATAAAAGTAACCGATATATATTGTTATCTATATTTTATCCCAGCCCAATAGTCATAAGAAAACCAACGCTATTTGCGTCTCGGTAATATGTATATGAAATGGTCACCAGCAGCAAAAACAGGTTTGTATTACCATGTAAACTTTGCAGTCCACTTAGGAACACCAGCTATTGTGTATTTTGTTTTCGAGACGCAAATGCGATTGTTTTCATAGGACTATTAATCTGGAATGAAATATATGTATGTTTGTTTTCATACACCTATTGGTTTAGAATGAAATATATCCCACTAATATTATAAAGCGAAAGTTTGGATGTTTGTTACTCAATCACGCTTCAACTACTGGACGGGTCGAGATGAAACTTGGCACACGTATAGGTTAGGTCCTGGAATAGGATATAGGATAATTTTTATCCCGCAAAAACATTCCTATGGGAAATACATAAGAATTTGTGATGTTAAGTTGTCCACGCGGACGAAGTCGCGGGCCCCAGAGTATATAATACTTCTCTACTCAAGTCTCCAAATTGTTTGCCTTAGATGTATATTTTTGTATTGTAGATTGGAGTATTCGTACACAGTCACACACACACCAGGGGCCTACTCCGTAAGCATAACGGATAATATCCTTCGAACTAAAAAGCCTTTTTGAACTTTCTATCGGGTTATGCGCATATTAGCGTTTGGCGTTTTACTAACGTACTTAGATGCCAAATGTTTATCATAATATATGACGTGACCCGTCAGAGCGTACAAAATGTTTACGGAGAAAGGCCTCCAGGACCAATTGCCACAAGTAGGAACCGCATTACAAGTATTCAACCAGGAGCCGCCATTAAATAAAACCAGCCTTTCATACTTAATCCATAGAATACTTATCAATATTAGACTATTCGGAAGGGTAGTGTATTGAATAAATACACTGAGACGTGTATAAATGAACTCGGATTTCTCTCTCTCGAGAACTCCACCCAGAGATTTAAAAATGCAGCTTCCACCAGCGTGTTTATGTAAACTCAAGAAATGATTACGATAACACATTTGTACTTGGTCTGATTACAAAAATAAGATTTCTTATAAAAGTTTGACTCGTGAAATTTCAAATAGTAAAAATATATTATATATCGTGTCTAGGAGTGTGATAGCACCTAGAGGTGCGCGAATAGCGGAGAGGGTAAACTTTGACTGAGTAATTTACGATAATTCCCCAATAACTTTTGTACCTGCTTGCCATTATCATAATATTTCCCAACTTTCCACATATTCCCACCCGTTGTTAACAGAACACATGCGAGCTGCCTGCCTTATGTTATTGCTGCGAGCATAAAATACACAGAATTAAGTTTGCCCTTTCATATTTCCCATAATATTTTTGTAAGTATGAATATATGAAATGATGTTTGTCATATGATATCAAAGGAGAAATTACGGCCTCCCGTTCATGCGTCGTTCAATTCACATACCTACACTCTTAAAAGAGAAAACGAAATGATTTGATTACTAAACGAATGTCTAAATAAGCATAAAGATAATATATCTTTAAAAGGATTGAAGGGAAATGAATTTGCATATACATCTGAATCCTTCCTCTTGTAAACATTAAATTTATGTAACACTGGTACGTTCTCTCTTTATTAAGGTCCTTGCTAAATTCATCTCGGCTAACAATATTAGATTATACAATTCACAAGTACCTGTAACTCCCAATATTATTTCTTTCTGAAACTTATATCATCAGGTTATTTTGGTCTCCACTGCAGGAGCACAACCCTCTCTCATCTGCCGGAGACAGACGGAGGATTTGGCCATTACTCCCCGCGCTGGCAAGACGGGTTGGGGAGGCCTGATGGATGTTTTATAATGTATTCCCTTAGTCGCCTTGTACGACATCCACGGGAAGAGTTGGAGTGGTCCTATTCTACTCTACCGGAAACCACACGGCATTCTCTATAGCTCGCTGAAATCCATGGTTTCTCTACTTCTCTATTTCCGCCCTTCCGCCCACTTCACCTTCCGTTTATCCTTTCCCTGAACCCACTGTCCTTTGCCCTCCCCTTCTCCCTACACCTTCCATCTTCCCCACCTCTTACCCCCACTTCCTTCACCCCTCCATCCCCTTTCTTCTCTCCTCCCCCTTCCTCGTATCACTACGGGCCTGCCGTCGTTCGACTCTCGCCTCGCCGCCCGCCAGTACTAAGTTACTACGTCAGCGCACTATTAACCGGTACCAAGAGATCGACACTATAAGTTACAAAAGAGAAACACTTATGTTGTAGACGTATAAAGTTGTCCCACTTTCGATCGACCATGTTCGTGCGCTGGGTGCAGTAGACGTACAATCATTTTCCGCACACACTCCAACGTATACAGACAGGCCATTGCGCCTGTAATAGTAGGTAATTAAATATTAGTTTTTTATAGAGTACCGGGGTGTTCCTGGGAGGTGCATGGGTGCGCTATAATTTTTTTGTATTTGTTACAGGTAAAACCAAATAAAGTTTTACAACGATTCCACCTCGTCATGATGAACCTCCGCGAGAAACATACATCAATGAGTAGAAAAGTTTCGGACTTTCTTCAGAACCCCTGCAAATAATACGTCATCACCGATGAGGCTTGTGAACCATGAGTGCTTGGTGCTGCATCGTGATCATGATGTCCACGATCAGTACAGGCGTATTGTCTCCCGCCCCGCAGAAGACTGAAGCTAAAGAAGCCTATGGTAAGTTATTGAATTATACATTTATAAGCTGATGTGAAATTCAGGTGTGTTGACGTGTTGGCTATCGCAGCAGTTATCACCAATAACTGAAATGTTTTATGTTTTTAAAAGTTCCAACGGAAAAGCAACCATCGAGTAGCAACATACACATCACCGACCTTTGTTTTCAACATATTGACATTGATTTTCAAACTACAGTATACAATTTTACTTTCAACATTTTGTAGCACTTGCCAAATTTTGTGAAGGGTCACAAAATCAGAAAATTTAATCGTGTCTTTTTTACACAGATCGTAATTATTGGTACGCTCAGGCGCAGGAGACACTGCAAAAGCGACTTCTATACGCCTCTGACAAGAATCCAGTGGCTAAGTAAGTATTGAACGGATATTGAATCATTTTATAAAATTACTAGCTGTGCCCGCGGTACCGCTCGCGTGGACGTGAGTGGGATAGGGAACGAGAGTGGAAACATGAGCGGATTCTGTAAATCTGCTCATGTTCCCACTCTCGTTCCCTATCACACTCCCACTCAGACTCTCAATCCCAATTCCGATATTGATCCCGATCTTTATCAGGGACACGAAGTAGCAGCGTGTTTTTAATGAGAACTTAATTTACCATCGACATTTCGATACGTAGCAGCCCAACGAGATAATGAATAAGTATCTAGTAGACAAACATTTCGAGTGATGCAGACCCTCACAAGTGGACCGTACTTCAAATAAACCCCAAATAGTTCAAACACCAATTAGGCTATTGAGAATTTTTTTGGACATTGGTAAAATAAATTAATTTCCATTTTATTTTTACGAAGTTAATGTAATTGAAATTTTATTTATGCTCTTTGTCATACCATTTTATTTTTACTTATATTTTAAATCAATGCTTTTATAATGGATAAAATATTGAAACTATGTCGCAGGAAGATTATCAAAGAGTTTACAATCTTATCTTATCTTCTTAGGGGGCCAGGAAAACCTGGCAATACTTCAACCCTTCAGGATTTTTTATGCTAAACCCCTGACCACCAACGATGCCCCAAGCCGATTTGGTGGACTTCACATACGTCTTCGAAATTCTTCTTTGGCATATGCAGGTTTCCTTACGATGTTTTCCTTCATCGAAAAGCTTGTGGTATTATAAATAAACCGTACTAAGTTTAAGAGTTTACAGTACTAATGTTCCTATTTTTACATTCTTCCTGCGACTAATGTAATAATATTATTATTCCCAAAAGTAACCCATCAGTATTTGATCACAAACAAGACTCGTAAAAGTAATTTTAGTCCAATAATAACAAATTGTATATACACCTTCGACTAGATTTATTCGATTTCCTATTATCGTAAATTAAAATTAAAAGCAAGAAAACACCACCCTAAAGATAAACCCAGTAGTTTAAGTCCAAGATATCGAAAAAAAATATATCAAAAAGAAAAAAAATACTTACATAATAAAAATACTACGTACTACTTCTTTCATTGTATTATATACTAAAACCTTCATCAGTAAACTATTTACTAATAGTGAAAGAAAATCGGACCAAAAATCAGAAAGACAAAAGAATTTAATAGCGGCTAGGAGACTTTGTTTTATGATCTACTGTAGAGAGTATCAAAAATAGCTGGTATAAAATAAAGTAAAACAACTAGTAATAAATAGATTTCGTTCGGCGTTTCCCCATTGGTTGAGTCGTTTTCCGGGAAGGTTTTGATATACGAGAAAACTACTATTTCCTGTCTTTGCTATGAATTGTCTCCTGTCCTATCCTTGTTTAATTTCCATATCGCTAGTTCCATATCACTAGTAAATCCTAGTTTGGTATTAGACAACTGTATGTATGAATTAATATAAGATTTATTTATTTATCCCGCGTGCCCGGCTGGCCAGCTAGTGGAGTATAAAACAAAGTCGAAATATACTCGAATATTACTTCATTCCAAACCAATAGTCATACGAAAACCAACGCTATTTGCGTCTCGGTATCATGTACATGGAAGGGTCACCAGCAGCAAAAATAGGCTTGTGTACCATGTCAACTTTGCTGTCCACTTATGAACACCATCTATTTTATATTTTGTTTTTGAGACGCAAATGCGTTTGTTTTCATATGACTATTGATTTGGAATGAAATTTAGAGTTTATACCTTTCCTAAGGAACATAATTCTCGTGGTGGGCGACGGCATGAGTCTCACGACGGCGACGGCTGCCAGGATACTTCGGGGGCAGCGAAGAGGGCAGTCCGGTGAAGACACAGACTTGGCCTGGGACACCTTTCCAGCAGTGGCCCTTGCTAAGGTTTGTATTTTCACAAATGTTTTCATCTTACCGTGGGTGTCGTTAAAGTGACTAGGAGATTGCACCAGGGACGGGCAGCAGCGTTCTCCTGTGTGCATTAAGATCATAACTGCGATCACCAGCCCGCTTGCCAGGCGTGGTGATTATGGCAAACCTCCCAATGGACAGCTCACCTAAGGTGGCATTCTGTTGGGGAGGCTTACGAGTATGTTTAGCAGTGGACGTATTTGGGCTGGTGATGAAATAAGTAGTTGAACGGCTATAATGAATGTATAGAGTCAATCAGTATAGAATACAGAACAATCCCAGGAAAGCCCCAACTACAAGAAACCAATTAAAGGGCTAATCGCTGACTTATCAAGTTTAGGCAGAGCGCCTATAGTTTGTTCATGACTAAGCCAAAACAAAATTAAGTTAAAACCGACTTTCTGGGTCAAAAATCTTTTTTCTCAACTTCACGCTCAGAATAATTAATATTATAACAATTTCCACACTAACCAAACACCATCAACGATTTATTTATAAATAACGAATCTCCCGAACAACGCGCAACTCATGTAACTTTTGTCTGCAGTTTGGTTATATATAATTCAAGATCCGCTTGATGGATTTCGATCTAGTTTTAATTAAAGTACATATCGCAGCGTCTGGAAAATTTCCTGAATTTGCACCTAATTGAATAGCCAGTGGTTCTTATTTTAAATAATTATTTCTTCGTTTTGCCGAATAATTAGTTACGATTGTATTGTATGTTTAAGGCAATTACTAATAATTAATAAAAGGGAGTGAGTAGTAATGGTTTAAGTAAAACACGTCAGCGAAGGAATTATTATTGGCATGAGGTTGAAGCCGCAGTCAAAAGCCAGTGTTAAATAAATCAAAAATTCGTGGGTTTAATTAGATATAACCACAAATTAGGTAAATTGAGTAGGTGGCTCTTATACCCGTCACGTTCGCCTCAGGGGCAGGTAATTAATCATCATTACAGGCTACATATTCCTACCTCGTACTATTTGCGTTAAGGCGCAATGTATAAATTTCTTAATTTAATACTCTAGCCCGCGACTAAGACGAAATAATCTTTCTTAACTGCTTAGAATATCCGTGTGGTTCCAGGCTTCGATTAGTAGAATACTAAAAGTGGCATTCTATTAGGGAGGCTTATATTCACCAGGGAACGTATTTCGCCTGATAGGAGAACTTTAAAAAAAATGTAATAAGATGAAATTTTGGGATACTACTATTATTAAGTATTCTATGCTTAAGAGTTTTTTCAGTAATATTTTGAATGGTTCAACGGCTGCATAAAATGAACGTTATAATTTTAGAAAATCTTCTTTAGAAAATTCACTTCTCTATAGAACAATTCTTCGCCTTAAGACGTATATCTATGTGAGATGGGTAGTTTATAGCAGTTTAGTTCAAGGCTTATCGTGGATGTATGAACGCAATGGACGCGAAATGTTTAACTAAATCTGTATCATGCATCTGTAAAAAAATCTGCATGTAATAAACATTGTACACAACGTGATGTATAGAAAACTAAAAAGTTTTCTTGGATATCTCGAAATATATATTTTTTTAATTTTCCCATCGTTACCGGGTTACTTTGGTTTAAAATTTTAGCGTAATCGGTTTCGTAGTTTCAAGTTATACGGCGGACAAACAGAGTAATATACGCGCTATACGGGTATCCGTTTTGTAGAAAGCCTAAAAATTGCCCTAAAAGGTAGCATATTCATTTTACCCTGAAGATCTTTATGGACATTGCCAATAGCCTCTAAATGCTATTATCAAGGTATCGATAATTTTTATGCCTAATAAAATCTCAAGCATTCGTCTCTCCCAAAATATTCCCTATCCCTTTTTTATAGAATTCTGTTAGCTGAGTTAAAACAAAAAGTTAAATTTAAAAATTAACAAAATGGTGTGTACATTTAACAGCCCTGAATAATTAATTATCATCTATTTTAAACGAATGAAATCTTATCAAATTACATTATACGAAATCCTGCTGAAATTAGGGCTGAATTGTTTTCTAATGAATCCCGCTACTTAAAATACGGAAGCAAAATAATATTATCGTACTTTGTTGAGTTAATTTGATATTACACGTGTCTTTTTAATTAGAGTTTATTTGTTCATAATTGATCAATTTTATTTTTTAAACTGGCAGCTTCAGCTTATACCTGAAGTCAAAGTCAAAATAATTTATTGCAAATGAGTACACTTGGTACATTTATACACGTATTTTTTTTTATCGACTACCGCTTGCTAGACGTTAGCTCTGTGAAAAAGAAACGGCGCAACAAACTTCACGCAACACATCTTTTAAAATCAAGTTTGTATACAATTAAATAAAGATTGTGCGAAGCTGAAGCAGCATTAGTATCAGGAATCTTTGTCATTCAAATAATCGTTTTTTTATAATCTTAAACTTTCTTTCTGTCATATTTAAGATTTCCTCTGGTAGTTTGTTGTAGAAGCGTATACATTGCGCTGTGAACGATTTAGTGACTTATGTTTTAATCGTGGTAAAGCATTTTTTGTAATATATCTTGGATCATAACTGTTATTGTCACTGTGCCTCAAAAAGAGATATATTTTTCGGACACATAAACTACATATTATCTAATTTTAATTGACTAGCTACTTTTAATATGCTTATTTTTTATACTTTTCTCTCAATGACTCTACAACGCAGATTATAGATTGCCCTAACAGCTCTCTTTTGCAAAATAAAACTGTCTCTATATCTGCTGCTTGACCCCATAGTAGGACACCGTATGCCATGCTTGATACTGTGGTAGTAGCTAAAGTACACTAACCTCGCGGTAAGAACATCAGTTAATTGTCAAATTTTCCTTACGGTGTAGGCTGATGTGCTCATATCAGCTTATAATTTAGCTATTTCTCTATATAAGGTATTAACGTATTATTAATGAAGCAGCATACGAACACGAACGCTATTTGCTTCTCGGAACCAAAATAATCGTATACATGTACATTAAAAGGAACACTATCAGTAAAAACAAGTTCGTATTACCACTGTTCCGAACACCAATTATATTTGTTTCCGAGACTCAAATTCATTTAATATGTCATTTGTATTGGTACAAATATTACCTTCATGAGGTCAAGACAGTTTTTTAAGAGTTTTATAATTATTTGGCTTTATAACGTCTCAGTTTTATCCATGGCTGTTTATTTCCCAATAGACTTACAATGTGGACGCTCAAACTGGTGAATCATCAGCGTGTGCGACTGCGCTGCTCTGCGGCGTGAAGGCTCGGTACGAGACCCTGGGCTTGGACGCTGGAGGCAGGTTCAACAACTGCGCCTCTGCCGTCAACTCAAAAGTCACTTCATTGGTAGACTGGGCACATCAAGCCGGTATGTCCAATGTTTCTAATTCTTAGCTGTGTAGAAGGTTCAAAATGAAGAATTTTGATACTAGTTTAGATAGATTAAGACATAAGATCCAGGCAGAGCCAGTGGGCCTGATCAACGAGTTTAAAGTTGCTCAGCGAGTTATGGAGACGACTAACCTCAGTGTTTCATTGAAAGATATTCAGTCTGCAATTTGGAGTTCCGTGAAATGCAATGTACCTTTCCCTATTAGATGAAACAGCAATCTGAAAAATTTATCCATAAGCGGTTGATGTTGAAGGCGGAGGACCCGGTGCAGTATTGGAGTAGATTTACAGACAACGTTCAGGGTTGATGACACATTGGCTCTCCTGCAGCGCCGCAGGCGACTGGCTAAGAGCTGCCTAAGAAGATGACGGACACACATCGCCTGCTGATTCTATTTCCTCGCGTTAGTTGGCGTAACAAGTGTTCCAGGTTTGACACTGAGTACGAGTGGGGACGTACCTATATGTGATTACGATCGCTGGCGGAGTTGCGGAAGCATGCACAAGGGAAGCATGCACAAGCGATTCCGGTAACTCCGTCGCTAGGCGGTGAGAGTACAGAATACAGATAAAAGTTGACTTTAACAGGCTGATGATTTATTACCAACTTACTTTCTTAAATATTGTGCAGGTAAGTCAAGTGGGATAGTAACTACAGCGCGGATCACGCACGCCACTCCGGCGGCGCTGTATGCGCACGCGCCGTCTCGGTACTGGGAGGATGACAGCAGAGTCCCTCCAACAGTGCGGAAAGACTGCAAGGATATCGCCATGCAGTTAGTGGAGAATGAGCCTGGAAGAAGTATTAACGTAAGTGTTTTTTTAGGAAATGGCCACAGCCTTCTCATAACTTTGTTTTTCTTTCGTTGGCTTCAAAATACAATTTGCTTAAAACCTGTTGTTTTCCATAAGTATGGACATCGCCATGCAGTTAGTGGAGTGCATGGAATGTGTCGTTTAATTATAAAAAACAATGATTAATAAAAGATAAACTAAGTATTTAAACTTAAAGTAACAACTGTCAATATCAATACCCTCTACGAGGAAGTTATATTTGACTGATTTACAACTACGAGTTTTTATTTCAATATTAAAATCATTGAAATAAAAACTCGTTTCTCGATTCATTAAAAATAGTAAGTACCTATATAAGTTTATGGGGTTAAGTTCTCTATGTTCTCTAGAATTTCCGCAGTAACTATCACTAATTTTGGAACGTTGCCAAGTGATTCTTCTGCTGATAAGATTTTTTTCTTCCGTGAATAGATAGAACAACTAGTTTCAATATCTCTGATTAGTTAATTTACGCTCACATCAGTTTTATAGTTAATCATATCTGTTAGTGAAATTTCTGACGACTGTGATTCGATTTAGGTGATAATGGGCGGGGGCAGACGACACTTCCTTCCCAACGTCACGCCAGATCCTGAGCACCCGAACCGCGAAGGGAGAAGACTGGACGGGAGAAATCTCGCCGAGGATTGGGCGAGAGAAAAGAAAAGACGGCGACTAAGAGCCCAATACATTCACACGAAACAACAGCTAGCTAAACTTGACCCACGGTCCGTGGATTACTTGCTAGGTAAGTTTTCAACAAACTAATATTACAAATCTAAAAGTTTTAATAAATAGCGCCAACAAAATACGGTCAGCGAGTGGATGAGAAGAGCCGAGGGTCGGGTTCGTGCCTTGGGAGAGGCCTATGTGCAGCAGTGGACTTTTGAAGTCTGATGATGATGAGGATACTCGTCGCCTTAATCACGCTTTAACAGATTTTATGAAACTTTCCCCGGGTACAGTAACAGCACATATCTTAGACTAACACGCATGATACTTTTTATTCCGGAAACCAAAATGGAAAGCGTAAATGAGCTAATAAAACTGGTGATCATGGTGTCGACTATTCACGCTGTAGTGATCAGTACCTATACATTAAGATATTGTAATACGTAATTTAATAAATAAATAAGCTAATCAGACTTATCTAATCCCGAAACTAGAATTTTCCCTCTTGCCATGGAAATTAGACAAGGACAGGACAATTCACAAATATAACGCCCAAACTTGTACAAGTTCTCTCAACGACAATTGAATTCACAACCTCTGGAGCTCAAGTCCAATAACGAAGCCGACAAGGCGATCATTCTACGGATATGTAATAAGTATATACTCAAGTCAGAGGTCGAGTAGATATTACGTATACAATAGATACACTTATGAGAATTCTGTATTATGGCCTTGTTGAAAATAAATTATGAAGACAAAACAACAGCGTTATCAGTCTGTGTGTTTGAAACTTAATCAATCACACGAGGCCAAAACCACTAATAATAGTGGTTATAATAAAATAAGGTCATTAAATAAATAACACAAACTTATTTATCAATTAAATTAAGGGAAAAATTACGTTGTTTCAAGAGATAATATAATAGTAATAATATAATAATACGAGTATGTCAGACATTCACACCAATTATCCAGTCCCAAATTAGGCGGAACCTGTGTTGTGGTTACTAGGTAACGGATCCAATGTTTGATTTTTTATCATAATAATAATCATAATCATATTTATCGGTAAAAATATTTACAAGTCAGAAGTGTGAAATGAGAATTAATCAGTTGAATTGTACATACCATAAACATAACTCATAATTAATAAGAAATGTCATAAACATAAAATTTCAAATCAAATCATGTATTTGTGAACATAGGTTAAATATGGTTTTAATAATAGGTAGTGTGGCAATCTATGTTTTGCCATACGGTGTACAAATGTATAACTAAACATTAGTATATATAAATAAAAACGTAAACTTCGCGTCCCTGTACATTGAAGATATTTGCAAAAAAAAACAATTGGGGGGTCTAAGTAACTGGACACATTTCAATCATTTTTGGAATTTTTGTCTGTTTATCTGTTTGTTTGTGCGCGCATCACTTAAAAACAACTTAACCGATCTTGAGGGACTTTTCACCGAAACATAGTGCTTAATTCGGTGTAACATATAGGTTTTACTTCATTGCAATCGGTGCAGTCAATCAAAAGTGATGCGAATTTATAGTTTCCGAAATTTAGCATACACTGCGATGAGTGTAGGGTGTAAATGGTCGACTGAATTCGTGAGCGGTAGGAGGAGCGTGTATGGTACAAATGTAATGTGGGTTTTTGATTCGCATAACTTTTGATTGAGTTAGCCGATTACGATGAATTTGTTGCATACGTATGGAGAGTTGAGGGGAGCGTTGAGGGGTTGAGGGAAGGGTTTAGAGAAGAGTTGAAGGCAGGGTTAAAGGGGGTAGATGCGGGAGTGGGAGCGGGACCTGGAGCGGAATCTGGATCAGGAGCTGGACCTGGCCCTGAGCCTGGCGCTGGACTTGGACCTGGACTCGGACCCGGACGCGGACCCGGACCGGGAGCGGGAGCGGGAGCGGGAGCGGAATCGGGAGTAGGAGTGGGATTGAGAGTGAGATTGAGAGTCTGAGTGGAAGTGGAAGAGGGATAGGGAGCTGAAGTGGGAATGAGAGCGGATCCTGTAGTCCACGCGAGCGGAGCCGCGAACACAGCTAGTATATAATATAAAGGTAGGCTTATTCATAAAGATGTTTCTTAATGTGATTCTTAATTTTTCTGTTCGTCATATTTAAGATTTCTTCTGGTCGTTTGTTGAAGAAGCGTATAGGACATTGCCCCGTGAACGATTTACTGCTAAGTCTTCATCGTGGTAATTTATTTAACCATCAAAGATGAAATAGCTGCTAATAAGGTGATATGGTTGGATATATATTTTTAATATATTTTGGTGATAAATTTCTAAGTGCCGGTACTAATAAGAGTTCAGATTACGTGCCGCCAACTGTAATGGACCGCGCCACACGCCGTGACGTAACACTGTAAGTCTACACAGACGAAACCAGGGGCCGTACCTAGTATAGGTTTTAAGGACCTTTTCGATAAACTTCTATCGTTAAGCTATTATCGCAAATCTTAGGGCCTATTATTTGCCGAGTACTTTGTTAAATTACGGCGATTTCCTTCCTTGTCAGACAAGGCCTTTATAAACATTGGAAATTGATGAGTTTATTCTGAAATTTAGTCGACATACAAAGGGATAATCGACGGATAAAATTAAAATTTTATGAGAAACGGTTTGTTCAGCACAAAAATTATTAAAGTATAATAGGAGCCAGTTATCCATGGAGGTAAAAAGGTTGGAGAGGTATCTCGACCGATTTTTTAACTTCAGTCAAGTATTTGATAGAATTACAACATGTAATAACATTTCTATTACTTTCTCTTATTTGGTATTATGTAACCTTGTGTTTTCCATCTGTAAATATTTGTGTTAACGTTACTTTTTATATGTAATAGATAAGGTGAAAATGTTGACACCAAAAAAACAATCTCAATAAAAAAGGTGTTTTAATAGAAACAAATCGATCAATATTATACAACTGTGTATTTTCCACTGCGTTAAATTGGCAGAATTATTGTGCCCTAAACAGGATACAAAAAAAGTAACGTTAAATGATCGTCTGTAGCCAAAAAAAGTATACTTATTGAAGTTATTTTAATATACATTTCAACGCCATTTGTTGCCATGAAAGCTTTCGATTTAAAGTATAAAATGTATTACACGTTAGCATTACGCCATTTTGAGTAAGGCAAGAAATATAGTATTATATTATCATCAACTTTATAAACTAACTTTCTCCTATCCTCTTTCCTTACCTCGCTATGCTATTTTTCGATCGGCTCAGTTTCTGTACTTAATATTTATGTATCTGACTGTAAATCTTTAGTGAGCTTGCCACTGCAGACTCATTTCTAGGCCTCTCAAAATAGTACCTGGTATACATAATATACGCAGTAAAATATAGGTATCTTCTTTGTAAGTTTGAACTTTTACATTCACATTCTTATAGGATTTCATGCCTTTTTATTGCTATCATTTTTAGGGTTCCGTAGACAAATAGCAAAACACGGAACTCGGAATGGATTCGTCATGTCTGTATTTCTGTCTGTCTGTCCGTCCGTATGTCACAGCCAGTTTATTCCGAAACTATAATAATTATACTGTAGACACTTGGTAAGTATGTAGATGTACTCTGTGAACCGCATTAAGATTTTCACACAAAAATAGAAAAAAAAAACAATAAATTTTGAGGGTTCTCCATACTAAGAACTGAAACTCAAATTTATTTTTCATCAAACCCATACGTTACCTATGGATAGGTCTTCAAAAATGATATTGAGGTTTCTAATATAATTTTTTTCTAAACTGAATAGTTTGCGCGAGAGACACTTCCAAAGTGGTAAAATGTGTCCACCCCCCCATGTAACTTCTAAAATAAGAGAATGATAAAACTAAAAAAAATATATGATGTACATTGCCATGGAAACTTCCACCGAAAATTGGTTTGAACGAGATCTAGTAAGTAGTTTTTTTTAATACGTCATAAATCGTAAACCACAATACTATTATTAAAACATCTATCAAAGTTACAACGAACTACAATAACTTTTATATTATTTTACTTGCTGCTACGGAACCCTTCATGGGCGAGTCCGACTCGCACTTGGCCGCTTTTTATAGATGCGGTGGCACTGTCAACCTTAAATGAGTTTACATATCCAGTTATTTTATTTTTATTTATTATTTATTGACTGAGATTGTAACTAAGTATACGTTTAACAGCAAAAAATAACTTTTGCAACTAAATTAAAAGTTTTATATTTATTAAAAATAAAAAAGATTTCCACATTTTATAAAGTACTGTTGCCCGGGACTTCGTCCGTGTGGACTTCTTAAACTCAAAAATTATTTTTCAAAAAATTAAAAATTATTTCCCGTAGGAATGGGATGTTTTTTCAGAATAAAATCTATCCTATGTCCTATTCCAGGACTTAACCTATATGTGTGCCAAGTTTCATCACGATCCGTCCAGTGGTTGAAGCGTGATTGAGTAACAAACATCCAAACATCGAAACGTCCAAATATCCAAACTTTCGCTTTTATAATATTAGTAGGATTAATGACAAATTTTAATAATGAAAGTCTAATTGTTACGGTCTTTAATTTTTTAAAATAGCGTGATGCATTTTGGAAGTCCAGGTTCTATATGAAATCAATGATCAGGGTCTGTATGAATAAAATGTTTGACTAATGTATCAACGTACAGATAAAACCGCCAGTTGAATTTTGCATAGCTGTTCCCGAAAATATGACCTAGGAAAGAGATTTTTGATATGTATTGTTTCCAATATTATGTATTTTACTGATACTACCTACCTATTAAGTTAATAAAAAAGGTTCACAACAAAGCCGATCTGACCACGGATATCTGACCAGAAAAATTAGCGTTAAGATCATATTCTACCGAATGAAATTCAATATTAATAAAAAAGCCTTTGTAGCCGTTTAGACAGTCCTAGGAAAAGCTCATAAAATTGTTATTAATATGCGGTTATAAAGCCGTATTTCTTTTATTATATTCAGTTTTATATAGGTGTACCATAAAACCAGTTACTTAAATGACAAATAACTAAGTAGGTATTACTATGATATTTAAAAAATAAATACCTGTGTCGTATCTGTTTTTGAATAAGACTTAAGTTTAAGCAAAGATAATATATGTTTAAGTAACACTAATTGAACTAAAACTATGTGATATGTAGTATGAATGGTTTTAAATGTGGGATATATATTTTTTTATCATCATCATCAGTCTCCCAAGGTGCTCCACTGAACCCGATTTTCGGTTCTTCTGATCCAGTCACTGACAGCCGTCTTACGCAGATCGTCGCTCCATCTAGCTAGGAGAATATTTTATTATATGTTTTAAAATAAATTATAAATTTATAATTTTATTATTATAAATTATTGCACATTATTCGAGTATCCTGATTTTGTCGTGCTCACGATATATAACAACCTCTCAATTTAGGTATTCTATTTATTTTTACAACCTGTATAAAGGCAATTATCCACTGCAACTATCTGATCCTGAAAAGCGTCCTTTGAGCGAATTGTCCGAAAGGACAGCTTCTTTTCACTAGCGAAGGATCGCTGGTGCGTCGCATATAGTGGGAAAGCATGTTTAGAGTTCCATAGGTTAGAGATTACATTATGCTCTCCAACATCTGATCGGACGTAGTGGGTAAAGTCTTTTTTCGGAAACTGTATCAGCAGTGGAATATTTAAGAAATCGGACCCTTTCGTTGGGTTTTGTATAAGGGTGAAAGCTTACACAGCATTTAGGTAGGAAACCTCTATAAATAGAGGCCATTATTTATAGTACCAAGAGCGGAAAATTTTGCACGTTTTAGCAATTTTGCATAAATATCTTTAAAGAAATTAATGACTATAGCTTTATAACGTCGGTGTGAGAATTAAAAGGTCAATAAGATACTTGCTATTAATAAAGGACGTGAATGAAGATGTTTTGTGAAGGGGTGAAAGAACCCAATTATTGATAAAGTATGACATTAAAGAGGACCCAAAGGTACTAAAGTAGTAACACCTATGTAACAAATATTTCTAACACACGACAATAAATCAATTGCGAAATTTGCGAAGTTAATCTGACAATATACGAGTATTTGTCACAAAACCAAAATTTCCTCCGACTCCATTCTCCTAACTTATGAAATATTAATATTTACTTTCACAGATTTTACATTGTAATCAGTGCCGCTGTTCTGTAATACTCTCCAAATCCTTTTAATCTGGTTTTAGGTAGAGTTTGTATTGTAAATAGGAATTTAAAATTAGATTATAAAGCTGTTTTCACCGTGGCCGGACTTGTTTTCGATTTTCTCTCTGAAAGTCGCTTTGTTTAGGCAAATACCAAAATTGTAAAGGCGTGTTTATTTGCAGTACCTATTCATATATGTTAATATACTCATTATTCACAGAATAACCACAGGGTTATGTGTATAAACAGCAAGAGATTTCTCCGGTGTAGGTAATGTAGAAATAGCGCGATAACCTAAAAAATAGTTTTGTGGAGGTTTGAAATATGATTTCTGATTGTTGGTCTATGGCGTTAACTAACTTGATCTATATTTCATTCCAGATTAATAGTCCTATGAAAACAAACGCATTTGCGTCTCGAAAACAAAATACACAATAGATGGTGTTCCTAAGTGGACTGCAAAGTTTACATGGTAATACAAACCTGTTTTTGCTGCTGGTGACCCTTTCATGTATATGTTACCGAGACGTAAATAGCGTTGGTTTTCATAGGACTATTAATCTGGAATGAAATATATATACATAGTGTATTACTTTTACTATTAAACTTTTTCATATCCTCAACAGTTTGGATATGACGATTAAGGTTACTTTTTTATTTAATTAAAACTAAATTTATTTTTAAACCTAATTTTTTACCTAAAAATCTAAGGAAAATTTGAAGCGTCGTGTGGCACAAAATATGAAGTAAGTATCATAATTGGTGCTACACGACGCTTCAAATCAAATCCCGCAAATAAGAATTAATGAAATCGGCTATACCCAGGTTTGTTCGAATACTCACACATGGAATTCAACGCGGAGCGGGGAGCGGTTGCGGACGCAGAAGAGGGAGCGACAGCGGGCGTCACCGCACGAGCGGACGACCCGTCCCTAGCGGACATGACCCGCGCCGCCCTGTCAATATTGTCAAAAAATGAAAAAGGGTTCTTCTTACTTATTGAAGGTCTGTATGCAAAAAAGCTTTACTGTACAAATACGTTATTATAGACATTTCAAGAGGGATTATATTTTATTCAAGAAACAGTTCATATTTTAACATTAATTTGCAAAAATAACGGAATACATATTCAGATGGGGTTCCTCACACTTGGTTGAATTTATGATGGAGAAACTTAGCCCTGCTTTATCTATAAATTATTATCTTAAGATTATTACTTGTTAATCTCGAAATGTAATTATAGGTACCAACTTAACATTTGTGTATGACCTATCACTCGGCATGAAATATTTCTCTATTCACACGAGTGCCGTATAATATTTTTTATTTTACCAAAATTGTTAAACATATATCTGTCTGGATTGTCAATGTAATTTTTTGTTATGATTTATTTTCAAGTTCAAGTGAGACTGTTAAATTATCTAGTAAGGCCATCTATCATGTAACATGTGGTATTTTATGTACATTCTAATTTATTAGGAGGCAGAATAGACCACGCTCATCACTACAACAACCCCTACAGAGCTCTCGACGAGACCCTGGAGCTAGAGACTGCTCTCTTAGCGACATTAGAGAGAGTGAATCCAGCTGAAACTCTGATCGTGGTCACTGCCGACCATGGTCACGTGATGACCTTCGGTGGGCAGGCCACACCTAGAGGACATCCAGTCTTAGGTAATTTTGTTGTTAAAAGCATCAAGCTCTTTAGTATAGATACATAAAATACAGATAAGTGTATATACATATACTTATATGCTATTCACAATAGATGGCTTCTGGCAATTTTTTATATTTATTATTCAGGAATTAAATACAAATAACTTTATTGGTTCAAGAACAGTAGGGTCCTTATACTAGACATATCTATGTAGATATATTATTACAAGCAGTAGCCAATTACACCGAAAACATTATTTTCCTGAAATGCATACAATTTTTTTCACCATAGCCGAGAATGTTCCAAACAGCTCAATCAAACCAGTAGTTATTAAGTTATCTGGCGGATAAACGCATATACTGTTAAAAAAGTTTCGTTATTAGAGTAGGTATCTCATTGACGGAATGCTAAAAATATCCGTAGAATTAATATTCTACCGCTTGGTTAAAGTTTTCTTTACGGCAAAGTTCGAATACGTATCATGAAATAGCAACGACGAAAACTTTATATTCCTTTAGAATTCTGTTTATTTGCTTGTCAAACTTTATAGAGATTCCTGGGAATCTCCAGTCAAAGCCGACCGCTTAATTAAGTTGTTCAACACTTTCTGCGAAGGCGCCGACACTGTGGTTTCTGATATTGACGGGCTGCGCTACACGACCCTGCTTTACGGCACGGGGCCGGGCCACGCTGAGCCACGAGCGATCCCGCTAAACGCTACATCGTCCGCTCCCGCCGATGCCGTCCATGCGGCCGCAGTGCCTCGACAATGGGCCACGCATGGCGGGGAAGATGTGCCGATTTATGCTTTGGGTAAGATTTTTAATCACACACACTTGAACCTTGAAATCTACGTGTATTAAGTTAAGCAGCTGGTAAGGTGTGCGGAAGACCGGGTTTTGTAGCGAGTATTGGAAGGTCCTGTAGTGGACGGCGATATGATGTTGATAACTATAAATACCTTCCAGAGTGCTCGTGCGCTAATCAGAAATAAACCGAGTTAAAATCTAATCAACAAGATGAAAAAAAACTCAGCAAAAATAGACAGGGAATAAAAACATGTTTCTGTTGTCTTCCTAGGTCCGATGGCAACGATTTTATTCGCGGGGGTTGTAGAGCAGAGTTACATACCACATGCTATCGCTTACGCTGCTTGTCTCGCTCACCAATCTCGCAGATGTCAGGAGAAGGCCAATTTTACACAACCACCGGTAAATATTTATTGTAACAAGTCATTCTAAACAGATTGAGCTTCGATAAAATAAATAATCTTGACGTTTCATAGCACCGATCGGCATGGAAAGTTTGATTTCTATTTAATTTCAAAAAGTTGTGGACTTTTAGTTGTTCAGTAATTAATACTGATTAACATAGTATTTTTTTTTCAGAATATTCAACAGTTTTATTATTTATATTTTTATGACAGGTAATACCGAAGTGCGTTCTACCTGAAGTGAGCAGTGTATCAGCAGCCGATGACACTCGAAGTGAGGGCTCAAGCAGTCGTCGCATCGTCGTCGCTTCGAGCGTCATGGCAGACGAAAGAGCTCCGCGATCATCTGCTACGTTTATCGCTCCGCTCGCTACTAAATGCCACCTAATATCGAATCTAATTAGTTTAGTAATACAATTAAGTGTCGTCTGGTCCTTCATAAACGGATTTTGTTTAATATTAGCATAATGTCATAGACATTCTGTACAGGGAAAGTTTATAGATTACTGGCACTAAATTGTAAATATCTGGTAAATGTAAATAAAATTATGAATTTTCTCATGTTTATTATTTTTGATGAGAATGAATTTATTATAAAAAACAGTAACAAAATGAAATGGACGTAAATATTGCTCACCAAAGGACCTGTTTTCCTGATTCTCCTTGTTTCAATATTTAATTTTAGTCAATTTCTGTAATTGTCATAACTAGATACCCCACTGCCCTTAAAAAGTCCTCTGCCCTCCGAATAACGAATATGACTAAATTTATTACAAAAATCACGGACATCTTCAATTTACAACCTCTGTAGCAAACCTCTGAGACTTCCTACAGCCTATACTCATTTGAATTTTATTATGTAAAAGTATCTACCATTTGTTATGTTTGATAAAATTGGTAAATAATGTATTACATATTTCGATACTTCCAAGGTACACTGGATCAACATTTTGGTCAATTTTGTTTTATCAAAATCGAGTTACTTATCATTCGTCAGTGGAAAAGTAAAAACACTAATGCGATACCATTGGTCCAAAATTAGTTATATACTTATACCATAGAATACCTAATAATACTACGTATAGAATGGACACTCCCTTCCCCCCGCCAATCACAGCTTCCTCACCCCGCGCCGCAGTTTTGGGTAGCGTTTAGGCATAGAATACCCAATAATACTACGTATAGAATGGACACTCCCTTCCCCCCGCCAATCACAGCTTCCTCACCCCGCGCCGCAGATTTGGGTAGCGTTTAGGGCACTAGCCGTCAGGGCTGTATGTATTGCTTGAAAGATAATTAAAAGAATAATTGTGAAGTATTGTGCTGTAGGTGGTTGTTTGATTAACAGTAATGACAAAAAGAGACGATTTCATTCTTTTCCTCCAGAAGAATCGAGGTAAGTAACACATTTTGCCTATTTATTCAAACAATTTGTAGGATTGTATTTTGGTATTATAAGTAATACAAATATAATTTTATACGTTTTGGTTCATTTTATTATGTTTGATAATGTAAATAAAATGTTATTTGGGATAGACATTGATACAATTTTAATCAATTGTATATTTATTTGTTTGTTGTACGACATTTACACATTTGCGTTAAGTCGCGAGACGCTCGCATCGATGTGGGTCTTTTTGAATTAGGTAACTTGTCACGCGAAATTAAATATGTTTTGTGACAAAACATATTAAATCTTAAAGAATTTAAGTAGTATTAGTCACGCCTTCAATTAAACCCCACGTTCATCATATCCATGAATTATTCAGGAACCTGCAGATCATCAGGAACTTTTTACATTCTAGCGCCCAACGTGGGGTTTAATTGTAGCGTGTAAGAAGATACCTGAATTCTAAAAAAAAATTAGGTAAAGTTGGAAAAACACCTAGTTGCAAATTTTATATTTTGTACACTTTAGACTTTAGCGTGTGGTCCACCGTACATACATTCGCATAATTGCCAAGTGTTCATGCTAGTAAAAAAATCGTTTATGTAAATTTTAATTTATGGCAGTCATGCATACAAAAATAAATGTTTTGACACCCTCTGTTGAAGATATCATGATTATTGACCACGTCGTTGGCTTAGTGGCTTGCTTATTGATTCAAGTACCAGAATACGTGAGTTCGATTCCTTTCATGTATAGACATCTTTAGAGTTCGTCTTAGTCTGGGTACTATATTAGTGAATTGGTCCTTATCTAATTTCAATGGTACAGGAGAATGAGATGTTCTGATCTGAAGTGAATAAAATCAAGTTTGGGTTTAGACAAATTTAATGTATAATACATAAAATATATATTTAATTAAATTAAAAATAACGGAACCGACGTCACGTTTGAATTTTCACCTTTTTTATGTAATCGAAATTCAATGAGCGATTGTCTACCGACTTGCGCGGATGTGTAATTGCAGCATAATAAAAAGAAAAAAATGACATGTGTCATACAGTGGCGTGTGACGTGAGCTTACAACGTAACATTGTAAGAACGTTTCCGCAGTTCCTTTTGTTTGGGTATAAAATCTTTTTTTGTTTTTCAGATGTATATACAAAAAAAAAATTGTTTCTCAGATGTATATACTGGATTCAAGTAATTGGACGATCCGACTTAAACAATAAAAGTTTAAAGAATGACAGCGTTTGCGATCTTCATTTCTGTGCTTCGGATCGTCTTGCAAAGAAATTAAAAAGAAACGCAGTATCTACCAACTTTGATGTTGCCACAGTCAGAAAACTCCTGTGGTAACACAAAATTTACCTACTCAAACAAATGTGGAAATTTCGAAAATATCCTTTGATAAGTATACCCCTTCTCTCCAGTTCCCGAACTAAGCTATTAAACAGTGAAAACGCCGTCAAATTCTGTTCAGCAGTTTCCAAGATTAGCCCGTACATACATAGACACGATTTTTTTAATTATATTTTTGGACTCCACTGGTCTTAAGGTCTGATTTTTTTTTAAATTTAATGTACAGAAACGCCTTTTTACTGTTTTAATATATGTATAGATTTAAAAAAAATATAATGTGCACAATGATGAGTGTCGTATTTTTTCCCTGTATGTCGAAAATTATTTTATTTTAGCACATGCGCCATATTTAGTGATATATTTAAATCATAATGAAAGAAAGAAAAAATTACACGCGAGTAGGAATTATTCCATAACAATAGTCCACGACGCTGGCCCAATGCGGGTTTGTGGACTTCACATACGCCTTAGAATTATTACTTCTTTGGCTGGTTTCTTAAGGTATTTTCCTTCACTAAAAACGTTCTTAGTTCGTTCTTTGGCCTGTGCCCGAATTCGAACCCTCGACCTCATAAACGTGAGGCGAGCGCAGTACCAACTAGTCTATCAAGAATTCGTACAGTTTTGTATGGTTGCATAGAGATTTTGCACGTAAATATTGAAAGTTGGAAAAAGATTGTATACCTACGACTTAAATCTCAATTAATCAACCACCTATATAAACTATTTTTATTTTTATGCACACTTTACGCCGCCATCACAAAGTTACTGGTGCCCACGGCCGGTCCGCGCGGTCTGACACCCCTAACGATTGCCTTAGGCATGTGTGCGTGCGCTGCCGTGTGCGGACACGATTATTGTATTTGTGTAAGAATAGGTAGTCGATTTCCCGCCATCGCATACATTTTGGCACAAGTGTCCGCCCTGTGGTTTAGGGCACTAGCCGTCAGGGCTGTATGTATTGCTTGAAAGATAATTAAAAGAATAATTGTGAAGTATTGTGCTGTAGGTGGTTGTTTGATTAACAGTAATGACAAAAAGAGACGATTTCATTCTTTTCCTCCAGAAGAATCGAGGTAAGTAACACATTTTGCCTATTTATTCAAACAATTTGTAGGATTGAATTTTGGTATTATAAGTAATACAAATATAATTTTATACGTTTTGATTTATTTTATTCTGTTTGATAATGTAAATAAAATGTTATTTGGGATAGACATTGATACAATTTTAATCAATTGTATATTTATTTGTTTGTTGTACGACATTTACACATTTGCGTTAAGTCGCGAGACGCTCGCATCGATGTGGGTCTTTTTGAATTAGGTAACTTGCCACGCGAAATTAAATATGTTTTGTGACAAAACATATTAAATCTTAAAGAATTTAAGTAGTATTAGTCACGCCTTCAATTAATATCCATGAATTATTCAGGAACCTGCAGATCATCAGGAACTTATTACATTCTAGCGCCCAACGTGGGGTTTAATTGTAGCGTGTAAGAAGATACCTGAATTCTAAAAATTTGTAGGTAAAGTTGGAAAAACACCTAGTTGCAAATTTTATATTTTGTACACTTTAGACTTTAGCGTGTGGTCCACCGTATATACATTCGCATAATTGCCAAGTGTTCATGCTAGTAAAGAATTCGGTTATGTAAGTTTTAATTTATGGCAGTCATGCATACAAAAATAAATGTTTGGACTCCCTCTGTTGAAGATATCATGATTATTGACCACGTCGTTGGCTTAGTGGCTTGCTTATTGGATTCAAGTACCAGAATACGTGAGATCGATTCCTTTTATGTATAGACATCTTTAGAGTTCGTCTTAGTCTGGGTACTATATTAGTGAATTGGTCCTTATCTAATTTCAATGGTACAGGAGATTGAGACGTTCTGATCTGAAGTAAATAAAATCAAGTTTGGGTTTAGACAAATGTAATGTATTATAATACATAAAATATATATTTAATTAAATTAAAAATAACGGAACCGACGTCACGTTTGAATTTTCACCTTTTTGATGTAATCGAAATTCAATGAGTGATTGTCTACCGACTTGCGCGGATGTGTAATTGCAGCATAATAAAAAGAAAAAAATGACATGTGTCATACAGTGGCGTGTGACGTGAGCTTACAACGTAACATTGTAGGAACGTTCCGCAGTTCCTTTTGTTTGAATATAAAATCTTTTTTGTTTTTCAGATGTATATACTAAAAAAAAAATTGTTTCTCAGATGTATATACTGGATTCAAGTGATTGGACTTAAACAATAAAAGTTTAAAGAATTACCGCTTTTGCGATCTTCATTTCTGTGCTTCGGATCGTCTTGCAAAGAATTAAAAAGAAACGCAGTACCAACTTTGATGTTGCTACAGTCAGAAAACTCCTGTGATAATACAAAATTTACCCAAACAAATGTGGAAATTTCGAAAATATCCTTTGTTAAGTATACCCCTTCTCTCCAGTTCCCAAACTACAAGCTATGCAGTTCCCGAACTATATGCAGTTTCCAAGATTAGCCCGTACAGACATACATACATAGACACGATTTTTTTATCATATTTTTGGACTCCACTGGTCTTAAGGTCTGATTTTTTTTTACTCTAATGTACAGAAACGCCTTTTTACTGTTTTAATATATGTATAGATTAAAAAAAATTTTAATGTGCACAATGATGAGTGTCGTATTTTTTCCCTGTATGTCGAAAAATATTTTATTTTAGCACATGCACCATGTTTAGTGATATATTTAAACCATAATGAATGAAAGAAAAAATACACGCGAGTAGGAATTATTCCATAACAATAGTCCACGACGCTGGCCCAATGCGGGTTTGTGGACTTCACATACGCCTTAGAATTATTACTTCTTTGGCTGGTTTCTTAAGGTCTTCTTCACTAAAAACGTTCTTAGTTCGTTCTTTGGCCTGTGCCCGGATTCGAACCCTCGACCTCATAAACGTGAGTACCAACTAGTCTATCACGAAATCGTACAGTTTTGTATGGTTGCATAGAGATTTTGCACGTAAACATCGAAAGTTGGAAAAAAGATTGTATACCTACGACTTAAATCTCAACCACCTATATAAACTATTTTTATTTTTATGCACACTTTACGCCGCCATCACAACGTTACTGGTGCCCGCGGCTGGTCCGCGCGGTCTGACACCCCTAACGATTGACTTAGGCATGTGTGCGTGCGCTGTTGTGTGCGGACACGATTATTGTATTTGTGTAAGAATAGGTAGTCGATTTCCCGCCATCTCATACATTTTGGCACAAGTGTCCGCCCTGTGCTTATACCATTCGACTGTATTTTTTTCTACGTCGATCTGTCTATGTATATGTTTACAGTATTTTACCTCAATAATATTTTTTATATATTCAGGTGATTTTCGCTAAAGCGACATCTATCTCGTAAAATAAAATACCTATAATGATTCTTTGTTTTACATAATTAAGCAGTTCATAAGCGTATTTTTTTAAGTTACATAAAAATACTCATAGAAAACGAGATATGAATTTTTTTCCGAAAAAAAAAAAAACAAAAAAAAAATTTAACCCTTTCTCCTGTAAAGTGGTCAAACTGGCGCTTTAGCGTTTTTACCTTTCCACTGACGATATACTTACTAATTATTATGCTCACTGAATTGTAAAAAAAACGTTTTGTTTCCAGTTTTGAGATTTGATGACTCGATGTTTTATTATTATTATTAGTAATAAAAATAGAGTAACCAAATCTC
The DNA here is from genome assembly GCA_947086405.1 of Esperia sulphurella. Classification (NCBI taxonomy): domain Eukaryota; kingdom Metazoa; phylum Arthropoda; class Insecta; order Lepidoptera; family Oecophoridae; genus Esperia; species Esperia sulphurella. The sequence continues at coordinate 5,932,831 of OX352271.1, read as the reverse complement.
AAAACTCTAAAAAAACACAGAAATTAACCAACAAATTGGTTGGCGTAGTGTATCTTGGCAGTATCGATTTTATTTTCAATTGTATGTTTTTTTAATGTATCTTCCCAGCAATCCAAAAAAATGTAAGACAGGATAGATATTTATCATTTAAAATATACTTCAGAAAACGATTTTTTTCTACCAAGAGATCCTAATTCAATATTATTTGTACTTTATAATTACAATTCTACTTGACAAACAGAACGTCCCATTATGACAACCCTTAAAAGCGAAGTCATCTTATTACTTTCCATTTTGTAAGGTTAAAAGATAAAGGTCGAAATGCAAAGAGGAATTTCTACAGTTATATCAAGTACGATCTCGAAACCCCTCAAGGCGTCTTGAGTTTTATTGCAAAAATAAACATTACCTACGCACGTCCGCCATTTTTTCTACGGTTACAAGCAAGATTTCCGCCCAAAGAGGTGTTTACAGGCAGTAAGCCAGGGAAGGGTCGTATAAAAGCCACATAGAGGTACTAGAGCAACATAATGTTTCGTGACTTGTATGAGGGTTTTAATGGCGCGTGAAGGAAGTCTAACGAGCTTTACAGTGATCAAATACCAGTTCGAATGTAAGAAGTTATTGAAGGAACGAATCTTTATAAACAGTACGTACTTCTGTGGCGTCAATAAATACTGAGTAAAAGAAAATATATCAATCTGATAGTTCAATTCAATTAATTTTTATTTCACGATAAAAATACACAGCTGCAATAATTACATCTGGGCGGTCTTATCGCTAAAAGCTAACTAGTTCTGCCATAGACGTATAGTATTACTGAGCCATATTTGCGAATGGTTGAATGATTTTTAATAATAATCTATAGTAATGTGTCAAATAATTTTTTTTGTAAAAATTTGGATATATTTTCCACGCAGTATGAAAAAGAGTACCTACTACTCTTAATTGTGGTCCTTGATGTTTGAACTTACTTAAAGATAAACCAGATAAAGCGTACCAGTGTGTGAAGTGCGGATCTTTGTGTATTAAATATATAAATCTGTGCGATTAGGGTAAACCCTTTCATTTTGTAACTGTTGTTACATACCTATGTATGAATGTGAGCAGGCCACTGAGTTAACGGAGACTATCTTCTGCGTTATTTTAAAATAAAATGACATATAAATATGTAAAATTTGTATCAAAGGAAATTTGGGTTTCAAGGCCCAGCCAGTTCGTAAATATGTTTTAATTTGTGCAACGACGAACTCGGGACTCTTCAGTGCGACACATTTTGAATACCCAATCAGTATTCGCGTTTAATTTAACTTTCTAAATCCCAATACCATTTGTTGAAGCAAAAACACGATAGTGCTACGCTTTTTCGTAGCGGGTATATTTATTTATACGAGTATATTATATTTTGAATGATGATAATCTTTCATAATCCAGCTAAACAGCGTCTTTCAATTTCATTAGATAGAAACGTGTGCCCTACTTTACAGTTAGTAAATAAACAAAACGTTGTTCTTTTATAGAAACCCCGAGTCGTCGCCACGGGAATCCTTTTGGGCTACAATTCGTCGCGGCAATAAGTAAATAATAAATTCGCAAATCCCTCAACAATAGAAGCTTTTCCTTAAAAGTACTGCCGGGACCTGTTAAATTCAAATTGAAGTGACACTCTTTAGGAAAGTGTGCATGTTCATGAAAAATTGTCGTCCCACTGTTGAACACATAGGTCTTCCCCAAATAATCCTATACGAATAGTAACAATCTAGTATCTTATTTAAGGGGTCTTCATATACTCGTACTTTTGGGGGGTTTGGAGGGCAAGAAACCTCCCCCTGCCTTTTGGCTTGGTAGGTGCATCCCCTTACGCCCCTGAATTCAAGGAATTTAACTCCCGTACTAATGAGTTTTTGCAAACTTCTATATGCCACAGGCATTTCAGCGTACGGAAAGAACATGATACCAAACTTTGAATGTACTACCGTTATTTTTGAGGAAAAAACTATTGATCACAGAAAATATAATACTGCTCTAGGTGAATTTAATATCTTCCTGTCTCAACATAACTTACGAGGACAAGCTACCGGTGCGATGACAAATTCGGTGTACGTGTGAGCACGACCTTTATTCAGTTGCAGCGTGTCTACACGTAATAACTACTTCTACTTAACTGCAGTTTACATTTATTACATTTTATGTAAACTAAGACCAAATATTTTCAATTATTTTATTTACATTGCCCACAAGACAGAGATGTAGTTAAAATATATATTTAAAGCTGGTTAATCAATCAAATAAACCGTCACAGACGTCTATAATATATATTAATATGACAGTGAATTATAATTATAGCATCATGTCCGTGTGCTTTCTATAATATATATTACCTATATTAATTATAGATACGTGTCTGATGGGCTTTAATATCAATATGTCCCCACTGTCACAGGTTTACCCCTTGATGAGAGCGTACGGGTCCACTTTAGTGGACTTAGTGGACTTCACATGCGTCTTAGAATTAAAATAATTGATGATAATTGTGTTAGTTTGTTTTCCCGTTTAGAAAAAGATCCCTTATCACGATAGCACAAACAACTCTTTTTTTTCAATTATTCAAAATATATAGACATAAAATAAAAATACAATAAATAAAAAATATTATTTTTTGTACAAAATATATATTATTTTCTAGAAATAAAAACACTTTGAAGACCATACTTATAAGAGCAGCCTGTGTGTAGTCTGTATATCGTGCATCTCTTTACTTTTTTAGACGACATCATCGGTTTTGTGGCGACACAGGCTTGATCCTTTTTTGGCCGCGGTCGACGACGTTCTATCCCCCATCTCGTCCTTTTTATGAGAAAGGTTGTATCTGTATAAAGGTGGCAGTTTGGTAGACGAAGATTTATGATCGAAGAAAAGATGACCCGCAACCGGGTGACAGGTAAAGAAAACTCTAAATGATTGACTTACTTGGGTGACTTCACTTTGCCATAAGTTTGTGAGCACAAGTGTATATAAGTTATTATACTTTGATTGATTAGGACTTCATGGCGCATTTGTGTTAGTACATACTACAGCTATACATCGAGGAAAACTTCAGCATATGTGTTAAGACTCGTGTAGAGAGCCAGGGTGGACTAACGATTTCAAAAGAGTGAATGTACGAGGGCGGAAGGGTTCGGTTGTCTATGTCCAACAGTGGATATCGCCAGATGATGATAGCCCTCATTAGAAAAAAAGTAAAAATATAAAAAATATAAAATGTAAAAAAAGTGTCCATGAACACAAACCAACAAGTGAAAATGCGTAAAAGATAAACTAGAATTACATAAATTTTGGCTTAATTCTGAAATCAAACATTTAAAATTTGACAGCACTGAAACTACTCCGGACAGACTAAATTTTGTGTTGTTTTTTTAATACCTCACGAAGTCAAAGTGTGCCCTCAGTGGTGTGTCATGCATCCATTGTCAGGATTCCATTCTCCCACTATGGGATTACTGCTAGGTATACACTTGTATTTATGCCACAGGTTTACTTTCAATAAACACCAATGGTTACTACTTTGTTTGCTCAAGTAGCCCTAAGTATTTATTACAAAATTTGCATGTATGTATTCGTTTAAAACACAGCGTATAAAGTTGGACTTGTGAGATTGACAGAGAATTTGTATGGGGATTGTTAACGTGTTAAACGCCTTCGGAATTAGGCTAAGTAAAGCCCTTGGGGTTAAGTAAAACTAAATAGCAACAGTAGTCAAAAATTATTAATTAGTTTTTTATCTTTTTCTGAATTTATTTGAGCAGAATTTTCTATAAAAGGCAATTTCGCCGGCGGCATTCTAAACTACAGCTCAAACTATATATTCATTTTGTAATAAGATGTAACGTTTGGTTACTGATTTCGGCTGTCCAATTTAATAACCTAGCACCTGCGGCTAACTAAATTTAAATTTACATATTATGTTATTAGATGAATTTGCTAAAAGAATATGCAGTTGCTAGGTCTACAGGTAACCATATGTTCTTTACAAAGAAAACCACTTTTTTACATTTGTTAGGTTAATAAATCGGACAGCCGAATTATTTGCACCAGCTTTCAGATTGCAACTAAAAGATATGTAGAGTAAATATTCTACAAATTTAAATAATAAATAATAATATTTATTATTTAAATTTTAATAATAAATATTATTAATTTAAATAATAAATACTTCAATTTAAATTCGAATGATGTTTTTGTAACCAACACTATATATAAACTCCTTATTGTCTAATATAAACTTTATAGTTATTGCTATTTTACTGCTTAGGGAACGACATTGACCTGACAGCACCTGCGGCCCAGTACATACCTAAGTCTTTATAGCTAGACTCTGGGACATGTCAAGTAAGGGAAAATGGGCGGTGAAAGTTTGCTTTACGACTTTTATATTATTCGCAAGGATTGACATAAGATGTTCTGCGGCCCCTTTATAGTGAACGTGAAGCAGTTTGTATGTTTTGGCGTAATTACGTATGCATTAAATAGTTACATCAAAACATTTTCATTGATGTGGTCTTTGTGGCTACAACGCTTTGTGAACACTTTCACTATCATCTACCATCACTTCCTATACATATAAGACTAACAAGTGATTTTAGTTAACCTATTTAAAACCCCAAAATGCAAAAATATAAAACTTAAATCCAGATAAGTTTATATTATTGAGTTTTGGGGTTTTAATATGATTAAAAACCCCGAAAAGGGGATTCTTAATCATATTTTTATGCGTCAGATTATTAATTCACGTTAGAAAACTCTAGTATATATTATCTTTGATATTACCTAACAGTATACACACTACGCCCTAATATAAATTCAGATTATTCTAAAACAAGAACATTTAAATCTATGGTATTAGACAGGTCATAAAATATATTTCTGGCAAAATAAATTAAATAAAATATTTTTATTTAAGATATTCATCCATACATTATTAGTAACGCACTTAAGCTAAGTGTTAGTAATATAAACATAATTTGCAGAGACAGGCACACAAAAAAAACATACAAAAAACATACAACAATATGAGAGGAGAGACATCTATCGCTATTTACATAAATACATCACGCACAGGTAAGTAAACCACGTGGTATTCAAGCTCTCGTCAAGGAAATTTGATTTAGTTATCAGACCCTTATACCAATTTATGGGTGGTATTGTCAACGTGGATTAAGGGCGGATCAACCCCTTTTCAATGGCAACGTAAATCCGAATTGCCTAAAGAGTTAAGACACCGATAAAATGAGGTTTAAAGAATGTTGCTTTTCGCTTTTCATGTTTTTATTTAAGTGCTGAAGACATGATTTTGTTATTTTGATGTAACTGATTGGAATTAAGTCAGTTTTTTTAGGATTTCTTCAAAACAAATGTCTTTATACTTAGCGAAGCCGGGAAACTCTAAGGTAAAACTGTACCTACTGGGTACTGGGCAAAGCAGGAATAATTGTGGAAATTTGAATGACATTTTCATTTCAATACCTAATATATTCTAGGAAAATTAGAAAGAAATAAAAAAAGAAAGAAAAAACACCTGAACGTACAATCTTAGAACTTTAGGGGTTCTACTATGAGACTGCACAGACTTATTGTTAATAATAGTAATTGTCAGATTTTGTTTTCAAAGTAAATAAGCAAATGCTTAAATGTTAAATGTTTTAATGAATGTTTAGAATAGAATATAATAGTCATTTATTGGGTGCAACAAAACACATATAGTGTAACATTACATACAGGCAGAAATAATACTAAACTACAACTAAAAGTCAGGTGGCACGTCAGTCGACTTGTCGGACGATAATTTAATATTACACTCGCTTGCACGAGGAGCAGAGACAACGCGAGGAACTATCCGACAAACCACCAAGAACCAAGGCGTGCGACCGACCTGTAGGGGAGGGGACAACAGTACAGTGTGGCAACACTGTAGTAGACACAGTATGTGTGCTGCAGCAGCAAAGAGACCATAGCTCAGCATATTGCTTTGCCTGCGAGGGCAGAGCACTGATTTTCAGCTGAGACCTAACAGTGTCGGATAACCGAATATTACAACAGGAATGTACATATAATATATAGTATAAATAAGAAATAAAAATACAATATTTAATATATATAGATAAGATACAAAATATGATGTAAAGAAAAGAAAAATAAATACTAATGAAATAAGTGTCATGTGATGAATGTGATAATGATATGATAGATCAGTATTAGGCAAAAAAAAAAAAACTAACCTGAAGCTAGTGCAGTGTGTGCAGAAAGTAGGTATTATGGCAAACCGGTTACTTGTTGCTCCAACAAAAAACATTTATAGTTCTTCAAAATGTATTTGGAAGATTTTGGACAACGAAGTGGCGAAAATTCCAACATTTGGTTGCCAAATACCGAAATTTGCCTTCAAATGCCACAGTTCTGTGCAGGTCTGTCACCAAAAGATACGACGACGCCCTGGTATTATATTTATTGTACGATGAGGACCATCGAAGCTTGGAATACAGGTACTCGGGTTTCTCAAATTTAATTACATCGTGCAGTTTAAGGCCCATTAGTAAAATATAAGCATCAATAAATCTAGTAGTTTTCAGAATTTCAACTGATAGTATTTTTAATAGTCAATGAGTTATTATTTGTTACCAGTTAATCCAAATTCAATCCCCAATTAATTCAAATTCGATAAAACAGTTTCAAGCTTCTAGCAAATTACGATGTAACTGATTCATATAAACTTCAATTTAACAAACATACATAAATGTACATTGCTATATACAACAATTTGAATAAAGCCATTAATTTCATCAGATCGAAGTTGAAATCCATAGAGATTTCAGAAAGTAAAATATGAATTATACCATCTCATATCATACCATCATACTGCCTGGTTTTCGGCGAAAGAAAACTTTCGTATTATACCGTAGAGACTTACTTGCCGTCACCTAACACTTCTTCTATAGAAATCTTTGTTCCTTATTCAGGGGTTGTCATCTTGGTCCCATAACAACTTATCGCCTTAACAATCTTCGGGACACCTTTATTTATCGGCCACTTGATTCAGGACTACAGGTTATTCATACAGAACCCGTATCAAGAGAATGTGATACCTACCTATTGAACGGGGTCCTCTATTATGACGTCATTATGTAATGATCATGTCACGAAATTCAGAATTATGCAAATTCCTTTTTTTTATAATACATGTCAGCCCTTAGACGTCCACTGCTAGACATAGACCTTCCCCAATGAACGCCACCACAGCCGGTCCTCCGCCCTCCGCATCCAGACGCTACCGGCCACCTTCTTCAGGTAATCGGTCCACCTGGCGGCGCGGCGGGGCGTCCCACCCTACGCGTGCCAGTCCGTGGTCTCCACTTCAGAACTCGTCTGCTTCAACGGCCGTCGGTTCTGCGACAGATGTGGCCCGCCCACTGCCATTCAGCTTGCTAATCCTTTCGCCTATGTCGGTCACCTTTGTTCTTCGTCGGATTTCTTCATTACGAATTATATCCTTCAAAGAAATCCCGAGCATAGCTCTCTCTATAGCTCGCTGAGAAACTTGAAATCTGTGGATCAGGCCCACCGTCAGTGTCCACGTTTCTGCGCCGTAGGTTATAACATTTTTTTATAATATTTTATACTAAATACAAATTCTTCTTGATAGTTATTATGACTGGTCAATTTCAAATTAATAAAATATCTACACCGCATTACACTTTCAATGAAACATCTATTATAGAACAAGATATTTACTGATTTAATGCTAATACGAGTTAATCTGCTCTCTGAAAAACTATCTTCGAATCAAAAGTCTGTCAAAATTCTGTTTCCAGATACAAACTAAAACGTTGCGTTGATATAGATAGGTCTTGTGATTCACAGCCCTCTAAAAGGAGATGTTTGCGTAGATTTATGTATACGGGAAACCGTGAATGTGTTTGGGATAGTGCGTGATAAGCAAAATGTTCCGGGTTAGATTTTCAGTTAAGATAAGACTAATCATTTGGATTTTCGAGTGAAACTGTCTTTATGCTGTGTATGCACTTAACCTTGTAATCTTTTGTTAGAAGAATCTGGAATAGTTAGTAGCGGATTTATTAACAGGCAGGATTTAAGGGGGCTAAATAGCTACCGCAAAATTCAAACGATATAGATATTTGTATTGTGGATGGTTGGATCTAATGTTGGTTTGATGTATTTGCCTAAGTATGTTACGAATGATAAACGTAGTATGAGACTGCCTTATGTTTTACTATCACTTAAAATATCAACATTACGCATGGCCATACGAGTATTAAGTATGTGAGGGGATAATAGAAATTTAATGACTTACTACTTTTAAGACTGGCACTTGTAGAAATTGTTTTTAAAAACATTATTGTAACTGCATGCGGAGGGCGGAGAACCGGGTGTAGTGGCGTTCATTGGGGAAGGACTATGTCCAACAGTGGACGTCTAAGGGCTGATATGTATTGTAACATGGATGTAACTAAAACTACAGCGGTGAACGCGGCCTATTCTTTAGAACTTATCAACTCACGTACTCTGATATATGAAGCCCGATATTTATTCTCCTAATATTCGCCTGTTGTGGAACAGTGTGCAATAAAGCTAGATTAAACAAATATTTATTTATGTACTTTTTTCATGGTGAAACCAAATGCCTACAAGCTTTGTTGTTTTTAAAGGCAGAAGGATAATCATTGACTGGTGAAAATAGGGTTTCAGGAATATAGTGACGAGAATTTTTTGCGTGTGTGGAAAATGTTCAGTGTAAAAATAGTATATTTGTGTAAAAAGGCGAATGGAAAATAAACAACTAGGGAAAACACTGGAATTAAATCTATACAGTTCTGTCTATATAGGTACACGTTGTTCTTCGGTCTTTATCTGGGATATGTATGTGTGGGTCGGGAATGTTTCCAAGAACAGCGTTTTAACAATTGCGCAAGAAGTGGCAACATGGAGGCAACAAAAACATCGATAGCCGCAACTTTGTCGACGCATGGGGTGAACTCGGCCAGTTGGGCAAAGTTTTGAGTTAAGAGATGCGCGCGTTTTGCTCGGCAGTCATCGTAAATCGTTTCTGAACATCTGCGGCTTGCCACTAAGCCACGAGTTGAGGAGGTGGCATTAAACTAACACGATGTGGGAGACACCCTCTGGAAAGTACTTTGTTGTAGCATAATATTATCATACAAAGGCTACATATAACACAAAACCGAGTATTCGTTACAGCCTCTACCGCACATACCTTCTGTGTAAACTTTGGCTTAAACTGGATATTGTTAATTCATATTATGCAACTAGGTACAATAAGGATAGTGTTACCATAGAATAAACATAGTGATACTGGCGTTACACTTCTAAAATGACAGTATTACACTATTACTGGATGAAAGTTAGTAGGTATAGCACGTCTGTGCAGCAGAGAGGTCGGTATTGTTTAAGGTTTATTGAAAATCTAGAGTTTTTCAAATATTTGCATACTACTGTAATAAAATTACACATTCAGGTATTTTATCATTCAGTATACAATATAATTAATCTATTCAGTTTCTGTAAAGGGGCGGGGGCGGGCATCGACTATTTGATTGTTCTGCGTGCGCGGCAATCTTACAATAACTTGAATTTAGTAAGTCAACTAAGGTTTGTTTTGGGTACCTGTTATTTTCGGTTAATTTCACTTGTTTTTCCTACCTAACAGAATCAGCGCCAAGTAGCACTGCCACCGACATGGTGCCAATTTTTTTATACTAAAATTGGAGTTGGAACTTTGTTGAAACAAAGTTAATATGATCTTTTTTCTTATCAGAACATTATAGATTCAGACACTATACAGTAGTCTAAAATATTTTACCTTATTTGCAAATTATTGCAAAGGCTTCGGTTACCTACGTGATCATTTGGTGGTAACTCTGTATTCGGTAGCACAGCTTAGAATTGACGTCACACCTGAATACTCCAACTATGCCTCTCTTTGCTGTGTATCCCTCTCCGTATACCTACGTAACATACCACTTAATGCAATGAGCTGTCGTATTTTTATTAGTATTTATTTCAATGACATTTCTTACCATGGACGTATCACGTCGTACAATAACAAAGCCAAAACATGGCACGTTTGCTAGCTCTCGATATTTATTGAAAATTCAATTATTTTATTACATTCTTTACAGTTTTTGCGTATTATCTTTTCTTGCGACGTTGGGGTATTATTTTGGCACTTTTAATGTCACAATTCGACATTCTTACAGCATTACGATCAAAACACGACTAAGAAAAAGTGTGCTTACATCGCCATTAAGCACAATTTTGCCGTCCCCTTAACAGTTCGCCGATGTCCTTAGTATGAAATGTCATTGATTTATTTATGTATTTCTATTATTATTTAGATTACCACCAATGATTAAGGCACATAATGTATCTACCGTACATTATATACTTGGTATTCAAATAGCATAATATTATTAGAGATGAATTGTAAAAGAGCACGAATCACGACGCGGAGCGGAGGAGTAGAAATTGAGGGCATGGCTCACATTGTCGCGTCAAGTGTAGGTAAGTAGGTTACTTTTGACAACCACTCAAAACTAGGACAGTTTATAATTTATTTTGATAACATTTAACACAATCGTATGTCACACTTCCACTGAATTTAGAAGTGAATGCAAGCAGTAGGTCAGAAATAAGGATTCTAGAATGCTATCTGTATACCTTAACATAATTTCAATTGATCACTGCAAATAACCTAGTAATATATTATCTTCGGTTATATACTGTCAAAAATAATATATTACTACCATTAAGCAAAAAAAAAATTCTCTCCTCATAAGTCAACTCAAAGTTTTTACCTTCATGACTGACACTAATTGGTTATTAAATTAGATAATAGATGACAACGGTTATCACTAATTTAATAACCAATTAGTGTCAATTATGAAGGTAAAACTTTGAGGTAACTTATAAAGTGCAAACAATTATTTTGCTTCATGGTATGACCTGTAGGTACTATTTACCTGCAGTTCGTCGTCCAACGGTTAGAAAATGGGTAGGAGAAAGATTTTAAAGAGGGTCCACTTTATCAACACTTGAATGCGGCCCTGGAATGACCGGCAGAGTTCGACCTCTGGTTATAACTATCGTTATATTTTTATTTGTATCGAAAATCTACGTAATCATATTTTGGCATCTGCAGCTGTCTTGTAACAGACAACTCAGGTCGTGGTATCACTCGTAAATTTATAACATGTACTCACTAAAATTCGGACGGCGGAGGCAATGTGTGTGAATACTCTGATAAGAATACTCAGCCTCTCTCAACGGCAGTCTGAGGGGGTGCTTAAGACTTCAATCCGGGCTAACAGCATAATAATAACGTGACTCAAGGGGATCGTTGCGTCCCTCCCCTGGGATGCAAGGCTTCTGTTTTTAATCAGAAAAAATGATTTCGCGGTTTTGAATTCGGCTATCATTTTCTAGTAAATTATATAATAATATCTTGCTAAAGCTCTGTCTTGGGTAAATCTATTAGAAGCTCTTCGTTCCTCATAAGTAGCTTATATATAAGATATCATCATCATTCATAATGAAAACTCAAACTTAAACAATGTATTAAATGAATTTATGTGCACCAACTTTCAGAATGCAATTACTTTTGTATTTAGAAAGTTAAACTTTAAAACTTGGCACAAATTATTGGATACCTACTTTGAGTTATACAGACGGTCTAGGGCGACGAAAACGATTGTGGTTCAATAAATTAAGAGAAAATTAAAAACTATTTTTTCGACTAGTAGTCGCCAACAAACTTAACCATTGAGAAACCACCTTAATAATACCTGAATCCGGTTCGACCAATTAAGACTAATTCTCAAAATGTAAATTTTCTAAAATAGCTTCTGCTTTCAAACTGACCACTCTCTTAGAATTACTTTGGGACAGTCCTTGGTCCAGTCCGTCGGCACACCCCCGGCATTCCACACAAGCGGACAAATTTAATCACCCACTACTATTACAGACGCACCAGCCTGTCTGCGTGTTATACGTGTGTGCGACACCCTAGTCGTACGTACTGCCAGGCGTGCTCTTAAACTGTGCGTGCGTTAAACTGGTGGGGGGCGAGTGTTACGTCTTAACGTAGTAATATTTAGTATTCTCTGGTGTTCGGTCTGTGAATAAGTCGGTAATCACCATTTGGAAGACACATCTTGCTAGTATTATGAATTTGCATCGCATAATAAATATTGGCTGTTTGTAATTGCAAATACCTATCTATTTACTAACATCTGCATCTGCCCCACTGCGGCCCTACTAGCGATTTATTAAAATCTTTAATTTATTGGCGGTATACCTATTTATTACTAGCTTACTAGGTAAGTAGCCACTTCCCGATCTTGAACTATGAAAATGTCATACAGATTAGTTAACAAAACGAATCAATTATAACAATTACATATAATGACAATTACCTATGCAACATAAATTTTATCTAGGTCTATTGGCTAGAATTGAACTATTTAATATACCGTACCTTATTTTCATCACCTACGAATAAATGCTATATACTTAACCATTTTTATGTACAAATAAAAGACAAAGAATAATATATCTTTTCAATTTTTTTTTAATAAACACAAGTATGATCCCTTACTTAGGGTTTCTCCCTAATGCTTAATGTCTCAAGGAAAATAACGAAATTATTATCTATACGCGTGATTATTTCAAAACCTACATTTATGAAGGCTCCAACCAACGTGTGAATGACGTCACAATTTCACGGTACAGTGGTGTTCAGAATAGAAAATTGAAAATAATTTATGAATGAGAAAAATCGAAAACGAAATTTCGTTCCAGGATTCTCCGAAGATAACAATTAGAAGAATAATTGGGTTCGAGTTCGCCTACACGCGAATTTCAGTATGAACGCCCACATACATTTCTAAGAAATTTATGGGGTCCCCTTTTCTCGTTCTAGGAAATGTTTAAACGTTTCTGTACCCTTCCTACTAACAGGAATAAATATTTTCTCGGTCGTTCCCTTACTGTTGAGCATCGTGATCATATAGATAAATTGGTTCCAAATGGTCTTATGAAAACTGACTTCCTCCCTAATCTGGTCGAACCATATCATCGTATGCCCTATATGCTTGTGTGCCCTCTTATTACCCACGATGATAAGTTTCTCCAAATCGTGCCTGCATGACCGCAAGGTGTGTCCGAAGCAACTTAGGGACTTTCGCGGCAGAAAGTAAACAGCCGTAGGGTCCTTTCGCGGCAGAAAGTAAACAGCCTTTTTATGATGAGTTCACCCAATACTGAATCGTTTGTCTTCACTACTGTCTAAGATATTTTAAGTATCTATATCCAACACCACATTTGCTAACGCGTCCATCCTACTGCCTTCACGGCTTATGAGCACTAAGCTTCGACTCCGTATTCGAACATTGAGACAAGGGCACTAGACAAACCTATGTTGCACGTCGAATGCAACGATTTTTCCATATTTTATCAAGGTTCGTCATGGTACCTTTGGACATGTCGATTCGCCAGCAGAGTATTTTATTACAGCTACTAACATCCATCAGTTATCATCGAACCAAGGACTATGAACTCATGCACTTTCTCGTAGTCCTCTGTCAACAAACATTATTTTGGTTTTCAAATGGTTGACCTTAATGCCATATATAGGATGCAACAATACGTATTCAGACGTATTTTTAGGTTAACTTAGCTGTAAAAACCTTAAAATATTTAACACAAGATAGCCGTGGGTGTAGTTAAAGCGACTAAGGGATTGCACCAGGGACGGGCAAAAGCAATCACCTGTGTATATTAAAATTATTACTGCTGTTACTATTCCGCCTGCCAAGCGTGGTAATCCACGCGCAGATGAAACTTATGGTGATGTTCTTAGATCTAAGCGACATCGACATTCCGTCGGTGTTCTAGTGGCACACACCCACAGCGTCGCTCAGTTATGTTTGTATCACAAGGAATTATTATGTGAAATCTAAAACCAACAGCTTTGATATAATTTATCGAACTACTAATACGAAAAAGCATCAACCTCACCATAAAACCGAACTAGTAATACCAGAGGGTTTCTCACCCGATATTAAATGACGTCCGGGCGCTGTGTCGTATACAGATATTAGATCCGTTAGAGCTTAGAAGTCGCAAAATAAGCGATACTTGAGAAGTAAAAGTCTTTACTTTCGTTAATAAATCATATAACGAAACATATGTTTAACTACGTTTTAACATGATTGAAAATATTATCGGTAAATGTGTTAAGGGAGTCGATTTTCGATGTATGAGACCACTATTCAGGATGTATACGGGGATATTCGTTACAGCCTGTGTTTATAGGCGAATTCTATTTCGGGAATCTATTGTTATGCATTGTTCGAGAAAATTGGATGTGTGACGAAGCAGTGTATCATGTTCATTACTTTTACTGCTTTCGTTCTTCTTAACACTCGACCTGACACTCAAACTATAACTTATAAGTCACACCATGAAGGAAAATAATTTTCGCACCTCATAAGTCACCTCAAAGTATTTACCTTCATGATTGACACCTAATTTAATAACCAATTAGTGTCAATTATTTTCCTTTAGTGAAATCATAAGTGAAACAATCAGTGATTATTTGTTTGGTAAAGGGTAAACTGTACTGAATGGTTAATTTCTATGGAGCCATTTTTTTTCAGTATTCATAAGTTGCTACGAAAATCAGTCTATAAATATTATGATCCCAAAAGGTAAACCCACTATTAATTAAATAAAACAATAAATTGGTATCTGCGACCGTTTTCGTTTTTTAACATCTTCAGGAATATTAAATTATTCTAAATTAATAGTGAAGCTAGTACACATGAAGTGAAAAAATGAGTAACATTAGGTTTCATCAAGAACCTACAGACAAAATTAACTATTCAAAGATTGAATGGATTTAAAATAAATCTTACCACGCGTTAGCTTAATTAACAATTCGTAAAAAGACAGTTAAATAGGTGGCCGGCGTTCATTGGGGAAGGCCTATGTCCAACAGTGGACGTCTAAAGGCTGATATGATGATGATGAAAAAGACAGTGGTATTTTTCATACTAAAAATATGAAAGATAACTATCTTCTACTTACCAAGAGTACAAACTGCTCGCGCTCGCAAGGATGGATACAAACCAATTCGTGGTTTAATCATTCATGGTTGCAATGCAGTTAACTTTCTTTTTCTCCCGATACTCCGGTTTCATCCCGGACTTTGCGAATCTGAATCGAATGCTGCTGATTTATTTTCAGCGCAGACTATGTTTGAAACGACGAATGGAAAAAATTGAATCGAACGAGACATAATGATGACTAAAATTTCACAAACAACTCTATTTACACTCTCGATTTTGAAGTCAGCTTTTCTTTGAGACTAATTTACGTCTTAGCGTTTCGCAGCGATAAATTACCACTCTTCTTATCATGGCATACGAACTTTAGGCCACTAAAAAGAATAACAAAGTTTTTGTAGCCCCGAAATTAGGTTTTTGGGATAGGTTTTTATGAAAGAGTTTGTGCTAAATATTATTTTGATAATTTAGGTCAAATCGTTGTTCCGTCTATAAACAGAAAAGTCTATGATTTTCAAAAGGTACGAGTAGGTACCTACTTTGAAAAACCTATTCCGAAAACGTAACATACTGAATGAGGAATGGAGAAGGTATAAAGGTAGGCATTGGTTATCCATTATTGGTAGGTGTCTTTTGAATGTTGCAGTCTATTGTCTTCGAGCACAAAATACTTTTTGAAGATACTATGAGTATGGATTTATGTAAACTACTAAATGACTGAGCTTGTTTCGATATGAAATCGACTTTCCTAGAGATGATTATAACATCTAAATATTTACTCAGCTCTAATAGCTGAAATCTATTAGACATAGGAAATCTGATTTTATTTAATATAATCTAAAGTAAACCCAATAGGTCTCCGGTCAAACCCAAACTACAATGTTATACAGAATAGAAAATAAAAATGAAACCTTCAGCATCTGAACTCTGTAAATGAAGAAAGTTTGTGTTCGAGCAGCTTTGAACAAGTTCCCTTGGATATCGCTAAAATTTCGTGTTTGACAAAATCTTGCCCGAAAGTTTGGATTTAGTTTGATGTGTACTACTTACTGACTTTTAGGATAGATGTTTGCATGGGACAAAAGTGACGGGCAGAGGATTGTAGCAAAGTATTGTTTGTAGCCTTCTGTGAAACAACCCTTTTACGGGATTTGCCTCGCTGCCTTCGTATACTTACACTTTTCCAAGTGTTGAATCCATATTTTATTAACTAATAGATATTTTCACGTACGCGACGAACAATAACGTATATAACATAAATATCCTACTTTTGTAGATTTTTCTAACTTCAGAATATGAAATTTTTTATGTAGACAAGCTTAAAATACTGAATCAAACGGCAATTAAACTTATTAGCCAATAAGATAAGCAATTCTTAAAATTCTTATTGTTTGTACCTGTATAATTTTATCAATGACGAGCTATTATGGGATAATCTCATTAAGCACCTATGTATTATAGGTAAGTACATATGAAAATTAAGTCAGCTGTCGCCTACTATGAACAAAGTTTGTGATTTTGTATGCGGGCTATGCATGTTATCTTGTCCTTTGTTTCATACTCGTTCCCTCCCTCATAATTTTTGCATTTCATGTAAACGTGGTCCCACTGTGACGAGTGAAAGAGACAAATAGCGTGATTTAACTAAAACGAAGTAAATTGTGGTAAGAGGCTCAAGACTATTTATCTTTCGTTGTGACATTAATCTTAATTTGGAGCTTACTCTTTAAGTCTGAGCACATCTGAGCGCGATCATATTTTTGAGATATTCCGTTTGATGGTTATTTAATTCCAATCGTTTTCCCTGAACTGTTTGTCTATAACTTTATTTAGTATAATTGATTATGGATTTATATTGTATCCTGTTGGATGTTCCATGTTTTAAGATCTCAGATATTATGACTATAAAATAGAGTCACTACTATATAAACACTACAAAGCGGTAGTCTATAAAAAATACGTGTATAAATGTACCAAGTGTACTCATGTGCAATAAAGGGCTTGACTTTGACATCATATTCATATATTAAACATCAAATACCCAAATTCAACATCAAATACGATATAAAAGAAAAGTAGGTAGGTATCTACACATTTTACCAAACAGCAATAATATGCAATTAATAAATATTAACGAATGAAATGGAAGCTAGAATAGCAGGATTACTAAACCCAAAACTCTTTGTTATTGGGACACAGGCATTTATTAATATAATTATTAATGAATTTATTTAATCGACAAAATTTTGAATATCATTTGATTATTTCGAAACATTTTAGTTTCGTTAATCAAAACTTTCCGAAGCGGTTTCCATTTTTAGATCGAAGTTATATTTTACAATTAAAGTTGTATAATATTAGAATGAAAGGTGAGACTTGAAAGCAATACTTAGCTAAGGTATTCCAAAAATTCTATTTAAATAAACTAATATTAGGTGATTTCATTTTAAAATGTTTACTATTTATCGGCTTGTTTGATCAAATAAATACTAGATTAGGTTCTCTCGTATGTCGTACTTTCCTTAGGGAGAAACCTTTATTAGACTGAAGGAGTCAGTGTGATTAATTCATAGCACTTAACTATTCTAAGTTGGCTGGGTTATTATGCAAAGTTCATTTAGTTTAAGTGGGCAAAGTTTCGGTGAAAGCGTTTCATTATGCACATTTTGTAAAGGACTCTACACGTTAGCGGTGCAACAATGTTGTTTTTATATATTTTTGCAATCTTTCTGGTTCGGTAATAGTTACTTATAAACAAAACTGTCAAACATCTGTCATATTCATAGAAAAAAATCCTTAAAGTCACTTATATCACCGGAACAGATAGACGGACCGCAAATAATATAATGTAGTTACATTGGTTACCTATAATATCAGAAACAGTTTCTAAGATATAGCGATGAACAAAATGTAAGCTATCCCCGTACTGAAGCGGTAGCTTATTAGCTTAAGAAAATAATGATAAAAAAAAGTTAAAAACAGATGGCGCTGTATACCATTAGTGTAACAAAGCTTTTGACGACTTTTGTTACCTACGTATTTAATGTGTCAACAGCTTAAAGTAAAATAGCGGAAGTAGGTAATTCTAACATTTCATGCCCTAGATCTAGAGTGTCTCATCCATAGTCTAGGCAAATTAGCAAAAAGTGTGGAATTAAATTAGGCAGGTACATCTGATTACTTGTGATGTCAGTATCTGTAAGATCCGTAGTGATTTCCAACGGTTTTACTCTTGACGAAAGGTTTTGAAATATTGAGTATAACCTTTGAAAATATACCTTTACCACCGATACGCGGCTAAAAAACTCACATGTTGTTTGTTAAAGGAAATATTATGGGCTAGCTGTGCCCGCGGCTCCGCTCGCGTGGACTACTCACTCTAAATCCGATACGATCACGATCCCGAACCCGATCCCGAACCCGATCCCGAACCCGATCCCGCACCCGATCCCGACCCCGACCCTGACCCCGACGTCCACTCTCGCTCCCGCTCCCGCTCCGCATGTAGGTAATCTGAATGCCAATCATATATACTTTGTTGTTTTGTCTATGTACACCTTCCCCTGCCCTCACTCCCTTCCCACCACTCACTCTCCGCTTTACTTACCCCTCTCTTTTCTTCTCTCCCCCCCACCCTAATTTTTCCCTACACTCCAAAATGTAGTTCTCACTTATTGCAATACGAATTCCGTCGAGCATTTACACCATACACTTCTTTGTTGTATACTAATGCAGTGTAAGCGAATTTTCGAAAACTATAAATTCGCATAACTTTTTGATTGCAATGAAATAAAACCTATATGTTACACCGAATTAAGCACTATGTTTACAGAAAACATACACAAAAAGACAAAAAATTCAAAAGTGATCGAAATGTGTTCTATTACTTACCCTTTAGACCCCCAATATTTTTTTTCAAATATCTTCAATGTACATACACTCAAAGATTTTGTTTTTTTATTAGATGACTGAGATAGAACCGGTGCAAATCGTTACAAAAATAGTAAATTATACTCAAAAGTCTCAGTACTACAATTAATTGAACTGTTACTTTAAACTACTGGAAACAGACCGCCCATACGACTAGACCAGTTAAACTGTCAGCGGCAGCCTCGATTTAAAAATATCCCTGTTACCTACTTCATTTAAAAAATCGAGTAAAAGGGAAATTGTTTGATTAAAAATTGTATTGTGAGGAAAATTGATTACATAAATTTGAATAAAACTTGTTATCTGTCACTATACGACTTGCCCATGGCCGGAAGGGGCTGGATACGGAGGACGGAGGACCGGGTGATCATTGGGGAAGGCCTATGTCCAACAGTGAACGTCTAAGGGCTGATATGATGAAATTTTGATTAATACTATTTATAGTATGTACTTCGATTGTCGTAGTCAAGTGGGTTAGTTATGATTTGTTCTAGTGTAGATAATGTGATCGGTGAACTTAACGAGATAATTTCGATTATTGTTCTGTGTTCACTTGCATTTTGGAATAACGTTCTTAGTTCCTTAATGTTACAAAGTCGTATGTGGAATGACCTCAGGAACATAGAAAACCTACCAACTATAACAGAGAGTAACTGTTATGCTTTTGAAGTTTGCCTTTTTGTCGTCTTAGCGGTAGGAGTTTCGTAATAAAAGTTGAGACTGGGAAGGATTAGGTTGGTACTTTGGATGAACTAGTTACTCAACTAAGGCGACTTAATTTAATTTTGAATTTAGTCTACGGAAATCAGGCGCGGAGCAATGGTATGAAATATCCAACTACCTACTACTGGTCCAGATGGGCCGCGAGGTCTCTCAAAACGCAAAAAAGTCAGTACATACATCGTTCAATTGACGAAGGCATGTCCCGCTACTTTTTGAGAGGGGTGAGGGCAGGACCGGGGCAGCTAATCAGAACGTCGGTATCTTAGTGTAGGTACACACTAATGATTAGTGCGTAACGTTAGAACTAACACAGTTCCAAAATAACGCATACAATGAAATGTAAGCAATTTAGTGGGCATGCCGTCGTGAACTGTACGATCTAACACAATGTGCAAGTACGTATAACACAATGTGCAAGTTCCATCAAAAAAATATTTAATTTTCCTTAACACATTTTTCCTGCATTGTACACAACTTTTCCACCACTGCCGGGAAATTTCACATATTATGTTTCATTTCAGCTTAATCGGACTAGCAGTTATCAAGTAATCCGGCGGACGGAGAGACGGACAGAAAAGCTTCGCCATTAATTATCCATTCTGACTGAAAATAACATTGGGTAAAAAACCTTGAATGCATGGAATGGGTAAATTTAGAATTTTCTAGGAACCAACGACCGGCGCTACGACTGCTGAATCAACAAAGGAGGTGGATCATGACCATGACCCCATTGACCATCTATTGGATACACAGAAATTATCATCCTAATTTAAATTAATAAATTGAATTTTACGAAAGTTGTTTTTACAAAAGCGTCATTGTTAGTTTTAAAACGGACTCAAGGTGGCACAACTTATAAAGATAACGCCCAACTAAGAAGATTAGATAATTTATTTTTTTAGCAATTTTGGGTCAGTTAGTACATAGTCGATGACGGCTGCCATACGGCTCGGATTACGACGCGGTTTTTAATAGGTAGATAACTAGAGAGTACCTAACCTACTATTTAATCCACTTTACACTGTGCTGTAGGGGAAGTATTGTACGAGCAAAGCATGATAATGAACTTTTCCTTATTTTTGAATACCTAATAAGTATCTAGTGCGTTGGAAATACTCAGAGTCAGGGTTATCAAGTAAAGGCCGTATGCATACAAAGGCAATATTAAGTTTAAAGAGCGGTGGTACCCTGCAATCCCAATATTTGTACGTAATTTAATTGAATTAGTAAAGCAAACCTTGGTACCCTGTTAAATTATCAGCGAAACTATCTGCACCATCAAGTCATCTGTAGATAATAAGTATAGGTACATACCTACTTATTAATTTATATTTGATCAGACAGCGTTATTAGCTAAACTTTGAAAAAAAAAATTGTATTTACAAAGTTCGGCTATTAGGTACCGCTGTGTGATCAAATATAAATTAGTCGGCGCCTTAAATTTAAAAACAAAAAATAATAAATAAAAAACATTTTAAAACAAGTTTTAATTGAGCGTAAGTACTAATACTTATATTATTTGTTTAAGTACGAGGCTTAAATACCTAAACCTTTTGTATATATATTTTTTATATATTATTTTATGCTTTTAGTAGTAACAAAATGAGTGTTCGCAAAACTTCAGCTTTATAAGTTCCCAACTGGGAACTGGTTTTTAATTCAGTTGATAAGATTTGACTCAAACATAGGTACTAAACTAACAGGTGAAATTAAATAAGAGCTGATAAAATCAGGGGTGTTTTTAAAAATGTAAGTACTTATTCTAAAATGCGTTAACCTTTAACATGCTTAGCGTCTTTTCTGTTAGGGAAAATTGAATTTTACTTCAGTCCCTCCCCAAGTCCCCAAGTCCAGCTAACATTTAATTCAGTCAGTCAGCAACTAAGTCCTAAATGTTTCAAAGCGCCTGATTTTGTGCGACGAACAAAGACTCAACGAAGCCGCAACTATTGATTACATTTATAAGGCCCTCGGTTACTCCGGCTCTTTATTGCAAAAATAAAATTTATACTTTAAAGCTTTGAGCCTACAGTTTGGCAAATGAAAAACGAATACTCGTTCTACCGTTCAATCTCTCAAAGGTTGGATTAGATATCGGTAAAGGAATGAATTCGGTTTTGTGTGCAAAGAAATGAACCTAAAGCAAATATTTTCCTTTTGGAAATTTAAGAACGTTTTATTTCTTTGAAAGGACCCTTTACTGTTTATTGGCATTTGCTCGAGAAGGAAGAACATTAATATGGTTGCCAGTTTTCTAAAGAATATAGTAATATTATAGATTTTTTGTGTGTTACTTATACACAAAAAGATCAAACGTGAGAGGCATTCAACCATGTTTTATAGTGCGCTAATATTAAAATAGATATTTGAACAAAACCTGTTTGCAACAAGAAGTGAAGACTCTTATAAAATACCAATTGATTGACGAATCATTTATCAAAAACTATCTGTGTGTATCTGGCGAGCCGGCATGGTTTTGCTTCACTTACCTATTATTGGCAGTTAATTGATGCGTGGAATTTCAATGCCTAATAGGTGTAATTTAAAACAATAATTTATTTTTGCTTATGCAGATTCTTAAGTTTTTAGACTGGGTAAGAAAAGAAAATACACTCTTGGCAATGGAATTAACGCGTCTGTTTTGGCTTAGTGTGCACAACCTCGTTGTTTCGAGCAGCGGCTTCTAAAGTTAGAATAGCATGAGGTTGTATAACCTCTGACATGAGAAGAAGACTCAGAGGTTTGTGCTGAGCTCAAGATACCTAGTAGTACAGTTAAGTAAAAGTGGGCACAGCATTTAGGACAATTTTATGACAGAGTTAATACTACAGTTCCCAGTTCCGTGGATGTCGTACAAGGCGACAAGGGAATACAATATTATTATTAGGGCCTCCCCAACCCGTCTGGCCAGCGCGGTGTAGGCCAAATTCTCTGTCTGTCTCCGGCAGATGAGAGAGGGTTGTGCTCCTGCAGTGGAGACGAAAATAACCTGATGATGATGAATAGGTAGGTACTACTGTTTAGACAAACTTTAACCCTACTTAAGAGAGTGGTTGTGCAGAGCCCTAAACACGGATGTCAAGATATCTTGTAGGTTGACTTTAGACTTGAAAATATCTACAATACCTAGTTAAAACTATCAATATGGAATTTCACAGATTCTATCATAACTTAATGAAGTAAAATTTAAACTTTTTTTACTTTATGTAATAGTATTTTATAAAATATGGTGAACATTTTATAATTAATACAAAAATATATGAAGGCTTATGATAATGGCGGTTAAACAACTAATTTTTAAGTCTAGAAAATGCTGTAGGTAGTATGTCGTTGTATGCATTGGAAATTTAAAACGCATGATTGTTTCTCGTGTTAAATCGATAGAAAGTGCTATAAAACAGATGGGCCTTAAAAATAGCGTAATAATAATAACATTTTGGATAATTGTATTGCAAATGAAAAATTTGTCGGCCATAGTGCAGAATGTTACAATTTCTATAAATAAATGAGTTTTATGAAGTTAGAATTGTTCTTATTAAAATATAACTTCAATCTACTCTAGTTTTTAATGATGTGATGTCGGAAAAATTATTATAATTTTTTCACCTAAAGAAAAAAATAGTGTTAAATCTTATTTTTCCTAACGAAGTAAGTAAGACTTTAGACAACAATGATTTTGTAAGGCTAGTTTAGCAAAAATAAAGACACCTAAAGATAACGTTATATTTGAAGTTGTGCTATAATTAAGAGATATTACACTTAACTTATATTATAAAACGTTGGTGAATTACTACTTAATACTTTTTAGTTTGTCATTTAATTATTTTTGTTTATTTTGTGTTGGAAAAAAGTTTATGCAACTAAAAATTATTAAATTTTTATTTGATAGATAATATATTATGCATAGAGAAATTTCGTATGTAGGGAGATATAAGTAAAACGGTTTTTTTATGACAGCTCTCATTGGAGAATCACATATAAAATGATCGCAATTTTACTATTATTAAAGAATTATTTATTTCAATACCGCTTTGCAACATTTCCATCATTTCAATTACAAAAGGTCTTAAAAGTTCATTAGTATGAGGTTTTCCTATTGAAAATTATGGCATAATGGATTTTAAAATAATATTGTATAGCATTTTGATTTAACTATAGGCATACTTAATACAAAATAGTTTTGAAAATACTTAACTTGGATTTGGGTATTCTGAACTTGGTAAATTAGCGGTAGTATAAAACTATTTGCTTAATATTAATATTAAGCAAATATTAATAATTTAATACTAATATTTAAAATTAGTTGTGCTCCTGCAGTGGAGACTAAAATAACCTGATGATGATGATGATGATAAAACTATTTAGTCTTAAAGAAAAAAATTACTTGACGAAAACCTTTTTGATTTAACAAAATCCAACTTTAGATAAAATATAGATGTAAGATTTAATTATTATTCTTGTTTGCTTTTTGGGGTTATGTATTAAGTAGGTAACCTAACAAACCCACGTACCAAGCTATAAATTTAAGTCTATTGATCAAGGCCAAAGCTACAAACATGCCTTACGTAATGTAGATAATGGAATCAGTCAGTAGGAACTTACAGATAGTTTATATAACAGACAATAATTGCCCCAGTGCCCTACACAGTCGATCGTGTAGCAAGAAACAGTGAAAACGTGTTACATAACGCTGCATTTTAACTTGGGAGTTACATTTTTGGATTTAAATGCACTAACTTTGAAAGGTAAGTTTACTTTTCTGATTTAATTCTCCTTATTTATACTATACAATACCTAATAACATACCTGTAATTTTATCGGGGTAATCTCAAAAATACCGTATCATACAATCATACAATACCGTATTTTTAACATATCACTGTTAGAATGAAAGAAGTTCCAGATGAACCTAGGCTATTTTTTACCCCCGAAAAATACTGTGTTCCTAGTGTACTGCGTTAAAATAAGAGAAAATGAATTGTCACATTAATTTAGGTATCTCACAGAATAATAATAAATAATAATGCTATGAGATCACAGATTTAAACAATGAAGTATAATTAACATACTAACTACATCTACTTTAAACGCATACATTTTTATTAGCACGCTAAACAGACGGGAAGTTGATAGCAGATCTACACTTCTCGCTTGCACCAATGACCATTCCTATACACACATCATCAGTGGCATTTGACCTAGTCTGTTTGGAAGGGCAGATAATGTACAAGACAAATATTCAAATGCCACAACAACACAGATACCGGTCTGACCCCAAACCCCGACTAGGATTCCGTTTCATAGGAATTAGACCAAGAAAATATTATTCGTATGCTTAAAGGCTTGAAAGGTAAGGGTAACAAAATGTTGGACACCGCCAGCACAGCAATGGAGAAATATGATAAGTCAATTTATGTACTGTTGCTAGGTGCCCCACACTTAACAACGCAACCAATGCAAGGCGTACAAAATCAATAAAATGATTCGTTTCGATTCGATTAGATTTCTATAGCAACGGGATAAATAAATGGTTTTGGTTCTCTTTAAAAATCACATCACAGATATTGTCGCCTTCATTGACCATAACAAGCTGAAATAACTAATGGGTATGTTAATCAAAATATAAAAATGTCATACGAAATGCCTGTATTTGAAATTTAGAGTCATGTCTAGAGTAAGGACATCGTAGATCCTCGATTCTACCCAGAAGCTTACATAATAAATCCAAACGAAAGAGTTATTGTGAGTGGACTTTACTATTTTTAATATTATATTTTCAGCTGCCACCATGAAGCTTCTAATTCTATTTTCCATCTTCATCGCCACAACATCAGCTCAGAAAAAGTGCACCGGTGTATATTTCAACAACCAATACTACAACGTTGAAATACTAAAAGAAGGCGTCAACAGAATTCACCAATTAGCTTATAATCGACGTGATAACACAGTTTATTTTACATTTGATCAAATATCTACTGTACCTACGAGAGTTCTAGGATACTTAAACATTGAAACAAGGGCTGCCGGAGTTATTGAAGGTGTCAGAAACGCTACCGCTGTAACTGTAGATCAAGATACCAATACGGTATACGTCGGTGGTTCAGAAACTGTTTACAGAATTGATAAACACAACGCACTAGAAAGGCTTCCAATAAGGGATAATATACAAAGTTTATTCTCCAAAGGAGATAAATTGTACTACACGAATAATAGGAACGAAGCATTTTACTTCTCATATGGCTCCGTTAACAATCTTCTTGAGCTGACAGGTGTAGCTGCTGAAAAGCTAATATTAGATGATGATAATAATATATTTTTTACACAAGGAACACGACTTTTCAGGGTAAAGATAGAAACAAGAGCAGTTAACACGCATGAGAGATACATAGTCGATCTTATAGCGGTTGATTCAGTGTACAGACCGTATGTGTGTACTAGGGACGGTATTTATGTTTATAACAAGTACAAATATGTTCTAGATAAAATATCTAATATAACTAATTTGAAAGCATTGACTTTCAATAAGCAGAACGAGCCAATTTACGCTGTATTTGATCTAATTGTAAAGCTTAATTATAATTCAACAAAATGCGTTGAACCGTCACAAAAGTAAGATAGCTAACTAATACAAATAATTGTTACTTAAAAAGATTTGTTCCTTATAGTTTGGGCTTAGTTTTCCCAAATATTTATTCAAGTGAAGAATAGTTTAAGAAATAAATGTTTCTTCTAACCATGTTTGTTTTATTTAAGACTGAAATATATATGTATATATACAACAAAACAACTGTTAGGACAAGCAGTTCCAGGATTAAAAGTACTACGTTGCTGAACATTAAAAGCATTATGTTAATTCTTTTTATCAATACAATCTTGAACATTTATTGTGTTAAAGATAAATTTATTGTCATACGCCGCTTTTATATACAACATAAATTGACAGCCTATACATTTCACCGTGAAACTACCCATAACAACCTAGCTACAACAATTGTGAGAGCCACAATCCACGAGGGCCCTGTGTTCTTTGATTTCATACACGCTTAGAGATTTTTCTGTACCAAATGCAGGTTTCCTCGCGATGTTTTATTTTGAAAAAGAAACGATAACTCCGTGAATAACAATAAAAACCAACTAATTGATTGGTGCACTACCCGGCTGACCGTGCGTACCAGTGTAGGGCATATTCCATATTGCTATAACATAACTAATACAAAAGGATATAGTTTAAAACCCTAATCCCAAACGGCTACACCTTCAAGTTTTTCAACAATCTTACGCTTTACTTTACAGAAACAGTACTTGCTCAGGTGTGGATGGGTTTTGGTCACACAGATTGGTTCATCGCCGTAACTGTAACAAAGAATCATCTGCTCAACTAGATGCCTCTGAACGGGAGTTACATGGCAGCCTTTATGATAAGCGAAATAGCGCATATAAAGTTATTCCCTGGTTCCTAAATACATAACCACAATTTATAGTTTATTGATAAACCAGCCGTTTTGCTTTTGCGAACCTCTAATTTATAACCCTCTGTTTGAAATGTTAGTCTTAAAAATAAAACGACTTTGTTGGTAGTACTTATGGAGAGTTTAGTAAATGCTTTTCCCATTTCCCACTTCTAGTAATTGGAATATTACACTTACGCAGTAGTTCTGGAAATATCCATCTCTGAAGTTTTAAACGAATCTTTTTTGACATCGTATATCATGGAACCTTCAAAAACTGCCATCGCAGGACTCATTACTATCTGAAATTTAAAAAGTTAGTTATAGTTTCATGCACCTAAATATTATATGGGAACAGTAACTGTTTCCGTAACTGAAATTATTTTAGAGTGGAGACGCACACCGAAAATAGAAGCGCTCTTCCCGTCTGCAAGACCAAAAATCTGAAAAACTTATCCGAAAGCAGTTGTCTCACCTTAGCCTGATAATATTCTAGGGCTGCCCTTGCTGGGCGTCCCCCTAATTCGAGGAAACCAGGCGTGTTCGTTAGGACCTTCTTGTTAGGGCCGTGCCGCATCACCCAAACTATTGAAGTCAGTTTTCTTTCTTTACACAGCGATCTGGACAAAACTGTCTATGATTATTACTTCACAATTAACCCATTCTAGGTACTAGATCAGCACAATAGCTCTTATGGTTTTTTTACTTTCTGAAGCAGCTCATATACATACAGTTCTGCTGGAGGTAACAGTTACTGTCGCTCATTATATTGAATGCTTTAGGATTTAACCGAGTGCGTGCAATGATTTAAAAAAAAAATTGAAACCTAACTCTATGCCTATAAACTCGTAGGCAATAGCAAGGATTATTTATAGGTAATTACCGTTTTTCTTGAGTGAGCTTATTAATGTAGTCAGCGAGGGCTCTTGCGGCGTTAACGTATATAGGGTCAAAACTAGATACGTAAGACCATTTTGCGCACGCGCACCAGTGTGTCACGATTCCAGCCTCGCCGCATGATCGAGATTTTGGTATCTAAGAATGAAAGTAGAAGAAATGATAACAATATATTGTACATTCAAACATCTCTGCTAGATTTAGAAAAATGATAACCACAGTGAATTTATACTTAGTTTATTTAATTTAGATTAAGTATTTGAAATAATTTTGACTTACGGCTTCCAACAAAGTCATAGCTCTAGGAAGATCAGATCCCGGCACTTTGTAGTCACTACACCTGTTCTTCATGCTGATGACGTCAAGTAAAGTCGCATGGACGTCAAAAGGAGTGGTCAGAACGTCTGCATTTGCTTTTAGCGCAGACAACGCACCTGGTCTATCCCTTTTAAGTTTCTCTGGTAGCACTATAGACAGAAAGGGTAAACGTTCCTCCAGTTTACCTTGGAAAGTATTACGGATGTCGGTGAATCTGTAACAGAATATTTTTCAATATCATGTATTACATAATTCTGTCATTAAATATTATAAATAACCATCATTAAGCGTGTCTACCGAAATCCATGGTCACCCATAACAATTAGCAGAGTATTTTCCAATCTACCATCATCCCGGAACTTTCGCAAGAAGGAGATCAGGTCGTCTTCCGCCGTGGTGATCATGTTGAAGTCTTCGTGGCTAATGTCAGCAATGAAGGTAAAGCAAAAATGTTTGCCTTTCAGCTTGAAGAACTGTGGAAGGACAAAACTGGTCGATGAAAGTATAACTACTGATTGTTCTGACAATGTTTTAATGGCTTTATCATCTTCTTGGTGCCACTCCAATAAATGAACATTGCATGTCAGCTCGGTGTGTGCTTTTCGCTTATGCGAGGCGATACCAGTCTACTTGCAGATGTTTTTGATCAGTTTACTAATTCCTAAGTCAGATAAATATTCGCCAACAAATGCAACTTGCTGGAGCTGAAAGAGTCCAAATTGCCAGCTTAAACTCTGTATTGAACCAGAATTGTATTAGGAAAAAGGACTGTGTAAATACGTAAATAAAATAAGCAATTTCGTTTTTAAAACGGTAAGCAAGGAATTTAGTCGCCTGACGACATACCTTGGAACGTAAACGCTTGTGGAGAGAAATTGTATCAGGATAAAATAATGGGAGCCTGTGAAACCAATAAAGTAATATACTTGAGTAGTCAGATTCAGCATCCAAAGATACGATGGCGTTGCCCCCATACAATATCTTGCTTTGATGCCTTTCCACCACTTCTTTCCATTTTCAGTCTCCTCCAGCAATATCGGCCGCAAGTAGTGGTCTGCCGGTTGTTGCCGGAATCCGCTGTAGCGTCCCTGGAATGTGCCTATGAAAGCCATGTCTTCCAAATAGGCTGTGCGGTAGCTGTAGAAAAGCTTATTCATAAGTATTACTATTAACATCAATATTTACGAAGAGCCCGAAGCATGCAACTCTGTTATTAGGCACACATAACTTAAATATATTATTATGAAGAATGAATAAACACCTTTAACAAATTATAATTTAGATAATTACTTTTATAAAATTGCTGGAAGAAAAATATAATTAATCATGCTAAGATAAAACGTGAACTAGGATTATTAAAATAACATCAACAACAAATACATCAAATCATTATATTAAGCTCACCCATCTTCCTCCATTATGTCAAATACAAAAGACTTCCGGTCAAAATAGTTATTCTTAAGCAGCTTTATATTGGGATCGATAAGTTCCAATGCTGTCTTCCCGGTTAGCAAAGGAAATAAGGTTGCTGGAGTTCCGTCTCCAAGTATATTGAAACTGGAAAAAATGGAAAATTACCGAAAGTTTCAAGGTATTTCTCCAAACCAGTAGAGGATATATCGGATTGAAATGAAATGCATAACTATACAGTGGTTATGGTTACTTCTGTTTTTAATTCAAAGATCTGGCTAAGCAACTAAATTATTTTCTTGATTTGAAATTAATTTGTGTTACCTTTTAAACACGACAGCACCGAGTTCTTGTGTAAGAAATTTGTAGCTCTTAGGCATGCGTCGCAAGAAGCCATTTTGTGATGCTGAGTCGAACCCAATTATCAATACGTCCAGGGTATCGTTGCGTCCATGTGGAGGACTTTTCGGAGTCACTTCTCGAAACCCAGCTTTATTCCCAAACCATCTTACAGCAATAATTTTTCTAAGGATGGAACTGCAAGAAGATTTAAACAGACTACTAGGTCAGTAGGTGATCAGGTATTCATCACCGCCTGAACTTTTGAATCATATAAGGTATCTGAGGGTCATGCAGAAAAGAAAGAGTGAAATAATATAAAAGTACTAGTAAAAATCATGAAACATAAGAAGGTCAATTCGATGTTGCGATGGTCAATTTAACCTTCTTCAATTCAAAACCAGATTCTCAAATGGTGACATTCCCAAGTTATCTCTATAATATTTTAATACAAGTCTGTTCTGTCTAGGTATCTGTAATAAAATTACGCAAAAGCCATCAGACTTGAAACTCGCATAAGATCAACAATGACGATCTGATTTTAATGAACGATTGACCAAAGGATTTATATTTCGATGTAGAAATAAATATTTTATATCAAATAATTCAGTAAATTTGCACTAACTAGCATTATTATATGAAACACATAAATATGTATTAAGACAGATGAATTTAAAGCATTCTTCATGAAAACACTTACCCATTAACAAGCTTTCCGGTGCATGACACCTTAACATGGTCACTGCGGTTTAGTTTATATACCACACTGCCGTTCAGTTTTACTGCTGGTCCTATTTCATATTTTTGATCATCAATATATATTACATCTTTGTATATACACGTTACATCATACATTGTATCCAGTATCTTCTGGATGACATAACATTCTGAATACTGAAACCAATTGATTGATAGTATTAAATTAGTCATAAACAGTGTTTAAACTGTTACTTTCAAAGACGAATATAAATGTAAAAATAGTTATTATGTCAATCTTGAGAAGAGGCAACAGACGATATTTAAGGAAAAGGTTTGTTGTTGACTTTCCGACTCTTTTAAAAACCTGCCTTCACCACATACATAGCACTCCACCCAGTCGAGTCCCTCACAGACCACCTTGGGCATATCTCGGTCAAACTTCATCACCTCTTCTGAGAAGGGATCTAATTCTGGCATCACGCATCCTGTACCTTTCTCCAGTCGAATGCTCTGTTGCAACTCGAGTTGTTCTTGTCTGAAAATGAAAATAGGTAGGTACATTAAATTATTATGTCTTGTAAAGCGAGAAGTTCGTGATTTACTGGCTTGATAAAAAAGAAGGCAGCTTAGTGTGAAACGTGAAAAAAATATTGATAGATTGTTGTAATTATCATAGAATTCCGGTTTTCTAGAAATCCATGAAAAGGCACGCCTGAAGATTGTTCTCTGCTATTTCTATTCAGTTACTTTTGGATTCTTATTGAGCATAGTTTTACCTGAAATTAGGCTTTTTCAGCTGCGCTTTACCGTACTCACACTCATTGAGTTAGTTCTCTTCTGGATGAATATGGTCATGCATTGAATATCCTGCACT
Organism: Esperia sulphurella; assembly: GCA_947086405.1. Lineage (NCBI taxonomy): Eukaryota > Metazoa > Arthropoda > Insecta > Lepidoptera > Oecophoridae > Esperia > Esperia sulphurella. The sequence goes on along the minus strand of OX352271.1, from coordinate 5,901,038 downwards.
GATTTTTGAACATGTTAAAGACAAAGAACTAACAATCTATTTAGTTACACAACAACAAGTTTCCTATTCAGAGTTTTTAATTCCACAGGTAAGCATTCCAAGGCAGAGTACATGCAGTAGTATGATTAGATAACTGCTTCTATTTTAAAATTTCGACTAAACAGACTTATCAATTTAATGTTTTAACTTACTTTTTCATAACCACGTGCGATATCTCATCGTCTCCATGCCATAACAACATGTACCATGCAGTCAGAGCGAGTGAGAAGAAAAATAAGCCGCTATACAGTTTCCTAAAACGACGCCTGCGTTTGTAGGCGTTTGTTAGCTGCTGAAAGTTTAGATATTTCTATATTTGTGCAGTCGAGGCTTTAAATCCGGGGAATATGAACTTAATAACTGACTATTATCATGCATCAGGCTTTTAGGTTGAGAAGACCGTCATGAGGAAATCTGCATATACAGCAACAGATGCTGGACAAGGCCTCCACAAAAACGATCAGAGTTCTATGCCTTATATAGTTGTGTTCAGAATAACATGCAGTGCTACAACAACGTGCCATTTCGGAGAGTTAGGAGATTCTCTAGGTGACAAACATTCGGCAGGTATAAAATACTTGTGTGGTTTTCTTCAGAATAACTTGCTCTACAGATTCACAAAATAACATACGTTTTGGTGAGTTCGGGTGTAGAAACTTCCCTTGTGACTACAAATTGGTGACTAACCAATTTGGTATATATAGTTCCTCCCTTTTAAGAGAAAGACCTCTTGCATGTAATTATTTACTTCAGTGTGAAATTAAATTACATATATTTGGGAAAACTGTACAGTTTGTGCGAAATGTATTAGTCTGTTGATTTAATTTTTGATTTTCAGTTTTACTATAACAGTGTTTTATACATTAAATATCTTACACAACATAACACGATACGAGTAAATGTGCTACAAAATACCTGCCATAAACCAGGACATGCATTTCTTGTAGTGTTCATTTCAGGGAGTTGATTAAAAGAGGACATTTATCAAATCGCTGCAATTCCAATATATTAAGAATGCCTCTACCGCACCTTAATGACAATGGTTCTGTCAGTGTCGAGGTGAGGAAAACATGAAATACACAGAAATTATGAATGAAGTAAATAATTTTGTTACAAATCAAGTCCTACCTAACCTTGGGGATGATTAAAACGAATTCAAAACGAAAAACAAAGACACTTAATAAAATATTGGGTAGGTATTCAGTAAATGTATGACTGAATACCTCACCCTCCTTTCCCCTCACCACTCCCCTTCGCTCTTCCCCTTCGACACACCCTCCCCCTTCCCTAAGCTCTTATAATCCAAAAATATGGAGTTTCTCGAAAATGGACCCCATTGGTATAAGACATCTTAGGATTAAACAAATTTGCATATTAGCTGTGTTATCATTCCCTAAATACGGTGAATTCTAGGTAACCCTGTGTTATAAAAACTGGAATATTAAGGTAACTAAATAAATTAATGATCCAATGTGTATTTCCCAAATTTTCACTCAAGGAATGAGTTATTCCTGATCCTAAAATACAGGAAAATCAACTCAACAAACGTCACGTCACGTCATCAGCCTAAATACGTCCACTGCTGGACATAGGCCACCCCAATAGAATACCACTTTGATGTCCATTGGGGGATTTGCCATAATCACACATAGGCAAACAAAAAAAGCAAATCAACAACACGAATAGTTTTTGATTTCATATTTAAAACTGCTTCCGTGTGGTTCCCGGCTTAGCCACCCCTATTTTTCCCGTGGGTGTTCAAGGCAACTAAGGGATTGCACCAGGGACGGGCAGCAGCGTTCTCCTGTGTGTGTATGTTAAGATCATTACTGCGATCACTAATCCGCCTGCCAAGCGTGGTGATTATGGCAAATCCCCCAATGGACATCTAACCAAAAGTGGTATTCAAATACTATGGTAATACCAGATTCTGAATAATATTTATCTTTGCTTGCAAGAAATATGCTTTCATTTATACAAGGTTGTACTTAATTTTTTTTCTAGTGGCTCGTCTGTTAAGTGACAATGGGGGATATTGCCATAATGGCAAATCCCCCAATGGACATCTAACCAAAAGTGGTATTCTATTGGCGGTATTCTACTCCTATGTCCAGCAGTGGACGTATTTAGGCTGATGATGATGATTTAAAACTTTAGCTTACATGTCAGATTTATCGGGATTCAATTTGTTTCCTTTTATACCTATCTGTATCCTGAACTACTTATATTTTACACTATCTATATTACACTGGACCAGCTGCTGTTAAACTATTGCCACTTGATTTCTGTCATTTCGGCGTTGAAGGCTGGCTCTATGGCTAGTCCAGTGTAAAGAGGTAGAGGTTGGTGCTGTATCTATTGTTTACAAGAAATGTTTTTGGCATACGTCGATCCAAGTAAAAAGTATGTATAGCTACCAAAACCAAGTGAAATTACAGTGTAAGGCGAATCTTAATAAAAGTAAATCCAGACTCAAAACAGACTCTAAAAACGCGGTACCGAGATAAATAGCTAAGAAGCCATCTCTTAAGCATTTTTAAAACCTCATTCATTTTATCCTGAGGAACTAATTAAGTTTCCAAAAGTATACTAAATGTTAACGAGTGTAACTGGGGACGAAGGAAACAAGCCATTCATTTAATTTTAACGTTCTCGGTTTCTCAATTTCAATCCGATATAATGAGATTAATAATAACGTATACACAAGTAGGAACATTTGTACACATTTCCAGATACTTAAATATATTCGGACAAGTGGGAATCGGTGTCAGGGGTCCTCTGCCGAAGGGACAAGGAAGTACCTACTCATGCCGATCCCTTCCTAAAATAAAAAGGAAACATTCATTTCATTACAAAATGAACTTTATTCCACAGTCAATAGATAAGTTATTTAATAATCTATAGCAGTAGTATTGCATATTTATAATAATAATTGAAAGTAATAAACATACTTATAATTAAAGGTCAAATACTCTGGCAATACCAGATTCTGAATAATATTTATCTTTGCTTGCAAGAAATATGCTTTCATTTACACAAGGTTGTACTTAATTTTTTTTCTAGTGGCTCGTCTGTTGAGTGACACTTACCCTGTAATTTTCCAGCAATAATTACACCTCTTCCGTATGGACATAAAAATGAGATATTTCATTCAAATTGGCATATGAATACCAACGCTATTTGCGTCTCAGAAACAAAATATTTATCGTATATCAATGATTAGCCGAGGTTTACCCTACAAACTTAGCGAACTGCTAAGGAATGGAAGTCCCTACCAGCTTGGGTATTTCCGGACAAGTACAATTTGGATCTAGGCATCTTCTGGGTAAGCGTGCTCCACCGTATATTTCATTCCAGATTAATAGTCCTATGAAAACAAACGCATTTGCGTCTCGAAAACAAAATACACAATAGATGGTGTTCCTAAGTGGACTGCAAAGTTTACATGGTAATACAAACCTGTTTTTGCTGCTGGTGACCCTTTCATGTATATGTTACCGAGACGTAAATAGCGTTGGTTTTCATAGGACTATTAATCTGGAATGAAATATAGGCCTCTTCATTACTTACCATCAAGTGAGATTGAGGTCAAGCGTAAACCCATCAACAATAAATAAAAATATGAATAATTTTTTAATCTTCATCTCGCAATTTTCATATTAGGATAAAAATTTCATCGCAAATGCATAAATGACACTATCTAACTCCGATCACTGGTGGTATAATATAGCGACTTGGTGATTGTGATAGTGAAATAAAAAAAATCGGGAGTAATATTTATTTATATAAATTATAGATATTTTATACTATACGTTTTTTTATACGTCAGACATATTTTACATATTTTATAGATAGATAGATAGATAAAGTCTTTATTGCACACAGACAAAAAATAACAATTCAGGTACAGATTTAGGGAAAGTATACCAAGAGCGGCCTTATCGCTTACAGCGATCTCTTCCAGATAGTATGTATAATAGATATAAAAAGGTACCTAAATATAAAAGTACAAGCGGGTGGCGCTTTTACGTCACGTTTTATTGCGAAGCGCAAATCACCAAATTACAATAATCCACCGATTAGCCAAGCCGCAAAATCTAGCACCAAAATCGACTTTGTATTACCACGTTATATTTGAAGTTATGTTTGCAGTCCACCTCGGACCACAACCTATTGTTTATTTTGTTTCCGTATGCAGTTTGTGTCGGAAAAGATAATATTTTGGTAATGCCATCTCTTTACGATTTTGAACAGCTAACTAATGGAGATGATGCCGTAGATATTCTTAAAGACCTATTCTAGTTTGAGGGATAAAAGTTTGTGCCCATTGGTGAATTCCCCCTCAATGTTAATTAAATAACTGATTATATTATAATACTGGAGCACACACATATCAATATCAATCATATCGTGCAAGGGTATGTTAGAATCGATTGAAATTTATGAAAATTATTAAGCGTATTTTATACAAAAAATTTTGGTTTACAATATAATCTGCAAAATTGTAGAGCCATTTCACCAACAAGATGGAACAACGAATCATTTTAATTATCAAAAAAGACAGCCATAATAGAATTAACATCATCATCATCATCAGCCTGCAAGAGTCCATTGCTGGACATAGGCTTCTCCCAAGAATTAACATTGGTATTATAGAACAAAGTGTCTTTGTATCAATCAAGGTTCTCCAGGCCGCTGCCGGGAGAACCTTGTCAGGTGGGGGATGCAAGCAACTCCACAGACCCAATGTATATGCGGAACGGCAACGCAAACCATGGCGCACCTCCTGGCGTGCCCGGCGTGCCCGCACTCCTGCGACGAGCAGGATCTCCGCAATGCAACGGATGAGGCCGTCGGTACAGCTGCGTTCTGGTCGCGCGTGATTTAACTAGTGGAGCCATTCGACTCGAGAAGAAGAAGATCAATCAATTTGTTATTTGATTAAATGTAACTGAATTTTTGAGTTGGTGTAACATTGGCAATTTTCTTTATCCGTCATTTTAGGCAATTTGTCAGTTTCACTTATTCATTAGTTTCGCTAGTTTGTCAGTTCATTTATTTGTCAGTTTGGCAAACTTGTCATTTTCGTTTATTCGTCAGTTTCGCTAGTTTGATTGTTTTGTTTATTTGTCATTTTTGTTCATTCGTCATTTCTTAATTTTTTCTTTCATGATTAATTCAATCGCAATTGATATCAGATTAAAAGTTAAATGTAGCGCTGCATATCGGGTATAGCGTTGTGATGTCCAGTAAAACAAAGGCAGTAACTGGATCTCAGTAATAGATACAACAAGAAACGTCAGGTGTCTATAGTCTCGACTATATACACCTTAGTCCAAACCCGAAGTCTTAAAAAGTAAAAATATTAAATATCTCAGACATTCATTCACACCAATTATCCAGTCCCAAACTAAGCAAAGCCTGTGCTATGGTTACTAGATAACGGATAAACATACTTAAATAAATATATAAACATCCAAGACTTGGGTACAAACATTCATATTCATCATACGAACATTTGTCCCTAGCGGGATTTGAACCCGCAACTTCCGGTGTGTATGATATCTCAAACCTTGAGGGTCTGATGATGACCAGAAACGTAGTAGCTGGATCTCGGCAATGAACACATCAGGGAATTTTGCATTTGTGCTCAAATATGTACGTTTATAGTAAGTTATACCCTCCTTAAACCTCGAGGGTCTGATGATGACCACGAAGGTTGTAGTTAGATTTAAGCAATGGCGGCAACTAGGAATTTAAATATTATATTGGCAATCTTTGTTTTTAAACCAGTATTGGTTCTATAATAATATGTGTTACCACAAATACTAGATAATTATTATAGGGTTATAAATAATAATGTTTCATAACCACGCTTCGCCCCAGTTAAACTAAACACATCTCGTCAAAACTTACAAGTTTCCTTGGAATTGAATTTCAAATAGTTATACTAAACTGCTGCTAAAGCTAAATTAATATAGGTTTAATTATCATATTTCGGCCGTCCGACGAGGTTATAATCTAGGAAATTTGCAGCTATCTTCAAATAATTTGGAACAGATGTTGGTAGAGCAGATGGCACTCCCATTGCCAGCTTCATGAACACTGACTACATAGGGACTCGAAAAGAACATTCTGTTAGGAAACTATGACACCGATTTATTTCCCATAATGAATTTAATTATGCTTATTATAAGGTATACATTATTAATATTTAGAATACGTTCCCGGCTTAGAATAGGACCACCCCCGATCTTCTCTGGGTGGGTGTCGTCAAGCCGACTAAGAGATTGCACCAGGGACGCATAGCAGCGTTCTCCCGTATATCCTTACTGCGATTAACAATCCGCCTGCTAAGCGTGGTGATTATGGCAAATCCCCAATTGGACAGCCAACAAAAGATGATATTCGATTAGAAGGCTTATGTCCTTCAGTGGTCGTATTTCTTCTGATGATGAAAAAATACTCATGGTTTGTGTACGGTTGATCGCGATACACCAAAGTTCTACTAATGTCTAAACCAGTTTCCACACCATCTTAGTTTTATAGATGTTTTTATATAATTTTAAGTGCATTAGGTAATATACCTAAGTCTTTCAAGTCTATCTTGTTAAATGTCAAAATTAAGTCTATAACATAAATAAGCCCCACAACTCTAACAAGTATCCAAGCTACCGGTTTATGAGTGACCTTAATCACATAGTAAATGGACGAGTTTTGAAGGAAAATATTGCACATACGGCATTACAAGCACGAGTAGGTAGTGATTGTTCTTTGTTTCTGAAGTTTCAAGGCGACCTTTACGGAAATTATTCTGAACTTGTGATAACACATTTTTGTTTCGGAAACAATTTTTTACATGTACTGTGGGGGATTGAGGGAATGAGATACGGTGAGGTTCCTAATTCAAATGTCAAATGTACAGCCACATTTCATAATAAGTGATCAGCCTTATAGCACCTTATTCAGTTATGATAATTGCATTTGGCGATTTATCGTAGCGCACTAACTGTACCATCCCACAGCACTCTTAGGTATCTCTCACATTCGTCCAAAAGGTCCTTTAACTAGGTCCCCCACCAGTATGTGTATTCTATATGCGCCGATTTCTGTTACAGCGACCACATCTTATACGAGTATACAAATGTTCTATCATTGTGAGTAAAGTCATTCTATATTGGCTCGAATTTAAGTCTATATCCGGCAGTGGGTTCAATCCTATCCAGCCAACAAGTAGGTATTAATAAATCATCATCATCATATCAGCCCTTATGACCCCTACATAGGCCTTCCCAATGAACGCGCAGGACGGGACGCTCTGCCGCCAGATGAATCGACTACCCGAAAGAAGGTGGTCGGAAGCGGCTGGATGCGGAGGGCGGAGGTCCAGGTGTGATAGTATAATTAATGCGTGTGAAATATTGTGGGCATGTTTGTTTGTTCATCCTTCACGCATACGTGCCTCTACAATCTACAAGGATTTGTATGATTTTTAGATTTTTTTTTATTGTAGATGGGTTTGCGCTTGACCTCAATCTCACCTGATGGTAAGTGACGATGAGGCCTAAGGTGAAGCGCGCTTACACAGAAGATGCCTATTCACTCTTCCTTTAAAAAGGTCCAAAATCTTATTATAATGATATTAAAGAGGGTACTTTTAATTAAATAGCCTGTAAATAAAATTAAACGATTGTTCGGAGGTTCGATGAATACTTTCGCCTGCCTAACTGTACTAAGACCCACAAATTCCTAAGTAGGCATCATTGTTTGAAAATGACAAACAATAAGCAAAAAAGTCTTTGCCCGATGTCCGCCTCACATGGTATGGTAATTAGTTATTTTATTTACACAAACTAATGCTCGCAAATATATTCATTATGCTAACAGCAAATAATATTTCGCTGGGATTACCGAAAAGGTTACGGTGTAGAAAGAAACGTGGATACTGAGACGGTGGGTGGGTGAGGATCCACAAGTTTCAAGTCGATCAGCTGGCTATGGAGAGGGTTAAGTTCGGGTTTCTTTGAGGGATATGATTATCAGGAGATCCGATGAAGAATAAAGGTCACCGACAAAACCGAAAGCATCGCTAGTTGAAGTGGCAGTGGGCGGGCCACATTTGTCGTAGAACCGACGGTTGGGGCACACGAGTTCTTGAGTGGAAATCGCGGATCGGCACGCGCAGTATGGGACTTCTTGTCGCCAGATGGATCGACGGCATGAAGAGGCGGTGGCTGGAAGCGACTTGATGCGGAGGGCGGAGGACCGGAGAACTAGATATGACTGGACCGCTACTTGGTTAATATAGATAAATGTATTTCATAGCTTTGTCTCGTACAATGCTTTAGGTTTTCCATACATTACGTATGTTCTTTTATTGATCGGCTTCATCGCCGTACCAATGAGTTGTTCCAAACTTAAGTACGGTTTGTTTATAATACCACAGGCTTTTCGGTGAAGGAGAACATTGTAAGGAAACCTGCATAAGCCAAAGAAGCAATTCTAAGGCGTATGTGAAGTCCACCAAATCGGCTTCGGGTACCGTTGTTGGTAGACGGGAGTTTGGGCACAAAAAATCCCAAAGGGTCTAAGTGTCGCCATTTTTTCCTGCTACCCTAAGATAGATAAGATAAGATAGTCTTGCCTCGCCACTGATGCTTAATTAATATGTGTTATGTACTAAAAATTAATTAGGTAGGTACTATCGATATTTTATATACCTACGAGTATTACAAATTGCGCCTATTAAAACAAGAAGTTATATTGGCGTAGCCCTGGATTGGACAAGATTTTAAATCTTGAAATCTTAATTTTAAAAGTACCTATTGAACGTTGTAATAAAAAAGTATTATGTATAACTTTTTAAGTGTTCCGGACTTCCAGTTTATTTTTATTTAAGGGATTTCCCTCCTATATAAAATATGGCTTCTAGAATAAAATAAGTTAAAAAGTTTTTGTTTGAAAAATACTTTTATTGTTGCTTAACTCAAATTTTATGGTGTCTAGGTACTTACTTATGTAGTTATATACCTATCATGCATGGTACATGGTCAAGGATTACTTATAAATTATTACAAGTCAAGGAAGTTATAACTTTAGAAGTCGTAAATATTCCTGCGTCTTAGTACCTACTTTAACGATAGAATATTAAAAAAAACAACATTTGCAGTTACTAACATCTGCATTTTTGTTGTCAGGAAAAAGAACGCCACGAAAACAAAGTATAAAATCTTTACAAAGTAAGTTATTAACCTCACAAACTTTAGCAACTGAGGCAAACGCCCAAACTACCAGTCCATTGTAATCACATTTTTAATGTTCTAGTGTTAACCAACTGTCCGGTAGCTTCGTTGGCGTAGTGACTTATTCGTTAGACTCAAGCGCCAGAGGTTATGAGTTCCCTTCCCACTTTCCACATGTTGATCCTGTGAGGTATGCGAATATATTTTATGTACCCAATATGTGGGTGGATTGATTTCTCTCTCTCGCAATTAGACAGTTAAGCGTATTGACGTGTTTCACTTGTGCTCCTCGGATCTATCCTTGATCTAGACCCCTACCGGTCTAAGACTTCTCAGATCCTGGTCTAGATGTTATATTTGTGAATTGTCCTTCTTCCTATTATTATCTAATTCCCATACTATTTCATAAAGAATAAAAAAATAATTATTTTCTCTACACATAGATTTTAGTAACTAAAAAAACCTTTGTGAGAGACTATGGTATCGGTCCAGATATAGAAACCTATATGACAAATCACCAGACTCTCACCGTCAACGAAGAAATGTTAAAATACTTTACTTGTTCTAATAAAAAATATACAAAAACAAACACCAAAAACAAATCAAAAAACAAAACAGTTTCATAAAAGAATTAGAATTATTAATAAGTAAAATAAAAATACATGTTTGTGAATGTTTGTGTGCGGGGGAAATTACTACTGGAGAAATCCTTGTTTTGGATTTGACAATAAGTGTATGCCTTAGATTATTAACTACTAATCTAAGGTGTATGCATATTAATTTATCGGCTATAAACATTTAACAGGCAGTACCATGGAAACTCGACAGCCTTACTTTCTATTCTTTAAAAAAATCCTAAAGCAAAGGTTTCTAACAACTTTCAGTATGTATTTAGCTTATTCCTTGCTAAAGTTCCTGCAAAGCGGCTTTTGTATAAGTACATATATTTATTTTTATATAATTACGATATAAACCGAAGTGGATTGAACCCTACTACAAGTTTGATTTCTCGTTCAAGCACCGTTCGCTGGATGTTTGCAAGCAACCATTAAATTGCCTATTTTTTTGTATAACTCGTATGCATAATGAGAGTCTTTTTATAGAACCAGTCCGTGGAAGGACAAGTACCACTTACATGGGACCGTGCGTCAATTTCGAGTTTCTTTGCTTGACTTTTTGTGACAAATATGTACTTTTAATAATATTTACAACTTTTTTTGTGATTTATACTTTATTTTATTATAGCAATTAAGATAATTTTAGTTTATTGTTTGAATGTGGTGTTTAAAGTCAATACTCGATGCAATGTACAAGCAAACATGTTTTATTTAAAAGTATAGTTAAATAATTTATTCTTTTAATGTTTCGTAAACTTTGTAGGTATATTTTTGTATTAACATCACCACCGCTTAGATGTAATAAATAACTGTGAAGAATGAGTATGTGATAGCCAGAGAAAAGAGACTGATACATCTTTAGTTAGTAAAGCAGGTATTTTAAAAAATAACTTTACTATAACAATTATTGTCAAAAGTTGAAGCAATATAATTGTCATCATTATAAAATGTAAAGATTCTACTTTAAAAAAATGGAGGTGGTTCCCGTGCACCCTTTTTTATGCGTCTGAAATATGTTGAAGGCTGTTTAAGTAGAATAGTAATTTTTTAAATATTTTTATTACCTTTTATATTTCTGGAGATCATTTATTTTAAATAAAAAAATCATGGCTGTATCTCTACGATTTTTTTTTATCGTTTAATTAAGTATATTCTATAGTCACACAAAAAATACATAATACAGGTCTAGTTTTTTTGGTTACAAAGGCATGCGTGGGTCCGACTCGCACTTATCCCAACTACTCTTATTGTGTTTTTATTTCTGTCAGTCCTGTAAACTTAACCTAGAAATAGTTACGTAACAATGACTATCATACACATAGCACAAAACAAAGTTGTTAGAGTGTTTCTATCTGTAGGATGCGGGTTATAGATTGCTAGAAAATATGTATTGAATGGATTTCGATCTGATTTTTACCATTTCTCGAGTTTTGGTATGTATGTATATTATACAATCATTGATATACCGCACTGTTCAAACTGCTGTGTTCAGAAGTTTGAAATATTGTATAGAAATACAATACGATAAAATGATATGGGTATATAGGCAGGCACCTCCCAAACAGCACGAAGATGGAAGTGGTACCTACAAGGTATTTGGTTCCAGACACCACGAGGAGAGACGGTTACTGAACTTTTAAGTTTCGCCTACGTGGAATAAGCTTTGAATAAGTTCATTTGTTTTCCCGAGGTAAAAATTAGCCTACATGACAGGCTATGAGTACACAAAAAAACGTGAAGATTGGTTGAATAATGTAGCCGTTAACGAGAAGCAAACTCACTTTAGGATTTAGATTATTAGTTAGAATTCAATATTACAAGCGATAAATTGCGCTTATAATTATCTACTTTGTCTAACAAAATAAGGTTAGGGCGATAAAGTAAAGAAAATTTCATTAGTTAGGTATTTGAATTAATATAACGCAATTATAGGATCCGGATGGATGAACAGGATGGCATTAAAAATACATTTTATACATTAAGAGACGGTTGGTAGCTAGTTAAAATATCATTAGCTTATTCATGCCTAATTAATAACGAAAGGCCATTTGCGCTCTACTACGTAAACCTATAGATATTTTATGATTTTTATTTTGTTTTTTAGTTGGTAGTAGGACAGAATTATAAATAACAATAACAATAACAACTATAAATACAGTTGTGTACAAAGGCGGACTTAATTAAATTTAATTAGGATTTAAATTAGAAAAACAAATTTATACAAAAGCACAATCCTTTTTTTATGAAGACTTATATATGGAATACCGAATACTTTTTCAAAAGACTTTTTTAGTTAATATGACTTTAATCTGTTTTGTGTATCTAATAAATAAAATAACGTAAACCATATCAGCATCTGTACATAAGTTTATTGTGTGACACCCGTAAAAATTAAGAATCTAGTGACAACAGTTAAAAAATTTAAACTGTTGATTTCTTTTCGTTATGTAGCTTATATTTTTTTTCATTGCTAATTTTTGTTAATCTAATTTAAGTTTTTTTCTTTAATATACCTAATTAAATACAAAATATCTATTCTGTCTTTTTCATTGCGTCTAATAAAATGTAACAATACGAAAACTAATTCCTTACTTAATAAAATATATAAAAGGATCAGCACGACCTAAATGTAACCAGGGTCGAGTTTATCAAACGGTAGGGGGTTGTCGCAAGCTGGATAATTTACGTAATATTTTTTGATAATACAAAATTAATGAGCCAATTTTCGGATGCTCTCGTTCGAGTCTCTACACAGAATTTTGTCGAAAAAAATGATTTAAAAACTAATGATGTAGAGTAGTACGTCATAAATTACATTAAAATGCAGATTTTTCCATTGTGCGTAGGCATGTTGGAAAAGTACCATGTCTCACTACGTATTTACTTAGTGAGACATGGTGAGACTAAATCATCAGATTTTTTTTAATTACTACTTAATATAAAGATAATTCTCAAGAAATTTATGAGTGTTGTTATTAGTTACTTGCGCACACAAGAAATAGGAAATACCGCTGTGAGATTTCTTTTAAAAATATTGACGTAAATTAATTGTAAAATATTCCAGTTGGCAGCATTTACACCGACGAGTTTAAATTATTAAAAAATGGCGCGGGAAATAATTTCACAAAGAGATATCCGGTCCGGTTCGCATCAATTATTCCTACAGAGACGTCATTTCCACCATTCATTAAATTTCAATGGTTTGTTGTGCCGCAATTTGGTTGTTATAATACTATCTCACGACGCCTTACAATGTTAGGTAGAGTTTTGGAAACTTAGACCAGTGAGCTTTTTGTTTATTGACTTATTTTACGCGGTTCGTACATAAACTAAATTCGGGTATTGTTTGAAAATGTTTAACAAGAACCGAGGATCGGGTTCAGTGGCGCACCTTGGGAGAGGCATATGTCCAACAGTAGACTCTTTTGGGCTGATGATGATGATGATTTGAAATGATAATATGGATTGAGGAAGCTCTAAATATATCTGTTCTAATGGTTCATAGGTACCTAGAACACTAAAATTTCGGTCGGTTTTGTCGTTTTCAATTTATTCCTGAGCTTAATTTGTATGGAAGAGCCTTTGACTGTAAACGTGAGCCGCCTTCTCAAAGACATAAATTAACATTATTAAACGGATTAAATGACTAAAATAAGTACTATTTTTATACGAGTACCGCATCTAAAAAATAAAAATAGTGGGGATTTTTATTCGAGATGCCCGGAATCTAAACCCAGTTACGTGATGTAACACTGAGTATTTCTCAACACATACTTATCCATAATTACTGAATACTCTCAAATGGAGAAATAAATGTTCTACAGGAAATTTGCACATCAAACGCATACAATCTGTTTAGATGCGAAGGGCGAAATGGAAACTACCATTAGGAATCATTTGCGGGTTGATTATTTGTATAAAAATTATATTTTTTTGCAACAAGAGTACAAATATAGGAGTAAGTATTTGTAATAGAATAGAATACGGAATGTATATACATAACTTATTTGTACCCATTGCTAAAACCGAAGCTAGCCTTTTACTTGTCAGAATGTGTAATGAGATTCGATACACGGATGTAGAAATCTAGAGTAGGGTAGTTTTCTCAAACTGTTCCATGGTACATATTGTCAAATTGTTAGAGATTTGGAATGGCACGGTGGATTTATATTAAATTATTTATTAAAAATCGACTTTCAGAAACTGTTGATAAACCATATTCAGAACTTATGAAATTAGTTTCTATTTCGAGAAACCTGCTAAGGTAGGATTTACTGTGTCACGGTAAGTCAGTGGGTGATCGTCAGAGGAATGTGACAGTTGCATATTATAGCAGTACTGCAATAGGAAGTTCGACATTAGGCATTCTATTGTTTGACATTCCTGTACCTCACCGCACCTCATTCCACGAAATTCTCCCGCTGTAGGATGGTATCCCATTCGCAGCATATATTCTTTAGCGAACTACGGTGTGATAGATGCAAAATGTGAACCGGTCTGTTCGGTGTGACGTTGGACAATTCTGGCTTTAAGCGGGAGAATGGCATGGCCTGGCCTGTACCTTCTGCACAACTTAGTAGTTTTTTCTGTGAAGCCTTCAACGGCGCACGCGACGGTAGGTTCAGTGAGAACGTACTGACTAATTATATTTGCCGGTAATTTAAATTTGGAAATAACAACGTGATTTTTTATTACTGTATCAGGTAAATGGAGGTTTAGTGCAACGAGGAGTGATTAATATAGAGTGCTACGTTGTTTAAATCGAAGTAAGTTATTTTTTATTACTATTCCTTTTATTATATTGGGATAGGATATCATAACAAGCTCGCCTTTGTACACAAAATTTAAAACTGTATTTAGTTTTAAAATATGCAATAAAGAATAGGTACATATAAATAATATGCCCTAAACGGGGCAAAGATAGAGGACATAATTATAGCGTCAGGTGTACCTTTTTTCATTTATATTACATTTTTCTCTACCATAATATCTTATTCTAAAAGGTTGTCCGGAATAAATCGCTTATAGCTTATCGCCCGCCTAGATTTAACTTCTAAAAATTGTTACTGTATTTGTGTAATGAAGTGTATTATATTTTGTTGTTGTTAAAATGCATAATTGATATGTCAATTTTGTTAATGTAGAATTACTACCTAGTAATATATTGTCTTTGATAATACATACAACTACGTTTATAATTACTAATACTAAATTCGGTACCACTTTAAATGACATAGATCTCAATAGAAAAACCCTTTTTAAATTAAAAAACAAATCATTTAACGGTTGTAACAAGCAGAGCCTCGTAAGGCCATAGAACAATGGACTAATCTTGTATTCCAGTCATCAGTCTTCAAAGCATTCCTTACAATAGAGCTGATAAACCCATTGTCGGGTGGAATAAGGGCATTCAATACCCATAATTAATAGGTATTACTAAAATCAATAGCTATGGTTTGGAACGGTGAATATAATCTGCATGTAACGAAACTACTTAATTAATCATTTCACTAAAAATCTTATGAAGTGATTGTTCGTGTATTAACCGCCTCGTTGGCCTAGTGGATTGGGCATTAGACTCGATCGCTACAAGTCGTTGGTTAGATTTCCACTGGGGACAGACAACACTGTACAAGTTGATCCCAGTATGCATGTAATATTTGTGTATTGTCCTATACTAGTTTAACTTTCACGGAAGAAAATCCTAGTTTGGGATTAGACAAGTGTATGTATATGCAATACCTATGTTTTTTTATATGTAATCAAGGTCTATACTCTACACTAGCCCAGTTTGGGTCCGGGTCCAGATCGACTTGCATAGGTTCGAAAACGGGATGAAATAAATGAAATGGATAGTTGGCATTGAAACCGTACCTGGTTCATTTGCCTCGGACGTTATAGTTACAAAAATACTTTAAAAAGGCATAAGACCTTACACCGAGGTCTTACAAGTTACAGTCGAACACACTGGCACAGTGCAGATAGGATCAGTTCCATAAACGCCATTAGCCCTTTTTCTCCAGCGTATGCAAGTTTTCTCACAATGTTTTCCTTCACTAAAAAGCAATCTGGTTTAAACGCTATCCCAGTATAATACCATATCAAGAACTCGCCAAGAAGATGAACCGTCACTTCCTATTATTTCTATAAAAGTGCAGGTCAATATATATTGGTTCTTTGCAAACTGGATAGAATTTGACGAGGTTACAGTTTAGAGTTCTTGGTACAATCTGGCAACAATAATACAGGCAACGATATCTATGTACTACTAGATGGAGCGTTCCAAACAATCGCTCTGTTCCAGTAGCCACAACTCCTTCACATTCGCTTTGAAACTTGTGTAGTTACTATGTACTCAGAACATTTAATTATTTACTAAATATTGACATTATTTAACCGTAGCGTCAATATTTAGTAATAATTAAATGTTCTGCGTACTGCACAAATTTCATTGTGAATGTGAAAGAGTTGTGGCTACTTGCGTTGAACAGAGCGATTGTTTGGAACGTTCCATCTAGCAGTACATAGAGATCGTTGGGTAGGTCTGTACCTACCTTTATCTCAGTACTTGACAAAAATACTTGTCTAATCCCAAACTAGGATTTTCTCCTGTGCCATTTGGGAATTAAATAAGGATGGGAAAATTTACAAATATAACACATCCAGACCGGGACTAACTTGTAGACAGTGTCTGTCCCCAGTGGGAATGAACCCACGACCTATGGCTCTCGATTTCAATAACCAAGCCACTAAGCCAAAAAAAACTTTGTAGTTTGCTATACCGAAAAGGTCAATCAAGTTAGCTCTGAAATAAATATTGTAATACCTGTTGTAATTCTTGATTGTGCAAATAAACGAATTATGATGAACTCTCATTTCCTAATATTTGTATAAAAGTTACACAGAAAAATATTTGTATATAAACTTTACATTTTGAGTAGAGGTTTCTCAAATGATGTAGGTACAGTGGATTTGTTGAATTTTTTGATTGTGTTGATGTGATTATTGAATTTTCAATGTTGTTTTCCACATTGTCGATATTCCTAATTGCAAACGGTCAAAGTCGCGGGCAACCACTATTTCGTAACAAGATTCCGAAAACTCATTGGGACCGTTCCGGGATTGAAATCTCGACCTCACGATCACTTCCAACCAATGAAGTAATTGATGGTACTTCTTAGTAAATTGCTTTATATGATATTAGTGGACTGACGAGTGAGGGTTTCCCTAATTAGCATGACGTATCATACGTGCATGAATAATTTATGTTCTGTCGTTACTCACATCACGTGCCTACTTTAGGAAGACATTCGGATTAAGTACAAGGGGTACTTAAATTTTAAGCCTTAAAACAATAAACGTTATGGTAAATGTTTAATACTCAGAGTACATTAATTCATAAAGGCTTAATAAATTTCATTAGTATTATGAATGTATTTAATCCCAGTTTAATTTATACTAAAGAGCCCAGCTTTGATTAATACGTTCAAAATATATTTTAATTTCCTTAATACGTAAAATGAGAGAGATCGTTGTTGGACAGTTGATTTGTTTTAGATACCAAAAACCTAGAAAAAATAATTGGCCCTCACGAAAAATGTAATTAACTTTGTCAACGCCTAGTGGCGAGAAATAACTTTCTTTATCTTTGTACTGCAATGGGCACAAACATTTTTTTTTGTTTTCTGACATGAACTTTTCAAACTTTGACTTTTAGACAATAAAGTATTATTTTTATATGAAGTAAGTATAAAAAACATTAATTCTTTAAATATATTTTTTGGGGAAGGCCTATGTCCAGCAGTGGACGTCTAAAGGCTGTCATGACTTTTTTTTTTAATATAAGCTATATCAATATCGTACAAGCAGGCTAATACATTCCACGCAGATGAAGCATCAACGGGCATTCCATAGTCTAATAATAATATACCTAAAGAGCTATAAAAAACTTTTACAAAGAAGTGGCTACGGCTCAGGTGGCTGGAATGATTTGAGACCAAATAATAAATATAAAACAGATGTGCATTCGCGTGTATAATTCGCACGTATGATTTGGTGCATAAAAATCCTTTAGGCCATATGTACAGTAAGTATAGAGATGTAAAATCTGATTTAATAACCTGTGAATTTATTCGTGCCCCCTGATGGCGTTATCAGTCTGCCTATTACCAGAGAATATTAAATATTACTACGTAAAAGCAACTGTCACTTCCCCGCGCCAGTTTAACGTCGCTTGCAAAACAGAGCACGACTGGTAGTACGCACTACTGGGCAAAATACACAAAAGTGTACGGGAAGGCTGGTGCTCCTGTAGTAGTATAAGGTAGTTCAATTTGTTCGCTTTTATGGAGTGCTATTATTGAGCAAGTAACAGTAGAAGTTTTCTTTAAGTTTCCTTATTTTTAGTTTTAGAGAGCCGACGCAATTCAATTGTTGTTAGATTGCCTCTTTCTTTATTTATTTTTCGTTACGAGTCTTTACTCGTAATTCCATTATGGGTTGCCATCATCTTAATTCGTAAGCCTTTTCCTCGTGGTCAAGCGCAGATAATAAGTATAAAATGACGCAAGAGTTGAAGAGTGAAAGTATAACTTGAGATGTTTCGACATTACGAACATTGCTTTGATGCAATCTCATAGAGTCATGTAGAGTTAGTGTTAATGCTTTATGACTAACAAATGGGACAGATTGCAAATACACGCACGTAGACAATGACTTGAACGCAACATCTCTCTACTTAAAATAAAGTTTCGTAAAGGTAATATTCGAAGATATGAAATCGATTTTAAAATTCTTTTATTGTTGAAATGCTGATTTATAGATCGGTATTAATGTACTTAATACCGATCTATAAATCAGCAAATGGTGTGCCATTTTATAGAAAAATTGACAATAAAATTATATTTCTAACATATTCTATTTCAAATCAGTTGTCGTACGAAAACAAACGCTATTTGCGTTTCGGCAACATACACATAAAAGGGTCACTGTCAGCATAAACCGGTTTGTAATAACCATGTAAACTTGATTGTCATAATATATAAAAGTATACACTTGTCTAATCCCAAACTAGGATTTTCTTCTTTACGATAGGAATTTGAGAAGGATATAACAATTCACAAATATAACATCTAAACCGGGCCAATCTGTACAGAGTTGTCTGTCCGTATTGGGAATCTACTCCACGACCAATGGTCATGCCACCAGACCTACGAGGCCACACCACCAATGGTTGTAGTTTATTTTGCTTTTGAGACGCAAATATGTTGTTTTTGTATTCCATTAGATTCGGAATGGAATTTAGATGGATATGAGCTATTTTTACCTTAGGAAAAATACCGAGTTTCCAGGAAAAACTCCACATGTCGTGGGCCACATAACGACATAGCCATATCGCGCTCGAAAAGGTATCGAATAATTGATATATGTTAAATTATATATAAATGTGAATGGGAAACGACTTAACAGGTAAAACAACTTGAAATTTTGATACCTCGAAACTTCCCGTCACGAACAGAATAATCCTTATTTCAATATCCGCTACTTTTATTAAGATTTAGTTAAGAAAAATATGCAAATTTGAGAGATAAATATGCAAAACATAATAAATATATTTATTTATTCATTATATTTTGTAGTAGAGAGGAGTATTTTATTTATTTTTTAATGATTTACCTACCTACAATATTTTACAATTATAAGGACCTGACTACGGTATTCAGAATACCTAATTAATGGAAACATTACCATTCTATGAAGAGTGTAAATCTTACCTTCTTTCCTTTGCCCCCTACCCCCACTCCGTAAGCATTTCGGATAATATCAGTCGAACTGCAAAGCTATTTTGTACTTTCTAACGGGTCACATGACTGTATATTGATAATCGTTTAGCGTTAAATTACGATAATTAGGCGCCAAACTCTTATAAATGTGTCACATGGCCCGTTAGAGAGTACAAAATGGCTTTTAGTAGACGGATATTATCGGAAATGCTTACGGAGAATGCCCCCAGGTCACATTGAGATCGTTGAAATAAAATGTATGTATGTTCCTATGTAAACGCTTTATTGTACCAAAATTAACAACAACATAACAAATATGAGTAAAATTGTGTACAAAGGCGGGCTAATCCCACTTATGGATACTTCCAGTAGACATAAGAGTAGCTGAAAAGACTAGTAGGTATACTAACATATTATATAAATGTCAATACACTAAATACATATACTTATAGATACCTATAATAATTTTACATCCTGATGTTTCTTTTACAGACAAAATGAGGCAATCTACAGCATCATTCTTATTGTTGGCTCTGGTGTCACAGGTTTACGCAGTAAGTTACTAATTCATATATCATATATTTCCGTGTGCTTTCCGGTAGAGTAGAATGGGACCACTCCAACTCTTCCCGTGGATGTCGTACAAGGCGACTAAGGGAATACATTATAAAACATCAATCAGGCCTCCCCAACCCGTCTGGCCAGCGCGGGGAGTGTAGGCCAAATCCTCCGTCTGTCTCCGGCAGATGAGAGAGGATTATGCTCCTGCAGTGGAGACAAAAATACCCTGATGATGATGATGATGATATCATATATCGATGGGTCAGTTCAATAGGGGAACAACTCAACAAAATGATATTTTGAGCAAGTAATGCCATCTCTTCGCCTTAGCCCGGCGTTCACCAGTTCAATAAGACACAGTCTTAAATATCTGTTACCATACCATACATACATATTAAACCCATTAGGAAAAATTACACTCAGTCAAAAACTTAATAGTTAATTATCTCAGAACAGTATTTTTCCAGTTATTCCCCTACGGAATTGACCTATCGATATGAATTATCTTTTAGCTGTTATAAAGTTTATAAAGCCTTAAGCACACTTATAGGCCATTGTCGCCCATAAGCACGTGAAACTTTTTATTTACTACATGCAATAACCCAAAGACCACAAGTATAGCCACCCTGAGAACTCATGCGAAATGCTCGTGTGATTAATGCTTATAATTAATTACATTAGCTCTCTTACCCTTCAAACCGGAACATACCAACATGCCGTCTACACTAAATTGTAACTTAGATTTTATGAGCTATTTGGACTGATATTACAATGTTTTATTCGAAACAGTTTAGGTTAAATTACATGATAAATAAGAGCAGTATAAACTTTAAAGTCGAGTTTAATAAAAAAAATTGATTTATTATAAACAAAATAAAAATAATTACTACTTAAAATGTTCCTCGCTCATGGTAAAATACTAAGTTGCACTGGGGCAGATGCAACCACATATTTAACTATATCTATTAACGGATGTTAATTTCGTCGGCGAATGACCATTTGCTACAAAATTGATATGGTTTTAAGTAACAACTGGTAGGAAAAAGTTCGATCGCTTGTCAGATACACATTTGTGAGGGTTGTTATTCTAAATTTTTTTATAAAGTTTCATATACTTTACTTCATTTAAGTTTCATGTTTCCGAAAATAAGTTCGGATCCCAGAAGTGAATATTTTAAGAAGTAGACATTTCCAGAAGTTAATATTGAAGTGATTCAGTCCGATGAAACGGATCTCATTATATATTATGCAATCGATCTAAAATTATATAATAAATAAAATAAAAATATTACAGATATTCATCCATATATTGTTAGTAAGAAACTTAAGCTAAGTGTTAGTAATACAAGCAAAAATGGCAGGGACAGGCACATAAAACAAATATACAAAAAACATACAAAAAAAGACAACATGAGAGGTGCTGGAGAGGGACCACTCAACGGGTGAAAGTGGCAACAGTAGAGTGCATCCCGATCCAGCGCCTCATGATAGCCCCGCCCCGTCCAGCCTATCCGCAACTAAACAATATTTTTTAACAATAATACAGTTAAACAATATTTTTTTCTATAAATGTTCTCTAGTTCCAATTTCTCCTTTTCACCTTACATGGTAAGTGAACTTTCATAGTGAGATATATTACGGAAAATTGATAACCTAAAACGAATAGTTAGGTAAATATACCCAAACTGATTCTATAGACTAATCGTTTGATTCAAAAGTGTTAGATAAAGACAAATGTTCTGCTTAAGTATGATTACATACGTCGAGTATTAGCCAACTCTGTCCTTAATCAGGCTGTTTCAGTATTTACTATTATCGTAGAACAATCAAACTCACACTCACATTAATATTCGGGATACGACCGAGTGTTCCGGGACGATACTAATGGAAATGTCATCTCGCTTAGAGACCCAGGGCCAAAGCTGCATAACGGGTAATGGATGTTTGGACTTTCGTTGCTCAATGGTACAGATATATTATATGCATTGAATCATAACCATACATTGTTTTACCACTCGTTCCGTTTCTAAAAATATGTATATATTTTGATTGCATTACAATACAATTCTTTTAAGTTATCTTGCGTAAGGATGGTACGGCCAACGGCTTCCTAATTCACCAGCATCCGCTACTGTGCTGCCATCTATTTTTAGTTAGACACTTCTCTCTCGATCTAACGGCGACGGTCGCTAGCACCATAGCGAGCACAGAAAAATGCAATTAAAAAATCAATAAAATACACAATACAACCATACCTCTGTGCACCAGTGCTAAAACTTGACTACCAGCGTTGGTGATAGTGTAGCATTTACTGAGGAAGACGACGGAGAACCACGCTGGTGAGCCAGGTAGTCGTTGGCTATACTTTCCTGCAATCTATTTCCCTAACATCACTAAAATGTAAAAGTTGAATTGTGGAGAAAAAGCTGGCTGAAATTATTAAGTTTAAGATATACCTATCTACCTCTTTGTTAGAATATTATGTCACACTAAATTAAACGTCACTATCGCACCGCAGAGTGGCAGAGCATAGAGTAGGCTTTAGTGTGATAAATTATCAGTTGTCACTGATAATAATCAGAACTTAAGTACGGGAAAAGTCATGCGTAGGGCGAATAGGTTATACAGTTCAGATGTCTGCTTGTCTAATCGTGATATATAGTTGGTAATGAGCTCGCGTCACGTTCATGAGGTCAAGGGTTCAAATGCGGGCCGGTGCCAATTTTTCAGTACTACAGCTTTTATATTTTAAACTAGTTTTTACGCATTTTTGCTGTGGTGAACAGTAGCTTCAGCAAATAATTACCTATCTAAATAGAAAATACATTTCGTTATATGTTAAACATTTGTTGCGTTTAATAATAATATTCCGGGTATTTCAGCTGAACTATATTAATATGAAGTTTTGGAGATGCGGTAAAGCAGCCATAATTAAATTTACCTTGGCATTTAATTTTACTTAGTAATTTAAATATTAGCACAACACAAACTCAACTTATTACTTGAATATATTCTAAGTCATACAATTAGGTAGTTAAGTTAATAATTAGTTTTTGGGACTTAATGTTCATGAAGATATTTATGTTTTCAAGTATTCCTTGACGCTTAATACTTTGGAAGACTGACATTTTTATATAAAAAATAGTGATTAAAAATATACCTACTGATAATTTTAGATCCGACAGACAATATGTCATCGACACCTCCATAATTAGAAACAGAAGTGACAGTAGATAGGACTGTCCATCTGTTGCAGAACCCATCTGAAACTCAAAGTAGAGTCTGCGTGCGACTTCTATTTTTCGTTCATGACTTCTAGAAGATAGTGAGGCGGAAGTAGGTGGATGGCGATACGGGAAGCCCGGATATAGTAGTTTATTATATAGAAAGGTCTAAGTTGATCATAATAGCTAAAAATAACTGGACCTAGCATCACGAGAAGAACCTTTTTATTATATACTCGTATACTTTGTAAGAAAGGTTAGCAGTAAACGAATAAAAAATAACTGCCAAGTACTCCAAAAAAATGACAGCAGCAAATAAAATGACACTGTAAAACCCATGGTAAATTGGATGGATGCCAGAATACGTGACTAGATAATTGATAAGCAATAACTCGCGTTTCAGCCGACCACAAAAATAACGAGTCCGATCGGAATTGTTTATCTATATGCCTATGACATGTACGGTGATTGATTTGCTTTGAAAATGGACAGCGACCTTATTTTGTTAGGGGATCCCAATGTATGAATATATTGATTCAATTCTGTCTGATTTATCTCGGCGATATTATCTTTATATTTACATTCCATGGCCGTCTTTAATGTGATAGATGTATATGTATTTTTTTAACTTATTTTCTTATTTATACAGTCTTTTTCTTTAATATACTTTTATTATATTTTCTTTGCTTTCCTTTTGACTTGGCTGTAGTCGAGCTATAAGTTTTCTTTTTCAACTACTAACTTTGCAAGATGCCTATTCGAAATACGACTCGAATTATTCACAATTCATTTTTCTGTATACGTAATCGCTTAGATACGTCGTTAGCTGCCTTAAGAAAATTGTGTGCAGGCTTGAATTACACAGTCTACACAGTATGCGTTTCTAGCACTATGTGAGAACGCAGGGCGACAAATCGTTTAATAATTACTTTTCATATGTTTTAAAATAGGTATTTCAACTCTGTTTATTTGATTATATTTGTTACATACTTATAAACTTCTGTATATAAAATACGTATGTTCTGAAATACATAGGCAGATTACATACGTACACTGCTTCACATCATTTGTAAGGATTACTGATGCAATCATTATAATACTCTCGACTATACTTTGAAGTATTTAAACGTAGGCAAATATTTTGCTGTCGATGTTTTATTTCGTCAAACGGTATTCGTTCGGATATTCAGGGAATCTAATTGAAATTGAGTCTATTGATTTCCTTCCAGGCGTAGCTTGGCAGTGCCATTTTTATATTAAGCGAGCACGAATCACGGGGAAAATTATATTTTAAAACATGAATTTAATTAATAATACCTACCTACCCTTTGAGATTTAATATTTTGTCAAAAGACTTCCACAGTTTTTGCTGGGCGGTGTGACTTTAGAATATGGGCCGTTGGGGTGGGTACCACCCACTTACCTTTTTCTTTAACAAGTGGGAAATTCCGATTTAAAGAGTGAGAGAGTCAATGTAATTACAGAAACATAGGGTGTTTTGGTAAAAATCGTGACCAACGCACTTTGCCTTTAAACTGTTGCATGACTATTGTATACAACGTTCCAAAAACTGTTTCATTCAGTATTTAGCCGAAAGACTACAAAGGTGTCCATGGGCGTCAGTGGTCGAGTAACTCAAGTAGCACCAAGTGGTCTGTCTGTCTCTTGCTACTAAAGTCTGTAAAGTCTCTTGAACACAATGAATTAACTGAGATGCGCATGTAACACTATGGCGTAATGGCGGCCAACACAATAATTACTGCAGGTAATTGTGTGTAACTATACGGGTTCTGGAATCGTCCGATGTTGAATAGATGATGTATTTATGTTCGCAATCACACTGTGACCAAATATAATTGACAACACGCTTGGTGCAACTAATTTTGATTGTGATATTTTGAACCTTAACTGAACATGACTGGTTGAAGCATATACTTAAAGTAGCAGTAATATAAGTGAAATTATTTATACTACTATAAGGTACTTTAAAATTGGCAGTGTCATCTTTATAAATTGAGTAAGTAAAAATATTAAACAAAAAATATATTTTTTTGTCTAATATTTTTCATGTAAAAACAAAAACCAACACCTAAATCAAGTTTACCATGACATACGTAGTGTTTATTAATGTAATAAACATACATCAGAAACATGTATAAACTTTTCATAAACTGGCACTCTAAGTGGGGGTGAACTTAATGCAAATAAACCACCAAATGACTAGGGAACACACTAGTTTCAATTGATCGATTCGAAAGTGCCGGCTCAAGTTCAAACAGCGCACTGTGTGATGTCCAAACAAACAACAGCGATCGGATATCCGATTGCGAGGGTGATAACAACATACTAATTCAGCGTTTGCGTAGTTTCCTATTGTGTCAGCTCGCAACAACAGTAGATACCGAGTGTGGGGAGCCTTGGGCCGATTTGCGATCACTGATCTCGTGGTAATGAAAGTTTGTTTTATCGTGAGACTTTGTCGTCTTACAAATACAGTTCAATGTACAAAGTTTAATATCTTATATATTAAGTTACGCGGTACAGAGAAGCATTAGGATCGCATACCTACAGAAAACTTTTAGTCCGGCGCTGGGAACTTATGAAAATTCGATAGAAAAACTAACACTATAAATTATATAGATCAGTTTTGTAACATTGGGTTTACAAATTTAATATTTTATTATTTTTTTTAAAGTTATCTCCATTATAACCGAATGTTAACACTATAAAAGTACAAGAGTAAGGATTTCTGTTAGCAATAAATAATAATATTATAGGAAATAAAAAGTCAAGAAAGCTTACGCCGTAGTTACACAGCGTGTGAGGTCCGTCTATATTTCTTTACAAGTTTATTTTGAATTTTTCGCAAAAACCATAATTTACCTGTATTTTCCCATTATTGCCAGCTAATTTTACAAATTTCTGCTTAATTGATACAGTACGTGGCGAGACCATAAAAATCTTCGCTCTAAAAGTATTTGTTTTGAAGGCACCCTAAAAATAGACCTTTTTCCAATACTCGTTAAGGAGAGCACATAGATTCATTGCCGTGATTAGTACCGGCTTAGTAATTCAAATAAAACGAAATTAGTGTCTTAAAGCGCTTTAAGACACTCTAATGATATTTTAATTAAATAATTATATCTGAATAAGCCTTTCGGCTGAACCTTGAGGCATTTAAACGATTATAATTGCTTGTTACGTTTCGGAAATACCATTTAATCACTTAGCATGAAATAAAAAAATATTAAAAAGCAAATATAATAATTTTTACAAACAATTATTCTTGATTTGTTTCTACTTACTGACTCAACCCTTTTTTTTAAATATCGTAAGCAGTTTCTATAATAATTCGATAATAATATACCAATCTGGAATACAAAGCAGCACTTGATTTTATACTAAGTTTCCTCATATCGTGCATGAATCATCATGATTGATTATGATTAATAAACATCAACACAAACAAGCATTTAATGTTACCATGTAGATATAAGTGACAGGGGTTAGATTCGTATCAGTAAATAGTAACACTTGTAAATGATAAAAGGAAAACGAGAAGACTAGTATAATGAAATCATTTGCAACCGACGCGACGCATAACTTCCGTAGTATATAGCTGAGCGTATGACGCAAATGCCCGACATTGGCAATATACGCGGCATATAAATTAGATATGACTCAATTTAATTGTGGCTATAAATATACATAACTACGTATTTCCTAGCAAAAAAAACCTTATTTCAATCTTAAAACGCATTACTTGCTTATGCTTCTTCCAACAAGCCAATAGCTTTTAAACGTCCCTCTTTTGGGCCACTGTTCCCTTGAGCACAATCATATTCATGTAATTCACATACCCCTAAGAATTATATTTTCCTTTACATTCCTGTTTAATATTCATTACTTGAGAATACAGAATTAACAGTTTATTACTAACTTTCCCCAATTGGTGACAGTCAAGTCAAGTTACGAAAGAAAGCCTGAATTGTCCTAGGTAGAGTTGTAAAATGTCCGACACTTTCCATATATGATGATTATTTTCATTAAATATCCAGACAATTTATATTAGTTTATATGTGCTAATTTTCACTCAAATCCAGGTATTTAATGAGATAAATATTATTGTACCTAAATGGTTTAAATAAAATAATTATAAATAAATAGCGCACTAGAGAGTACTTACCTAATTTAGTGTTAGTATATTATGTTTAAAATTACTTTTCAGGTATACTGGGACAGTTACCAATATGTAACTAATAGTAAGTAATGAAAAAGTAG
Source organism: Esperia sulphurella (assembly GCA_947086405.1). NCBI lineage: Eukaryota > Metazoa > Arthropoda > Insecta > Lepidoptera > Oecophoridae > Esperia > Esperia sulphurella. The sequence goes on along the minus strand of OX352271.1, from coordinate 5,873,292 downwards.
TCAAAACGGGGACAGTTGTACTATTAGTTCCGAAAGGTAGGCCAGAGAAAGTTGGCAAAGGCTGGTCGGAAAAGTACCTATATTAATTGAATGTAGTTTTGTACTCAAACGAATTTATTTAAATAGAACTGCATTCAAAATCAGCAAAATCTTCTTTCTTAAATTTTTTTATTTTATTGGATCATTTTGAGTCCAGTTTTTTTATAATAAGTACAGTCACATTACAAATTAAATTACTATCCCTAGCACCTCATCCAGTGCTGATCCAGTTAACATTGGAATGAACTTAATTGGTCATTTTTCATAGTGCACTCGCTGTACTGCTAATTAATTATGTGTATCTCCATCTTCATGTTTTTTAAAGTAATTGGAACGAAATTAAACAATAATCATCATTAATAATTCTTGTTATATGCAGAGACACGTGTAGAGATAACAGAGTTTTTAATATTTGATCGTCATCATTGACCTTGCATTGGTGCTTTGTTTACCCTAAAATTGGTGATGTTTTTGTCATGTTTGTTGTCTTGATTCCCGGCTGAGGCATGGCACTTACAGACATGACACTCGTTGAATGCAGTTTTACTTATTATTAAAAGTAAAATGTTCTATCATCAATTTTAAAGGTACTCTCCCTCCATCAATGGCTTTTGTTTAGACATTTCGTTTCGGGGTTGATGATAATGAGAAAAGGACTGTTTAATAATAATAAAAAATGACGTAAACACAACTGATGAGTTTCCGATGGAGATTTTCATAATCTCAAAATGAATGGCAAATGTTGCGGAACATTAGCGGATAATTTGTTTCGTAGATTGTTATTTTATTTCGCTTCGTCACTTAATTGTGATCGTTATCCACAGAGCCATTAACGCAAACAACGTCATTTAAAAAATAAAATAGCTAGAAGTCGTTATATACGTGAACGATGGTATTAATCAAAGTGATTTGATTTTATAATAAACAAGTGTACTTAATTAATATACAAATTACTCAAGCACCATACATACCTACATCAGTTTTATAATCAGTTTTATGATTGGGTTTTTCATGTTTATTTGAATCACTAAACATGAATATTGCAAACGAACTAAAGCGCTTAAGGAACCTACACGCAGTAACGTAATTTGTTAGTTACTGTAATCTTTTAGTGTCAAATCATTGTTTGAGCCCTATTGTTTGTGGCTATAAGTTTACTAAAACAGCCTATTTCAGGCTAAGTAGGGATGGGTAATTCGGAGTAAAGCCCTCAGGTGGATTAAAACTCGGTTATCAGTCATTTCATACGTTTTATTCATTTCAAAACGCGGGTGGTTACTAATATCCAATTCTAAGAAAAAATAAGGGCTACACGTTTTTTTATAGCAGCAACTGATATTAAACCTGTATATGTATTTCTATGGGTTTACAAGATCTACGAATTCTGTCATAGTGTGTGTCAAAATAGTAAAAATAAGCTTTTACTTTCCTTTATACATATAGTAACGAGTAGGGGTAGAAATAGTCGCCTGCGATCACGAAAGGGAATTGCTTTTCCGAAATAGTTGCGAAGATCGCAGTCCAATCAACTGACAGTGTTTGGGTACCGTAAATAAATACTACAGTCTGTAAAATCGTTAACAGGATTTTTTATGATTACCTTCATGTAGGTAGTACGTACTCGTATATGGAATCTTTTTAATTGTATGTTGTGTAATTTCTAACATTGTGCAATTATAGACGAGGCTTAATGCCAGTTTTGAAATAACCAGCCGACCTCAATGAAAAACATGGGTATATACCTAATGACATGTAGAATGAACTTTATAGTAAGTCATGAGCGGATTACCTATTTGATTATGACGGCTTTAGAAATATTTCTAAAGCTTGTACCGGTAGTGCCTATTACCAAAGCCATTAAACCAATGACTCTAGTCATACTTAATTACATCAACTAGTAGGTAACTTGGGAAATTTGCACGACTTTATCGACTTTCTATACAAAAAGTGTCAGCGATTAGCATGTTATAGGCGAGTAATGATCTAATTTGTGATAATAGTAAAAGGAAGGTTGCCTTTTGAAAATTCCCATGACGATATAACGGTAATATAAAGTTTAAGTTTCTTGCAACGTCAAGTAATTGGTTACGCCGTTTATAGCCTTATAATTTATATTATTTTGTTTAGGCATGCCTTACGGCATCACTGTCCTTCAACGTGTTATTATAATCTATTTTTAACATTGTGCTTGAAAAAAAATAGCACTAAGTTTATATTTAATTTGTTTACAGGCGCCACAGCTAATATCGTTCAACGAAGGCAAGCTTGGAGTGAACTTCGGTGGTTATCATGCTGCCGTTGGACTTGGAGGTATTTTAGGTACGTTTGATGTTTATTAGATTTTACATAGTTTTAATGTATTATACCCAACCTAATATTGGTTAATTTTATTTGTTATGATTATAAAGATTTTGGTACAAAATAATTAATATATGTTCGATTTCCATCTTTTCTATGTAACAGGTAGTGGAGCTGGCGGTGGTCTCTTTGCTGAAGCTGGGACCCCTCACGGTCAAGCAGCCAGGGCCGGTCTGGGAGGAGCGGTCGATGGAAGCGGTGGTAGCGCAGGTAATGTACCGTAGAATCAATGCAAAGTATCACATCATATCAAGTAGAATCTTAACGAAGTATATTTTTAACGCCTGTATAAATTTATGAATTGAATGAATACCATATTTTGTAGCATGTACGGTCACAAGAATGATTGATGATTAAACGATTGACCGTCTTTAACAGATTTTTCGCGATATGTACAAAACGATTAAATTACGACAAGTGGCTCAACAATCATTACTCGCGATGGTACCTAGATCTTAAGTCGCAGTGTAACATACCGAGATATGATAGACTAAGTACCTACTTACAACCGAGATGAAACTTTAATAAAGATTTACAATACATGAGTAATATATGGTTTCACAGCAGTGCGATTCGTATGAAAACATCCAAATATTTTTTTTGGTAAATATCTAAAAAAAATATTGTCGATAACGAACGCCGGTCACTACAATTCTATGTTACAGGTAATTTGTTAAATCATAAAAAATACCATGGAAGCAGCTGGATGCGGACGGCTGAGGACAGGGTGTGGTGACGTTCATTGGGGAAGGCCTATGTCCAGCAGTAGACGTCTAAGGGCTAATATGATGAAACAATACCTTAGGACTACCCTTACGGTGCTTTTAATGAAACACTTCACGTGGTTCAATAATATTAATCTGATTTTGTGATATACCTCCTTTTATTCGTTATACTTAATACCCATAATACGACCGTGGTAATGAAAAGGAAAAAATCAAATAAACTTACCTACTGTAGGAAGACGTAAGGCGAAGTAACATAATTATTCCGACCTAGACACTATGATGGACAATGGTAGCAATTAGGGTTCAATAGAGGTATTCATAATATGACATTTAGAGGCAGAAGGGCACGGCTCGATGGTAAACGGTTGAGTCTGTGAGTTGTCAATATCATGGATTTGAATAATCCTTCTAATGTGTCGCAGAATGGATGGACAATGGGACAAACGAGTCTGGAGTGGACACCACCTACCGAGAGAGTGCAGAGTGGGACGCCTCTCAGCCACACTGAAAAGAAAACAACTGTTGATTTCAACCAGATCTGGTTAACAAACGAACAGTCATCTTAACACCATACGAACACACCCGAACTTATTCCCTTGAACTAAATCTTATACCCCCAAAAAACAAAACGAACTTCATTGATCAGCTTTTTTTAAGTCCAGCTAAATGATGTAGTAATTCTTATTTAAAATGAACTTATATGTCACTCATGGTTCTTTCTATTAATCCAGGAGGCCTATATGCTGGAGCGACAGCTGGAGGAAATGTGAGGGCATCCGCTGGCCTCGGAGGTGGAGTAACAGCAGAAAAATCAGCCGGTGCAGGGTACGCATCAGCTCAAGCAGGAGATCACTATGCTTCTTCTGGACTGGTACGTGACCCATTTGAAGTAGAAAAGAGAAGAGAAGAGAGGCGTAGGCGAAAGGAACTGAAAAAGCTGAGACATGCCCTAAGAAAGAAGGATTGAGTGGTGACGGATATCAAAACATTTTCATAATCATTTATTTCGTGTTTATTAACAATTAACAAATAAAATTACGAAAATAAATACTGATAAAATCAGAACTTATTTTATTGTTTCACTCAAGTGTGGATCTTAAAAGACACTATTTTTACTTAATACATTAATTCTATATAATTTGAGCAATCAGCTGCTGATCAGCAGAAAGCTGTGGTCTGGTCTGGTCTAGGTGCTTGGGGACTAACGATATTCCAAGAAGGTAAAGGTACTCTTTTTGGATCTTATAGTTATAAGGCACTTTCAGATGGTCACCTTTCATTTTAAGCTATCTCTTCGTTATTGCATGCAGCTTTCATAAGTATCTTGAAATGTTACTAAATTTTATTCACGTCATATCTTTTCACAGCATAACTTAAAAGAACTTTGTTTAAAAATCGTCCGAAAAATATATTTAAAGTATTGTTAAATGTTACAGGGTGGTGAATCGTCTGTAGAGGGATCATCAGGATTTTCGTTCTCAGGCAGCAAATCTTTCGGAATATCAAGCGGAGTTGTTAAGGAAGTAAATGTGCAACCAGTAAAGACAGTAGAAGTGGCTGTACAGCCTGTAGAGACTATCGAATACGTAAAACCAGTTTATAAAGAAATTCATACTGAAATCAAGCCGGCTTACAAGGAAGTTCATACTGAAATCCAACCAGTTGAAAAGGAAATTCACACTGAAATTAAGGCAGAAGCAGCAAATGAAGTAAATCCACTTCCTTTGGCAGCAGCAGCAAAAACTAATGTTGAATCACAATCTGACATAGCAGCAAGATTCAACGTTGTAGCTGAAGTTCAACCACCAGTTGTTTATAAAGAAGTGAGTAACACTTGGGATCCATATGGAAAATATCATAGATATAATTATAAGCCTTCTAATTTTCAAAATTTATTGAGTTATTTATATAGAATTCCATCGAGGCCAACGGAATACAGCCAACATTCTCGACGCAGGCCTGATCAAAATGTGTATTCTAGTTTGCCACAGGTTTGTGTTTGAGTTTTTAAAGAGCACTTCGGGATCGACGTATGTTAAAGCACCAGAGGCTTAAGGACCGCCGCATTTCTTCAGTATTGCACCACTTTCATGTAGTTACCACGTAGTTTCATGTTAGTTGTTTTTAATGGTAGATAATCATAATGTGACTAGATTTTACTTACCCTCTCATTAAAATGTATCATTATTAAGAAAAAACATGTAGACTTCTAATTAAATTGTATTTTTTTCAGGTTTATGTTCAGCCACCACCAACAAAAATAGTGCACAAGGAAATCGTACGTACTCATTACAAGCCACATCGTCACCATTTCCGTAAGACTGCTTACATTGGTGGTTACGTCGGTGGTGGAGGAGTCGACTTCATACCGCCACCTCCCCCACCGCCACCACCAGCACCCGTTGTGGTGTATAAGACCGTTCAACCTGTGGTTTACAAATCTGTACAGCCGGTAATCGAGAAGAGAGTCGACGTTGGTCTCGCAGGTGGTTTCGATGCTGGAGCAGCTGCCCAAGCTGATGTGAATTTGGCTGGAGGTGGAGGCGGACAATACGGTTACACGAAACAAGTGACTGTGCAAAGAAACCCAAATTTCTTTGCGGATATTTTTAACGTAAGTTCATATACACAGAGCAGTAAAGAATGTTCCTCCATTGGAAGAAAGTATTTATGATATGATATTCTTAAAGTTATGATAGAAAACGTGAATAAGAAATTTGTAAATGTTAGGTATTTGCTATTCGTTGAAATTTGCATAATTTTTAGAGATCATTTATGAAGAAATGTAAAAAGAAAGAGCAATGTAGCATTACTTACAGATTATCAATCTGGTACTCAACTGAGATTATTTATGCCCTTTGATATACTCGTAAATATAACTTTGACTGAATGTCTCTTTGAAATATCTTAATATAAATGAAGGTCAAAGTTACATAATTAATTTAGTAAATTATACCTTTACAGATCCCCATCTCGACTTTGAGAGCCGTTGGTAATTTCCTAGGCAACACCGCTGGAAGTACAAACATTTCAGTACAGAAGTCTGCCTCCATTCAAGCAGGTGCAGGTGGTTATTATTTTTGAAACATGAATAACATTTCAATAATTTAAGTTCGACAATTATGAATTATGATCAAAGAAGGTGTAGGTATACAAAACAACCACAATACAGAAGACTAAAATTAATGTACCTAAGAGAATGTCACAAATGTAGTTTTGCGTGACATGTGGGTAACTAGTCTCTATAATAGCACAAAATTTATTCAGTTTCCACATATAGTGTTGCTTTTCAAGCTAATTTTCAAAATAATGTGAACTTAGAAATTAAAATAGTAATAAATGTGTTTTCAAGTTGGTTGTCGTGTCATAACAGTGTTTGCTTAGCTTAGCTTATGCATTCGGTGGTTCAGTAGTCATATCTTTAATTACTTAACTGACTTGTAACAAATTATAGTCTTGAGATGGCAAGGTTTATTTTATGAAATAGTCAGCTAGTATAAAGTACTTTTAATAAATATTACCCATTTATTTTATAGTCAGATATGCACATATATCATAAGTTTAATTCAAATTGTATTTTATTAGTGTTACAGTCGCAAAAGTTGTACATTGCAAATTGTGTAGTTCCGTATAGGTATAATTTTAATGAAAGAATATATTTTATTTACCCTTTACGAGCACGATAAGGCGTTGTAGTGTAAGCGACCTGCAGGAAACGGCCGACAAGGATAATCTTGCCGCCTCCTCTGCCCTCGTAATTCTGATGATATTTTTATCTTCTAGCTTTTATTACGTTTTTATTTTTTACGAGCACCTCCTTAGACGCAAACTCCTTTAACAAGAGTTGCTGGAATGATAAATTTATTTTACTTTACACAGAAAAACAGCTGCATTCAGTCGTAAAGTACCAATGTTTCTTTTTAATAGTGCTATCTTTTGTGAAGGTAGTTTTTGTTCGGATTCCATTTCATAATAAATTCTAGTGAATGTTTATTTTCTAAGTTTATAAATAAATAATTGCACACTTTTAAGATTATTGTCTTTATTCAGAATTGTTTACAAAACTAAGGTTTCATTCATATATTATTGCTTATTATCTTCATCATTATCACCTATTTTGTTCACACATACATCTAAATAGCCAAATGATTTATGTATCCGTTATAGGTATTCTGTTTAAAAATATTTATGTTGGTTCAAATCTGCTACAGACTCAGACCCAGAATCATCGAAGCATGCTCTGTCATCCTCCGCATCATCATCCGATACGCATGTGTCTATTCAGACCCCGCCGGTTTCTAAATTCATTGATGACATACTCGCCGTAAGTTTACCATCATCATTAAAGTACTTATAACATCACTTACTAAATAATTATGTATATAATTCACACGTGTTAATCTATAAATATATACTTAATTTTTATAATATACTTACATTTAAAGATTTTAACACTATCGTTAACTCAAAGCATGCTCAATGAGGATCAGTCACGTTTTTTGTTAAGTATGCAGAGATTTAGCGCTAGAAACCCCATTATATACTATGAAAAAAATATTTAAATCGGATCAAAAATGGTGAAGAGAAATCAATTTTAGTGCAATATTTCCTAAAACGGAAGTGATCGGAAGTGACATCATCAGTCGCGGGAGAGGTGTGTGCAGCACACAAGCGCAGTCTGCCCTAAATAAAACACGCGAGACACCACTTTGTCGAATGAAATCCGAGCGAGAGGGCGAGAACATCACGCGCGGGATCAACAAGTTACGTCGGCATAAAAAACCCGCGCGTTTTGAAAAGTTGCGTTAAATAAATTTTAATAACTTCGTCAGTTCTTAATGGGTTTTAATAATTAAAAAAAACTAAATACTCTACTATTTTACCATACTTACCATTTTGCCATACTAATAAAAAAAATTACAATGTGAATGATCCTCATTATCAAGTAAAATATAGAAATTTCTAATGTTTTGTTGTCCTTCATCTTGAACTTATAGCTAGTTTTGTCACACTAAATGGGGAATAAGGTAATCTAACGAAATTCCTACTTTAATCTGTTTATTTCTTAATGTTCACGGGTTCAGTATCACTTACTTTATTTATAGTGCTTTGCAAGAATATTATGACTTGTGTCCGTGTGTGCTTAATATATGCCGCAGAGATTTAGTTAAGCAGAATGGTTTTAGCAAGGTTTGTACAATAGTTGTGTGTGTGTACAGTGCAAGTACTATGGCATAAGTTGTACATTAGCCACCGCTATGGCAATGCTTGGACGGTTATATAGTGACCACTAAGGCATGATGTGGACAGGTCTATAATTAGCTTTATCGTAAGGTTTGGGTAATAATGGGCGCCATTGCAAGTTTGCGTAATAGCGAGCACTTCTGTAAGATTTGGACAGTAACTTGCGCTATGCAAGGTTAAACAAAAAAAGCGCTATGGTAAGTTTTGAATAATAGCCAGTTTTTGGGGTTCGTTTTGAGCGTAGCTACGTGTTACTACTGCCTTACATGTGCAATGCTTTCAATGTGTGCGTGTATTTCCTCTCGCCCCCCCCCCCCCCCCCCCCCCCGCTCCCACCTGTCCATCGCCCTTACTGTCGTTACGAGTTAGTAGTCGCCAACCGACCGCCTGTCAAATGTCCGTCATCATTAGCAGCCGCCCAGATGTTTTGTTTCTAGACTATCATTGTATTTCTTGTCTTTCATTCAACAGCCAGAGATTTGGCAAGGATTAGACAGCAATAACCAGGTTCGACAAAACAGGCGCCATTTCAGTACAGTAAACATAAACATAACTTTATTCGATTTAAAGTAAGTAGCGATCGCTAGGACAAGTTTGAACAGATGCAACGTTGACGAAGGCGTTATGCAAAGTCTACGCTATAGCAAGATCTGGGCAGTAGCGGGCGATATGGCAAGGTTCGGGCAGTAACAACGGGTTTAAGGTGAGTTTTGCGCATTGGCTCTTACCAAAGAAAAAAGTAACAAGTTTTAATAGATGACAAATGAATAATGAGAAAAAAATTTGATATAAGTTTGTGACTGTTCCTAAATCTCAAAACACAGTCGAAAATAAAATATTATAGTACATATTCGAAAATAATGAAGGCAGAATACTTCATTGTTTTCGAACATGCACTCGTATATACAAATTATGAACTCATGTAATGTATTTTATTCTTTATAGATTCCAATTAACACTTTAGGCGCAGTAAACAAGTTTCTAGAAAACAACGTTCCAGCGAGGAAAACTATTCAGGTAAATGTATAGAGTTATATTTAAAATATATCAGTAAAATATGAGAGTTGATTGGTATTCCAAGAGATGTTCAGTTTCAAATTGAAGCCTCGATTATTTTATTGAGTATTTATTTACATATATATCCAATCTGTGCCTTATGGTTCGCGACTTAGAATAGTGCCACCCCCTAATTTTTCCGTAGTCGTTAAGATCATTACTGCGATCACCAATCCGCCTGCCAAGCGTGGTGACTGTTTATGAGAAATCCCCCAATGGACAGCCTACCAAAAGTAGCATTGGGAGGCTTATGTTCAGCTGTGGACGTATTTCGGCTGATGATGATATCCTAGCTTAGAGTGAGACTGTAAGCTTATGAACAAAATTGAAAAACTTCGCTTAAAAGCTTACTTCAAATAGAAAACATTGCAATAATCTCATAGGAACATAGAGATCGTTGCATAGGAGTTAGTATTTTTGTACGACCACATAAACTAATTTATAATTAGAATCTTGACATTATCATTTTTTTTATTTGGCATTGAACACTCGCGGAAAGGGAATGTTTAGTTGTTTGAAGGAAGTTCAAATTTTCCATGTAGTAGAAAAGCGAATGAGAGACAAGATAATGCTATCGACTATCATTTAAAAAGAAGATATTAATATACTGCGTGATATGGTAAAAGGTGTGCAATTGTGACATTCATTATCAAATCACTGAGCATCAGTACACTTTATCTGTTACAGTGCAATTATTTTTATCTGCTTGTAATCTTTTTAGAAAGCAAATGGATTCTTAAATCTATTCTTAAAGCTATATTTCTAGATGCATTGAATCCAAATTTGAATATCAATATTTCAGCTGCCAGAAAGTAACTAATCAAACAAATATGAAGCTTCAATCATCGTAAGCGTCTTTCGTGTGTCTTTCGTCTTTGGTAGTATTATCTCTTGAATATATAATACAGTCAATTTAAGGTGAAGGCCGACCTGATAATTATTCCCTATCCGCGAGTGTACATACGAAGTAATAATTGTTTTATTACACAGTCCATATATTAAGAAAACCAGACACGAATATATAAATTAAGATCATGATCGGTGGATGCTTAAAATAATATACTTTTGACTCCAGGTATCGCCAGACGGAGAAACAACTCAGGTGAGACTTGGACGTCATGCCAGAAGACGAGCCAACAAGCGGGTGGTAATACAAGAAAGTAATGAACATTCTGAAACCGAACCAAAGGTTTCACAGTAATATTTGCGTATAGTTGACTTGTAATTAGTATGATGATTTTATTATGTTGATGAATAATAATTGATTTATTTAAAAGAAGGGAATAGTGTAAATAGTTTCAAGCATGGTTCATTTAATTTATAATATCACTGTAAGTATCTCATGAAAGTAAATAAAATTCGTTTTATTTCGTTAACTTCTATTTTTATTTCTACAGTCATTCATTGCTTAAGTTTACAGGAATCTACCCTCTATAAATTTAATTTACATTCTTGATTTCAATCCAAATTGCGAGGCACATGTAAGTTCCGCCCGGACCATAAAACCCTGTGTGTCAAACGTTAATCCCTATTTGTCTCCAAGGAATAAAATTAACCGTTTGAGTTTTACAATTGTATTAAAATTGTGAAATTCCTCTATAGTTTTGGGATGAAATTATAACTGAAATGTTTGTATAATTTATACATTATTTGCTTAGACCCATTATATTTAGATGACCGGGTTGTGCGTTAATTATTAATGTGTATGTTCTGTGCGATCAGAAAAATAATTATTAGTGAAATAGACCTTTTTATAATTAATCTGTTTTAACAATAAAAAAAAGAACTTCATTTATGATCTAGCGATTTACTAAAATGATATTAGAGATCCTGCAACCTATATAACTATAACAATACAATAATGTAATGTGTCTGTAACAATAAAAAATATACTAATCACATAGAAAATGAAACTCAATTACACTGTTATATTTAATTTTTTTTGAATTTTTTATCCGTGACACTTTTTAGTGATTTTTATTTCACATACTTCATTTCAACACGTATATCCACACAAATGTGAGTTCCACTTTTTCCATAAAATCCTATATACCAAACGTTGATGCCCATTTCTCTTGCTGGAATAAAGTTTACTGCGTGATCTATCTTATTCACATCCAAATTTTCGAACGCATACTGACCTTTGAACAGAGTACACTTTATTGGATCGTATTTTATATTCATAGTCATCCAAATAAGTTTAACGAGTATATTCTTACACGTAATATTTCTATACACAAGGTTGTACTTCGATAGTTTTCCTTTCTTTTCTACGCCGAATTTAAAAATCATTAATTGTTCCTTAATATCTTCCTTTAGGGTTAAATTGCCTTTTATAAGTATGTTTCCGTTTTTATTGTTGTATTTGTGGAATTCACCTTCTACAAGTCCCCCATTCACCAATGGCGGATCGGGATTTGTGCATAAGTTAATACTTATTAGATTTGTTTCGTAAGCACTGTAACAATATTTGATATAACTTAAAGTTAACAAAGCTCCAAATATATTTTTACATTGAAAGACTGTCATTGCAAATCGGTCACTTGCAATTTTGTATTGAAACAAACAAACAAATTGGTAGCAAAACGTTACTAATGTCGCTTATTATTAATCAGTAATCACTATTCACAATCTGAATAGTTTGATTTATAAATGATATATAAATCATTACAATATGTTTAAAATCTCATTATGTGTAGTAGGAAATTAGGAAATTACGCGATTGTAATGGTTAGCTCAGTATCATCATCATCAGGTTATTTTTGTCTCCACTGCAGGAGCACAACCCTCTCTCATCTGTCGGAGACAGACGGAGGATTTGGCCTACACTCCCCGCGCTGGCCAGACGGGTTGGGGAGGCCTGATTGATGTTTTATAATGTATTCCCTTAGTCGCCTTGTACGACATCCAACGGGAAGAGTTGGAGTGGTCCTATTCTACTCTACCGGAAACCACACGGCAAGTATCAAAGGACATTTATTCACATAATTCTTCAATCCGCCTGACATTTACCACAGGAGTTATTTCTCTAGCACGTCACAACACTGCCTAGTTCTTTCGACTGATTACTGGAACGTTGGGTTAGGGTCGATCGCTCAATCAAATCGTCCCTTGTAGACATCCCGGATCGACGGATCCAATCCATCTGGCAATGTCGAATATGCGTCCCGCTGAAGGTAACAATGATGATGTATTACTTGTCATATATTCTGTCATTGTGAATATCCGTTTGCATACCTTTTGACGTGGCGTCTTTCCTCGCATTCAATAAGTTAGGGTTTCTTGCTCGACATGTGCATATTTTAATAATGTACTAGGTATACACGGAGATCTTGAAACCTGTAGCCAATACATGCAGGTATAATCGATTCATTTGACACCCATATTAATGAACCATAATATTATTTTTAGAACGAAGATGGTGAGGAGGTAGGTATTTTTGTTTATTTGACTATCACGATAAAATTATGTTCACTTAATGCAGGGTTCGAAGTGATAGTTATCAATGATAATTATCATAATGATTATCTTAATAAAATAAAAAATAAAACAATAATTAATTAAAAGCTAATACTGTCAATGTCGCTTTGCCCTCAAGAAAATGGTCACAAACATTATGTTTATTAACAGAATACTTATCTAGTGCAATATGTATTTGTGTTTAGTTTTATCACTATGTGACTTAGGACCAAAGAGTGATTGTCGAGAATGAAAAAAATAAACAGATCAAGTTAGGAATCAGCCTGGATAATTATATAATAATTATCCGATAACTATTATGATAACTATGAATGAACATTATTATCTTGATAATTTCGAACCATGCTAAATTGTCATAAAAGATTAGTGTGATTGTATCCATAATTCTGTTCAGTTTATCAATCAAAATAAAGCGAATGTTTCAACTTGATATTCCAACAAGTAATAAACTCAATATCGCTGTTCTCCAATATCAAAGCTTTTTCCAAGAGTAATTTGTAGGACTACTTAACTCCTTAAAGATATCACGTGCTTTTGCTTTTCCAGAAGTAAATATAGGCAATATAAACATAATAAATTCGCGTTACTCCCAAACGTAATAAAAACATGAAAAAAGGCAATAAATTGGCAATAATATCAACGAAGTGTGGAGTCATAAAGCTGGCGAGTCGCTTTGTTTACAGCTTTCGACAAAATGAAAGTCTTGCTTTGGAATAAGCAATTTTATGCTTGAGATATCTTAATATATTCAGCTGTCTATGCATTTTTCCATAGGGACTAGAGGTTGGTTTGTACACGGTATACAAGTTGTTATTCTTGTTTTTTCCTCATTGCTAAAACTAGGTACCTAAATCTGCTTGAAAATCTACGACGTGATGATAACTAAGTACCAGCGATACTAAAAAATATATTATCTTTGAAAGCTAGGGGAAGTACGTAAATAATATTTCAATTTTAAAAGTACTGAAATATTGTGAAATAATTGTATGTAGGTAAGGACTTACATTTTAAAAGCTTGTTAATAATTTCAAATATAATCCAATACAAATAATATATATTATTTGATTAATTAAGCCTGTTCTAGGTCAAACCTCAAGAGACCTCAACAACCACTAAATCTGATACATAATTTCGCAACTATCGACAAACTGATTATTGTCACTGAACATTCTACAATAGTTAGAGATGAACAATACATATTATTAGTGTATTCCGAACTCTCAGCTTTCAACAGTGTTTTTTTTTATAATTTGCAAATTCTCCAATTTTATAAAAACATTGTTTTAGGATAAACTTTTTCAGACATCTTTAAAAATATTAGGTTTATTTTATAGACTTAAGGTCACAAGCAAGCAAAAAATATATTTTATAGATGATTTGAAATACCTACCTACGTGTTTTAATCATCAGTGACAAATAAACCAAACAACGTATCTCATATAAGGTATATGTTGTAATAAAGTAAGTAGGTAACTACATATCCCTCTGCTTTACAGACCGTTTCCTAATAGTAGAGTTAGGATAGACCCATGTCACGTCACACTTCTAATTAAATTAAAACAAGCCGAATCTTCTACCGAAAACTCTTGAAACATTTGTACCGACCAACAAGATTGTTTTGGAACAAGAGTTAACATTGTTTTACTGACGCTAAGAAACTGTTGATATTTAGAAAGGCTTAATTATGAAACCATAAGTATTCTCTTCATATTTAAAATCGTTACTCTTTCCTCTGTCTGTCTGTCTTTTAACTCTACAATATATTCACGGACCCCTATTCTGGTGCTTTTTGTATGAAAAGCTACATCATGCGATTATACGAGTACCTAGATATCTTTTTCACCGGTAAAATGCATGTCGTATCTCTCTTTTCTGATGTCTTGGTTTTCACAAGGGAGAACATGCACTAGCTTACTTACGGCTTAGACTCATCGGAGTACGAGAACCTATACTAGACGGGTCAGGATATCAAATTGAGTTTAACACCGTTTCAAAGTTAAAACGTTTATTGGCTTCAATAACACTACATGAAATTACACTACATAATCAAGTAACGTTTTTAAAAGGCAGACAATCCGTCGGAGCACTGTCTGCGCACCGCACGCGCATGCATCGAACACCGTCTCGAGTATGCGCCTGCGCCGGCCCTTCGCGACATTCCGTCAGCGCGTGCTCGCCGAACGCGGGAGTGGGCATGGGCGTGTGCGTGGGAAAAGGGGAGTGGGTGTGACAGTGGGAGCTGGAGCGGGAGCGGGAGCGGGAGCATGAGCGGGAGCGGGAGCAGGAGCGAGAGCGGGAGCGGGAATGGGAGCTAATTCTGTAGTTCACGCGAGCGGAGCCGCGGACACAGCTAGTAATTAATAAGTCGGCTTAAAGAAATTTTCGTTAATTTTGAAAAACTTCTTCAAGACTATGAAAACGAGATACATAAACAGTTTTTCTAAGACAATATTGACGCTAGCCACTTATATTAAAGCTTAGGCATAAAGTGAACCAAATGTTACATACTACAATAATTGCCTATCTATACTTTGGTTGCGTGTAGTATTGCATCTCGGCTAACCGACTCCACGGAACTTAGACAACTTTGATTGGGGTCTAAAATTAATTCTCTCAAGGGACGAGCCGAGGTAATTTCGCCAACAGTTATCAAGTGGCTTGGAAGCGCTTGGGTTCCCGTGATTCGCACGGAATGGGGCGTGTGGGCAATGAAATGATAATTCAATAGTTTGTGACTTTGTGACAATAGACCGCTGACTTAGCGGCTTTTGGGATAGAGTCCGTGGCAAGTACTAATAGTAACTAACGTAATCCCGTTACGTGGCCTGTTGCTGTTACCATACAATAACACTGCGTTTCTACATTAAAGTACGACGTGGTAGATGCCTTTTTGTGATTAAACCTAAAATTAGTAGTTTCCATGCCTGTTTATATAACAAAAAATGCACAGGGTGGAAAAACACATCTTAACATTTTTAACATGCAAATTAGTCGCCATACCGTTTCGCTCATTCTGCACAGTTTGTATAAATACACATCAGTTCGGTTCGTTACACACACGGTTCTTCACAAAAATTAGAATGTTATAGCGGCCCTCCGCCCTCCCTCTTCAGGTCGTCGGTCCATCGGGCGGCGGGGCGTCCCACCCTGAGCGTGCCAATCCGCGGTTCCCACTCCAGAATTCGTCTGCCCCAATTGCCGTTGGTTCTGCCAAAGATGTGGCTCGCCCACTCCCACTTCAGCTTACTAATACTTAGCTTGGTTACTTCTATATTTTGTACATCTTTAATGACATTTTTTTTCTTTCTAGCTTAGACGACTACATAAATTATTTAAACCGCAAACCATCTACTAGAAATGTATTTACTCTTTTGATTCTCTGTACGGTAGTACTATTTATTATTTTATGTTCTCATTCACAACACAGTTACCTAAATTGTTCGTTTATCAGGCTAAATACTTATTTTCTTTGTGACTTTGAGCAAAATCATTCATACCGCTCTCTCGATACCAAGAACCATTACACCGGTATCCGATTGGTATCCGACGACATTTACGAAATTACTTCACTGGATGGCGAAACGACCGAGGGTCCGAATTAAAGTGCTGGGCCGTGGGTCACCGGCTGTGTCGGCCAACCACATCAATGGGATAGGTGCTTGAAAGAACAATAACGCTGTTGACTAGGTTTCTGTAGGGATTCAATCCTACATATTGCACGAAAGAGGAAAATACATTATGATACAAAAATTGCTTCTCTGGGGTCTATCTGACCGAAATAATCAAAAGTATCTACTAAGGGTTATTGAATCAAACTATCAATAACAAATTTATTGCGAGGTAAGTTTAGCAACTTGTAAGGTTTAGCAACTTAGTTTAAGAGGGGAACAACTAAATTTTTTTTAAAGTAATGCCATCGCTTTGCCTTAGCCGGCCTTTACCAGTTCAGTAGGACACAATCTTAAATTCTATTATATTCTTTATTGCACATACTTTTTACAAAAATAGGGCATAACATAAAAGTGTACAAAGGTGGACGTATCTCTATAAGAAATCTCTTCCAGCCAACCTTCACTGTGGGAAAAGCTAAGACAAGCTATTCTATTCTATCTATTACTATACCAATACATACCACAACTATAACAAAATTACATTCATTTCTAAGGTAGTAAAAGACTTAAAAATTAATTATCTCAGATCAATGTTCTTCGCGTTGTTCTCCTGTTGAACTGACCCATCGATATATATATACTGAGACTTGCTAATAAGTTAAATTCAACTGAACTGAATTGAACGTTAACCACAAAAACGTCAACTAAGCATGAGTATTATGGGCGTTAAAGCAAAATTTAATTTATTTCAGTTCTGTTCAATTCAGTTCAGTTGAATTTAATTTATTAGCGAGTCTCAGTATGTATATATCGATGGGTCAGTTCAACAGGGGAACAACGCGAAAAACACTGATCCGGTTTTTACTCCCTTAGAAATGAATGTAATTTTCTTATGGTTATAGTATGTATTGGTTGGTAATAGAATTTAAAATTGTGTCTTACTGAACTAACATTTACTGCTTTACTGCTGCTACTTAATTAATAACTGAATAGCATAACTGCTACTGTCAGCTCAATAGAAACATGTCTGTTAGTGTGTTAGCCTTTGTAGCACTTACCTAGTATTGTTGTACCCCCTTATTCTATCTTATAAGTATTGAATCAAAGTAGGGTGAATTATTCTGCCTTGGGCAATTTAGGTGGTGTGTTAGAATAATGTCTGCCTGAAACTGGGATCATTTAACTGAAGTGCGGTGTATGAGCTACCGAGTTGTAATAAGATCTTCTCGTAATTAACCCAGTGTGAGATGAATTATGTGAAAGGTTCCAAAGATTAATTTTAAGTGTGGCTCAAGTATTTCTCAAGTTCCTTTTCAGAGACATTGGATTATGCAAACCTTTAAGCATATCATCTACCTAA
This sequence comes from Esperia sulphurella, assembly GCA_947086405.1. Lineage (NCBI taxonomy): Eukaryota > Metazoa > Arthropoda > Insecta > Lepidoptera > Oecophoridae > Esperia > Esperia sulphurella. The sequence goes on along the minus strand of OX352271.1, from coordinate 5,855,416 downwards.
AATCAACTTAGTCTGCAAAAATAAATATTCCAAAAAAGGTAAGTACCTGTTTAAAATATTCAAAAATAAGTACATTACCTACCCGCTTAGCGTTGTAGTCCACAAACTGCTATACGATACCTTCATCATCAGCGTAAATACGTCCACAGCTGAACATTAGCCTCTCCAATAGAATGCCACTTTTGGTGGGCTATCCATTGGGGGGTTGGCCATACCTAATCACGACGCTTGGTAGGCGGATTGGTGTTTTCAGTAATAATCTTAATATACACAGGAGAACGCTGCTGCCCGTCCCTGGTGCAATCCCTTAGTCGCCTTGACGACACCCACTGGAAGATTACGGGTGGCCCTATTCTAATCCGAGAACCACATGGCAATACCCTGATTTTTTTAATTCAAAAAATTATTGGTCGCCAACAACAAATGCATGAATACAAGTGGTGGAAGTGTGATATTTTTTTTCTTCAAATAAATATTATGTGATCAAAATTAAGTCAAAACCTACATGTATGTAAATTACGAAGTTAGCCGAGGGTCGCTGAATTTAATAATGGTTAGAATAAATCATGTTTCTAATGTACGACGAAGTACACAGGGTATAATCGGAGCCAAAAACTTGCAAACTTTAAACCAACTATATAGTAATTTAAATACGTAATTAATACACTTATAATAAACTTGCTTACAGTTATATTGGTACAATTTACGGTTTTATCATAAGTACGATAACTACAGCTAAAACAGAAAATTATGGTTAACGATTGTGATTCAGAGTTATAATTCATAAATTTCTTAACTCTTATCCATCAACTTATTGTCATTACTGTTCGACATATGTGTCTTACCTAAACTGCGAATGAAATATTTAAATGCTTTTTCATTCAGTTTTTTTATGCGTCGAACATACCAGAACCCTTCTCATCTCATAAATTCGTAACTATCAGCTTTCAAAATACATATTTAAAGCATATGCGAAAAAGAAAAATAATTATGAATATATAAAGGATCTGAAATACGCCTAAATATTGTAGAATAATGATTTGGATCGACATGAGCACTTACTATTGAATAGTGAACAGCTTTTTTTATTACGACTTTTGGAAATTTGCACATTTTATAGTCTTTTAATACAAATTGAACGGCCACTCATTGTGTATGTGAAGTCGGAATTTTAGTTAACGAATTCCCAAAACTCGCCGTTCAAGAAATTGTTAAGTATTAGATACCGAGTGCCTCGGTAACGAATCAGATCAGGTTAAGTTTTGAGATAGTTTTTAACTTCAAACTTGACCTCGTAACTCCAACAACTGTAGATACAATGCATTGAAGATTTTTTCCCAAAATGTAAAAAATATATGTCACTGTACTTTCTCTCTAGTGCAGCTGTAAACTTCCCCCATCCATTATCTTCCTACTACGCAGGTTCTTTTTAAAGAAAATCCCTCTTTTCAGAATCTGAAGGAAGCGTAAGTTCTAAAAATTGAACAAAATTTGCTGTTTAAGAGGAATTTAAATAATATTTCTTTAATTACAATATTTTTGTGGATTTCCCAACAAGCACATTAGCGAAATATGCAGCCATAAGCTATAAAATACTTCTATAGTGGGCGTATATTGGTGTTAGTGCACCTGACACCGCTATACCCTCACTATGGACTTACCTAAAACCGCAAACAATAATGGTATGGAAAACATTTGAACTAGGTTACCCAGTGCAAGAGCAAACGTTATATTTAGTTTTTTTATTAAACATAAATACTATTTAACTACCTAGGCATTTCTTTCTGGGTCTAGATATTTTGCATATAGGTTCTTCTAATTGCTTATAAAACCTCTAAGAACGGAAAGTTGTTGGTATAAAGTGGTACAAAGTTTTATTGGGCAAAAAATACCCAATTAGAAATATTAGCGACAAATATTAAAGCACCAACAAAATTGAAAGCTGATCCAGCTTATTACATAGTTTTGTAAGACAATCTATGTACTATGTAGATCTTTACTTCATCATTTCATTAGAAAGAGGAAAGAATTTTTTTTTAATTTTGTACCAGAAATAAAAAGGGGAATTAACTTCAATGATGACTGAAGTCCACCTTTACCTAAGGGGAAACACCATTCAACCTTTTTATAGCGCTATCAAAAGATCCTTTCATTAGGTAAGTAGCCCCTAAATAATCTTTTGCAACAGTGAGAAAATGCCGTAAAAAGCTTTTAAGTTCGCCTTTACAAAGGAACTATAAGTTAGTACACCTTTTGTAAAAGGTCTATGGACATTTTTGTTTTTAGTAATGATTCAAGTTGGGATGCTCTTTGTGACTTAATATTACTAAGTTATCTGATCAGAAATTAATAAAATATATAGGACTTCGTTGTTGAAAAAGAAACTGGAGCTACACAGACTATAACTCATTTAGCCAGCGCTTCCTCGACAAAGAGGCTGTTTGAATCATAATGTACTTGCTTTAAGCACGAGTACGTATCGTCGGCTCAAGCAATGATAGGCAGTAGTCACCAATGCAAAAAAATAGGTACCTGTACCCTTGAACATCTTAGGCGACTGGCGTTGTGATTGTAGATCTTAAAACTTTCGTAGTGAGTATACTGTTTTAATTTTTAATTAAACAGTTAAACATTACAAACATTAATTACTAATGAAATTAAAAATAAAAGGCATGTCATTACTGAAATCAATTTTAAATAATATAAATTGGAAAAAAATAAAAGACTTATTATTAAATCGTTTTGAAAAGGAACCCTTTATGCTAATATAATATCCGTTGGCTGCACTGGTGAAATCATTCAAAGATTAATATATATGCGGTGTAATAAGTGCACTAAAATATCAAGTCCCCGTTGAAAGAAAAAAAATAATGTACCGCAGAACAGACAGGTAGGTATGTAATATCCTGCATGATCATGGGTAAAATGCCACGCGCTGCGGACAAAGCGTCAAATGCCAGTTCCGGGTAACCGCATCACCGGTCGTCGATGTTTCGATGGTAATATTAGTATGCTGGTTACAAATGCTACATATATACTCTTAAATCGTTTCGACTGAACGATGGAAATGGAACGGTGGATTGAATTTGATTCTTAGATGGCGTTTGATACATTTCAGAGTACTTACACCTCACACCATGAAGCAAAATAATTTTTCGTAGCTCATAGTTTCACCTCAAAGTTTTTTCCTTCAGGATTGACACTAATTGGTTATTAAATTAGATAACAGATGATTTTAATGTGCATCTGTTATCTAATTTAATAAACAAATATTGTCAATCATGAAGGTCAAATCTTTGAGGTGGAACTATGAGCTACGAAAAATTATTTTGCTTCATGGTATGAGGTGTAGGTATATCGGTTTTCATAAGCTATTTTATATTCGATCTCTTCAGTGTGAGTCTACCCCAGCTCAAGCTCTCGTTGTGGCAGGCCAGTTCAAGCGGCTCAGAGAGAGATAGATATTATTTAATTATCTTTATTGCGGGGTTGGCCTGTCTCTTGGCCTCGGGCTGAAGTTTGCTCGGTGCGGGATCGATGCTACTGCTATATTATTTGCCTAAGTATATTATTGCTTTAAATCAATTTATTTATCCATAAACTCAGAAAATATAAGTATACATACTTATTTTTATTATTGTTGATGGGTTTGCGCTTGGCCTCAATCTCACCTGATTTGACGAGTGATGATGACGCCTAAGGTGGAGCGCGCTTACCCAGAAGACTACGTAACACGTGCTTATACATAACTACATATACGTATTATATACATATACATACACATTATACGTAATTTCACCTCATCTGCTTATTTCACTTTTCTCTTCTGTATGTAGTTTATTATACGTATGTTACATTTGTGGAAACAGTTTCAGGCAATGTGTCAATTATTATTTTCTATAAAGACTGTAAGTTTCTGTAATTTTTTTATTAAGTAAGATGTTAGTAACTTTATTAATGTGGATTCGACAAATCATAGAATAAAATGGACTTACTCTATGGTCGAACAAAGCCGAAACACTCTGAAATAGTGTTATTTGCTTTTCTACTGTTTGTATGCCAAAAAGTCTTGGCTGGGCATTGAATGAAATGAATAAATAATAATTTTCCGCGTATTATTTTGCAGTGGATCAGATTTGATATTCAGCGAAGTACAACCACGCCAACTAGTCTTAGGATCGCTACCAGCGGCTGAGAACTTAGACCTGATTTTTATCTTTAATTTGGCTATGATTTTTTCAGTTTAATTATAAATGACTTTGTTGAATTACGTCTCATTAGCGGCTGGGAGTGACTGGATGAAAAGAACCGAGGATCGGATTCAGGCTTATATCCAGCAGTGGGTTTTGCAGGCTGATGGTGATGATGTCTCTTTTACATTATTTTGTAGTGCCTCGATTTTTTTCTCTTCTAAGTGCAGATATAGTTTCCAAAACTTACCTCAAAACAGCAGAAAAGTTACTATCATTCATTATTTAATACCTTGATACCCATCAGGAAACAAAATTGTTTGGTACCACGAACTCTTATTAAATATAAGCACGTTACTTTTTGTATTTTGGAGCCTCGGTATTTAATTGCGATAGGTTTAACCGAATTAACTTCTGCACAACATTATTTATTTAGTAGTATAAAGCGCAGAGACAACTTTCAGCTAGAAGCCAGGCTTTATCCGACCACAATTCCGGAGTTAAAGCGTGTGATAGACTTCTCATGGATGAGTTTTGTTTATCAACATTCATCTACGAAAAGAAATAAAACGAAAACTTAAAATTAAAAGCACGCAACAGTTTTACACATTTATTATCATGTTTCACGTCTTATGCATATAAATATCCATTGCGATAAAAGAATAGTGTTATATGAACCTACATGTATCTAATACAATATACGAACTGTTTGCTTAATCTATACTTCTATACCTTTTTATTATACTTATTATTTACAATATACAAATATAAAATTGTTTATTACAAAACTATTTTGCTTTAGCAGTGGGCCTCGGTCTAGGTAGAACTGTTGCGTTGGCCCAGATCCGGATTACCTCGTACAAAGGTACTGAAAAAGTATATATGTCTATAACAATAGTCAACAAGATAATGAAGATGGTAATAAAGCTGTCCCGCATCAGAAATTCAGCAAGTATATTGTTGTAAGGTTGTTTACCTGGAAACAAATACAATGCAGGTTAGCTTAAAAGTTTTCTATGATACCCAGCAAGTTTTGCGATGCGTGAATGAAAAAAAAAATTCCTCCGCAGTTGTGCGCTCAAGTTCAACTTATCTAACTATACCATCTGGTTGACAATAACCAGGTAAAAATTAAATATATATTCAGAGTAAAACTTTGCGTTGATAATTCAAATACATTTTTTTAAATAAATATGTCGGCGAAATGATAAAAGAGGAGCTGATTTGGAGGCAAAGTGCATGAACACGGAACTGAAGGAACATCGAGTGTAACTGGCGCAGGCGAATACTCGAGACAGTCTTCGATGGAAAGGCGTGCGATGCGTAGGCGTTACGCTGACGGATCGTCTGCCTTTTAAAATCGTTACTTGATGATGTAGTGTAATTTCATGTAGTGTCATTGAAGTCAGTAAACGTGTTAACTTTTAAACGGTGTTAACTCAATTTGGGAGCAAACAGAGAGGCGGGGAACCGGAAATCTACGACAAATATATTTTATAAAATATATTTTAACACATACACATACAAGTGGTCTAATTCCTAAGGGGTTAGTCCAACTAGTCATACTAATTGTACAAAGTGTATGTTTATGATGAGAATCGCACCCACAACCTCTTGCTCTCGAGTCCAATGACAAATATACTAAGCCAACGAGGCGGTCTTCAAACCATTTCGTAGCTCTATGGCAAATGCAGACTTTTCAATTGGATCTCGAACCCATTTCCAGCAACGACATTATGCTAGCCTTTCGGCACTGTTCTATTTTCCAGACATTCAGTTAAAATACCAATAAATGATCAGTTGTTTAAAGGAGAATGCCCAAAAGTGGGCCTAAGATGCGTCTTCACCATTCATGTAGCAAAAACATTGGTCTGAATTATGAATCCCTTCAATTTTTTTAAAGCCAATGGAATAGGGACTTAAAAATAACACATAAAAAAAACATTAGTTGATTTCCGCCAATCTGGAGCGGTTAATCGTGGCCATATAATATACCCATGGTGTTGTGAAAACTGTGCGCCAACGAAGATTTCATTCCAAGTAAGATTATTAAATTTTCCCATCAAATAGTTAAACGATTTTCTTTTTATAATAATCCTTATTATTTTGCCTGTGTTTTGACGACAATTTGATCTAGACGCAAGGTTAAAAGTTCAAGGCCCAACTTCCATACAATTTTGTGCATTCTCCTTTAATCTTTAAGCACTTAAACAATTATTTTATTCAATTTAACGTGACAATTAATTCCCTGAGTATTTAAAGTAAATACTGTAGACTGATTGGTGTTGTCATTTATCAGTTAAGTAACTGACGATTTATTTTATTAATCTAATTCGTTTGTAAATTGCATCTATGTAACTCTGAAAGCCTTTTCCGTAGATTATGATCCAATTACTGATATCTTTTATTTCTACTACTACTATCGTTTTAGAGTTCCGTACTTCAAAGTACCAAAGTTATAGACATCATCCCCACTATAATCATCAGCACATCTCTGTCCGTTCTGGTGCTTTCTATAATAATGTAATATAATATTCTTAGCACGGAAGAGCACTAAATCCAAGCTGACCTAGTTTGGAACTCAGGGTGCATGTTTCAATGACTTACCTAAACAATACATGTACTTAATAGATGTCAGTTATCAAACTGTAATTGTTTTGTATCTCATTCTAATGTATAATTATTAAATTAGTATTGTTCAGTGTTCCCTACCGTAATCTTCAAAATTTTGAGATTAGACTTGAAGAAGACAGCACTGATTAAGTACAGACACATTTAATATGTCTGTAACTTAATCAGTTCTCTGCCGAATAACATTCCCGCTCTTTACAGTAACTCAATTAATTATAGTTAACAATTAATTATGGCCGTCACGTCACAGTATACAAATACAGTATACAAATTTATATTCAGAATCAATGACTTATTTGAGTTACTTAGTTCATGTTCTGCTTCAAGTTCAGCTCTACCGCCCTAGGCTAGAGCCCAATCAGTCGGAAATATACGTTTGCTTGAAAACATCAGGAGGCCTAGGTACTCCGTAAGCATTTCGGATAATTTCCGTCAAACCAATTATTTTGTACTCTTTAACAACTAAAAAGACCTCAAAAGAGTACAAAAAAATGATTTTGTACTCTTTAACGGGACATATATAAGCGTTTGGCGTCTAACTACGATGTTTAGACGCTAAACGCGTATCAGAATATGACACATGACTCGTTAGATAGTACAAAATGTCTATGTAGTTCGACGGATATTAAAAATGCTTATGGAGTAGGTCCCCTGTACATTTAATAAAACGCTACTGGCTTTGGTATAGATAACTAGCAGGTTGCTTTCCACAAATTAATTTTGTGCCACAGTCGTGTGAATTGACATAACACTTAACCCAAAGTTCCACCCAATTGTCGTTACGACCAGATGACCCGGATATACGACCAATAGTGCTATAAATACCTATATACCTACAATTAGTTACGTCAATGTGGGGGCAATAGAACATCTGCCATCGTCGCCGACTAGCTTTGTGTGTCCATTTTTTGTGGAATGGCATGATGTAACCGCTGGGTAATATATGAATATCAAAGATAAGATGGGCTTCAAAGTGCATTTTCAAGGACGTGAAACCCCAAGCTTATTGGTCTAGTAGTACTGGCATCACCGGTTGTACCATCCTAATCCTAACAGATTGATACCAACTGCCGACTGATGTCGGTTACTAGAAAAAAAAATCTTTAAGAAATTAATGAAATCGGTTGCAGATTGCACCTGTTATCTGAATCTAGATGAATATTACACTGACCTGACTCCTTTTTGTACCTAGTTGACTTCCATAATTTTTGCGCCGAAGGCTATGGCGACTAAGTAGTAACGTGTGTCCATGAAACTAAACATCTTGGCGTTTTGAAAGCTTTGGAAATCCATATTAAAAATATGATTCCGGGGCTCGCGCGGGTGGCATTAACTGTCAGTTGTATGGGCAGCCAGCCCGGTGTAATATTAGAGGTGTTGTCTATTAGAGTGGTGGTCTTTAAATAAATAAATATTACATATAAGTATACCTACATATATATACATGTAATACCAAACTAGGATTTTCTCCTGTGCTATGGGAATTAAACAAGGATTTGACAATTCACAAATCTTCCCGTCAGAAGCATTTGGGCGTAAGTCCTGTTTAACTAAATAAGCCCAAATTCTTCTGATGGGAAGAAATATAACATCCAGACGGGACCAACTTGTACAAACTTGTCAGTCCCTGGTGGGAATCGAATCCACGACCTCTGGCGCTTGAGTCTAATGGCCAATCCACTAGGCCAACGAGGCGGTCTTTCTCCTGTGTTCTATTGTGTGTACAAATATGGTTAAATAAATCAAAACATCTAATCATTCGGCCTGTGGATCAGTGCAGTAACACAATGCTTACTTTGTTGCATAGTGCTGCACCCTGTATTCAAACTTGCTAGAATTCTGGAAAAAATGATAAAAATGTGCCATAATTCATGTTTTTAAGTTAAACTGGTATAGTAATGAATGCGTAAAAATATTAATATGCTTACGATATGTCTTTTTAACATAATAGGTGTCTAATTCATATTAAAATCACTTCGTTGAATTTTTTAATAGTGACATCTTCAAACGAAATATGTCCACTGCTAGGGGTTTGCATAATCATCACGTATGACAGGGGGATTGGTGATCTCAGTAACGATCTTATAATATACAAGAACGCTGCTGGCCGTCTCTGGTGCAATCCCTTACTGCCTATGGGTGTAGCCCTATTCAAAGCCGGGAACTACAAGGCTAGACATTTAGATCACTATAAGTGGAAATAGAAAAATAGCCAACCAAATAAATATGTAGCAAAAGTAGAACGAAAATTTGGCTCCTATTGACGCTCTGTACTATACTACTAATTATTTTGTGCCTGTGTGTATATGACCAAAGTAGGCCAGCTACTAATTATAAGGTACTGTTATTACCGTTATAAAAAACACTAATTTATTGTTAAGAATTTAGTACCCACGTTAAGATCTTATCCGTAAATTTCAAAGTTTAAATTTATATATTATCGTGGATTACTTCTTAAGTGCCGTCGTAGTTCCGTTACCTTACCTTTTATAGCTATTCACGAGGACCTATAAACTGTGAATGTAGGTACTTGAGTTTTCCACTGTGATATAACGTCACATATAATGAAGTGTTTAACGTATAATCCATCAAGTTGCTAAGTAATTTAAGGTAAAGCTGACACGACTAATGGAGAAACGAAGTTCAGTCAGACGATGGAGTGGATACACACTTATTTACTTCTACATGTCACCTAATACCACGTGTATGACTTTTACATTACTCGAGGTAAGAGTAGCTTAATTCCGAAACTTAAATATTATCTTACGTTTGGTGCATTGTTGAAAGCAAATATATGTATTACCAACTCACGTACCTATCGGATAGGTGCCTGATATCGAAAAGGCTATTCTTGCCTTATTTTGAGATAATACTTAATAATAAGTACACGTACCTATATAGTGTATATTTTTAAGGCATTTTGGAGTATCACAAATATATTTTTAATGAGCACAGATAAAATAAGTATATTTAAAGAATGACAGAATTTCTGGCAAAAATTTTAAAGCACCTAACTGTAACGCATATCTGAAACAGACAAGGGTTTCTGCGTCGTTTTAGTACTGCAGGATCCACTGTGGAAGTCAATAATCAATTTTTTTTATTTTGAAATCAAAGGCGGTATATTAATGAATAAGGGAAGCCATTGGTTCCTTGAACGACTGTGAGCTGTTTTTTTTTTGCTATAGTTACTTACAGTTACTTGCAGTGCTAGGTACCAAATTAATGAAAATAAAAAAAAAACAGCTCACGATTTTCAAAGGAACACTGGTTTTCCGTATTCAACTACGGTCTTTCGGTATTCTTTTTAAATAACCGTAGGCAGCGTCGCGGTGTGAAAGCAGTATACATAAATATTGCTGACCCGTAAAAAATGCATACATTAAGAATGAGGAACCTTCGTATGTCCCTGGCGATGTTTTTATTTGAGATCAGGCGCTCCGGAAGGCCCCAAGGGCATTGATATGCGGGAAAGGTCCTCCCAGGTATTTTTGTAGTCATCCGGGGATCTAGAACTTTTTGCATGGTTGGCTAAAGTAAAACAAAAATGTTTCGTGAAACTTCTATGATATCAAAACAATATTATTTTCATATATTCCCTGTCATCTTTTTCATATCATTCGGTATGTTTCGGTGAAAGTCACAATAGACTTGGAGTTCCATGCAATTACAAAAGTACCTATATTTTCATGAATTCAATTTAATAGTTTGCTATACAATTTTTCGTATTCCTTTCTGTAAAGGTTTATAAAAATTCTATTTGTTCAGAAAGAAAATTCCAACGTTTGTGACAACTAACAAGGAATTAAGCTTAACATTTAAAATTTCACAAAAAGAGTTCACCTTCGGGCTTAGAATTTAAAATACATATTCGAGAGTTGAATTCACGTAACATTACGTACAAACGGTCTCATTATGCTGTATGTGGGAGTACGAAACGGTCATAATAATAATTTTGCTATAGAGTCCGATTGAGAGATGTTTTTTGGACAAAGCCGAAGTGATTGAAACGACCATTTTTATTTCGTTTTTATTTGATTAAATGAAACACCCAATTAAAATATTACCTATCCAATTTTTTTTACCAAATTAAATATAACTTAACAAAACTCTCTAAATTAAGTATTTCTTTTTATCTTATTATTTAACATTAATAAAATCAAAATCAAAATATTTATTTTCAAAATTGGAATACATTATTCTCTTTTTGACGTCAAATTCTGCCTAAAACTACTCCACTTCCACCTGTATAACCGAGGGGAAGAAGTGGCAACAAACCCAACGGCACAGGGCCCTACCTTTGATTTATCTTATTCATTACAATCATTAAGTCTACCTATGCTGAGCCATCAAGCACTCCATGGACTTTTATCATTTAAGTAGTCATCTAACTTATAGTAGGCTTTCTTGCACAGATTAACTTTTATAGAAGATTTGAATTTTTGTTCAGACAAGTTAATAATTTCATTCGGAACCTTATTGTAGTAACGCACGCACATCCCCACAAAAGAATTATTGATCTTAGACAATCTAGAATGATGTATTTGAATTTTATTATTATTTCTAAGATTTAAATTATGCCTCTCATTATTTAAGCTGAGTAAAGAAAGGTTCTGTCTAACGAACATAATGTTAGCGAATATGTATTGACATGGCACCGTCATTATATTTATTTCCTTAAATAATTATCTTAGAGAATCACGACTACGAAGCCCATAAATAGATCTTATTACTCTTTTTTGTAAAATAAATATAGAATAGATATCAGCGGCACGACCCCAGAGCAAGAGGCCATAAGACATAAGACTGTGAAAGTAGCTAAAATATACAAGTCTTGCTGTAGCTATATCTGTCAACTCTCTAATCTTTTTAACTGCATATGCTGCGGAGCTTAGCCGACCTGATAACAATTCTATATGTGGACCCCATTGCAGCTTCTTGTCAAGGGTTAGCCCCAAGAAAACTGTATTATCCACAAATGCTAACTTCTCGTTATTTAATATTATGTCATTATCACATGGTTTAACACCTGGAAGTGTGAATTTTATGCATTTAGGTTTTTGTGAGTTTAAAACATGGTTGTTAGCAATAAACCATTCATGAACTTGCCAAAGGGTGTCGTTCACATCGTCATAGTTTTGGGCATGTCTATTAACTTCAAAAATCAGAGAAGTATCATCTGCAAACAACACAATCTTCGACATATTCTGCACCATGTACGGAAGATCGTTTATATAAACCAAAAAAAGGAAAGGTCCTAATATTGAGCCCTGTGGGACTCCTATTTTAATAAGAGATCCCTGCGACTTTTTACCGTTTATCTGAACCTTTTGAATCCTGTTTGTTAGGTAGGAGTTCAATAAACTAAGGTTTTTATTTTTGATACCGTAATGTTCTAGTTTTAAGAGCAACGTTTTATGATCTACGCAATCAAACGCCTTAGATAAATCACAAAAAACCCCGATAGCATCGTGGTGCCGCTCAAAAGCATCAAAAATATTTTGCAGAAGAGCAGCACCAGCGTCCGTCGTCGAGCGGCCTTTAGTGAAACCAAACTGTTGGTCATGTAGAAGTTTGTTACAGTTGAAATGTACAAGCATTTGACTGAGCATGACCTTTTCGAAAACCTTGCTAAGTACCGGTAAGATCGAAATAGGTCTAAAGTTGCCAGGATCTCTTTTGTCTCCTGATTTGTACAATGGTATAGTTTTACTTTGCTTCATTAGATCGGGAAAAGTGCCATGATCTATAGAGAGATTAAACGCGAAGGCAAGATATGGTGCTAAAATATCAATGATGGAATTACATACTTTAACAGACATACCCCACAGGTCTTCAGTGGTTTTTATTTTTATTTGTTTAATGGATGTTATAATATCCTGTGGGTTCACGTGCCTAATATAAGTAATAAGAAAATACATCACATGTCTTACATAACTCACACATAACAAACCTCTTGGGTTTGTCCAGTTGGCAACTCTGCCACTGTGTAGTAAACAAGGGTTTTTGTCTGTCTTACATAAATAATTAACGTTAGTGTGTAAAACTTACATTTGGAGTGAAACAAAGAGCACCAACTACGAGAACATAACCTCAAACATCAAAAACAGCAAGTATTTGACACACTACACCCAAAACTATAGAAAATACAGACGGAATTATGTTCTCCAAAGACAGTTGATGGTTTGAATTTGATTTGAATATCACTAACACATGCAAACACTGGTGGATTACAGGCACACACAAGGAAAAGAGCCAGCTGACGATCAGCTGTTTATTGCACATGTCAACACTAACAAATGTCAACGTCACGTCACTGATTGTCAACTGTCAAAGTTAATATTGCTTCGTTCAGAAATTTATTGAGTTATATTAAAATTTCACGCCATCTAACAAAAACTCAGGGAACTACGACACGCAATCCATATTGGTATTGTAATTATCCGCAAGATGGCACAAAAATGCACAAAGTGCAACAATGGAATCACAAACAGAGAATTTATGATCTGCATACTATGTAAAAATCACTACCATTTGGACTGTGCGAATGTTTCGATTCAAAGATTTAACATAATGTCACCAACTAAAAAGACAGCATACCGATGCCGCTCATGTCTGTCCGAGTTAAATTCTCCAGGAATATATAACATTTCTCCCGAACAAAGTATTTTCGAGTCATCACAAGGCTCCCAGGAAAATATCACATTCCGCGATAAATATAAGATTAATGTCCAGACAGACAATTCCTTTGAAGGACTTTCGGAAGAGGAGAGTGATGACTCATCAATAGATTCATCGCCCAATAAATTGCCTAATTTAAACAGAAGCTGCCCTGTGTTAAATGCAACAGATACTGAGACAATTTGCGAAATAAAATGTAAACTCAGTAGCCTTGAAGAAAAGCTAGCCATAGCTGAAAACGAGATAGATAATTTGCTGTTGGAAAACCATACCTTAAGTAAGCGAATTAACGAATATGAGAAGAAAATTAACCATTTGACTAATATTTGCAAATCTACGTCCACGAATAGTTCAAGGAAAAAAAAGCGACAAAGTCTAAGTAAAACGAAATTAGACTTTTCTCCTCAAGATGAACAAAGCAAAAGCCCGGATACACCCCTTTTTAATACAGCTCCGTCTACTCCGGCATCTAATCAAAATATACAGCAGACGTCAGTTCAAGAACCTAAGCGCAACTTACGCGTTGATCCCAAACCAAAAAAGTACGGAAGTCCTCATTATGCAACGGATTTCACAGCAAAGAAAGTTAATATTCCTATACAGACCCAAAAACACAAGATCTATATACTCGGAGACGAAAAATTGAGAGGATTGTCCGCTGCGATAATTAAATCTAGACATGGAAAATGGAACGACGTATACACACCAACGGCAACGATTATAACAGGCGCTACAAGCACAGCAATGTTAGATTGTTGTGATAGCATTGCGAACAATCTGACTAATAAAGACATTGTTATACTGGGCTTTGGTAATCATGACAGTGACATACAAAAAATTCACTCAAACCTTTGTATAGCGGTTAATAAACTAAGTAAAGCCACTGTTTTTATAGTCCCAGTAAATCGGAATCCTTATCTTAATGAAAAAACACTAAATAGCTCTATAAAACTATGGACAAAACATTTTGAGAACTGTATAGTTATTGACATGAATTATCATAGTATTCTGAATAAGGCCGATTATATAAATTATATTTGTAATAAATTTAATCTATGCATTGATTATGACGAATATAAATTAACATTTCTGACATTTAAAAATATGCAAGCCTACAAATTACAAAATGAGATAGCACACAACAGTATTAATACCACAAAAACTCATAGATCACTTTTCATTACATCCACACAAAACACCACTCAACAAAATATAGCTACTGACCAAACCAACTCAGTTGACCCGGACCATATTGATGGCAACATTATGGCTGTAAATAGTGATTTTTTTCGTTTACAATAATTTATTTATTTTGCATCAAAATATTAATGGACTTGTGAGTAAGTCTGACATGTTCACGGTTTGTTTGAGGGAACTCATGGGTAATGGTAAAACTATCGATGTTATTTGCTTCACAGAACATAACATGATATATAGTGATACTAGTCTTCTAAACATCCCCAATTATACATTAGCTTCTTCTTTTGTTAGAAATAATAGAAATGGTGGATCTTGTATACTGGTACGTAACATTCACAAATACAAACAAATAGATGCTATTAGTAGGTACTCCATCTCCAACGTTATAGAAAGCTGTGCTGTGGAGTTGATTGATCATAGTATTGTAGTGCTATGCGTTTACAGGATACCCAAAAATATAAATAAATCACATTTTTTAAATATTTTTATGGCTAATTTATATGATATTTTGTCCATCATTTGCTATGGGAAAAATAAAAAAATAGTACTATGTGGAGATTTTAATATAGATTTGTTAAAGAAATCAAAGCAAAAAGAACAATTTGAACGACTTCTATTAGGTTTCAATTTAAAAATAGCGATAAATGAACCAACTCGCCTTAGCAGCGGAACATGTATAGATAACATAATTCACAATATACGTGGAAGCAAAGGAGAAATAAAAGAACTTGCAATTTCGGACCATACAGCCCAAATACTCAAATGTCCAGTAAAAAAAACGTGCACTCTAAAACAGTGGTACATTACACGAAGGGACTATTCTAAAGATAACATAAATAAATTTACAGAATGTCTCAGCAGTCTAAGTTTTTGTGATGTTTATGAAACAGTTGACTCCAATGGCGCATTTAACATGTTTTATGACCTTTTTAAACTGTTTTATGATCTATGCTTCCCTGTTATCAAAGTAAAAGTATCAGCAAATGTAAAACCAAAATGGGTAACGCGTGGGATTCAATTATGCAGTAAACGTAAAAGAAGTCTTTTGTGGAAATATAGGATGTCACCAAGCAAAACTAGCCTAAATATGTTTAAAATATATTCAAAAAAGTTTAAAAAAATAGTGAAGCTAACTCAGAAAGCACAAAACAATTATCACATTCAAACAGCAAAAAGTAAATCAAAAGCAACATGGCAAATAATAAATAACATTAAATCAAATGTACCAAGAGAAGATATCAGGCAAGTACATGTTGAGGATAAATTAATAAACAATCCTCAATGTATTGCACAAGCATTCAACAATCTTTTTATAAATCAAGCTCAAAGACCAGAAACTACACATAAAAACACATGTAGATACACTTGCTTGAAATCAATGTTTATGCAACCAACCACCCCACAGGAGATTTATACGATAATAAGCAAATTGAAAAACACAAACAGCACAGGCTATGATGATATAAACACACTGGTTATAAAATCTGTCGCTGCAATTATTGCACCAACTTTAAGCTATATCATTAACAACTGCATTGAAAATGGTGTATTCCCTGATAAACTAAAAACCTCAATCATTAAACCACTCTACAAAAAAGGGGACAAACAGGATATGACTAACTACAGACCAATTGCTTTAATTCCTGTTATGTCAAAAATTGTAGAAAAAGTTATTTATAATAGCCTCACATCCTATTTCGAAAAAAATAACATGTTTTGTAAGCAACAAAAAGGTTTCAGAAAACATAAAACCATAAATATGGCAATTTACGATTTTCTTCAAACAATTCATTTGAAAATAGACAGGAGGGTGCCGGTTGCAGCCCTTTTTATGGACATGACGAAGGCGTTTGACCACGTAGAACACAGTACCTTGGTAGACAAATTAAGTGCCTATGGTGTGAGAGGTAACATTCTTAAACTTATAAAATCATATTTAAGCGAAAGGAAACAAGTTACACATATAACTAGACTATGTCTCCAAACTAAAACTGAAGTAGTGTACTCGTCGGACTCTCGTGTTGTTCTTAGTGGAGTACCACAAGGAAGCGTTCTGGGACCATTGTTGTTTATAATATATATAAACGATTTACCAAATGTGACGACCCATCCGATGATCTTGTTTGCTGATGATAGCACTATAGTTTTTCATAATAATAACCTAACAGACATGGAAACTGACGCAAATAATGCCCTTGACTCTGTTATAAACTGGTTAGTAGCAAATAATTTGAAAATAAATCTTGACAAGACTAAAGTCATGAATTTTAAATTAAGAAACAACACTTTAACCAATTTTAGAGTGAGCTATCAGGAAAAAACGATTGACGAAACGGATGTCACGAAGTTTTTAGGATTACACATTGACAAAAACATGCAATGGAGCGCACAAATAGATCAGGTTTGCAATAAATTAAATCACTTCTCGTACGTTCTATTCAAGTTAGGCAAAGTGGTGAACAAAAATGCACTGTTAACTGCATATCATGGATATGTTGCGGCTACCCTGAGGTATGGTATCATTTTTTGGGGCAATGCAACTAACAAAGAGGTAGTATTTAAAGCCCAAAAAAGATGTCTAAGAGCAATCTGCAACATTAAACGTACAGATACTTGCAAACATCATTTCAAAAACCTTAAATTGCTAACTATGCCTTCTTTGTACATATATGAGACGGCTATGTTTGTAAGAAATAACCTGAACTTGTTTCATTCTGTGGAGAGTCGTCGTCGTTGTGATAAGCTACATATTTTACCCACAAGAACAGCGTTCCTACACAAAAGCATATTTGCAATGGCTCCCAAAATCTATAATAAACTCCCAAAATTAATACGGGAATGTGATAGTAACACCTCATTCAAAAACAAACTATTCAATTTCTTAATTGACAAGACATACTACAAAATAAATGATTTTTTGACAGACACTAGCATATGACATTGTAAACTTTTATTTCAATTTCCTATTTCTTGTAATCTATGAGAATTTATGTCCGACATGTCTGCTATTTATGTTGTTTTATTGGAGCAGTGACATTGTGATTTAACTGTTACTAATATTTCTTTGTTTAATTGCATGTTAAATTCTTTTTTAGCCTAAGTATTTAAATTTGTATGCCCGCGCAAGAGGCGGAACATGGAGAGCTTATTTAATGTAAACATCTTACTTATACCCATGTTTCACAAATAAATGATGATTTGATTTGATTTGATGTAATAAAGATAATATTCAATATCAATAGTATAATAATATGTGTAGCAAAATTTTACCGCAGTAGACAAAGTAAAAAACTGCTAATAAACGCATATTAAGGTACCTATATTCTGTTAAAAATTCGGCTCTGTCAAGAAGAATATTTGCCAAAGGTAAAATTTTCGCCCAATGGTGGCCCATGCGGCTTCCAGTTCATTTCACAAAAGGGGATGGAATTACAATTCACAAAATTCAAATGTTAGACTATTTTATATCATATACTAAACTACTAACATCTGTTAGGACATCTAGGCAAAAGTCTGATCTGTACTACTCAGTTCACTGGGGTTCTCTTATTAGATAAATAGTTAAAGGGCCCGATTCCGAAGGCACACATTTAAAATTTGACAGCGCTAAAATTGGTATCGTCTTTATCTTCATAATACTGTGTGACAAGGATAGCAACAATTTTAGTGCTGTCAAATTTTAACATTGTGCCTTCAGAATCGAGCCCAATGTTTAACTAAAAACCTCAGCAGTTTCAGAGAAATCCACATATACACATAAAAACATGCGTTCCTTATTTTTCAGTCGTTCTTATAAATATAATATACATATTAATATATACTTACTGTAATAACGGGGTAGGTGGTAACCGTACCCGATTTTGGCTATCTGTGAGGAATCGTTGCCCGGACCATTAATAGGCCGTTAAAGATGAGTAAAGACCATCTGAGAGCTCTTCTTCGATGATTTTCGACACATTAAGTGGAAATGATTCGCAGAACGAGAAATATACAGTGTTTTATTGCCTACAAAAAGTTTTAGGCGCCCTATTACCTCATTTATTACAAGCTCCGCTACCTATACAGTTTATCAAATTTTCCTGCAGTGAACTATAGGTATTCTCGTATATGTCAAATAGTATAAATCGAGGATCTAATAAGCTATCACAGTTCTTACCAAATTGTAATCAAAAATAAACTCAGTAATAATGCTATGACGTAACAACAAAAATCCAAACACATGAAGTATAAATATATTTTGTTGTTTTGATGTTAACAATATATGTAATTTCTAGAAATCTTTACCGAACTCGGTATTGCTCAGGTGGAAGATGTTTTCTACCGACTGAACCAATAACCTATAACGTATAGTAGGTACTCACACATTTTACAGATACTATATAACTACAGACAAAACATAACTTGATAGTTTAATAAAAAAAAACAAGAGATTCCCACCCAACTAAACTGTAAAAATTCGTAATAGTTTTTGAATAATATAATTATAGCTTCAAGTATAAAGTAACACTTAAATAGCCCCTGTGATTTTTTTATTATGTTTATTTATTTTATTTGTGCTTACGATATACAAAATTAATCCAGCTGGTCTATTGGTACCTGTAGATACAGTAACTTGCGCCATCCCAAGCGAGGATGGCGTAACTCATACTGTATTAATGTGAAAGGGGATCTGGCCCAAGTAGCAAACAAATGTCTTAAAAGGGTATTATAATTATCTTGAAGGCAAGTCGACGTATTCCAGCTGTTGTCTTGGCTAAAACTGTTACGTCCCTCAAGATATCCCTGAAGATATCCCTCAAGATACAGTTAAGTACAAGTGGGCACAGCATTTAGGACAAATTTAAGACAGAGTTAATACTACTGTTTAGACAAACTTTAACCCTACTTAAGAGAGTGGTTTTTGCAGAGCTATTTCAAGATGTCTTGTAGGTCGACTTTAGACCAAGAAATAGACTTGAAGATATCTACAAAACCTAGTTAAAACTATCAATACTGAATTGCACAGATTCTATCATAACTTACTGAAGTAAAATTTAAAACATTTTTTACTTTATATCATAGTATTTTAGAAAATATGGTCAACATTTTATACTTAATACAAAAACAAGATGAAGGCTTATGATAATGGCGGTTAAACAACTAATTTTTATGTCTAGAAAATGATGTATTATGTCATTGTATGCATTGCAAATTTAAAACGCATGATTGTTCCTCGTGTAAAATGGATAGAAAGTGCTATAAAACAGACGGGCCTTTAAAATAGCGTAAAAATAGCAATAAAATTTAGGATATTTGTATTGCAATTGAAAAATTTGGCGGCATAAAGTGCAGAATATTAAATTTTCTATAAATAAATGAGTTTTTATAATGTTATTCTAACTCTAACAAAAATATAACTTCAATCTTCTCTAGTTTAACATGAGGTGGTGTCGGAAAATGTATTATTATTTTTTCACTTAAAGTGCAAAATGGCGTTAAATCTTATTTTTCCTAACGTAGTAAGATTTTAGACAATATTGATTTTGTAAGGCTAGTTTAGCTAAAGTAAAGACAAGTTAGATTTAAAGTAGTGCTAGTTAAGAGATATTACATTTAACTTATACTAAACAACGTATTGGTGTCATACTATTTAATACTACTTAGTATTAAATGATTCTTTAGTTTGATTTAGTTAATACCAGATTACTTGATATTTTCTTAGCTTTTCATGTCATTATTCTAGTGTATTTTGTGCTGGAAAGAAGTTATGCAAAAAAAACTATTCATTTATAAATTATTCACTCGATGACGTATAAGTAGTGCAAAATTCACAGTGTTCATCTCATGAATGTTACATAGAATTGGCCAAAACTCTACTTTTGAGCTTTTGTATGTAGGTAACCCATCGATATTTACATTTATATGTAAATTGATATGTTTATCCAAATTTCCAAAATTCTGTAAAATATATTTTTTAAATCCATTATGCCAGTACTCTCCACTCTCACAACGTTTGATATCTACAGATTTTACTGTATTCAGAAGTGTTCTTGCGTCTTTTGGCACAACACCTGGATCATGCTTATTTATAATCTGCAATAAGCCATTGATTGCAGTATGTGGTATATTGTGACCAAAATACCAGTTTCTTAATTGGCCTCTAAAATTAAAATCATCAGCTTTCGATTCATTAGAATCGGAATCACTGTCCACTATTTTGATTCCCCAATTTTCCGCGGTATCTTCTTCCTCGTGATCTGTAGTTCCTGATAACGACACTGAGGTCTGAGTCGAAGATGATGCATTGTTGAAATTTGCAGCACGCACTCTGTTTAAAGTATTTTTTTTATATTTCACAACACGCCGACGAAAACTACCAGTACTTTTTAATCTTTCAACGTCATCCATCTTTCTACTTTGTGCCCTTTTGATAAAAACGTCCCGTTAAATGTATTTTTACTCTAAACTGATTAATTTGAGTAATAAAGGAATAAAATGTTCTTCAGAAAAACGGTTCCCAGAATTTGGTGTAACAATTATCTTAAGTTTATCTACAAAATTAATTTTTACTATGGAAGACTAAATTATTCAAGCATCTGGCTTGAATTATTTGAATGAGTTTTACGTGAGCCTTCAAATAATCTGAATACAGTTAAAAAAGATTTTTAGTTTTAACTGTAGGCATACTTAATACAAAACAGTTTTGAGAATACTTAACTTGGTTTTGGGTATTCTGAACTTGCTAAAATAGCGGTAGTATAAAACTAATTAGTCTTAAAGAAAAAAATGACTTAACGAAAACTTTTTTGATTTAGTCAAATCCAACTTTAGATAAAGTATAGATATGTAGGATTTAGTCACTATTCTTGATTGCTACTTGGGGGGGATGCTTGTAATATTGATACACGCCGCAGTGTAAGCACACTGCACTTCGTATGAATAATACCTTCTAAGATGGCAAACTAAGTTACTGTCATACTCCTTCGACGTCCACTGATGGACAAAGGCCTTCCCTAATGAATGCCACCACACCCACTCCTCCGTCCTTCGCATATAGTCACTTTCGGTCATCTTCAATAGGTCATCGGTCCATCTGAGGGGTCAGCTTCAGGCCATATAAAACTGAACATACAGGATGGCTCAGGAAAATACACCTCCGGCACTGATACAAGCAAACAGATTTAATTACCTACTGCTGCTACAGGAGCACTACCCTGTCGTAAACATTTGTGTGTGTGTGCGTAAATTATTGTAGAGTGGGCGGCAGTGAGCGTGGGAGCATAGTCTATCGAGACGGACAATGTTCTACTCTCTGATCTTTATTGGGTTTATTGCTTTCTAAGCATCCGTACTCAGCACAATAACAAACCATTATCATTAATAATCATCAATGTCTATTTATGTCAATATGAATTAAAATAAAAATATCAATAAATCGATAAATCTCACTAATATTATAAATGCGAAAATTTAGATGTTTGTTGCTCAATCACGTTTCAACCACTGGACGGACAGTGGTTGAAACGTGATTGAGGAACAAACATCCAAATTCTTCGTCCTACCTATAGGTTAGGTTCTTGGAATATGACATAGGATAGTTTTCCTAAAAAAAATTTCATTCCTGCGGGAAATACATAATAATTTGTGATGTTAAGTTGTCCACGCGGGCGAATTCGCGGGCAACAGCTAGTAGAACATAAATCACACGCGCACGCAGCGAATGCATATACATCTACTTTGCTAGCGACCTGAAACTGGTGGGGGAAGCAAGTAGGTATTACTTATATACATAGTAATAGTATTCTTTCAATCAGTTATATACGGGAGTATATTCTTCAAATAAAACCGAACAATTTACAGAACTCAGACGTGTTTATATTACGTTAAAAAAACAGATATCTATGCCTAACTAGGCATGTATAAAAGAACCGCTGTAGAAGTATTTATTACACAAATATTGAAATTTAATCTTGCTATTATATTGTTTTATAAGCTTCATCAAAAACGGTATAATAACAAAAAACAAACTTTGATTAAAAATATCGTAACAGATTGCCTCAAGGCGCTTGGTAGACATTTTTCTTGAGACATTTGTCTTTTGAATTAATTCTGAGCTTTCCTCGGGACAATTGCTTCGCCATTTTTGAACTTTCACGTAGGTAAATATTAAAAAACAGTCTGAAACTAGAAAACGATTTCTGGGCTAAAAATTATCTATCCCTTTATATATTAGACAGTTTGGTGCCTATCAAATTATTTCAAATTCAAGATGTCTAACATATAATTAAAAACTTGTTGGTTAATAAATAATTTGGTAAGTTATCTCTGGAATCATTATGTAAAACAGATATACATTATATTAGTTATTTTACCAAATAATACTAAGGTATTAGGAGAAGCTATTGTAATAACGTAATTATTAATTACTTTAAATAAATAAAACCGGTCAAGTGCGAGAGGGACTTTCGCGACTGGGGTTTCGTGTATCCAAACTAATAACCTCAAAGTCAAAATTATTTATTGCACTTGAGTATATTTGGTTGAGCGCGGGGAGTGTAGGCCAAATCCTCCGTCTATCTCCGGCAGATGATGATAACATTTGGTTCATTTCCACACGTCAGTTTTTACCGACTACCGCTTCCACGTGTTAGAGCTGTTGCGAAGAAATAACTTTATTGATTCAAGACATTAGGGTCCTTATACTAGATATATCTATGTAGATATATTATTACAAGCAATAGCCTGACTCCCAAACTAGGATTCCCTGTTCTATGGGCAGCCAGAAACGGTACAACAAACTTCAGGCAACACATATTTTAAAATCAAAGCTGAAGCAACATGGCATCTTTGTCATTCAAATAATCGTCTATTTTATAATAGACTTCAAATATCCCATAAAGTACTAAACCCAACAATGTAACTTTGTACAAGTTTTCAGATAAACTACATGCTGGGACTTCCCTACTTATGTGAGTAGGTACAGCGCATTTACTTTATTGATAACCTTCTCTGCATTTCCACCAGACACAGTGGAATAAAACGACGTAAAATCAGTAGTACCATGTTTATTTAGAGGAGAGGAAAATGGTACACAATAAAAATTCCGGATTACGTTAGGACTAGCTGCAAAGCACAGTAATTTTGAAAACAGTAACTATAATTCTAATTCTTAAATGAGCTCGAAAAAAGCCTGGCTGATAAGGGCGTGCTTCTGAATTTGGATTCGCTGCGTTATACAAGACGCCATTACCTTAAATATGTAAATAGACATCTTTCATATGATACCCCCTTAACGTAGTAAGTAAAAAAATTCCAACTCTCTCCTTCCATTTCCAACCAGTCTATAGATAATATACTTATTAACTAATAATAAAAATAAATCATTCATTCAGTGCCGCTGAATGTGTTTAGGACTCGTTAGCTTTATTTTTATTTTTAATACTGAGTCTTCCATCGAAGAAAAAATTAGGTTTATCTGTACAAGATCGTCTCGTCATTTCTTATTATTTTACTAGCTGTGCCCGCAGCTCCGCTCGCGTGAACTACAGAATCGCTCCCATTCCCACTTCCGCTTCCGCTCCGGTCCCGCTCCCGCTCCCGCTCCCGCCCCCACTCCCGATCCCGCTTCCGCTCCCACACCCTCTCCCCTTTTCCCACGCCTACGCCCACGCCCACTCCCACTCTAATTTCCACTCAGAGCTCCAAATGTAATCCAAACTCATCGCAATCTGAATAGTACGGAAATACTATTATTTGCAATATATTGCATACTAACCTTACCTACTAATGTATTTGAAAACTAAAAATGTCTATAACTTTTGATTGAGTTAGCCGATTGCGATGAAATAAAGACTAAATGTTAAGTTAAGTTAAACACCATGTTTTTGTGAAAAGTCAATCAAAATCCGTTCAGTAGTTTTTAAGTGATGCGTGCACAAACTCACAGACAAACAGACAAACCGACAAAAATTTCAAAAATGATCGAAATGTGTTCTATTGCTTATCCTTAGACCCCCCAATCCTTTTTTTTGGAAATATCTTCAATGTACAGACACGCGAAGTTTACGATTTTATTTATAAGATTTATTTAACTCTTTATTGCACACACACAGATAAAATAAAAAATAATACATTAAAAGAAACACAAGTACAAAAATTTCTTCTTCGCAACAAACAATAAATTATAAAAAAAATTCAGTTTATCCAATCATATAGATACAAAATCACATTAAATCACAAAAAATGTACAATTGTACATCACTGAAGCTTGATTTATAAAATATAGTCATTGTCTGTGCCAACTAGCAGATGTTTTTATAATTGTATTTTATATTCAGGATGTGTTAAATAAGTATTCTTTACATCATTTGGCAGACTTATAACGATTTATAAACCCCAGCAACACTTATAAACGGTTGTTTGCTGCTAAATATAAACTTTACCCTTTTGACATTTGTAGCGCATCGAATGTGTTAACGCGCACGTTTATGTCAATTTACGGGTGCACCGGGTGCAGAAAATTCTTTTAGTGTAGTGATATTTCGGCTAAACTTTTCAATAAGGCCAGAGCATTTTTAATTCCGCTGCAAAAGCGCACAGCCTCCCGGGATTGCTTTCAAGCTTACCGCGAATGTTCGAGTAAGTAGGTATCAAACTTTTTTTACAGAAGTTACCTAGGTATCTGGTATAGTGATACTAAAAATGTAGGTTAATTGCATTTTTTTAGCTTCAGTAGTATACTATTACATTTCCATTCTATAGCATAAAATGTGTGACATATTTGAGGTTAATAAATTAGGATAAAAGGATTTCATAATAAAAGAGTAGAAAAAACAAACGAAAAGCGAATCTGTACATTAAAGTAAAAAAAACAATTCACTGCCCGGACATTACTTAAGACCAGTAGAGTCCAAAAATATAATTAAATGTTTTTGTGTATGTCTGTCTGTATGTATGTACCTATGTACGGGCTAATCTTAGAAACTACTGAACAAAATTTGATGGAGTTTTCACTGTTTAATAGCTTTGCATTCGGGCCACAATCTGGTATAACTTATATCTCAATAAAATGTCAGGAGGCTGATCTACAAGATGACCTCTCATTTCATATCATTTGTATGACAGTATAGTTCAACATTACTGGTGGGAAGGGCATGAGGAAGGAAAGAAAATGGGAGAGGGGAAAGGGGAATATCACCTGCGTTTTTTTTTATAAAATAAAAACACCAAACTTTTTGCACAATATTTAACATAAAAAATATAAATAATTTAATGATAATCTTTTAATTCATGATAAACATGAAGTGAATGTCAACTTTATTAAAAAAAAAAACATTAATTCTGTAGTCCAACTTGCGGAACCGGCGTTTTTTTATATATTTTTTTGCCGTGTTTATGTATATATTTTCAATGCATAACCAGATAGATTTCTTTAAGGATTAAGTTATCAGTAATCAGTAATCAGTAAACTTTATTGCATTCCATGGTGTTAACAGATAATAAAAAGACAGAGTTCTCATGGACCCATTTGGGCACAGCAAGTAGGAGAGAGGAGGACCAACAGTATTGTCGACGTTATCAAGTTGTTTAATACGTAATACGTATAAGTAAAACATAATAATATGTAATGTTAAGTTATCCATGCGGACGAAGTCGCGGGCAACAGCTAGTAAATAAATAAAATCACATACAGAAGTTGAGAGAGAAACAAAACAGAAAGAGTCACGATGTTTCCTTTGAAGATTTTTCCCTTTCGTCTCATATGGTCAACAAATTCCGTAAAAGGCTACGTTCATGCATTACGCTATTTTAAGAGCGTATTTAAAGCGTCTTCATACACAGATCCGTATACAGTTGTCACATTCTTAAAAAAAAGACTCGAGTAAACTCGCCCCTGAGGATTCAGTACTGTTATTTATAAGGTGTTCAAAAATGAACTCTGAATGTTGTGGGACTATTCAGTACCGATGCTGAACACCTAACTTTCATAGCCTATATTTAAGTTTGTCACGTAATATTAGGTTACTGCAAATCATAGATTCAAGTTCAGATTTATCCCCACTTTTTAATGTACAACCTAGTTCTAGTCTTATGTTATATTTTTACTTACAGTCATTTAAGCCTCTACAACTCCCCCTGACGTGCAGTCAGTACGCTATGATAAATGACCAATTTCATTCTAATTTGAACCTTATCATAATTGGATAATGTGCTAGGGCTGGTCACTTAATTCGGAATGTGACCCTTTAACGGATGACTGAGAAGACAGACAACAAAGTGATCCTATGAGAATTTCGTTTTTTTTTCATTTCGAGGTACGGACCCTTAAAAAGAATGTGGCCCCACAAAACGGTTGTCAGAATTTCGTTCCAAGTTTTCTGTGCAGAATTAGGACAGGGATCACACACCTCAATGGGCCTGTGAGCGGGGTACACGTGTATGGACTTCAAACCGTGGTCACGTATATCCAGGCCAGAGGCGGTGAACCTTTTTCGTTACCAAATCAAACAAAATATGCGGTGATTAAATCGTGCCTGGGGTGAGGATAAACATTACTACTCTACTTTTATACTTAAGGTCAGTGCAACAAGTGAATGCATACATTATACCGCCAGTACTTTGTTAAAGTCCACGGCTTGACATAGGTCTTGAAGAATACCAATAACGGCCACGCTGAATAATCATGCATGTTGGCGTCGCTCTATGTCATTTGTGATGGTTTAGTAACTGAGAGCCGTCCTTAATTTGTAGTAATTACTTAATCCAAGGGAGTTATAAGTATACTTTTACTGGGAGACACTTTAAAACACATAAAATAAAACAGGAGGACATAATATTAGAGGTATGAATGGCAGAGAAACCAAGTGTTGCCATGCACACAGTGCTGCCAGCTTATAACTAATTCTAAATGAATGTGTTCCTAACCCAATACAATGACTTACATATTTCTGCAAAATTATAATTTTTAGCCAAACAACAATGGTGTTCCGCTCCTAAGAGTATTAGGCTAAGGCATTCTGGGATAGTTCTAAGAGGGACAACAACTTGTGGGCCTAAGGCTTCTGGTTTATGAGCGACAGTGACCGCTTACCACCAGTCGATCCTCTGTGTCCCTTTGCCACTTTAGGCCGTAAAATATTTTTTTATCTAGTTTGAATTCCAAGTAATATCGCCGTATTTTGCTGACCCTAGCCTTGTTACTATGACGCTGTCATTTGGAGCACTTGATATTGTTGTGCCACCTTACACTTCCGTCTGTAAAACACGGCACAGGTTTACTAGCGTAAGGCCAACAGACCACTTGAATGTATAGACACGCACGCGTCAAGGGGGTGGTTTCCCGGACAAATTGCTCTCCGTCCCGGGATTATTCCGGATATTCAGGGAACATATTGCCGGCGTATTTCTCACCGGGATGCGTCGTGAGTGATGTTCTGTGCCGCAGGCCATGTTTTGGTTACGCGCTTTTATTTTGCAACTTTATACGATTGTTTGTAACATTACAGAGAAAGGGCAGAACTAAAACCGAGATATTGGGTAAGTAAGCAATCGGTTTATTTCTGGCAATATCAAAATACAGAAAACAATACTTACATTAAAATGTACATAGCTTGCGGCCAGTTGTTGCCGTGAAAAAGGGTCTCAGTTTTGCTGCGGACAGATATGACAGCAGCGCTGTGTTGTTAAGCCTACGGGGGAGCACTTTAAGTACTCGTAGTTTTATTATATTTTGAAAAACTGCGTCACCAATCAATCATAGTTTCCGTATTAAATGCCGATACGCGAGCGGCTTTGAAAATCGATTTTCATCGTACTTTTTGTATTTCTCCCTCCACCACCCAACACGATAGCGTGATGATGAACGAGCTGCCTCTGCTATCTAGATTGAACTGGCGTTACGACAGCTATGTGAAAGTCTACCGATTACTTGTTCGATATAAGAAGGGATAAACGGTTGTTTATAGAGCAAACTTCGGCCAAGAAATGTAGAATTTTATTATAACAAGGTCGTGATATATGTTTCGTATTGTTTTAAAATAATTGTCTTACTGTAACATTGTAAGTTCGTTGAAATGTAGATTTGCTTTAACTAGAAACTAATAAATGATGTACATAGGTTTAACTTTACAACTTAGCACATATAAAACTCATAGCAGTTATCTTCTAGCATTTATGTTATCATAATACAAGTTTCTTTTATCAAAACGGATTATAATACCTGTAGATATACTAGTTACAATTATAATTATGATAAAATAATCTGTACCTAAATCTAAAAATCATAAGTAAGGGTTAAAGGTCAAAACTTATAATTCACTTGGTACGTTTATATACGAACGTCCGTTTTTTGTGTTAGCTCTGTGAACAAAATATAATGGTCTGAGTCTGTAGTTTCATTTTAATTCATATTTAAATGAAATATGTAAAGGATAAAGGTTTACTTTGGCATTAAAATCTTTCTTAACTTAGCAACTAAGAAGATTATCTTATAATCAGAGTTAAAGTTAAAGTTTAAACCAACTTTCTTACTCGTTTAATATTATTTCAGCCCAGGCGTTAATGAGCTGTTAAATAAACAGCAGGTAAATAAGTACCTGGGGATAAATCGTTAAATAACCCCAACATCTGACTCTACCTAATCCCAAACAAGGATACTCTACTATATGAGAAGAGATAAGTAGATTCTACGTTATAATTCACTATCTAATACCGAGACCAACTGGTACTCACAGTTCAAATTTATCTGTCCCTTTAGAGAATCGTACTTACAAGCTCAGGTTTTAATTCAAATACCCAAACCGTTATGCCAACTAAGCGGTTTATATTATATCCATATCAATTTAAAAATATTCTGTGTCTATTTAAAAATACTCAGTGTCTATTTTCTTTTTAACTTCTTACAAATGTAACCACGAAAACACAGAATCAGTAATCAAAACTCCTAAATTAATTTTGCGGTTGACGTTGAATCAAGTAAAGCCCTTTCTTTATGATCAAAGAATTCTACCCTCATTACGTTCAGCGAGAGTTGAGATCTTTAATGTTTTGAGCTATCACTTGTGTTATTTTCGAAGTTTCGGAACCTCGAAATAATCCTGTTGATTTAAAGCAAGGATTTTCACTGTAACGAAAACTTATGTGTCCAAACTTGGATTTCAGTATACTTCAGTTAATGCTGGATGAAGATCTACGTGACGCAAACATTATTTTCTAAGTTCGCTGTAAGTAAATGAAAGTTGAGACGCTGATCAATCGATTCGTTTTTCCATATTGACAATCTTTATTTTATATAGACCAATTCATTTACATGACTACAATACGTCGTGATGTCCACGTGGGTTTAAATAGATTACTTTGGACATAAAAATATACTTCCTACAAGTTTTTTTTCCAACTTGATCAGTTTGTTATATTAAAGTATAAGGTCTAATTAGTAATTTACCTATCCGTGTTTCAAATCTAAATAAAATATGCCTATATAAATCGTACAAAGTTTTATATATATATATATGTTTTTAAACTCTTCAGTTTCAAGTGGCCCGTATACCTACTCAACTATATGTAGTACCTAAGTATATTATGTAATCTCATTACAGGAACACTCGTACAAAAAGTGTAGTCATCTGCTACGTTGACGTTTTGCATTTTAGACATTGTACCAACTTCTTAGGCATTACGAATTTCAGGCATACCTTTGGTGTTATTACCTATATTCTAGAATTTTCTCAACGTCTAAAATCAAAGTCTAAACTGCAAATATCTAATAGTTCTAATAATTTTTCATAGACGTCCTACAAGTTAGGCAAACTGATCACCATTTTCATCATCATCACACCATCCGTTTAACATCAGGTGGTCTGATTGCCACTTATAAATTACCACTGTATACTGTTACTGGGTTAACCTTATAAAGGCGAACCCTCTTTTTTTAAATATTACAGTCAATGAAATAAATTGTTGTATCATTAAAGATTTTTTATGGTAAATCGAAATGATTAACATCTCAAGTTTGAACTTACAAATAATACATTTAACTGTAGTAGCTGTACAACCTGAACTTCACGAGCACATATACCTATCAAACGTTAGTCAGATCACATAGTCCCACAGACAGGTGCGGCGTTGCAGTGAAACCAAGTAATTGATTTCGCTTACGTGAGAGGTTCCATTCAAATGCCTTCATTGTACGAGTATGCTGCCCGTTTAGAGCTTTTAATTAGCCTACATTTGCATTTACTTACTGAAATACATTCCACATAGTCTCGCAACGTTTTGTAAATAATTCATAATACAACACTAAAAAAATAAATTATATCAGTTAAGATTTGGACTAAACCTGTAACAAAATAAACTAGATAAGGTACCGTCGCAAGTAATGATTGTTGAGCCACTAGCTACTGTTCGTAATTCGACCGCGTTTGCTACTGCTTTATCGGTTCCACATATGAAACTATACACCTTTAACACATTTTGCCCGATTTTTACAACACTACCAAATTACGACAGGCTACTAGTGGCTAAACAAACATTACTTGTGACTGTACATTACTACAACAGGTAGAGCCTGTATGTGGAAACCTAAACAATAGGAGTGAAAGTATAAATTGCCGTTTTATAGTAATAGATACTTTGAATTTACATAAAACCTTCATGGTGTGAGATTTTCGAGTGAAACTTTTTTGACATAATACCTATATGAGGTTCTTGTTTTAAAAAATTTGCAACATTCGAAGTTAGATTTTCAATTGTTTTTTTATTCAGCTTAGACAGGAAAGATGGACAGTTCGAAAATCCGAGTAATCTTTGAATACGAGTTGCGACGCGGAACTAGCGCTGCAGAAACGGCTCGCAATATCAATGCTGCGTTTGGAGAGGAGACTGCTAATGAATGAACCGTGCGTTTTTGGTTCAAACGATTTCGTAATGGAAATTTCGACTTGATGAACGAACCATGTGGAAGACCACCCACACAGGTGAATAACGCTGAATTGAAGGAGATGGTGGAAGCCAATCTGAGTCAAACTAGCCAAGAATTAGCGGCATTTTTTTAACGTTACCTTACCAACAATATTGACTCATTGGCATCAAATCAGTAAGATAAAAAAATATGAAAAATGGGTGCTTCACGGTTTGACTGATCTGCAGAAAGAAAACAAAAACGCGTGTTGAAACTTGCGTTGCCTTATTGAATCGGTACAGAAATGAAGGAATATTTAATCTAATTGTAACATGTGACGAATAGTGGATTCTTTACCGAAAGTGGAAAATGCAATGGCTGGCCCCAGGTCAAACGCCGCAACAGTGCCCTAAAGCAAAGCTTACCAATAAAAAGGTAATGGTAACTGTTTGGTGGTCTATTCATGGTGTTATTTACTATAGCTTTTTAGGTCTGGTCAAGCAATAACAGCAGATGTTTACTGTGACGAACTTCGAACAATGATCGCGAAACTAGCAGTGAAACAACCCCGACTCGTGATTCGATCTTCACCATTATTGCTCCATGATAACGCAAAACCTCACACTGCACGAGAAACCGTTGTAACTCTACAGGAGCTGTAGTTAGAAACTATACGTTATCCTCCGAACTCGCAAGACCTTGCTCCAACGAACTATCATTTTTTTTGTGATTTAGAAAATTTTCTACATGGTAACAAAATTTCTTCCCAAGAGGCAGTACAAAATACTTTCACACAGTTTGTCGAATCTAGATCCCTAGAGTTCTATCGGAAAGGCATAAATGAACTTCCGATTAGATCGCAACAATACATAGATAATGAGGGTAAATATTTTGATTAAATATAAATATGTTACATTTTAGTAAAACTCTTAGTTTTTATTTTTCAGTACAAATCGGCAATTTTATACTTTAACCCCTAAACAGTCAGTATTTATGAATTAGTTAACAAAAGTCTACGCCAATACTATTTTTATCATTATTTCTTATTCACAACACATTTCTTGTAACTGAATCAAACCTGTAGGTATAATCAAGACAGATAGCCCTTTCATCATTAATTTGAAATATTCTATGCGGCAAATTTAATGTGCGCGCCTCATTTTCCCAGTTTAACTTTTCTTGTCGAGTCACTTTTTCTTCCTTCCGTCCAAGTTTCTTTCCTTCTACGCTTCATTAAATTCCTACGTTCCTTACGGCAGTTTTACCATGCTCTGGAACCTCACAACGTGTTATATAAGTCTGCTACAATGATTGTAGCAGATTATAAAAAAATCAAAACACCCGACACTAAAAGAAAGAATCATTAAGTACATGAAATATTTAGCGAGTTACGAAGTATTTTAAAGGTATGAAATTTTCATTTCAGAGTTACTTAATGAACTCTTCTTTTTGTAACGGGGTCTTTAAAATTGTTTTTTTAAACTTATTTAATTTCAAACGAATCGTAAAGAAGACAGATTAAAAGAAGAAAACAGAAAAAATGTATATATAAGCAAAGATAATATATTACTATATAAGTAACTCGAATGTCCAGTTCTATCCTATGGGAGTTCCTTTACCTACTGGATGTTTAAATTAAAACCCTTTTTAAGCAAATCATAGGCTCAGATTTTGAGAAAATCGACTTTTCTACCTTTTGTTTTTATATGTATATAGTTGTTTAATTTCAAATCTAAACAAAATAAAAATAAATCTTCACGAGATATTAGGAAATACAGAATACAAGATTTCATTCAAATCAATGGGTACACTGATTTTAGGCGCTAGACTTGGTGACGAACACACACACCTCCACATTTTGGCTAGTATTGATGTTTAATTTATATTAACTATATTTTTAATGACATTTATAATAGCAAAATAGTGTGCAGTTCTCACAACAGGTATCTTATCATTATCTTGTCTTTTTAGGGGACCAAAGACCTGGCGACACTTCGACCCTTCAGGATCTTTTGTGCCAAACCCCTGTCCACCGACGACGGTGCCCCAAGCCGATTTGGTGGACTTCACACACGCCTTAGAATTTCTTCTTTGGCATAAGCAGGTTTCCTCACGAGGTTTTCCTTTACCGAAAAGCCTGTGGTATTATAAATAAACCGTACTTGAAAAACCCATTGGTACGGGCCGGGTTTGAACCCACAAACTCAGGAATGTGAGGCGAGTTCACAACCAGCCCGGCTATCACGGATCTCATAAACAGGTAAGTCTATTTACCTACTATTAATTTCTACACTTTTTATTTCGTGCCTGTACATATTTTGTCAAGATTTTGCTACTGTCCCAGCTTCATAATAATAAATTGTAAAGATACGTTTATACTTAATATTGGGTAAATATTTATTTTCTGATCTTGTCACACTCAGTAACACGAATTGTGGCTTCCATATAAATAGAATCGGCAGAGTCGGCACAAAGACCATCGAAATGACCCGAAAGTAATGAGGTCGTCATTAACACCCCTCGTAAGACCCAGGAAATGAATTTCGGCGTGGAATGTATAAAAATATGGCCATGGATTTTTGTATGTATGTCATTCTGATCCCGTTATTAATGGATGCCTAATTTCACAAGGTTGCCTTTCTGTATTTTGCCTCAATATTTTTTTTTTACAAATAAACCTGTTTTATTTCTTTACTGAATTTTTAGCAAAGAAATCAAGTATTAGGCGTCACAACTGCTACATGTTATGTACAACTAATATATATTCTAAGTTCACATATTCATACACATACATATATTTGAGCTTAGTATCCGAAAGAAAAATAAGCATTATTTAGGTATTTATAATTCATTATAACTGATGTAAGTATCTTGTGCGATTTTGATATCTTTGTGGGGTACAGGTAAATATTAGCTGATATTATTATTCTCAGACTCATTTACCCACAGACCCAATAAAGACTCATAGGGTGCTCTCACATCGGTGTTGAAAAAAGTTTCTCTACATTTAGCAACATCCGGTGTGGGAGCGAAACGTTTCGCTACGTTTGTAAACATTTCAGATGCATTCTCCAACATATAGAAACCAATATTGAAAACATTTCGACAACATTCATCAACAAAAATATTTTGCTACAAAACAAAACAAGACTAACCAACGATCTCTATGTACTACTAGATGGAGCGTTCCAAACAATGCTCTGTTCCACGCAACTGCGGCTCCGGGAGCCCCAACTCGTTTACATTCACTTTAACACTTGTGTAGTAACTACGTTGAAAATTTAATTCTTTACTAAATATTGACGCTATTTACCCGTAGCGTCAATATTTAGTAATAATTAAATGTTCTGCGTAGTAACTGCAGAAGTTACATTGTGAATGTAACCGAGTTACGGGTTCCGGAGCCGCAGTTGCATGGAACAGAGCGATTGTTTGGAACGCTCCATATAGTAGTAGATAAAGATCGTTGACTGTAACAGTGTCGAATAGTTTGAAACATCGGTGTCGGAGCGCCCGTTTGCAATAACTAATTTATAATATCTAATATACATACATAAAGGTAGGCAGAGACGATGTATCGCCACTTTGCGCAGTCCAATGTCGCCAAGCGACTTTCCTTCGCCCGCTTTTCGCTTCGTGATACCCCTCGACGTGTTGTGTTGAGAACAACATCGCCGCCTCTGTGCTGATGCACCACGATTATGCTAGGGAAATAATAGTCCACCTCGTCAGAGCCTCGCATGACTCGTGTTACAAAGAGACTGTATGACCTGACTGACTGGCCATTTGACTTTACTGGCTGGTTCGTGACGGGACAGGGACTATGATGACAGACTAGGGAGACCACGAGCGACTGAATATGAGACAAGACGGAAATAAAAGTACATAATCCATGACGAGGACTTTGTTTTCCAATAGAGTGGTGGTTAGTTTCCTACAACTCGGTAAGATTAATAATGCCCGGAGTTCGCTCAAATGTCTAAGCATGTTGTATATGTTGAACGTAAACTTGAATGTCTTTATACACCACCTCTTTGGTCCAGTGGCTTGGTCGTGACAGAACAGAACAGACAACTTTGTACAATTTGTATGAATTGGTCCCGGTCGGAATGTTATATTTGTGAAATGTCCTATCCTTGTTTAATTTCCATATCACAAGTGAAATTCCTAGTTTGGGATTAGATAAGTGTATACTTATATGTAATATTTATTATACAAAAATATATTAAAAATATAAATTACAAAATACCCAGTGGGGACATGATTGAGTAACAATAAGCATATAAACATCTCTATGTTTTTCTTTATTATAATGTGATATTTTTGGAATTAGGATTGGAGATGAGATGAGAGAGTGACATGTTTAGAGACAAAATTATAGCATTTTTTGTATGTGTGTCGTCCTTCGATCATTACAACCAGCTCGACTATTGTTCAAAAGCCTGGATTTTCGCCTCCATTTACAATGGAAGCCCTCGCTTTGAAAACATCCCTCATTTCTAAGGACGCGCACAGTTTTCCACTGAACCATATTTGGGCCCGCGGCTTTACTCGCGTGGTACAAGCAGCGGTTTTTTGAGAACAAAATAGACTGAGGCATGCACAGAAGTATGGTATACTTTATTCTGTAGAATAAATATTTCTACATATTACACATGTATATGCATATACATATCTACACTTTCCCAAACTAAAGTTTTCTTTTATATAATGAGAATTATAAAAGGATGCTCAAAATGTAAAGTAACATCAAGACCTGGACAAATTTGTATAAATTCACAAAGTAATCTGTCCCTTATGAGAATCGAAACCATGACCTCTGGCATTCGAGTGTAACGACCAAACCTTTTCGTAACTCTAGAAATCTCGACATTGCCTTATAGGTTAAAAATATGTATACATATAATGGGGACAGACAACTTTTTACAATTTACACAAAATGGTCCCTGTCTGGATTTGTATTTGTGAATTGTCCAATGCTTGTTTAATTCCCATCGTACAGGAGAAAATCCTAGTTTGGAATTAAACAATTAGTGTAGGTAGGTACCTAATAATTATTAAATTTTCATACAAACTGTTTAAAACCGCCCTCTCATCTCTAGTTGCAACTATGTTACAAACAATTGTCAAACAAGGAAGTCGTCAATTTGAAGGACAGTTTATATCTATTTCCCAATTCCTAGTAAAAGTCAAAAGGCAACAAACACTTCCTTGCGTTCAAGCAACGAGTCATTTGTTCTGAATTGTAAAGTTCACATTTGAATGGCAGATGATGATTGTGCCTCGTTTTATAGTGGCTACTTCATCAATAATGCAGCGAATACTGGCAACATTTAGTCCCACGGGATCCCGCCCGCCCTAATTAACTTAACGCCGGACTAGGGTTGCCAACTCTTCGTGCGTTCGAGAACGCCGGGGGACTACGAAAGCATCCGGGATAATTATAAAGCGTCCAAGTTTGTAGCACATGGTAAGAGTACTTCTTAGAAATTCACTTAACTATTTAGTACCACATAGGGGTTTAAGTTGCACTATGCTCGCCCACTGTGCAACAATGACCGTGTTGCTAGACTTACTTCTTAATTTACTAATTTAAGACGGTTACTGTTCGATCTAAGAGAACAAATCAGACTACAACGATACTACCAACTTGCTTAATTTTAAGTAATATTTTCAAAGTGTTTATCGATATAAGCCTTAACCATTTTAAATCATTTGCTTTGATGAAAATTTGGTAATTATCTGTTTAGTAACTTAATACCCATTATATTAGTTACAACTGCTTCCTATTTGGTATTTGAGTGAACTCTCAAGGAACCTCAAGCTCCGGATATTCGATAGCAACGTTAAGAGTGTACTATTTGTATGGATGCGAGTCCTAAAGATTAATCACGAACATATCATAAACATACTGCAATTGTTCATTAACAAGTCCCTACATTAGCTCTGTTGTAGGATAAAGTTAAGGCGGTTGGATACCTATAAGTGGAACGAGCTGCTGGCGAGGAAAAGAGTTTTTTCTTTTATACTCTGGTCCTATGCAACACATAAGGTATGACAGAATTAAAAGAAGAAAAAGAGACACATTATTTAAATTAATTATCCTTATAGTTTTGAGTTTTTAAGTCTTCGTCTCAAAATTAAAACATATTGTCTTATTCTTACCAAAATTGAATTATTATGTGGTCACCCTACTCTCCATTCGAGCCTGTGCCCTAACATTACGAATGCAAAGCCATTGTCAAAGCCCAGTGGTCGGTCATTACGAGACATTTTAGATCAAACAATGACAGAAACAAGATAAGTATCAAGCACTTTGAAAACGAGAACTGAATTAGACTCTAAATACCCTCAAGTTTAACACAAGTAAATTTTCAATTGAACCTTGTGGTTTCCAGCTTAGAATAGGGCCAGCCCTAATTTTCCCGTGAGTATCGTAAAGGCGACTAAGGGATAATACCAGGGACGGGCAACAGCGTTCTTCAGCCTACCAAGCGTAGTGATTATGGCCTCACCAATAGTATGCCACATTTGGTGAGCTGTACCAAAAGTATGTTCAGCAGTGTATTACGGTGATGATGAAATTTTCAACATTATGAGATACCAGACCAAATAAGTTAAGAAATGAGTGTGTTAATCTTGTAACTACGTTAATTAACAAAAACGGGATTACTGCTTAGTGTGTAACCGTCCACTGCTGGACAAATGCATATCTTCGGTTAGTCTATAATTGGTAAGGCTGGACAGGCATGTGCCAACAAGGTGTTGGCCTTTACAGAAGTACATGCCTCGCTTTACATTAAATCAGTTGAAAAATAATATAGCCTATCTTCAAGGCCTTAAATCTTCAGATTTTCTGATGCCAGTGGATACGTGTAATATGCTTTATCATAAAGGAAATAAAAATGTTCAGTAGTTAAATGGGCATATCCCAACAATTTATCATTTTCCACTGACTTGGCCCCAGGCTCGGGGCTCCTTTATCTGCCACCCTTGCCGCAGACCCGAAAGAATAATTCTTTTCTCTCAATCCGACCAAGAAATTGATAAGCGGGAATCTGAAGGCTTTTAAGGTACTGGGGTGAATTTACAATTGTACACAGTGAAGATGTAGGTATTCAGATTTATTTTGTAAATAAATGGTATGGCCACACCCACAACTTTCTCACTAATAGAATTAATAAATTTCACCAAGATTTTTATTATAATAATAAAAACACCGAGTTTTATTATAATAATTTAAACAAAGATTTAGTGTACAAAATGTAGAAAATTAAAAACGTTAGGACTTCACACAATTTTAGTGCAAATTAAACTCGGAAATCAAAACAAATGATTACCACACACGCCGTTACAGTTCTATCCTATTTATACGAGATCGATTTTCTCATTTGATTTTACAACAACAAAGTTATTTAGTGTAGTTGTCGAAATTGTATACGTGTACAGTTTGTAAAGGCAAAGGATACCTATCTGTAGATCCGCAAATTGTACCTAAATTTTATCCCATATTTTTGACATAAACTAACGACCTTATATGATTCTATGTAAAAGGACATGTAAATTCTTCTATGATGATAACTATATCGCTTTAACCGTTTCGGAGTAAATCGCATATAAATGTTCATTTTGTATGGGTTGTAGGGCTATACTCTTAGATCACTCTATAGGGTGGTCTAAGAGTGCGTAGTTTTTGTAAAAAAAATATATTTAAACCATATTGTTTTTCAAACCTTATTTATAAGGCAGAATTTTACTATTATAGTGTATCATTTTTGAGTTATACATATAAAAAACTGTTTATTAAAAAAAAAAATACAATAGTTTTTCTCCAAAAACTCGATGTCGACTTTTCGCACGTATACAATACTTCCTTAACTCCTATTGTCATTCGAGAGTTTAAATGAATCAAGTGATGACAAATTATTTTACATTATTTATCCTACCCAAGTAAACACAAAAGGGGTCGTGCAACTCACACACAATGACAACAATACAGCTATCAACTTCAGAAAATTGGGCAATAGTTTGGGAGTAACATGCACACATACTAATTTAGGTACCTACATATTCACACTATATCTTTAGCTGAGCAGGCAGAAACGGCGCCGCCGGCCCAAATCCAACGCTCTAAGGCAAAAACTTAACGGCGCCCATTCTAAAAAAATATCAACATGTACATGTTGATAGTTTACATGTACCCATGTAAACCAAATTAAGTATTTTATTTTTAATCAAATAATAACAGTCACAGGCGCTCACCCTGGCCACAGACACGGGACACAGTTGTTTACAATTTATATTATGTTTGTTAAATGATAACTAGGTAACATACCTAATTAGTCTTTTTGCAATACTAAGTATTTCGCTGCATTACTCAGTTGCATCAATATCCGTATAGTCTCCGTCAGTTAGAGATTTCTCCAACTTTCCATAGTTACAACGTACAAGAGCTTTGGAAAGTTTATGCTTCATTTCATGATCGTAGCCGTAAAGCGTAAAGCCTGTGCCAGTAGTGGCCGTAAGAGGAATAAATACAAAAAATACTTTTATTTTGTTCCATTTAGGTACATTATTTATCATCATTAGTCTGCACCTTTACAAATAGAACGATAATGGTCATTTATTCAACACTAGCTGTGCCCGCGGCTCCGCTCGCGTGGTCTACAGAATCCGCTCCCCTTTCCACTTCCGCTCCCACTCCTGCACCCGCTGCCGCTCCCGCTTCCGCTTTCGCTTGCACTGCCACCGCCACCGCCAACTTTTGATTGAGTTAGCCGATTGCGATGAAATAAAGACTAAATGTTAAGTGTGAAAAGTCAATCCAAATCCGTTCAGTAGTTTTTAAGTGATGCATGCACTAAATAACAGACACAAATGACAAATAAGATCGAAATTTATGAATGTGTTCTGTTGCTTATCCTTTAACCCCTCAATTTTTTTTGTTGCAAATATCTTCAATGTTCAGACACGCGAAGTATACGATTTTATTTATTAGATTATTTACATATTTCAGGTGTGCAATCTAGAATTATTGAATAATATTAGCTGAGAGAACAGAAGCGAGGCCCTAGGCAATAATCGCTTTGTTTGCGTATATGAACGGGCCGGCCCTGGGCAGAAAGCGAACCGACGAAGGCTAATACACTGATCAACACAGCCTGTGAAAACGATCACAGGCAGTTTTAGGTCTACATCACAATTGGATTAAGCATTACGCTAGCTTTAAGATATTATTCTACGTTCGCAAACTCGGTAGATTATGTAGCTCGTTTTACAGGGAAACTGAGAAGACATGAATATGCTTTCAATGTTGAAATGAATACTCACTCACGCAAAAAAAAATTAAAGTCACCTGTACATTCTTGTTAGTAGCAGCAAATTATAGTCGTTAGGATATAAATAATTATACCTACGA
This sequence comes from Esperia sulphurella, assembly GCA_947086405.1. Taxonomy (NCBI): domain Eukaryota; kingdom Metazoa; phylum Arthropoda; class Insecta; order Lepidoptera; family Oecophoridae; genus Esperia; species Esperia sulphurella. Next base: position 5,814,420 of record OX352271.1, on the reverse strand, counting down.
GTAGTAACGACCGTGTGGTTCCCGGTTTAGAATAGGGCCACCTCAAATCTTCCCGTGGTTGTCAAGTCGACTAAGGGATTGCACCAGGGACGGGCAGTAGCGTTCTCCTGTGTATACTATGATCATTGCTGCTATAACCAATCCGTCTACCAAGCGTTGTGATTATGGCAAATCCCCCAATGGACTGCCCACCAAGTTTGGCAATCTATTGGAGAGGCTATGTTCAGCAGTGGACATATTTCAGCTGATGATGATGAGTGGTAACGATTAAAACTCCTCAGGTACAGAATTCATTTCACTTGTTTAAAAAAGCCTCCTAATGAACAGGAGCGTCGCGTCGTCGGAGATGTGTCAATTAAATTATGTATCTAATAGTGCTGAATGATGCGTATGTCTGACGTTTCTTCCTACTCACCGCACTTCATTCCCCGACGCTCTTTATCTCGGTCCCCGACTATACGAGAACATCTTGACATACAACTTACGCAGCTTATATCACTGCAAACTAGATCTCGAATGCTTAAAAAATATCATACGAGTATAAACAATATTATATGATTCTCTGAGGTTCATATGGAACAGAAAAGTGTCATCAGCCGGTTGTTTCTAGCAGTAAGTAAGATATACTAAAAAGTAGTTATTAGGTGGCCTGTAGCAAAAAAGAATATAATGAAAATAAAAAAAATCTCATAAAAAGTAACAGAATAAAAGTTACTTTATTTCCCCTCATCATAAGGGGTAATAGCCATTCAGAAGCCCTATTTACCCTCTACATGTTCAATGGTAGGTACCTAGTCAACAATATTTTTCCTTAATTTTCAGAACCTTTTAATCACATCAGCCTGTTGACGTCCACTGACATCGTTCGTCCCTAATGCGTGTCACCACAGCCGGTCTCACCCCAATTCAAAGATCTATTAACAACTATAAAATATAGCATTTTACATCTATAGAGGTTTTTATTAATAAATATATCACAATTTCTGTTATAAAATGTAGTACGACCACTGATGCATAGCTATTTGTTCCATGTGGCGCAGTAAACAATACCGCGTGTGTCGCTAAGTGTGCTTTAAATCACTTGTTACGAGGTCTTCTTTTAATAAAAGCTTCACATTGCTGTTTAAGAAACTGGTAGATTAAGGAGAATAATTAATTACTTAGCCGTTATTTTATTTAAAGGTGTATAAATAATTTGACGTTTTACTAGAATGTCCATACAATCCAGTACTTAATACTGTTTTCATTTTATGGGATAGGTTATGGAGTTTTATTTCTGGGTATTTTTTAACTATAGTACAATACAATATGTCTACCAGCGAGTCAGAATACTCTATTAAAAACTATATATATCTACACAATATAAAAAAATAACGTCAAAGGTTCAGTTTTAAATAGCTTATACTTAGTATTTCTTTTAGCACTTCAATCTGGTGACAGAAAGGCATAATTATGCCATATTTTAAATACTTATTAGAATTTCTCCTTCTTACCACTCTTTCCATTCTGTAAATTTACATAGCTTTATAAAAAGAAATCGGAAAATAAATTATTACTTTGAAAGCTGCAACTCTGATTTTGTTATTCATGCTAAACGATATTTTCATTTGAATTAGTATTGTGTTCGTTTTATTTGTTTTAAACATTAGACTCACTAATATAATTAATTGTAAATCCTCTTTGCTTGTTAGAACAGTGTAAGTCATCCTGATTAAATTGTAATGGAATCTGTTCGATTAACATAAGTGAATATAAAGTTACGACTACAATACCGACATGATCTATGTGAAACAATGTACCAAACAGAAGCTTTAAATAAATTATGTATCTAGGTACATACATACCACTTTAGGCAAACAATGGAATTAGTTCCTTTTGTTCCGGGCGCAGAATAGAGGCGTAGAGGGTCTCTATTGATAAAGTATAAATCCAAAGCAAACATTAGCATTGCAACATAGAGGTATACAGGATAGAAAAAAAGAAAAGCCAACTACAGGAAATGTACCTAAAATACTGGAGATGGCTGCTGAAAATAGATTTTTTTAAATATTAAAACAAGAAGAATTTCATTCTTAACTTTCAATGATATCCATTTTTTAATTAACTCTTCATTATTGTAAGAAAATTATCAAAAAAATAACATAATGCTCAGGCTTTTTTGCGCAATCCTATGTCTCAAATCGACTTTCCTTTGCCCGCTTTTCGCTCCGTGATACCCCTTGAAAATTATAAGTTGTTTTTAATTATGCAGTCTTTTTTATTTAAGACAAATAAAAAGAACTTTTGCGTAAAATTTGTCACTTTCAATGGTAAGGGTAGTCTTCGTGTCCTATTAGATTAATATTTAATTTAATGTCAGATTTCATGGTCTACTTGTAATTTAAGACACAACATTTATTGAAGAGATTTGATCCTATTGCCCTTATGGATTAGTACCACAAAAATACAGGTGATGTTTTATACATTTGCGACAATTCTATTTCCGCCTCAGGCAGGCAACTTTCTTTAAAATCTAACGAGCAAAGATTTAATAGAAATACCTACACTGTGAGAAATTGAGTTATATTATACTGTTCACTTTAATTACTAAAAACCAAGCATGTAACTTTTGAAGCAGTTTTCCATTACGCTGTTGGTTAAATTGAAGAATTAACATAATTGAAAACACGAAGCTACACTATCTTTAATATTATCAGACAGATGGAAGTATAACATGACTTACGTATCCTGTATACGCCTTATTATTACTCTACGAAAAAAAATTAGATCATGACAGGTTTCAAAATCAATGGATTCCGACTTCAATCCGGTTACAGGCTCAATGTTGGGTTGGGGTAGACGAGTTCTTTATCTACTATAACTACTACCGCGGATCGGCACACGCAGGGTGGAACGCCCCGCCACCTGGTGGACCGACGACATGAAGAAGATGGCCGGAAGCATCTGGTTGCGGAAGACCGGGTGTGGTGATTCGTTCATTGGGAAAGCCCTGTATGTCCACGTCTAAGGGCTGAAATGATTGTGACGATGAAGATATAGGTTCACACGAGGCACTTAAAAAGTGTGCTCAGGGTAGCAAGCAACAGTCCAAGCAATACGCTTTCCGGTATTAGTAAAGTTAGTTGAGTTTGCGATAGTGGCTGCTGAGTCAGGTGGGTTGTTGTCTTCTCATTTGCCGGTTCTGAAAATAAAAATAAAATAAACATGTAGTTTTTGGTTGTTACAACTAGTCATTTAACAGATTTTTTATGGCTCTTTGGCACTGTTGGCTGGACGTAGTAACTTGATTCAGTTTAGTTTAATTTAAGACTAGCTGTGCCCGCGACTCCACATGCGCACACTACTGAAATACTTACTGATATAGTTAGGCCTCCTAGCCTTAGATATGCTGAAAACGCTGATGACGCAGATGTGTAAGTGAATAATCTCCCTCCCTCCCGTCCTACCCCATCGCCACCGTCGCCGCCTCTCTTTCTCTTTTCGCCCTCCTCCTTATTTCTCTTACCTCTCTCACCATTCCTAGCTTTTTCTCTCGCTCTTCCTCTCTCTTTCTCCCTACCATTCATTCCAACATTTAGAAAAGTGACTTTCCTATATCCCCAGTACTTTGAATATTTTTCAAATATTTTCAATGAAAGACATGCAAAAATGCATTTTGTTTTTTTTATTAATTAGAGGCTTTTATCGATCGAGTTTTAGGCAGTACTTTTTAATATTTTCCAGTTTATTAACTAAGTACCTACAAATAAAAATTAGGCGGAGTACATCCATACTTATTTTCTTGTTTATCTAGTAGCGATGTCTTGTAGCAACCCATCCACCCAACTCAATGCCACTCAGGCTAGCTCTAGACGAGTTCAATGACACTTTAGGTAACTAAGGACGGGAGAAGGTGGGATAGTAGTGATACGTGGATTCAGTAAGTGACCGCAGAATAATAATTATAATTTCTGTGTTCTGGTCTGGAAGGTAAGTAAGCCAGTATAATTACAGGCACATGAGACATTGCGGAGAGGTAAGAGCCCGGGTTCAACCCTCGACTCAATGAACAGAGACAAGTAAGTACAAGACCAACTATGCCATGATTGTATTAATTTTTAATAACGAACTAATCCTGCTAAGTTCTAAAGTTAAACTTGTCTAATTCATTTGTATATAAAATCCAATGTTTAAATATATATTTGGATGTTATTACGCTCTGATAAGGCCTCTGCCCAACAGTGGGACCATTTAAAGCATACGTACAAAATGGATACATATATGTGTATCTACATAGTAAAGCTGATTTAAAAAAAAACTGTAAATAGGTACAATATAGAGATATTCTTTACCGACTACTAAACACTTTTAGTAAATAATTTTGTAAATTATTATTTTCTCCTAAAAAATAATCTAAGAATATAGTATTTAAGAATGTAGTATTTAATATAGTATATTACGTACGGTATATGTATTGTATTATAAACTATATATGTATGCATATGTATGTATTTAAGTATATTTGTATGTAAATTCAATTGTGTAATATTGTTACTAAATATTTACCATGTTCTAAAATTATAAATTTATCTTGTTTCACCTGCAATACTCTGTCGCTATGTCTTTCTTATTTTCCTTCAGAAAGGTTGCCTGTAAGAGATCGCTTTAAGCGATAAGGCCGCCTTTGTACACTTTCCAAAAATCTGTACCTATTTTATTGTTATCCTTAATATGTGTGCAATAAAGAGTTTATCTATCTATCTATCTATCTATCTAAGACTGAAGTCAGGTTTATCTATAGAATGGTCGATCGCTACTTATACCTAAATTAAAGTTTTAGTAGTAGTTAATAAGTAATATTACTTATGATGATTCTGTAGGGACTATTAAATAGTAAAACTTACACTTAATAGTTATTGACGACCTCCGTGGCGGAACGGGTACCTAGCTCTCGGACTGCCACGCCGGAGGTTGCGGGTCTGAATCCCGCTAGGGGCAAATGTTCGTATGATGAATATGAATGTTTTACCCAAGTCTTGGATGTTTATATATTTATTTAAGTATGTCTATCCGTTATCTAGTAACCATACCACAGGCTCTGCCTAGTTTGGGACTGGATAATTGGTGTGAATGTCTGGGATATTTATTTATTGTTTTATTATTTATTACTATGAATGGAGACTATCTAACATTTCTGCATTTCTGTTGATAATATTCCTGAAAATGCCTATAAAAAATTACCTTTCACACAAACCGTCATTCTAAGATACAAATGAGAATTTTGTTTGTTCTGCATCCGTTTATTAAAGCCCACTGTAACTGGTCAGCGGTCACTCAGGCATATGGAGTTAAACCCTTGTAAAAAAATTTGTTCTTTGGTGTCAGTAACAGATAACGTTGGGACTAACAATACCGCAGTAGGTATTTGAAATATAATGTTTGAGTTAAATTTATGGAACGTCGTTAAGAGTCCTCTATTCAATGGTTTATTTATTTGATTTAATTTAATTTAATGTACATGTGTAAGCTACTTTATAGTTGTATTTTTTTGTTTTTATCGTGCAATAAAAAGTAATAGAATTGAGTTATGCATAAAAGTATACGAAGATCCATCCTTCATGGTACAGTAATTAACATATAAATATATAAGTATATATATTATTTATTGCACAGGAAAAAAATACACAAAAAGCATAAATAAAAGACTTGTATTTGAAAGCCAAATCTCAACAGTGGGTCATTCCTTGGAGAAGCGCTCTTCGCGTCAGATTCGTGGCTCTTATTCTCATGACGTTATCTATAACGTCTACGCGAGTGCCTTATCGATAGTTTGACTCGTTTTTAAGCCTTCTTTTCCCCGTGTAATTTTAGTTTTCACCAGTCATGAAGAAAAATATAAGCCACGAATCTGACGCGCTGAACCCTTCTCCCAGGAATGACCCCAGTATAGTAGTACATACATAACGTATGTAACATAAGTTTACTTTTATGGACTTTCTCCGCACGTTTTCTTGAATGAAGACGGAAATTCTAGAGAGCTTAGGCAATTTCAGAATTTTATATTTTTCAATTTGCATGTTTGATGACTAGCATTCAGAGCAAATTTAAACTTAGTTGAGATCTTTTAAAGTTTCGCAGTGTCCAGTAGATACGACGTTACTAGTTCTAGCATTTCTAGTATCCAAGTAGACTAGAAAAATTTATCGCACTACCTACTATTTAGGGTTGCCAAACATCCCCCAATTCCAGAATTCTTCTATAACTAACAGTAGCAAACTAATAAAACAGGTGTCGTCAAATGTACAATTTGTCAATAGCATCTTGTGAGGATATTAGCACAAAATTAGTAATACAAGTACCTATTCATTCAATTTGTTAACTTTATAATTATATATTTTCTTAATTTATATTTAGTCCCAGGTCATTTATATTGTTATTCCATGGTTCTATTGGCCACCATACTGAAACAAGAAAGAACACTTAGTTATGGGTACCATAGTAAAAGTATCGTAACATGTAAGTGACCATCTTCAAACCTTTTTTTTACTGATGAGTTGACAGCCCTATTCCCTGCAACAATGGACGCCTCTCTCGACTCCACACTAGCCACGTTTTTAAACTCAAAGTGCTCCTACGAGCATCGTTCGTCACGTTCCCGGCACGTCGGCCAGCTGATCTCATTTGAGTACCTATGTCATTGCGGCACGTACGTAGTCCGCTTTATAAAGCTACTCGTAAAAGAAAAAAATATATCAGTAGTGACCTGTTACATAAGCATAAGGCATTGGATACTAAATAAATTTTGATACTTATATTTTTAGAAATTCATAAAAACATTTATATAAAATTAGTTACCTAGCGATTCAGTTTGTACCTAGAACAGTAATTTTTTTATCAGCCCAACGTCGAGAAATGAAATAAAAAAACTTCGTAGCTTTTTTGGCAGCTACGAAAAAGGATTTTATTTTCGCTATTTCGTAACTGGTTAAAAACTTAATCACGTCCTTACTTTTATATTATATTTTAATTATAAAGACAAAAATTACTTAAGCACAATCCAAGAGGAACATTAAAATATTCCCTCTTAAAAATATGATGACAATGGCAATCAATATAAAATGTTCTTATTTGATACCTACTTAACCAATTATGAAAACGAACCTATGAAATCCTTTCTTATAGCTAGGTAAGAAAATAATTGCATAAACGGCAATTTTGTACTTGTTTGATAACCAGTTACAAAAAGCGATCGTAAAATCCTTTTTCGTTGCTAGTGATGAAAAATAGTTACGAAAACGGTACTTTGTTACACTTGTATAGCACCGACTCGGCTAGACAGACTGCTTTGAAACATTATGCCACGAACAATAACATCAAACTTGTCTAGAGCGTCTCTTAGAGACAGTCGTCGTAATTGCGATTTTAATTTAAAACTTTCTTCTGACTGTCCAACTGATCGTGTCGATGTTATTTCTACCCAACTGAATGTACATCTCGGTAGACACAATCCTGGACCACCAAACCAGTACCTTATAGATATTGTGCACAGATTATCCTGTATTGTGAACCAAAACATACAAAAATACATATCATAAAAGGATATGAATTTAGTGTACAATGGCGGCCTTATCGGTTTCAGAGATTTCTACCAGGTAACCTTAGGGTGCTGGCGCAATTTTTTTATAAATATTTGTGCACGTGATAACGGGGAGGTTATGTGCCATATATACATTTCTTTTCATGTTTTTACGTGGAATAAACTGTATTTGATTTGAATTGAATTGAAAGTTTATTCACCACACTGAGCGATACGTTTTCACTGGGTTAATGATCGCAGGTACCTATATATGAAGTTTAATGTACAGACAGACGATGCTGCATTATCCTATAAGATGCCTTATAGCAATGCCACAGGGAAACTAGAAGTAGTATTATTCTTTGACGAAGTCAGGAACTTGTAGGAAGTCAGTGAAATCAACAGCCCATTGATAAAGGTACTCGTAGAGTTTAATAATCAACTCAATAAGAGTACCTAATGTTCTAGAATAATAGACGCTTGTCAACAGAAATTTATATTTGGCATAAAAAGTAAAACGCAAAGTAGTATAAGAAAAAATATATAGAAATCAGAGATTATATCGAGCCTCAATAGCGCCTCGTTACGACGTACTCCACAAGGTCACTGAATATTATCATTCTTCTTCTACTTCCCTTCAATTATGTCTATGTCTCGTTAGTGGTTCACTCCATCTATTAAGTAGGTGTGTATAGTACCATCTGATATTCATTTTTCTAACTTCAAGAACTAAGTGTTGGTATGGAGAGGGCTATGCTCGGCGTATCTTTGAAGGATATGATTCGTAATGAAGAAATCCGACGAAGAACGAAGGTGACCGACATAGCCGAAAGGATTAGCAGGCTGAAGTGGCAGTGGGCGGGCCACATCTGTCGTAGAACCGACGGCCGTTGGGGCAGACGAGTTCTGGAGTGGAGACCACGGATTGGCACGCGCAGGGTGGGACGCCCCGCCGCCAGATGGACCGACGACCTAAGGAAGGTGGCCGGAAGCGGCTGGATGCGGAGGGCGGAGGACCGGGTGTGGTGGCGTTCATTGGAGAAGGCCTATGTCCAGCAGTGGACGTCTAAAGGCTGACATGATGATGATGATGATGAAGAACTAAGTGTTAGATGCCCTATTCGCGTTCAATAATAACAGGGTTTTGATTAGAACACACGTAACATTATGCTGTAATGTGAGACGTGGGACCAAATACGTTGATCTTTTAATTTTTTTGTTCTTTGTAACCGTCACCAAAGAACGAAAAGAAATACCTATGTAAAAAGTTGGCAGAGGTCTGCATAAACCAGCAAGGCATAGCTAGTTAAGCATAAAATATTCCATAATCCACGCTTTAATGTTAAACTGGTACAATATTGAACGTATTCTTTGTCACGTCTGCCACCCACCATGAAGACTAATAACTCTTAATTGCATTTGTGAAATCTAGTATACCATTTATATAAATCGATTACTCCGCAGTAATAAATCTTGTTACTTAAAGATTCATTAGAACCCCGCTTTGTGTACTTTCATTATACTCGCAATCATTGGCTTATGTTTACATTTTGCTTTATCAACCAAAAACATCAGGAAAAGCAAATGTCAGCATATTACCGGGGAGGATACGTTTTGCTTGCATATGTTTATTTTTAATCAAATCCCGGAACATGAATGTACTTAGATACTCGTACCACACCACACACCACCTTGATATATGTACAGTATGTATAATAGAATGAGATCATCTTGAGATCGAATCGATGCTGGACAGCCAGCAGTAAAGTTATGATTCGTACGTTAGTCATCATCATCATTATCATATCAGTCAGGCTACGTCCACTGCTGGACATAAGCCTTCCCTAAAGAATACCACAACACCACGATCCTCCGCTCTCCGCATCCAGCCGCCTTCGGTCACCTTCTTTTGTCGTTCCAGCTAGAACGGGGCGACCCACAATGCGCGTACGTCCGCGGTCTTCACTCCAGAACTCGTCTGCCCCAACGACCGTCAGTTCTGCGGCAGAAATGGCTTAGGTACCCACCCACCATCACGTCGGCTTGCTAATTATTTTGTCTATGTAGGTGACTTATAGTTTTTCATATATAGAGTAATTAGAGAACCATAAAAATACAGGCCTGATAAGTAACGCTTTTGCGATAAATATTATTTATTTTCTGAACCCTGATTGAACTATGAAATTAGAATTTAATTTGACCGTCTAGTTCGTGTGATCGTCTAGTTCCTTATAATGATATTTTGGAATATAAGTTTGACACAAGTTCTACCTATTCAGATAAATCAAAACATAAAGGTAGCTAGCTGTAAAAATATATGTAAGAATAATCTGAAATTTGTTTAGGTTCTATAAATGTATAACAGTAATTCAAATAAATTTTTAATTATATATTGAATTATTACTATCAGCCCTCGAGTTTGGTATAAATATTAATAATTATAACTAACTATCAGTCTTCAGCACTACTGCACAATGTAATTATAATATTAGATTATAATCCCATATAATATTTACATCCCTATTTCGAAACCATATCATCCTACCGGTTGGTATTCCCTACACTATTACTGGAATTTAATTAAAATTAACTATGTGTTCAAAGTTATGGTCCTGTACTAGGTCTAATAGTAAATACTAACTATTTAATCATAAAAATGCCCTTAAAATTGAGCTCACTGAACTGTTCATGTATATAGAAAAAACTATTTAAACGTATATGTGTGTGGTGTGTGATAATGATTACCTGCAGCTAACCTACAATCTAGTGTTTACCTTACGTCCTAACGCAATAACGCGACTTAGGTGAATAACCTATAAATACTTGCATAATATCCGAAAACGAAAAGTTGATAACAAATCTGGTTACATCCTCTTCCTTATTCATATATTTGCGTCGAAGGAAAACCCAATTTTAAAGACAAGAAACCTCGTCAAGGTCAGGATGAAGCAATACGCATTCCTCCCTCACTTCTTATTCCATTAACTTGAATGTGTTAGGGAAATAGTAGAAATTCTCGCGATGCTCGATGTCGCTCGCAACATGTGAAATAGAGACCGACCGCTTTCCGTTTACTTCACGATCATTCGTAAATTTATTTTTTTACGGTCTGAAGTGGCAAAGGGAATACAGCCCAGCTCACCTGATGGCAAGCGGTAACGCAAAAAATTAACTATTTACCGGTTCCGAAATTTTAAATGAAGTGGTTCGGCGTATACTTAAGTATACCTACGTAAAGCAATAAATTGTTGGTAAAACACCAAAAGGGCGCAGTTTGTAAAATAATATTCTAAAATAAAACTAAAATAATATTATTTTACAAACTGCGCCCTTACTTATTTGAAAACATTAAACAATCATTTCAAATGCGGTTTGTTTAAAATTTACAAGTAACGATTATAATATAATCGATATAATTTATTTCATGTCTTTTTTTTAACTCGAAACTGGCAATAAAACCGTGTGAAAAGAAAATTATGCATAATAGTTAGATTAAATGAATGGTTGCAATGCTGATTATTTTTTTTTTATCAAGAAATACGTGTGATTCCAAGTGTAGTACCAATTATATGTTCTTGATCCAAATAAAAAAACTTACTGTATTTGGGTTACAAAACATTTTGCTGCGCAAAATGGCTGCTGTATTTTCTATCAAAATGGTATACCACAAATCTATTTCATCTAATACATGTTTTACTCTGAACTTTAATAGAGATCTATTTTGATAATCTGTGATGAGACTAAGTTAATTGATCATAAAGTGAGACCTGTATCGTATATACAACATAAAGACCAAGGGACTTCATCAATCGTTATTTTTTTAGTAACTAATTTGATTGAAATTAATGTAATATTAAAAAATTGATTGTTAGCATGTAGTAATACCATTATATATTAATAAAAAATGTTATATTAGAGCTGTAAAACCCAATTTGGCATCCCGGGAAGCGAAATTCTCAGTCGATAATAGACCTTACCCTATGGGTGCGCAATAAAGTTTAAATTACTTATTGTAAATACCAGAGAATAGCAAATAAAAAAGAGCAACACCTCTTCCCTCGACCGCGGTATGTAACATGATATATTTTCAAAGTTTCCGCAATATATTTCAACATAGAGGTAAACTATCTTTTAATGACTTACGCCCCAAGATACCAGTATCTACAGCAACTACCTATTTAGTTTTCGGCACCGACCCACATTCTAAACCTTATAAAAGCCAACATCACTCTACATAACGTACCTTTTAAATTCTTATTCAATATTTAATAAGCAAAAAATATATATTTGTTCATTATTAACGTTACACTGTTAACGTGGCTAATGGATGCATGCAAGTTTACAAACTAGAGCGTCACTTAATAAGTTTCAATTTGCTTCGTAAATGTTTGTAATATCATCAAATGACCTGGGTGTCTGATATCATTAGTTACGGTAATATATTAAAGTTTGTTACTAAATAATTTATTACATATATACATAATGGACACGCCCTGGTCCCAGGGGGGGTAGGCAGAGACGATATATGGCCACTTTGCGAGATCCAACGTCGCAAAGCGACTTTCCTTCGTCCGCATTATGGTATTAGGTTACCGATACATCATAGAACATATTAGTCCTTAGAGAATACTAAATATTCTACATAAAGAAGCGAAACTTGCCTCCCCCGTCAGTTTAACGTCGCCCGCAAAATAGAGCACGGCTGGAAGTACGTACTAATGTGGGCTGCCGCCGCGCCGCCTGCTGGTACAAAGTTATTACGACATCACGCTATCGACTTGCGCACAGAGGTCGACGCTATAAGTAAGAAAGAGAAACATTTATGTTGTTGACGTATAACGTTGTCCCTCTTTCGATTAACTATGGTACGCGCTGGGTAGAGCAGCCCTACAATAATTTGCGCACAAGGTGATGCGCCTGTAGTAGTAGTAGTAGGTAATTAAATGTGTTTGATTCTATGGAGTGCCGGGGGTGTACCTTAGACGTCCACTGCTGGACATAGTCCTTCCCCAATGAAAGCCAACACACCTGGTCACTCTAACATTTTTATTATTTCTTTCTTTCCTATTTTACGCGCTTTGTTCCTACAGAAGCCAGTTATGAAGAAAGTGTCTTTACTCGACAAAATATTTCGTATTTGGTCGGGCTCTAGTGTCAACTAACGAGTTTCAGACACTTTGTCTCGTGCCCATTTGCACTGTTGCACGTTGTAACGGCTCCAATGAGAGAGAAACCTCTAAAACTACTTATAACACGTATCTATCTACCTACTATCCTATATGTCGATATTGGAGGAGAGTATAACTTAATGAATATATTTATTAAATCTAACCGAGAATGAATTTATCATTCTAACCGTAATTTAACGTCTTATTTGGCCAAGTGATCGTCTAGTTTCCTACGTTGTGTTTCGAAGTAACCCGTGAACTTTTAGGATTAGAAGCTCGACTCAAGTAATTGGTTTCTTAATAGATTACACTCTAGTAAAATAAGAATATAATAAATAAATACATAAAAATACTATAAATAAACAACTATGAACTTTTTAGTGAAATAATTTAATATTGGCCTAACAGATTTCAGGTATTAATAATAAACTAGATATGAATTAAGATGATGTTGAAAGACAATAGCAGTATGAAAACCCCCTGACGCGTAAAAGAGTGCCCGCAGCCTCCTACCTTCCCCAATAGCTGCGCCCATCCACCTGGCTAATAAGCTATTTCCAGTCCTTAGGGTTTTCATACATACTCACGCCTTCCAACATTATTCATGCGGAGCTAGGTACGAGACGTGAGTAATAGTTTCCTTTCAAAAGCTTAAAAGTGAGATTCCATCACTGTGGTATTCACTCTTCACTTATTTCTAAGTGTCAAATGATGTCCAGCCCGTCCTCGAGATTCACAAGTATCTGATGGATAAGAGGGACCTCTACCAACTCACTATGAGAAGTTAAATAACTAATAAATAAGCTTGTTACTCACTCTCGAGTATTGCTGACTAGTAAAATCGCGATATTTATAAACTAAATAAATATCGTGCTAATTTCTAACTATACTCTTTGAGATAAAGTCAGAATGGTTGATGAAGTAAGGTGGCGGTCATGCCAATTGTTTTATTGTAAATTGAAGTACAGTATAGCCTCGGCCATTGACAAATGTAGGTAACAGGATCCTCGGATCGTGTACAGACTGAATCTACTCGTAGGTCAAGATACTCAGGCGAATGGCTACAAGTGACGATGGAAATACAGGTGGCCTTGACCAGCTGTCAGATCCAGTAAACTATTCTTTCAGTTTATCTCATAGCCATAATATAACCCTCAGATTATAAAAATACCTTCCCCTCGGAGTCGGTAAGAGCACCTTGAACCACTCATAGACAGGTTCTGTAATTGTATGACTTAAAGCCAAATGACGAGTATTGAATCAATATGTGCCCTTGGGCCACATATAAGTAGATTAAAGAAGATATAATTGTCCTGTGGACTTCGACGATACTGTACTGAAGAGTAAAATGGTTGAATGGACTTCATATACCACATCGACTGTATTCTCAAAGGTTATCTACAAATGAATGTATAAACCAAACTTTATGTCTCGAATTTAAGTAGTTTATAAATATATTAAATATTTTGCAAACATACACATGACTATCATTAATTAATAAGGAAGTTGTTTACTTCCTTTCTTTGCTATCTAAGATCCTATAGGTACCTAAGTTATTAGACTCCTATTTGAAGCCAAATGTAACTAATATTAGTTCAGCAGTGAACTTCCTCTTCCACTGATCAGAGGACTTTGTCATGACATGGAATAGCCAGATAGCATCCGGTATTACATATTTGTTATGTAACGAAGCTAAGAACTTGAATTCATTTTATGTTGGTAATTAAATAAAGTGGGTATTTAGGTATATTTTGTATACCTAATATTTGTAGTGTATTGACCACTTATGCACATTACTATTAGATAGTATGGATGTTTTGTAAAACTGGTAGGAATAGAATCCAATTTCAATTAACAAGGTCTTAACTTCTACATATGAGTTACTTATTTTACATCTATGGAGATAGACTTAATCACTAACTTACAAACTAGGTCCTAACATTGCAAATAGTATCAACCTAATGCAATTCCTAACTCCCTAGTCCCTACTTAACTTACAATTAGAATTTAGTAAACATTATAAGTTATAACCTCCAATAGTGGGAGTTATTTTGCCTACAATGTACCCTAACAGCCCTGCCTAATTCCCTACCATCCTATTACCTAGATATTATTTTATGTTAATTATGTGATTGAAGTCAACGCTTATGTCCAACATTGGGCATTACCATCAACCTACATACCTAGGACTATACCATCTGTACGTAGAACCTTATTCCTCATGTACAATAATTACAAACGCTTTGTCTGCTTCCGCAGTGGGTAGAACTTACTTAATACGCCTACATCATAACATACTTAGAAATCTACCCACCTAGGTTGTTATTAAAATGTGTATTTAAAATAATGGATTAATACCGACTATGGGCATTAACAAACCTAATACGTCCTAATGCACAACCCTATATACCTATTACGGTTCTTACCTAGTACTCCCTATTTGAAGTTAATAGTTAATACCAACTATGAGCATTAACTAACCTAATACGTCCTAATGCAAAACCCTATATCCCTATTACGGTTCGTATCTAGTATTCCCTATTAGAAGTTAATAGTTAATACCAACTATGAGCATTAACAAACCTATCACGTCCTAATGCAAAACCCTATATCCCTATTACGGTTCGTATCTAGTATTCCCTATTTGAAGTTAATAGTTAATACCAACTATGAGCATCAACAAACCTAATTCAACGTCCTATTCACCTATCGTTCCCTATTTGAAGTTAACATGTAAAGCCTATGTCCAGCAAAGGATCATACAGGCGTAACAAACCTAATTCAACGTCCTATTCACCTAACGTTCCCTATCTGAAGTTAATATGTATAGCCTATGTCCAGCAAAGGATCATACAGGCGTAACAAACCTAATTCAACGTCCTATTCACCTAACGTTCCCTATTTGAAGTTAATATGTATAGCCTATGTCCAGCAAAGGATCATACAGGCATAACAAAACCTATTGCAAATCCCTATCACCTAACGTTCCCTATTTGAAGTTAATATGTATAGCCTATGTCCAGCAAAGGATCATACAGGCATAACAAAACCTATTGCAAATCCCTATCAACCTACATTTCCTAATTGACCTATGTTCTCTAGCTGCTAATAAAACCAGCTCTTGACTTAGAGCTTATTGAATTGTCCAAGTGTGCAAAAGAAAACCCCATTTACTTTATGTGTGGTGTGTGTGTGTGTGTATATTTACCTGACACTAGCTACAAAAATCTAAATCCCGTAAAGGGCCTAACGTCCATACGCATGTGCTTAGCGCATTTGGGTGTGTATTTCCCTACCAGATTGTGACAATGTCTTGAAAAAGACAAAGGGCGACTACATCTGAATAGCCGCGCCCACCAGTTACGGTGTTAAAACCAAGTACACTCCCGTTGTCACCGTTAGGAGGCCAAGAGTACTGTGGTCCATTGAATAATCAATGTAAGCATCAAACCTATCCTACAATAACCTAAAGCTAAAGAAACGGAGGAGGAAGGAATAAAGGTTTTAGGAGTGTAACGCTGAGATCTCCCAGGCTCAAGAGATCACTCAATGATAGAGGGCGAAAGGGGTCTTGGCCCAGCGAGAGTTTGTGTGTGTGGGTGTGTGTGTAATGCGGTGTTATTAGCACCTAAAGTTGTGAGTGTACGGAAGGAATGGGTAGGTATACTTCAGCCAAGGATTTAGGAACTTTCCCTAAACATCGTAGTTGAGAACTAAACCATTACTGTCAAAAACTTATTGACGAATTAATCAAAATTACCTCGTCTAAAAACGCGCAGCGTAACGTCTAAACTGTTAGACGAATAAAATAAAATGCGGTCCCGAATACTGGCTCTCTTATCTTTTATACTCCCCGCGCGTAGTCTTGTTGAAAACGATGCCCCGCCCACTTTGCTTTCGACGCTTGCTTTCGACAACCAATTTTTCCTTTCATTCCTTTTCGCGCCGCTTCTATTTGCTTTCGACAGTCAACAGGTGTTCCATTTCGCGTTCTAATCGCTTTCGACGCTTGCTTTCGACAACCAACTTGCATTTCATTCCTTTTCGCGTCGCTTCTATTTGCTTTCGACAGTCAACAGGTGTTCCATTTCGCGTACTAATCGCTTTCGACATCGCTTTCAACAACCAAATTTTCCTTTCAATCCTTTTCGCGTCGCTTCCATTTGCTTTCGACAGTCAACCTAAACTCCATTTCGCATCGTATATGCTTGTTGGAATAAAACCTTTCTTTCAAATATCCCTTATGTTTGCACACAAACATACATACTTACATGCCCATATTCATTCATACCTACAAACATTCATACATACATACATGCATACATACATACATACATACATACATACATACATACATACATACATACATACATACATACATACATACATACATACATACATACATACATACATACATACATACATACATACATACATACATACATACATACATACATACATACATACATACATACATACATACATACATACATACATACATACATACATACATACATACATGCATACATACATACATACATACTACGAGAATTTAATAAGAACCTTTTAGCCAGCCTCAAAGCAGCTACCGTAGAAAACAGCTGTTTAAGACGCTCTTAATGACAAATCTAGGTAATCCTAAATCCACTTACACTACTTAAACACCGACGGTTCAATAAACAATCATACCTAATTTACTTAACCAAAGACGCAATATATGCGGTACTATGCTCGCTATATAGTAACTCTGCCTACCCCTCCGAGACCGGAGCGCGTGCCTTGTGTAACTATGTACGTATTCACAAATAAGTATCTGGATTATATTTTAAGTACTATAGACAATAATTATAATGAATTACGGCATTCATCATCAGTCTAAATACGTCCCCTGCCGGATATAGGTCTCCCTCTCGGCAAGCTAACCTTCGCGGCCCCGCCATAATCCCCACGCTTATCAGTTATTCCTCTACCTGTCGCTAGCTTCTATTTCATTAAATTGACCCTATTAAAGTATCTAATGTCTGATCATTCTTGAATATCAATAACATTCTTGTAATTCACTATTATCTATAAATAATAGTATATATTATATATATATATATAAGGCAAAACGCATCGTGAATCAGCATGGGACGAGGCTGTCCCGTTACAATTGCCCCTAAAATTTGAAATATCTAGAAGGGATAATTGAAATTTTACCCTAAATCCTCGTTAAATTCACGATATGTTATGTCCAACATAGTTTTATTATTCTAACCGTATGCTTGCAAACATAAACTTAACCTAGTTGTATAATATAGTAAGTTTCTTACATTAGATTTCACGTTACTACGTTAAATAAAATTTTATTCAAATCTCAGAATAACTTTTAAATTTAATTTGTCTACTTAAAGTTTATTTTGGCCTTATTTATTCCAAATCTTCCATTACTGTTAACCGAAATAAACGTATTGTTCCCCAAATATAATATAAGAAACTATCAGATAAATTTTTTCTACATTCTTGATTGAACAATAAACATATAACAATGTATTAATTCCTTTCTTAAAATATAACTTAACCTACAGAAGTAATCTTCTTGAGCGCTTCTACTGAATTCTTCTAAGTATTCTGCAACAGAAACTGGGTTATATTTGATTAATTATCTAGATTAATTGATCGCAGCAACAGTAAATTTCTAAACGCAAAATTGACTGTTTCATAATCCTATTGAGCCTACGCGCAAATGCTTAACAATAAATTACGCCTGATTCGCAACATGCTAAATCTTATAGTAAAGAATTTATGTTATACGCCAATGAGTTTCGTTCATCATTCCACAGCCATGAGTGGAGTGGTGGCCATGTATATCCTGACTTACTTAATTTATCTACTCGTATATCTTAAATTCTATTCCTTATTTACATAAAATCTTAGAAGTGTGTGTGTGTGGTGTGTATTTATACCAGGCACCATATAACTCAATGGGAAGAAGAATAGGTAATCACCAAATAAATCTGAATGCAACAGCAACCCCATCACCAGTATATGACAGGCCTGAATTCAAAAACCCTATGGGATCCTAGTTTGTGAGGCTAGAACTTTTAGAAGAAAATAGGCGAAACCTGTCTCCTGCCGCCACCCAGAAGAGGTTGCCTCGACAAGCTCAGGCTTTAGCCAAGAGACCTGCAATGCCCACCCTTCCAAATCCATACCTATCGCCGGTTCTGATCTTACTGTCTCATATAATCTATCGCTAAACCACCCATTTCATAATCCTAAAGAGACTATATTATACCAGGAGAGTGTAAAGTTGCCGAGTTAAAAGTGTTTGCAACGTGTGGAGTAATTAACCAGTTTGCAATCGTTGACCAGTTTTTTATAAATTTACTGATTCTAATCCTAACTCCAATGTCTATACAAAATGGTTAATTGTTCAGTGTAATGTTCCTTAGATTATACGCCAATAAGGTATTTACACAATATCCGTCAAAGAATACCTCAAAGACTACTCACATACTCGAGGGTTTTTTTTTTTATTATTATTATTATTTTTTTTTTTTTTTTTTTTTTTTTTTTTTTTTAATACCGTTTAGATCATGAACATTCACTAACGTCATCTTTCATACTATCTTTGATTTACCCATATCAAAACATTGCGTAAACTTATTAACTTAACAATAAGTATATTAATAAAAGTTACTATTATCCTTTGCTAAGGACAATCAGGGACCTAGCCACACATCCATCACTACCAATGGAATAAGAACCTTCAACATACTACGTTTTAATTACGCCTTTAGTTCATCTACGCAAAATTTAACTGATCTGTAGCTATCGCTAAAAAGTTCTCGCACTCGTGCAATTTACGCAGCTCTTAATATTAGTATTAATTTACAAACATATAACAATCTACACTGACTTGTCAGATTTTTATATTAACACCCTAATATGAACAATAACTAATCAAAAAACTAATATAATTTCCTTACTGAATATTCAGTTAAACTATCCAAACTAGACCTACACTTAATTTATGCTATATAATTAACTATAAAATATTGAACAATGACATCTACATAACTATTGAGAAACATAAATTAATATTACTAGTCATTTACAGGAAGGACAAATTCTCTCTATATTCCCTATTAATAATAAACACTAAATTTAGTTGCCCGTTTTGCTACCTACTTAAACTATTATCTTATTATCTAGAAATAAATCAAGACTGGTACCAAGAAGGTTCAAATGATGTCATTTTCTGGTTTTGAGGAAATGGAAGTCATACCTAAAATGTCAGTTACCATACCTTTAGTCACAACATACCACACCTTTTATTGCTACCTTACCTAATTGTCCCCTTTTTCCCCAAGTCATACACCATTTCAACCTCCTCAATATGAAATAATGACAGACTAATTTATTTTATCTCTTTAATATTTAATTAACATCAAACCTCCCCTAATTTATTAATATTGACTTAGTAGTAACTCAATACAACTTTCAACTATTCTAAGTTCAATCTTCAATTTTCTTTCCTTATATTTATATAAAACTTCTTTTTCTTGCTATTTTAATCATTTTCTTCTTTTCCCCCTATAAAATGTGATTAAAGTTCCTGAAACCTTTAAACCTAATATTAGCATTATGTATGTAATTAAAACATATAAATTTAGTGTTAATTTATAGTGCATTCAATATAGAACCATTATTGTTCTTCTGGCGTGGGCGATTTGCTTATACGTTTTACTCCTTTCACTTATCGAAAGCCCTAAATTAAAAATACGAGCCACCAAATATTTCACCAAAATACCAGTAGGTGCCATATTATTTATATCATATGTATAACATCCCAATAGTCTATACAATAAATTAACTAATTATCGCCTTAGTAGCACGATCTCAAATTTAGAAATTACTTTCTTATTTTCATTTCCGTTTCCTATCAAAGAATCCATTTCTTAAACCGGCCAATCATATGTGTTATCTAAATTCAAACTAGGGGACGCTACCTATTTTCAAAGTGAAACTAATTTTTTTTGAAAATAGAATTGGGTTCAGTACGCTTCAAGTACTGTCCAGACATCTAGACTTCACGCGAAGGTAAGTAAACCGCTAATATTTCTTCTTATAATGCTAAATTCCTTTTGTTCATCCTATTTCATGTGCTATATTGAGTCAACAAACTATTTTATACATATACATTTCAGTGTTTTGGAAATTTCAAGGCTTATAGTATATATTTTTTTTTTTTTTTTCTTTTAAGAAACCATGGACGACTTCCATCGCTGTTTTATCTCAGAATGGGAGAGCAACCCCGTGCTTTGGAACCCTAAACACCCGCATTACTACCACAAAGCTTCACGTGACACTGCACATCTTAATTTGCTCCAAATTATGCAATTTTTTTTCCCTTCGGCTTGCTCCAAAGATGTTTTGAAAAAAGTAAAAAATCTTAGGTCCATATATTCCCGCGCCAAGAGAACCCGCTCTTCCCACTGGTCGCTCGAACCCCTAAAATTCCTGGAGATTGTAGGCGTTAGAGTAAGTGCTCAACCTTTAATCCCCTTACTATACTTTAGTCGACTTTAAGTTTTACAAACACTATCACTACTTCCGCAATATATATATATTTTCCTACCACCCGCTTGCTCCTTAATGACTAATAATAACTAAACTAATAACAATTATATCTATTTTGGCCTAATGTTTCCTGTAATTACTATTTTCAGAGATACAACCGAGCACGTCCAAGAATCTCCCAACCTGAAGTGCCAATTCAAGTAAGAATGTTCCTACATAATTATTATTCTCTAGTAACGATAAACATACCCTTAATTTTATTCTCAACCTATCTTTACTAAACCAATGATGACTGCCAAGCATGGTTATTAACGTCAATTCTATTAAAATCTTGCACTGTACTGCATATAACCAGCCTACTTAGTCTCGCCAATCAATTCCAAACCTTATGTATTTTACCAATTGTAACCGTCTTTTATAACACGATTGTTTGTTTTCATTTGATTCACAGAAGGTTCAACCGTCTACCTCATTCTCTCATCCAACCCTACACTCTGTACCTTTACTGAATATAACTAGGCTCACATTATAAAATTAAACTTGCTAAAATTAATTCTATATTATCCTAACCTTACTTATTAATCTTTATAGATGGATGAATTATTATCATTTCCCGGCGACCATCCGCCAGCGGAACTATCCATACTAGCCACTAATCCTGTATTCACTTCTAAATTATCGCTTGCCGATTTATGCGTCATATTCTTCCTAACTTCATCCCCCAATTGGGCGATTTTCGTCGTAAAAACTCCTACTGTACGTCTCAACATTCGGTACAACAATTTAACGTCTTCACCCCTTTTCCTTTTGGGTTTTGATACAGAAGACGGCCCTGCCTGTGCTTCGTGAGCCTCTACGGGAATTAATGATTCCGCCTGCCCCACGGGCGATACTACTTCTGGTGAATCTGCTATGGTAACTGGCGAATGGGCCCGTTTCCTAGTTCTTCCGGGCTTCACCATTTTGAATTTTATTTAAATCAACTTAAATCAGCGACTTACTGTAACAAAGTAATAGACCTATTAATTGTACCCCTCCCCTTAATATCCCTTGAATAAAACTTAATTATCTTATACTAGTTATTTTATATAGCCGTTTACAAATTATTATTACTTTAGATTCAATCCACCAGTAATAATAATTTGATGTATTAATTTTGGAGGCCTATCGCTTGTAAATTTTAACTATAATTATAAATCGAGTTTAAATCATTTTATAATAATCAGTAATTAATCACCCTACTCTATTCCTTAATATAGTTTACTTTGTTTTACCTAAAACCTTACTAAACCTATTTTGTTTTTAAAATGCCTATTACCATTATGCTTCTTGATTGGTACGACTGTACATAATGAAACAATCCGAACGGACTGCTTCTGAGCCAAAAATTAACTTAACCATTACTAGGACTTAATAATAATACCTTTAACATTAACCGTTACTTTCATAATTGATATTGATTACATAACTTGACTGTATGAAAACAGATACCTTTGCTTATTTTGTTAATTTCGTTTTAAGTATTAAATTATTGAAAAAAATGAAACAAATGCAATTCGATTTACCATGGTAAATAAATATACCATTGTTCTCTGTCCAATGTACAGGTTAGAACATATATTTCAACCCTAAAGTCAATCTGCCACTTAAGCTGTATGCATAGTGCCTTTGCAGATTCCAGGGAGAACTGATTAAGAGACAAAACTTAGATTCGCTTGTCATTGATTTGATATTGAATTTCCCATTGCCTTGGAAATCGTAATTATTCTTAACTATTCTACCTTGTTCCTAGCGTTTAATCTACCTACTTAATTTTGAACCAACCATGGATCATTACCACAATCTACAAAGATCCGTACACATGAGAAAACATGTAATTTATTTCACCAACAAGGTAAGTTAATTTTCCAACAAATACGCCTTATTATTTATACGTTTACGCATCTCTTTCGTGACTTAAATCTCATTTCCTATCCCCTAACCTTACTTGAGTAGTATTTTACTTAAGTTAAAGAACGATTAGTGTCGTCTATTTTAAAACTAATTGCGTAGTTTTCCTATTCACACTAAGACATTACCATCATTAACAGCTGGAGTAAAAGGAATGAAAAGTCTATGATTAAACAGTTCAAATTACTAGAACAACACATTCAAAGGGCACAACTAAGATTGTCAGAAATGCAAGATACAGCAAACCAAAGTCACATGATGAACTATTGAAATACAGTGTTTAAAGTGAAGTGATTAGTGATGAACAGAAAAGAGATACATTAACATACTGTTACGTGAATATTTACATTTAGAGACATTTAATTTAAAACATTTGTGGTTGTAAATTTATAAGTACCTAATTTAACACTAACATAACACTAACATAATTTCATTTTTTATATTTAATTTATTACTTATGTTAAGTAGTTGGGCAACCTTCTTAAGTTTATATTCCTGTTTTGTCCCGGCAATATGTACAATCAGAATTGCACATCGTGAACTTTGGTCGAGGCGCGCTACGCGTGTGACCCGAATTATGGTAAAACTGCCGACGTCGCACGGCCCGCCTCGCACATAGTTACACATTTTAAACTTAGTTCTAATTAACTCACCAACAAAATAACATTAACAATTAAACATTTAATTAACATTTATTTAACATTTTTAACATTATTTCTCAAAACCACCATCCACCACCATCCGTAGTTATCGGTGTACCGTCGCGAACTACGGATAATTAATTGTAGGGGTTCACTACCCTTACATTTTATCCACCACCCTTACATTTGATCCACTGAAGGCGTATTAGACATAAATACGCCTTCAGTGGATCAAATGCAAACTTATGATGATAAATAGTTGCAACCTTACATTAGATATCACTTATTGAATGACACTAACTCATTGTTTCTCTTTCAGATTACAACAGAAATGTAAATAACACAGTCAAGAATTGAATGTCAAGCCAGGCTTTTCCCATTGTCGACTAAACATAATGAAAGCCCTGTCTAAAGCCATTATTTACATGGACGCCGTATTTGGACACTAACAGTGAAGAATATTTACTACTGGCTGTATCTCAATAAAACTTTTAAAACTGCCTAAATATCAAGTGATGGATATTCAATATATTTAAATAAGAACCAGCACATAACTTAACCTATAAGCCTACATTGCTATAGTAATGTATATAAGTTTGGCTATTTAGTACTCTTATTTACTAAACTCTTCCAGAGCATAAGCAACCCCCAAACTATTGAATTTTCTGAGTACTGTACTTACAATCCCCCGTTGCTAAACTGCTTAACACATTCTATTTAACCTGAATTATATATAGCAACCCCTAGACTATTATGACTAAAACCAATTGTTTAAAATGTAATTACTTGTGTCGAGGCTCAATCCTTCCATTTCATACGGCAGCATTTTGTGAGCACTAAACTCACACTCTTATATCTAATTTAATTACTGATTATTTTAATATATTAAGATAAACACATATTGCTCTCCGTAGTAACACTGGTTCATATCCTGGTAATGGCCTACCCCTTTTTGTATAACATATATACTGCTCCCTCGGAGCCGGTAAGAGCACCTTGAACCACTCATAGACAGGTTCTGTAATTGTATGACTTAAAGCCAAATGACGAGTATTGAATCAATATGTGCCCTTGGGCCACATATAAGTAGATTAAAGAAGATATAATTGTCCTGTGGACTTCGACGATACTGTACTGAAGAGTAAAATGGTTGAATGGACTTCATATACCACATCGACTGTATTCTCAAAGGTTATCTACAAATGAATGTATAAACCAAACTTTATGTCTCGAATTTAAGTAGTTTATAAATATATTAAATATTTTGCAAACATACACATGACTATCATTAATTAATAAGGAAGTTGTTTACTTCCTTTCTTTGCTATCTAAGATCCTATAGGTACCTAAGTTATTAGACTCCTATTTGAAGCCAAATGTAACTAATATTAGTTCAGCAGTGAACTTCCTCTTCCACTGATCAGAGGACTTTGTCATGACATGGAATAGCCAGATAGCATCCGGTATTACATATTTGTTATGTAACGAAGCTAAGAACTTGAATTCATTTTATGTTGGTAATTAAATAAAGTGGGTATTTAGGTATATTTTGTATACCTAATATTTGTAGTGTATTGACCACTTATGCACATTACTATTAGATAGTATGGATGTTTTGTAAAACTGGTAGGAATAGAATCCAATTTCAATTAACAAGGTCTTAACTTCTACATATGAGTTACTTATTTTACATCTATGGAGATAGACTTAATCACTAACTTACAAACTAGGTCCTAACATTGCAAATAGTATCAACCTAATGCAATTCCTAACTCCCTAGTCCCTACTTAACTTACAATTAGAATTTAGTAAACATTATAAGTTATAACCTCCAATAGTGGGAGTTATTTTGCCTACAATGTACCCTAACAGCCCTGCCTAATTCCCTACCATCCTATTACCTAGATATTATTTTATGTTAATTATGTGATTGAAGTCAACGCTTATGTCCAACATTGGGCATTACCATCAACCTACATACCTAGGACTATACCATCTGTACGTAGAACCTTATTCCTCATGTACAATAATTACAAACGCTTTGTCTGCTTCCGCAGTGGGTAGAACTTACTTAATACGCCTACATCATAACATACTTAGAAATCTACCCACCTAGGTTGTTATTAAAATGTGTATTTAAAATAATGGATTAATACCGACTATGGGCATTAACAAACCTAATACGTCCTAATGCACAACCCTATATACCTATTACGGTTCTTACCTAGTACTCCCTATTTGAAGTTAATAGTTAATACCAACTATGAGCATTAACTAACCTAATACGTCCTAATGCAAAACCCTATATCCCTATTACGGTTCGTATCTAGTATTCCCTATTAGAAGTTAATAGTTAATACCAACTATGAGCATTAACAAACCTATCACGTCCTAATGCAAAACCCTATATCCCTATTACGGTTCGTATCTAGTATTCCCTATTTGAAGTTAATAGTTAATACCAACTATGAGCATCAACAAACCTAATTCAACGTCCTATTCACCTATCGTTCCCTATTTGAAGTTAACATGTAAAGCCTATGTCCAGCAAAGGATCATACAGGCGTAACAAACCTAATTCAACGTCCTATTCACCTAACGTTCCCTATCTGAAGTTAATATGTATAGCCTATGTCCAGCAAAGGATCATACAGGCGTAACAAACCTAATTCAACGTCCTATTCACCTAACGTTCCCTATTTGAAGTTAATATGTATAGCCTATGTCCAGCAAAGGATCATACAGGCATAACAAAACCTATTGCAAATCCCTATCACCTAACGTTCCCTATTTGAAGTTAATATGTATAGCCTATGTCCAGCAAAGGATCATACAGGCATAACAAAACCTATTGCAAATCCCTATCAACCTACATTTCCTAATTGACCTATGTTCTCTAGCTGCTAATAAAACCAGCTCTTGACTTAGAGCTTATTGAATTGTCCAAGTGTGCAAAAGAAAACCCCATTTACTTTATGTGTGGTGTGTGTGTGTGTGTATATTTACCTGACACTAGCTACAAAAATCTAAATCCCGTAAAGGGCCTAACGTCCATACGCATGTGCTTAGCGCATTTGGGTGTGTATTTCCCTACCAGATTGTGACAATGTCTTGAAAAAGACAAAGGGCGACTACATCTGAATAGCCGCGCCCACCAGTTACGGTGTTAAAACCAAGTACACTCCCGTTGTCACCGTTAGGAGGCCAAGAGTACTGTGGTCCATTGAATAATCAATGTAAGCATCAAACCTATCCTACAATAACCTAAAGCTAAAGAAACGGAGGAGGAAGGAATAAAGGTTTTAGGAGTGTAACGCTGAGATCTCCCAGGCTCAAGAGATCACTCAATGATAGAGGGCGAAAGGGGTCTTGGCCCAGCGAGAGTTTGTGTGTGTGGGTGTGTGTGTAATGCGGTGTTATTAGCACCTAAAGTTGTGAGTGTACGGAAGGAATGGGTAGGTATACTTCAGCCAAGGATTTAGGAACTTTCCCTAAACATCGTAGTTGAGAACTAAACCATTACTGTCAAAAACTTATTGACGAATTAATCAAAATTACCTCGTCTAAAAACGCGCAGCGTAACGTCTAAACTGTTAGACGAATAAAATAAAATGCGGTCCCGAATACTGGCTCTCTTATCTTTTATACTCCCCGCGCGTAGTCTTGTTGAAAACGATGCCCCGCCCACTTTGCTTTCGACGCTTGCTTTCGACAACCAATTTTTCCTTTCATTCCTTTTCGCGCCGCTTCTATTTGCTTTCGACAGTCAACAGGTGTTCCATTTCGCGTTCTAATCGCTTTCGACGCTTGCTTTCGACAACCAACTTGCATTTCATTCCTTTTCGCGTCGCTTCTATTTGCTTTCGACAGTCAACAGGTGTTCCATTTCGCGTACTAATCGCTTTCGACATCGCTTTCAACAACCAAATTTTCCTTTCAATCCTTTTCGCGTCGCTTCCATTTGCTTTCGACAGTCAACCTAAACTCCATTTCGCATCGTATATGCTTGTTGGAATAAAACCTTTCTTTCAAATATCCCTTATGTTTGCACACAAACATACATACTTACATGCCCATATTCATTCATACCTACAAACATTCATACATACATACATGCATACATACATACATACATACATACATACATACATACATACATACATACATACATACATACATACATACATACATACATACATACATACATACATACATACATACATACATACATACATACATACATACATACATACATACATACATACATGCATACATACATACATACATACTACGAGAATTTAATAAGAACCTTTTAGCCAGCCTCAAAGCAGCTACCGTAGAAAACAGCTGTTTAAGACGCTCTTAATGACAAATCTAGGTAATCCTAAATCCACTTACACTACTTAAACACCGACGGTTCAATAAACAATCATACCTAATTTACTTAACCAAAGACGCAATATATGCGGTACTATGCTCGCTATATAGTAACTCTGCCTACCCCTCCGAGACCGGAGCGCGTGCCTTGTGTAACTATGTACGTATTCACAAATAAGTATCTGGATTATATTTTAAGTACTATAGACAATAATTATAATGAATTACGGCATTCATCATCAGTCTAAATACGTCCCCTGCCGGATATAGGTCTCCCTCTCGGCAAGCTAACCTTCGCGGCCCCGCCATAATCCCCACGCTTATCAGTTATTCCTCTACCTGTCGCTAGCTTCTATTTCATTAAATTGACCCTATTAAAGTATCTAATGTCTGATCATTCTTGAATATCAATAACATTCTTGTAATTCACTATTATCTATAAATAATAGTATATATTATATATATATATATAAGGCAAAACGCATCGTGAATCAGCATGGGACGAGGCTGTCCCGTTACAATGTGCACGAAGTTTCTCTTCCTGCCTAAATTCTTGACATTTCAAGTAAATCTCTAAGCACATACAAATCACTATTCAGTATCAGCACAGCATATGCTTTCTTGAAAATTCGCAGAAGTACCTTATTCATTTCCTACTTCAAAACTGGTTTACTTCTAAAGGAAATTAAATATTTTTACTGCGAAATGTCTATAAATCTAAAAACAACATACCAACAACAAATTACGACGGTTGAGAAATAAAACAGAAATTAAATTCAGCTTTATTTTATGTCCAACATAAGACCCAAATGCTGTTTCTCATAAACAAAGAATCTTATTCGCCCTTTGAGACTTTAAAATATAAAATTGCGATGCTAGAAGATTTTGTTGCGGATAAAATCTCTCTGAATAATAGTTGTTATTCTCTCTGCAAATAAATTGGACAAGTACAAAGCGGATGCTTACAGCTAAATCTAACGTAATGCCCTGACAGTGAATTGGAGTTGGAACAGAATCTTGTAGAGAACTCAGGCGTTATAAGCGACGAATCGTACGCAACCTCGTCGGGTCTTTTCTGAGGCAGTTTGTAGACAAATTGAATGATAAAAGCGGGATTCGTCGAGGGAAGTATCCCATAGGTATATAGACAGTGTGTCGAAAAAACCAACCAGTTTTAGCTAGCTTTCCTAAGCTATGACTAGCAAATAAGTTGCGTCGTCGTCGTACAGAATTATTTTTTAGATATTGTACTTATGCAGATAAATAAGGGGGTTTACGAGAGTGCAAAGACATCCAAATGCCAACCTCACCTGCACCTGGTGCCCCCTACTGGTTGACTAACGAGGCCCTGTCGACCTACAATGGCGATATAACCATACTTTACTCACTGGACCATAAATGTATATGTTCAATGTACTCGTATATGTTTTTTTATATTCCTGCAATAAAAAAATATTATTATTAGGTATATTATAAATACCACAGACCGGTAGCGAACAGCCACACCAACACGTCTGCCCAGCGTGGCCATTATGCACCAAACTCCCCCAAGAACAGAGAAAGAGATGGGAAGCGAATGGATGCGGAGGGCGGAGGATCGGGTGTGGTGGCGTTCATTGGGGAAGGCCTATTTCCAGCAGTGGACGTCTAAGGACTGATATTTTCTGTAGCGATTTGAAAGCCACATACATAAACAGGCTTAACAAATTTCTGTTGCCAGCGAAACATCATTTTGTGAATATATTATCTTCGTATACAATGAGTGGGCTCGGACAATGTTTTCTTATATAATTTTCCAGGAAGGGACCGTATTTTGCATAAAGAGTTTCAAATTTAACTCAGTGTGTGTATAGAGTAGCGTCTGAATTTTATCTTGGACAGATGGAAGGTTGCATAGATTGATGTATGTATGTATATATGAATAAAATAAAATGTATTTATATTATATTTTGTTAGTTCCGACATGCAATACAAGTATTTGATAATATAGTACTTATGTGCAAAGATCAATCAATTCCATGTGTTTGTTCCTCCTTAAAACGTGGACACTGACGTTAGGCCTGATCCACAGGTTTCAAAGTCGCTTAGCGAGCTATGGAGAGGGCTACGCTCGGGATTTCTTTGAAGGATATGATTCGTAATGAGGAGATCCGACGAAGATCGAAGTGGCAGTGGACGGCCACTTCTGTCTCAGAACCGACGGCCGTTGCCGTATAGACGAGTTCTGGAGTGGAGAATCGTCACGCGCAAGAGGGACGCCCCACCGCCAGATGGACCGACGAACTATAGAAGGTGGCCGGAAGAGGCTGGATGCGAAGGGCGGAAGATTGGGTGTGGTGGCGTTCATTGGGAAAGGCCAATATCCAACAGAGGACGTCTAAGGGCTGATATTATGATAATGATAATGTTCCTCCTTTGCCTCATGCACATAATTATAAGAGCATGCTGAGACATTTGATTGAAGTACCATTAGAAACTAATAATATAATATATTGAAATAAAGTATACGATTTCTAATAACAGGCACAATTGTTAGGAATTTTATATTCAGTCACCATGAAACATCAGTGAATAGCTCTGAAAAAGTATTCAGTCTGTTTTCAAAGTACGTAATTCTTAAAAGCCGTAACCGCATTAGAAAGTTCTAAATTGCTACGCGTGCTACGGCACACCGCAGGTGATGGCATGGCGTGCTACTGCCCGTAGCGCTCCTGGAACGTCTACTTCGGGCAACTTTGGCTATATGTTACCACATTTTAGTAATTCTAACCATAAATCAAAATCTAAATCAACGTTTATGGCAGTTACGAGTATTTCAAATTCTTTCCAAACTTTTCTTTTGTTTCGTCTAGACAGTAAATAACTTTAATTAAAAAGCTTGTTATACGCTTGGTCGGAGTTCCACAACGCATTTCGGGTCGAAGATAAATTGAAAGCCGCCTGATAGTGTAGGCGGGGGCCTGTCGAAACTCCTTCAATCTTGGCCAGAGCCCAACAAAGCGGTTTTAACCAAATTATTGTTGCTGCTGTCTACAATCATTAACTTTCGATTGCCACTTATATTCATTTAAGGTTCTATCTCAACTAAATAATATTTGTTTGAAACTACACTTACTTGGATCTGCCACTTATAATCGTTTACCCCATGACGTAAAACTGCAGCTTCCACCAGCTTGTATTATAAAGATAAATTAAAGATATGGCTTATTTTAAAGACTTATATTACTTAGACGACGAGTTCCTGAACAATGCAAATATTACCCCAACAATATTATAAATGCGTAAGTTTGAATGTTTGAAACATACCTACATAATATTTTGTGATGTATAATTGCATTTATCTATTGATTGAACCTTTTGACTTGAACTTATGATTAATTGAATAAATCCAGATTTTCCAATTAAACGCTTAAAATACATTTCAACAGAGCACAGGTTTCATAATGGAACAATTAAAATGAGATTTCAAAGCGAATTCTTAGATATCTGGCTACTCTGCTGAAAAGATAGAAGATGCACTAGTCCTATTGAAAACTGCGATTCTGCAACGAAGTTAAAT
Source organism: Esperia sulphurella (assembly GCA_947086405.1). Lineage (NCBI taxonomy): Eukaryota > Metazoa > Arthropoda > Insecta > Lepidoptera > Oecophoridae > Esperia > Esperia sulphurella. The sequence goes on along the minus strand of OX352271.1, from coordinate 5,782,605 downwards.
TGGCTTTAAATCACACTGCTACTCCAATTTATGTGATAGCAACTACCTACTTCAAACTTTCATGTTTACTTTTAGATCTTTTTTTAATGCAGTTTAAACTTTCATATCATGATTCATTTTTTTATCTTTCGTTGATTCTCAAACAACTATTACTATGAAACAAATTTGTACGTAATAAAATTCTTATTTAAGCCATGATATGTTTTTCTTACACTAGTTATTTCTGCATGGCATGTTCCAGTTAATAGATGCACAGCAATAACTATCCTTTATCTTTTATATGAATTAAGTAATACAGCGTCCAGATAATATGAAATTTTTTATGTAAAAAAAACCCTCTGCACACAAAATGTTCAACAAGCACTATAAATACGCAAGGGTTTTTGTAAGTAATATTATCTGTTTTTTTAAATTATACTGTTATAAGATTCATCTAGGAAAACCACCTGATGTCTAGACATCAGGTGGTTTACGCTATCAAAGGTTTTAAATGTGTAAAAAATAATATTTTTTACTATACTTTGTCGAAAACAAAAATAAACGAGCCCAACTTGAACAAAATCGAATAACTCGCTCTCTTTCTGGCCATCGCCAGCCTCAACAAGACGTTTGGAGAGTGAAAGTGTGCACTGATTTAATTTGTTATGCCTATATTTATACTTAAATACTTTGTTCATTAAACCAATAACATCTCGTCAGCTTGTCATAACGCATATTCCTTAAGTAATTAACTTCAAAGCTTTCTCTTTATAACAAGTTTAACCAAACAACCAACATCTAATAACTTACTTTAATTAACTGCTAGCAGTACATTATATAATAACAAAGGTACGTAACAAGCAAAGTTCTAACAGGTGCAGTGCTGAGAGTTACTAGATAACGAGACAAACACTTGGTATTAATTTAAATAGGTATGTAACCGTCCTCACTAGGAGCATTCATTTGCGAACTTTTCAATATGAAAATCTGCTCGGGTCAACATCCACTATGCCCAAATGCTCCATGCTTGCAAACTAATGCTTATTTCTGGCTGGAACCAAAGACAATATATACTAGAGTCTGGGACCTAGCTTTAACATATAATGATATATCTATTAACACGATCAGTCTAGTTGCCTGTAATGGTGAGTCACGCATCTGCTTGCCGGGGGTCCATGGCATGGACACCATGCTCCCACTATGGGGTCACTGGCACCTACACACTGGTTACAAAGTTGAACATATAAGATCGATAGATCATTTTGTTTTAAGACCTACGCTATTGTTGTGGAGCGTTATGATTAAATCATATTCAGCAGATATACCTACACTACGTTTTTATTTTTCGAAGATATTTATTTTCCTGTGATAGAAACACAATACAATATATGGAGGATAAAAAAGATATGCGCAGGGGTTTCGAGAAGTACACATTATGTTTTCATACAATTCTTATTCTGTTACCTATGTAAAGATAACATGCAAAATGTTTACAAAACATAAACCACTTCCCGCTATAGGTAGTGTGGTCTTCAAAAGCACCAAACTTGAAACGCGAAAGCTATTGGCTTCACTAGCGACAAAGAGAAATATTCAAAGTTTAGTGCCAAGCCTCCCTCAGTTCAAGAGTTCAAGACGCAGACAGAAGTCGAGTGAAATTTACTATCCACACAGGCAAGTCGTTAAATTATTCGCCTGCACTAGACTTGAAATACGAAACTCGGATCGGCCCGGTTGAGTGCATCCTTTTCCCATCTCTTATCCCAAGCAATTTGTTGCAAACTGAAACCTGTTCTCATGTGATGGTATAATTTACATTTGCTTCGATTTTTACAGAATCTTATGTCTACTTTCGTTTTCAAGTGCAACAGATATCTACCTTAGTTGTATGCGGTGTACTAAACTAGATGACAGAGCCTTTGCGACTGAACAATGGCGGCTTAAACATTCAAACTAGCTGTTTCACAGTCCGTTGACGGGCAGTAGCGTCACCAGTACGAGGCTGAGTACTCAAAATCCCAACACCTGTAGTCAGGGTTGGCATTACTCTTTCATAAAGGGCAATGCTAGACAGGTCGACATTGATAGACTTATGATGATACTGATATAAAGCTTTTTAACTAAATTTCCTATCCTTCATTGTTTCCGGTTACCTATTGAAGTCAAATTTATGGTGAACAAAATTAATTTAAAAAAAATTACAGATATGGGTCGAATTTGTACCAGGAGCATCGTTTATTTCTATCTATTGATCAGCCAACTGCACCAAGTAGATAAGGTATAGAGCTTATACGTCAACTGAATTTACTGCCCGCAAGTGCAAGCAATGTGAGTGCTTTTGATACACGTACCACGGCGTAGTATACTTGGGCAATCAACGTAAAACACGAATAGAGTACTTTTGCTGCCGATTGGCGAATTTTAGCAAAACAATGAAATTGGCACTAGGTACGCGAGGGTCTGTGCAATGATCTTCACAATACTTCCATTGTAAATATTGGTGAGCAGCTAACACTTAAGTTTTTGATTTAATTGCAAAAGAGCGTCGGTGGGGAAGACGTGGGGATTGCATTAGAGACGGACAGCAGCGTTCTCCTGTATATATTAAGATCTTTATTGCGATCACTAATCCGCCTTGAGGTGACTATGGCAAATCCCCATTGGATATCCCACCAAAAGTAATATTCTATTGGGGAGGCTTGTGTTCAGCAATGGACGTGTTTCAGCTGATGATGAGGTAATTTATATTATTAACTCTCGACCCAAAGTCATACAATCAATTTATATACCTAAATTAGAAGTTGCCTATTACGGTAACGCGGTTTACAACCCTCAAAGCTTGCAATTATAATATATTCAAAAAACAGCTCCATGTTGACAGCTAATTTCCTCACTCCCTTTATGGTATTTTCACTTAATTTCTCCATGAAAATAATTTCCCATGCCTTTAATTTTATAAAAGCGAAATAAGCAAGAAAGTTTGGGACATAAATTTTCCTTCCCAGTAAGCTTATTTTTCACTTTTTGTGCAGATGTAAAACGTTTACAAAATTAAAAAAACGCACAGTGTTGTTTTTTTTATTTTTATTTAGATTTATACACCAAAATCCATTCATTGCTCTTTCATATCGTACCTAACTTGCTACTGAAACCAAACCAAAATATAATAATACTTAATTGAAAAATTTCTCCTTTCTCCTAAATATTTATGTAACAGACAGGACTATATTATACTTTATTAAAATTATGTACTTGTATTTGATCATGTATGTAATTGATAGTAATGCTATCAAAAGAAATCCATGTAAAATAAACAATAGCACCAATACATACAGAAGGATTTCAAGGAACGTGTTTAGATCTTGAATTCGCAATATCCTCAAACCCACCTGGTAAATCTAACTGGAAGTAAACACAGGAAAGAATCCTCATACTCGAGAAAATTGAAAGCATGGCGGCGGGAGCGAATAAAATAACAAACAGAGATTGGCCTCGTTCGTACATAATAAATAGTGATGGCAAGTCAGCGGGTCGTTCTCTGGCTGCGGCCCAAGCTTGTTGACATGAGACCACGCCTTTTACAGCTTTCCGGAAAGACTGTTACTATTTATGGTTTGAAATCGATTACGGAGATTTTGAATCGTTTCAATATAAAAATAAATGTATGTGGGGTAGTTAAAGCTATTCAAACTGAAATTGCAGTGCAGTGTGGATTGACGACCTCCGTGGCGGAACGGGTAGCTCTCGGACTGCCATGCCGGAGGTTGCGGGTTCGAATCCCGCTAGGGGCAAATGTTCGTATGATGAATATGAATGTTTGTACCCAAGTCTTGGATGTTTATATATTTATTTAAGTATGTGTATCCGTTATCTGGTAACCATAACACAGGTTCTGCCTAATTTGGGACTGGATAATTGGTGTGAATGTCTGATATATTTATTATTTATTTATTTATATTTATAGTGTCAGTAGCTTATTTTTCATCATCAGCGTATTACTTATTGTACTTAATTGGTAGCTTTTAGTGGGTGGGTACTAAAGACCCATAGCGCTGAATTTACAACTAACTGAGATTATCTGCCATAGTAACTATTGTAAGACCTTCTCATTGGCGTATAACTTATTTTTATTGGTGGCTGGGCCTACAATACCCATCATTCTTTCTAAGACATTCTATTTTCATTCCACAAATGACCTCATTGTGGGCCCAGTGCATTTTGATGATTTAATTCATATACGCCATATGGGTTCTTTGAAAAGCCTTATTTTTACCGAAAATCCTGTTGTGTGATAATGATAATAGTCCGTATGCTACTTTTCAAAATCCTTATTGGAATGGACTTTTGAAGACTCGAACTTATGAACGCGAGTGTACTCCCGTATAAGTAAAACCACGTTTTTCAATCAATGATGTAACCATATTTACCAGACCTAGATTTTTTAGAACAACTTTCTATTTATCCAATTTTCTTAGTGCTAAGACTAAATACGTTTAGAGTGAAAGAATTTTTTTTTCGTTAGAAAAAAACGGCATGGATTTGCCTGTGAAGTATCATCAGCGTTGCCAGCGTTGCCAGATTGCCAAGTCGGGATTTTGGAACTTTTTGAGTGAAAAAGCGGGATTCTTTCTTTGAAAGCGGGACATACTAAAAAACGTATCATCCTCTTCGGCGTAAAACATTCTTATCGGCTACACTCTTGCTACACATCCGCGTTTTCTAAATAGAACCTAAACATGTCGGTAAAGAGCCGAAAACTGTCCGGTGGTTGGTAGTACTTATTTTAGATCGATCCAACATGAGTGGTTTGTTCGCGTGTGTATTGTCGCTGGAAACTACTGCTGTGCAGTGAGGAAAGTGTGGATTTCAATTTTAACCTTCTCTTGATAATACATATGCATAGTTAGATTTATAATGAAAGGGAGGCTAATTCTAATTTATGTTTCTTAAAATTTACTGAAGGTTTTTGGTCTGTAATAATGACAAGTAAAGCTTTTAAAAATAGAAAATCAGTATCAATTTCAGTAGATATGAAACAGTGTTCAAAACATTTAACTATGGCTTTGTCCCTTTTGGATTTTTACAAAATATCACAGACTGGCGGACTTCCATCTCGTTATAAGATTCCATATTTTATGTTACTCCTGGAATTTCGAAAAATCCCGTATTAGTAGTTGCCTACGTTTTCTGAAGTACCTCTATAAAACATTTGAAGTTTCATCCAGACCTAGCGATAATATTAAATACTTACTGGGCTCGATTCTGAAGGCACAACGTCTAAGTTCGACAGCACTAAAACTGTTGCTATCCTTGTCACACAATATTATGAAGATAAAGACGAAACCAATTTTAGCGCTGTCAAATTTTAAATGTGTGCTTTCGGAATCGAGCCCACTGAGTTATTAGCAAATATTCCAAATTAACAGTGCTTAAATTTAGATTATTTTATAATAAGTAACTCAGTAAGTATTTAATATAATAAATTGACAAATTAACGACGTTATCTGAGGCTGTTTTTTTTTTAAAAAGGGCATTAGAGTTTACTTGAACAAATATCCCCGTCAACATATTTTATTAATGTCACAAAATTACCAAGCTTAAGTGGCAGTGGGCGGGCATGACAGACATTTGTCGCAAAACTGACAGCCGTTGGAGCAGACGAGTTGAGAACGCGGAACGGCACGCGCAGAGTGGGACATCCTGCCGCCAGATGGATCATCGATGAAGAAGGTGGCTGGAAGCGGCTGGATGTGGCTGGTGGAGGACCGGGTGTGGTGGCGTTCTATGTCCAGCGTCTAAGGGCTGATATTATATGATGATTTATGTCTTAAATATAAACCAAATTAAAACTAAACTCTCCCAATCACTACTATTCCTCCAGCGTGACCACTTTGAGTTCCTTCCTTTTGTGGTAGAGACACTTGGCGTCTTCGGAAGCTAAGAAGTTTGCATCGAACATTGGCAAACTTCTGAAGGCAAAGTCCGACCAGGTCCTTTTTTATCAGCCGCATCAGCCTGGAGATTCAAAGGGGTAACGCAGAGAGCATCCTCGGCACTGTTAAAAATTCTGCAAAGCTGGAGGAGATCTTTTATCTGTAGGGCTCTTCTACTTTTTAAAATTAGTATATAGCAAATTTTATATCTCTTATTGAACGTAGTTAATAAAAATCACTACTAGATTAAACTTCAAAGTATAGGTATCTAGACTCATGGATTTGGCCTGTGGATTAGACTGGAATAGAGGACGCAATCCAAGTAAACACCTCACGAAACGACAATATCTCACCAATGTCAACTACATAAAAAAATAAAAATGGAAATTTGTAACTCTCTGTGTCATTTATCTGCTGGTTCCGTACATGAAGCATTGGCATTCTCTTTTATTCATCGTGTGAGACGCAATTTGAATAACAAAACGATTTTAGTACCTTTGAATCTGTGTCACTCACGGGCTGAAAGGTGACGAAAAATCAGCGGGAACGATCAATTTTCCACGATCTGCTGAATAAAGCGATGAACTCAAATTAATCGTTGAACGAAAATTTTCGCTTTTAATATTACATGCACAGAAAATGTACGCTTTAATGAAAATAACAGTTTTAATTTGTTCATCTCAAGTGTTATTTGTACATTTAAATTACAATTTTAAACTCATTTCTGATTAACGAATACTACCCAAGTAGTACAACGTATTTTATTAGGGTTTCATAGCCGGCTCATAGACTAAAACACGATCGTTTCTCATCATAACAATTGATAATCTTATAACATTCTCCAGGAACATAAATATTCTTTAGTATCGAGTAGCCCGAATATGCTAGAAATACCTATGATTATGACAGTTTATTTGTAGATACTTTGGTTTTAATACGGATTATATACATATAGACTACAATAATCATATAATAATACTATTTAGACTAGTTGAAAGCTTTATAATTATGTTTTCAATACATATGTTAGGACATTTTTCTCTACCTACCCGTATTATACCTTTCTGTGAATTATCTTACAGTAAATCTACTATCAGATAAAATGACTTTGACAGAATTAGACTGTGCTACTTATAAAGATACTATTTCTACTGCAGCAATGAAGCTGAAATTGGGAATATATTGTGTAAATTTGCCCGGAAAGGATGGGAAAATTTGAGAAAAATATTATTTTCTGTGATATTTCAGAAAAAAATGTAATGGAACCTGAACATAAGTAGGTGCAGCTGCGGTGTACATTTTGAAGATATTTTTCGTTTTATACCTATAAATAATATAACCTCATCATCATCATCAGCCCGAAAGAGTCCACTGTTGGACATCAAGGTGCGCCACTGAACCCGATCTTCGGTTCTTCTCATACAGTCACTGCCAGTCGCCTTACGCAGATCGTCGCTCCATCTAGCCAATAATATAATCTAATTAATAATTACTGATACTAGGTACTAATACTATTGCCCCATTGATCGTTACCCATATTGATGGTTTGCCCGAGGATCAAATTAGTAACGTATCAAAAGGCTGGGGTCCTCAGTGAGAAGAATAAAAGGAGGTGAAAAGCTTGATAAATGTGAGTGAGGCTAGTGAGGTGTGACAGGATCGCGCAAAGTGGCGATTCATCTTCTCTGCCTAACCCTCTGGGACCAAGGCGTGAGCATAAGTATGTACCTTGTATTATCACGTTGAAGAACAGTCCACTCGGGTCCAAACGATTGACCATTGCTACTGAAGTCAGAAACACAAGACACAATACTTCAACTAAATGACTATCCTTATAATATTTAGAGATCGCATACTTAGATCAAACCAACAATATAGATAACGATCATTGAGACAATGTATAAGTATCCCATTGAATTGGCGACGATGGCCGTATCGGCTGATGTGATGTAGTGGCCCACGACCGACGCAAAATGAGTTGACAATCACAGATAGAATAAAATAAAATAAAATTCCACAATATGTCCAAAAGACAACCTGCAGAGTTTAAATAAAACAAGAAGAAGCTGCATGCATGTCCCAAATATTAGGATGCTGAAAATGATAATAAAACAGATATTATACCTAACTGTAAAATAAATGAGTTTCTACCAATTCTTTCAAAAACGTGTCTCTGTTAAGTGTTCTCTAAACATTCTGCTGTGATATTACGTATACTATGGTCAAAAGCCGTTATATCAAAAGTGCTATATTGCGTCACGTACTTGCACAGGAACAAACCAATTAAGAGTAAGCTGCATCATCCAATTACTGTTAAGAAAGACCGCTCAGTGCGCCTTCGAAAGATGCCAACACGGCGTTTTCAAGATTCATCCATTACGAGCAAAGACCCAATTTCCTAGCAACAGTTAATCTCGGCATAATGAGTCCATTAACTAGACGCTGCTCCATTACTGTATAGAGGAAAATGCTCGAATAAAAATATTAAAGCACTATACCAACATAAATATTAGAGCTGACTGAAGGCCGCGCAGAGCCTGCTACAGCCTTTCGAATGAGGCGGTCTGAAATTAGCAATCATGGAGAAATATAGATCAGTAAGTACGGATTTTTATAGATTTTTTTCTACGGACACTATTCTATTCTTTACACCTACGTATAGTACAATATTCATATTAAGTGTACGAAAAATTTAATACCTGGAATTTTTTTTTATCTCCAGATTGTTTTAGTTTCTCCTGTAGTGAATTTTGGCTGGAAAAGATTTCTTATAACGATATACTTTTAAAAATAAGTGCAGTATAACAAACATATTTTACGATTTACAGAATAATAGTTAGATCTAGCACTGTGCTCTTTACATTATTCTTAATTTTAAAGCAAAGGCAATGTAGCTGACACAGAACACACAATGTAAAATACTCAGCTCATAAAGTTGAATTTACTTGTCATTCCCATTTTCTCTAGAATACAAAGAAGAGGAAAATATCACAACAATACTTTGTTGTGAAAATAGTTTTATCTGGTCCCATAATTGGTCTAGTGTTTTAAGCGTTTGCCTTGAGCGTAAGTGAGGCTGGGTACGGTATCTAGTGTTTGAGGGCTTCTTTCGTCTTATTTCCTCTCTCTCATTGATAGAACTACTAAGGACAGTCGGTTGTAAACTCGGTCATGAATGTTGATTTTGACAACAGTTACCTACTTACTAAGTATCTATCTTATTTTGATTGAAAATATTTTACATTACATATATACACATACATACATTTTTGTCATCGCAAACAAAAAAATTCTCTTGACTAAGTATTTTTTTTGGTTTTTTTATTTATTTTTTACACCACTTATTAATACCATATTACTAACATTAAAGTCCTAAAAATGGAAGCCTATTTGTATGTGAACTAACAGTGCTCACGTGATCTATACATATTCCAAATCCATCGACTAGAATTGTCCCTATAGTTCTTGTTTTAGTAAATTACTTGATGCAATATGTTAAAACATGGATAGGACAAATCACAAATAAAACATCCAGGCTGGGTCCAACTTGTGCAAATTGTGCAAAGTTGTCTGTCCCCGGTGGGAATCGAACCCTCCACCACGTTTGATTTTGCTGTCTATGTAGAAAAATCACAAGCAGCTGTATTCCTTGTCAAGTGAACCTTTTGGGTTTCATTCCCAGTGCAGCGGATATTGCCACGATGTTTCTGCGAGATAAGCTCATTTCTTATCTTACAGAGCAAGGGCGGGAGGGGTAAAAGATGACATCATTACTGTCGCTCCACGAAATTTGTCATTCAGGAGTTGTATGGATCTGTGTGAGGGATATCTTGAGATTAATGGAATCGCTGACTGTAATAGCTTTAATTTTCCGTGCACGTTTCCCCAGCTAGTTAGCTACGAAATAAAAACATAAACGTTAAAAGGGGTACGAATTTACCAAACTTACGTAACGTAACGAACCCAACAAACATAACCGACTACTCTACCTAACGAATTGAGCTGTTAAATACCGTAGCCCTCAGACATCTCGAAGGCGACAAACGATATTTAATCCGGTTATCACCGATTTCACTGTATAAATTTTATCAAAAGATGCAAAAAGTGAAAAGGTGCAAGTGTTTGTTTAAGGATTACCTACCTACAAAGTTTTTCTAGTTAGTTGTTTACTGTTAGGTACCTAACTTATCATTAAGGTCGCCATGGTAAATCATGCTTTTAAGTTACATTTTTATATCCATTGGTGCACAATAAAGAATATTTTGATTTGATCATATTTTAGGGATCCTAACGGGCTCAGCTAATAAATAAAATCGTAAACTTCTCGTGTCTGTACATTTCAGATATTTGCAAAAAAAATTGGGGGAGGGGGGGGGGTATAAGGATAAGCAACAGAACACATTTCGATCATTTTTAGAATTTTTGTCTGTTTAGATTTAGAATCGGTGCAGTCAATCAAAAGTTATGCGGATTTATAGTTTCCGAAAACTCGCATACACTGCGAGTAGTGTAGGGTGTAAATGCTCGACTGAATTCGTGAACGGTAGCGGGAGCGAGTGTGGTACCAATGAAATGTGAGTTTTTGAAAACTATATATTCGCATAAATTTTAATTGAGTTAGCCGATTACGATGAATTTGTTGCATACGTAGGGTTGAGGAAAGGGTTGAGGCGAGGGCTGAGGAAAGGATTGATGGGAGGGTTGAGGGAAGGGTTAAGATCAGAGTTGAGGGCAGGTTTAAGGGGTGTAGATGCGGGAGTGGGAGCGGAAGCTGGGAGCCGGACCTGGACCTGGACCTGGGGAGGGGGTGGAGGTGGGAATGAGGGTGGGCTGGGAGTTATTTTAGTTTTATTATTTATTATTTTAGTTTATAAAACATTAAAAGAGAAAAAAAAACGTTTTTGAGTGTGTGTACCGAAACGTATTTACGTATAAAAATAATAATCATAAAATAAAATAAAATGCATTGTGTCTTCCATCACCTCTCGTAAATAAATATCCAATCGCGTGACCGCTATTGAATACCTATAGGTATCTGATATGTCGCCAACCCGACTACATCGATGGTAATTAATTTCAACAGCGCTCTGTTAAAAGTTTTCACGATGTAAAATGTTTTTTGCCACGAAGCAATTTAATTTTAACACGACACAATATGTTCTAATAATAGCAAAAATACATTTCAAAATATAGTAGTACTTAAAATCTGACTAGCAGAGAATTTTTCAGTCTAAATGACTAAATGTCAGGACTGCAACAAAAGCGTTACTATTCTGGGCTTCAAATAGTAGATGACTCCAAGGTGACTAGAAAATTCTTTAGGCATTAATATTTCAGGTACCTAATCATCCAAGTATCAGACGAAAACCTAAGCAACAAACTCGGGAAACATCAATGCCTATTTATTTTCATCTATATTATTTTTGATAGATGCTATCACCTCATTATAGACGATGATGTACGTAATATCTATCAAGTTATATCTACTTCCACATGATAAACTGACATGATGGCAATAAGAAGACGCACGAGCAGGTACGACGTGGAATACGAAATATATTTAATACTAGTTGTGCCCGCGACTTCGTAAGCTAAAATACGTACTGTAACGAAATAATAAAACTGAAATAAGTACGTACTGATGCTATTTTTCATAAGTATACTGATTACTCCATCAACTCTCCCTTTCCCACCGCTCCCTCTTCTGTTATTTCTCCACTCCCTCCCCTATCCCTCCCTACACTGCTCAAAATACCGTCGAACGACATAACATCGATGTAAGTGTTTTAATTTAAATTTTGAGTGAGTGAGATTGAGTGAGTCAATTCCGATAAAGACTAAATGATACTACAAGTTAGGCACTATGTTTTCTGAAAATATATTTTTACGTGATACGCATACTAACAAACATACAAAAATTCTAAAAATGATTTGACACTCATCCTTCAGGCTCTTTTTTAAATTGGCATGAACTTGAAATTAAGGAATGTAACCCGATTTTCGTCTGTTTTTGATCCCTCCCCAACTTTTTATGAAATATAGTCTATGTGTGAAAGAACGTCCTATTCAAAACTGCCACTTCCACTCCCTTTCTCCCTTCTTTCCTCCTCTCTCCCTTCCCTCCGTCCGCCATCCCTCCTTTCCTCCTTTCCTCCCTCTTTCCTGCTCGCCATGTCTGCCTGTCACCTTACCTAAAAAAAAAGTGATTCACTGTATGACACTGACTCCTCCGCCTCTGAATTGGGTCACTATGGATATATATATTTTAAAATGTTGTTGTCTTGGCTTCCAAAATCAACATAAAAGTCGAATCCAACTCCTCCAAAATCCTAGGAAAAAATACCCATGTTGTAAATGGTTCAGATAACATGGCGGCCATCTTGAATCCAACACACCCATATTGTAAAAAGTTTCAAAAGGACGGACGGGCGGACGATGGATGGTAGATAGATGAGCTTGTTCGGTGTAGGATAGACAGTACATGACGTGCAATTGCATTTAATATTAGTAGTTAAATGTAGACTCATAGAGTTAAATTTTGAACATTATTACTTTGATGGAAAATTCCTATCACCATTATCGGTGAGAGGATGCTTTGAAACATAATATTTTTTTCGCTGCAAACATTTCGGGTATCATCTTTCAGGCACTTATTTAAAAAATAATGACATTAGCTGAAAGACGAATTTTAAAACGAAAAAGAATTTTTTGCCTTCCCGGCTATCAAGCGTGCTTACGAGGAAGCAAAAAACTCTTTCGTTTAAAACCACTTTGTTTCAGTTAAAATGTTTTTTTCTTTTTATTAGTACTATCTCCTTGGAGGTTTGCAGCGGACTCAAGATTAGCTTCTGTTATACTACAACGTTTTTAGGTAATTTCATAGTTTGTTACGTCTACAGTGTAGAAGTAAACAAATTACTCCATTTTATTTATGTTCAGCATTGAATTCAGACCTTTATACATACTTACTCACTTATATTACTGAACAGTGATCTGTATCATAGGTGGCCATTTTCCAGAGAACATGTTCGGAACAATTGGCCTTCTGATTATAGTATTTACAATATCTCGTTATCACTCATCTGTGTTATTAAATATGTTTTATTATATGTAAGTGTGATACAATAACAAAGTTAAAGTTTTAAAATGTCATTCGATTTAGGTATCGGTACACGTTTATTTATGTGTACCTAGTATTCAGACATCAGATTATATCACGTATTATAGATGATTCCAATATCCTAGTCGATGGCTCAAAGCAAATAAACCGTAGTAACTTTGCCAAAGGCCAACAATGCACGTCCCTCACTATTTTATTCATGTAGACGGGATTTTAATCCATTTATCACGCAAATTAAATTCCAGATTTGTATGGAGAGAGGGTGTGATATAATGTGCAGGCGCTGGTCACGGAATCGGCGACTGGCTCCTAGCCAATACAAGAAACAAGGAAATAGAAAACGTCTAACAGATGGGACCTAAATGAAATTTGCTATAATAAACTGTTAGTATTCACATATGAAAAGAAGTAAACATACTGAAGTTTTAAATTAAGCTCAATACGAGTATCAACCTCATTCGCTAATACCAACTAAGTAGTACACTGGCGAAATAGGCAGCTATTTTATAGCTTATTATTCCCAAAGTGGGGGTATAGTGGTGCAAGGTGTACTAACACATACATAGGCCCACTATGGACCTATTTTATAGCTTATTAGTTCTATAGTGGAGGTATATTGGTGAGAGGTGCATTAACACTGACATAGCCCCACTATGGACCTATTTTACAGCTTATGGCTGCATATTTCGCCAGTATGCTAATTAGGATCTTTTGCATGAATGTGGGTTTCCTCAGTTAAAAGATTATTATCTAACTGTATGAACTTTTTACACTTATAAGAACATTGTGCATTATAATATTACTAAATCTAGATCAGTAATGCGATGTTTAGCCGAGAACTTCTTAAATCAGTCTTGGACATTGAAGAGATTCTTACTTCTTTCAAACGGCACGATTGAAAATTCGACTACAAATCGTTAAACGAAATGTCTCATCCAATACTTTGAGTAACGCATACGAACTTCCTAGTTCAACGTATGAAACCATTTGTAGTGGCACTGCACCTTACTGACGTTCGGATTTCTGACACTTTGCAAACGTGTTCAAGCATTTTACTATTTGGGACAGATGCACAACGGAAACAGCCACAGCTTACAAATAGGGAATATTTGTTGTGACACTTTCTTATGTGAATCTATTATTTTAAAGGTCGTACTGTAATAGAATACGGTTTTGAGAGCTTTATACATTAGTTCACTTAATGAAATAGATACGTAACTTAATAGTAGGTATTTCTCCTATACACCCTCTCATATTCACGTCGTAAATTCATTTATTTTGTCCTATTTGCATTTATGACTAAATTCCACATAATAATGTTCCACCTGGATTCCACTTTAATAAGCTTCCTAATGTGTGGCAGAATAGGAACTCGAAAACTGAATTATGCATTACCTGGTAGCTGTTCCTTGAGACGACAGTTGTTTATCAGATTACAACGATAAACAGTTGTGAGAAGTTTAGCATTTTTAGGTTAATAATATTGACCCAGTGTGTCCTATCATGCAATTTTTGTATGGAACCTGATACCAACCTACTAATAGCCAACCAGTAACAATAACTGATTAGCCAATGCAAATAGAACAATAGTAACTATGGCGGCTAACCTCAGTAAGCTGTATTTTCAACGTTATGGACCTTTTGGACCCATTAATGGCAACCAATTACAATTAGTGATACGCCAATGGTACTTACTAAAAGGCCCATAATGCGGAAAATATAGCTGAGATTAGCCGCCATATTAAATATTGTTCTACGAAATGAGACCTTTTCATTGGCGTATACTTATTGCTATTGGTGTCTGGGACAAAAACCGTCATTCTTTGACCTAGAAATGGATACCTACTTACTTATACAGACGAAGCTATGTATGCAGTGGGGTTATGTTTGAAGTATCTTTAGATATCCTCTAAAGATACATCAAACACAACTCCACATACATGATTTTGTGAAGAGAACTTCCGACGTGATAATATAAAAATTCGTGTCTCGAAAATTCTATAAAATACCATTGAAATATAACATTATATTGACTAAACAAAGCTTAAATTTAGATTTTATGGTGAAACGACTGCTAAATCTGTTGTTTTCCTGCTGCGTGTAAACTTTAAACTCCAGCGACCCCGTTATTTATTCTCACACACTGTGTTTGTGAGACTCGTGATAAATGCATGTGCAGAACTATGTTCTTTTTCCGGAACTTATAAGATTTATATATAGAAGGTGCCAACAGTGGGTACTTTTAAATTAATAGATACATCACCAATGTTTATAATGTTATCCAATAAATAAAAATAAAAACTTGGCGTGTTCGTACATTGAAAATATTTGCCGAAAAATCATCACGTAAAAACTACTGAACGAATTCTCATGGAGTTTTCAGAAAAACCTATGGCTTAACATTTAGTCTCTATTTTCAGCCTACTCAGTCAAAAATTAGGCTAATTTATAGTTTTCGAAAACTCGCTTACACTGCATTAAATACAACAAAGAAGTGTAGGGTACCTATAATGCTCGACGGAATTCGTATTGCAATGAGTAAGAACTACATTTTGGAGGCGGATAAAAGCGGGGGTGGGTGGTCATAGAAGTGTAGAAGGAAAGTAAGGGAGGAGGGGGGTGGAAGAGTGTGGGAAGGGATAAGAAAAGGTGGCAGGATGGCAAATGACATCTCTAAAATCTGCCAACCCGGACAAGAAACATGGAAACCCCGGATTTTGTAACTTACAACCCGGACATGTCAACAGAGTTTTTTTTAAGTTACTCAGTACAATAAAACATAGTTTTCATCATCATCAATCAGCCTGTAAGAGCCCACTGCTGGACATATGCCTCTCACATGGTGCGCCACTGAACCCGATCTTCGGTTCTATCAACTTTTTATTGAAAACTTTAAAACCCGGACTAAAAATGAAACCCCGCCCGGACACTCCCCGGACGCCCCGTAAACTATTACAAATCCGGGGAAACCCGGACGGATGGCAACCCTAAGAAAAGGGGAAGGAGTGAGGGTGGGAAAGGGGAAGGGGAGTCACGTATTTCAGTGATCTGCGCGTACGAAGTCGCGGGCATAACTATTTTACATACTTATGCAATATCGGAATTAGAGGTGAGATGAACTGTTACACACAACAACATAGTGCCCTGATGCCAAAAAAGGATGGATGAATATAATTTTATTACACACATTTTCCAAAAGTACCTAATATCATAAATTAATCGGAAAATATCTGGCAGATGGGAGAGGGTTGTGCTCCTGCAGTGGAGACAAAAATAACCTGATGATGATGATGATGAATCGGAAAATAGATTTTTTATTGCCAATCAAGCAGTTTGCGTTTTATTTTGCAATCCTTTTTAGGATTCAAGCTTGGCTGGTGTAAATATCTATACCTACAGTTTAATTTATTGTCAACTGAAGTAATGTCGATAAAGGGATTATTTTTATTGGACAGTAAATAAATAAATCAATTTTATTCGAATGTCTCTAAGTGTTTTTTTTATTTTCTGAATACAATGGGTAAGTGATCTCTATAACGTATCTAAGAAATCTTATATATTTATCGGAAGGCATTTATTTATGAGCTATAAGGTTTAGAAGGACAGGCGATTTAGGGAGTGGGGCGTTGTCGTGAAGTGTACGATGTACACATACGGCTGCCAAATTTTTCAACACCCGGGAGACATGTGTAGGTAGGTAGGTAGGACACCTGGGGTAAATTCTGTTTATCTCAGGTTTCTTCACGATGGTTTTCTTCACCGTTTGAGAGAAGTCAGTAAATGTACGTATATTTCGAAAAGCCAAATGATACATGACATGACAGGGGATCAAATTCCGACCCTTTGACATAAGCTACTTCTGCCTCACTACGTCTCTGACGCTCTAAAGTGTAATTTTTATATTCAAAAATGTACTCTGTGTGAAAATATTTAAGAGTTCATCTAGTAGGTATGTACATATATTACATTTCGTTAAAATAATATTTGGCAATATCTAAACATCAGAATAAATATTTATATTAACATTGAACATTATTTACTTTCATGATATTACACACAATATTATCAACTTATACCAGCTTCTGATGTTTTATTTACCGTTATTCAAAAACGTATTATCTTTCCCTTTTAATAAGTTTTTTTTTGTAAGTAGGTATATAAGCTTCACACTCGCCCTTTATGACTATTACATTATGATAACTTACACTAAATACGCTACTAGTGCCTCTCTATAATCCTTTTTTTTCACCGCAGGTTAGCTGGAAGACATTTCTTTAGAAATAAGCTCAACCTTTTGTATAATTTTCTTTTCTTTGTGTTGTTTTTTGTATGTTTGTGTGTACAATAAAGTGTTAAATAAATAAACAAATCAGTTACAGGTACCGGTCAAGTGCGATTCGGACTCCCGCACCGAGACGACGGCCCGTTCGGTTAAAAAGCATACCATAAAGTTTATTTTTGAATCGCGTTACTAAGTCTCTTTGCAAAGGTTTTTTTTGCTGATTTGTAAAAACTAGAAATCGTTTTATTTATTTATATAAACCTCTTTCAACTCTAATTATTTCATATTTTTCGCTGCGCAAACTGCGGGGATAAAGTGGGTAATGTATTTTTTTTTAAATTTTTCATAATAAGTCCCAAACTCAGCGGCATAAAAGGAAACGAATGAAGTTATTGATTTTTGGAGATCCGTTTTAACCTTTTTGGTACTTACAGAACGCTAATAATCAATAACTTAATGATCAAATCAAACGAAAATCTACTCAGACCCAATCAATAAGATGAGACTCTTAGGTAAACAGCGTTCTCTCCTCAGCTGGAGTGATTAACTTTTGAACCCGGATTTAGAGCTTAGGCAAAGTGATTATTCTCGTACGTTGCGGTTAAGGCCCCACACAAGTTAAACTGTCTGTTTACTTCAAACATGATTGGTTCTTATAAGTACAAATAACGCTAGTCTGTCTAAAACCTGTCTAATTGGATTATCAATCTGTTTGGTATATCATTATTGAAAGTAATGAATACACGAAGACTAGTCACTGATCAGGAGTTGTGATCAGGAGTTGTGTAATCTGACTTATGGGTCAGAAATAATAGATATGAAAGTATGTTCTCAATAATAATAATTTAAAAAACTGATAAAAGTTAAGTATCTACTGAATGTATGGTCATCCTACATTTCATGAAGCGAATTAGATATGATTTTATTTAGGTACATCAAAAGTTTAGTAAGAAAGCGTAGGTGGACCTTGATTTAAATTTATTTACTTAATTTTCCGGAAAAGGATTGAAAATGATACATGTAAGTACTATTATCTCGTATTGGTTATCGATTACTCCGTTGAAAAAACTAGTTCCTGACCTGATGGTGATCAGGTCGGGAACTAGTTTTCTTATTAAAAATCTTCGTTTATATTTCCCACAACCTGCAATTTCTTAGAAAAAGTATTATTTGAAACTCTTATGCAACTGCTATGGAGAAAATAAACGTCCAGGTATTCTGATATAGTTATTTTTACAATTACTGTTACTATATTAATTCTTGTTACTGTAATGAAAAATCACCATACATTTTTATCTCATAAAGTCATACTATATTAATAAAACAGATTTATCATAATAAGCCACTAGACTAGTGACTTCCAATAGTTTCTCCCACATGTGACAGATGGGTATGTCTGCGCGAGCTCTGAAGTCATTAATCAATCGGCCACATAATAAATTATAACTGCTATTAATCTACGCAGACTTAATTAATATGAGAACTGTACGAGGCATGATAGGTAAGGTAAACGAGAAGCCAAGTTACCTGCAGAAGCCAAATAACAATCCTGATCTAAATAAATAAATACTAACCACTTAGTAATATTTAGTATTCCATAATTACGTCCAACGCACGTTTGCCTAATAGGTACCAAACTAGAATTTCCTGTGCTTTGAAAGTTAGGCCTTAACAGATCAAAAAGAATGAGATAATAATGAATTAATAACTGTAATTCCTGTAACTGTAGCTACTATAACTGTGGCTACTGTAACTGTTGCTAATATAACTATAGTTACGGTAACTATAGACTACTGTAGTTAACCTCAATTAGAGTATGGTCAATAACGAGTGTAATTAAAGTTACCATAAATTAAATGATATGCAGTCACAGACTTAGAATAAAGTACAGTGTCATGGCAAAAGCCATGTATGGCAAGCTTTATAGTTCTGGCATTGAATGGAACGCTTTAATATATAGTCTGTGTTTAATGGCTGCTGGAATAGAACTTGTAAAACTTTATAATTTTGTGTGCTGTGTGATTACATTACAATATAAACTACAGACAGCTATTTGGGGACTATTATTCACAAATACACACATGACATACAGCAATAGTTTATAAGCGTAGTAATTTATTTATTTATTTATTTAAAAAACTTTATTGCACAGTACATACAAAAGGCGAACATAATGCCAATATGGCATTCTCTTCCAGTTGACCTTTAGGTCACGCAGATAATGAGTGGTAGGCGCAAAAAAAATTGTATAAGAAAATTGGTTATATACTATACTATACTTACATAATAAATACAAACTAAAATATACTAAATGTAATCTATAAATTATACATATACCTACACATTACTATGTAAAAGATATATACGACAATTAATAATGACGTAATTACACGAACTTATTCTCAAATCCTTTTCTATTAGCACCGGGCGCGAACACGGGTATCAGGCTTGGTGCAAAATAGCATTCTTAACCCTCAAAATAATTTTGTCTATTAAACTATACACCCGACTTTGAAAAGTTCTCACACTTTCGTAGAGCGTTTTGTCAACTTGACTTTTGTAACGGTTTACGTTTCCAAACGTTCCTTCAACTGTCAAAAACAAAAAAAGACAGAGGTCTTTGGTAATTTCAGGTAATTTCAAACAGTCTGTGAAATAACGACATCAAGGTGCGTACGCCAGTTTCGGCTAAGGTAAGTTTTTAAATAATTTATAATATTTTTAATAGTAATTATGTATATCTGATGATTAACATGTCTGTATAGTATTCTAAACATATGATAATTCTAAAAAATGCTTGATTTAAATTTTATTTTTATTTTTTCTATGTCTTTTTCTAAGTAATAAATAAATAAAACTCACATTTTTTGTTTTTCTATACATCAAATATTTTGTGACTTTAAGGGTTAATGTAGTCTATCCTCCACAGAATAGTTCAAAAGCATTTCGCTTCTTCATTCATTGTGCGAATTGCTAAGAAATTAAATTCTTTGTCGGGCTCTGTGTTTCGAACACATAGGTATGATTTGGATCGCTCTCTTTAAAGGAAAAGTTAATAAGTAGGCATCTTCTGGGTAAGCACATTCAATCTTAAGTCTCGTCGTCGTCATCACTGTCAAGTGAGGATGATACGTAATGTATTTCAAATCAGACAGACACATTTCTATTTACATTACTTGACCCTCTGCTTACAATCCAAGACACGTAGATATATGTAATCGCCCTCTCTAATCCTCTCGACATCAATCGGATTTCAACTTGGTTCGTATAAGAGCCGCCCTTACAGATATGAAATCAATTCTTCGAAAATGGTCACGTAGGGATATCGGGAAAGGCTATATTGGGCCCGTTTCAGCTGAATTCGCGGTAATTATCCCAGACCGACTAAACCTGTTGGTGCTGATTAGTTTCCACCCAATATTATCTGTCAGGTATATTGAATTTTGAGGTTTCGATAAGATGAATCACAAGCTTTGGTTAATTAAAATCTATGTATTGCTAATAATATTTAAAGATAGTAAATTTATTATACTAATTAAAAAACTCTACGACTTCAATGAAAAAGGATCTAACATATAAAATAGTACTTTTAATGAGTCCAAATAGATGATTTTATTTATTTGTTTATTTTATTTAACAATTTATTGCACACACAAAAGAAAAAACCAACATAAAATGTAAGGAAAAAATAAGACGTACAAATAATACTTTAAGAGATTTTTAATAATGTTCAAAAAAAATTCTCTTAGTTTTTAATGGAATTTGACATGAGTATGAAAAAGGAAACATTTCATTGCTTTGTAGAAAATAAAATATATTTGGTTTCCTGAAAAATATCATTTTCTAAGTCAGATTTTTACCTTTATCACTGGTAGCACAGAAATTAACCGGTATTATCGGCAGACTTAAGCGATTTCTTCCAGAAATTTGTGGGTATAGGCTACACTTCCACACTGACAAAATAGCAACAGCCAACGAGGGAACATAAATCGGCTTCCTAAATAACTGATAATGTAGTGCAAACTACCTCCTCGTGGGCTTGTCTCTCGCATCGCTTTAGGGCCGAGCGTATGGGCGCGTTGTGCCTATAACTTTACCAGTGATCCCGTCGGCGACATAATGCCCAGTCCACACCCACCAGTGCACATTAAAATTGCACAGTGTCTTTGCATGATTCAAGTTGATCAGTCCTCTGCAACATATTCTTGTACCCATATACGAGTAGGTGAGTATATGTATGTATTTAAGGCAAAATCAATCAAACTATCGATCACCTGTTGATACTGCCCTACCGCATCAATACTATTGATAGCATGGTTTAAAGCAATACTGGCAAAAGGATTAGCAGTATATCGAATCTCGTTAAAAATGTTGGTAACAATACAAATTAGTGCCAGTGTGCATGCAACATTAATAAACATGAACGTATATCGCGAAAGAGTAGGTGGATTCGAATTCTTTAAGGCCTCTTAAAAAATGTTAGTTGTTAATAGGCGCTAGCAGTCACTTATATGCAGCTTAGAGTGTCATAGAAACGTTTATAGTGACACTTATAACGGTACTAGCTGTTGCCCGCGATTCCGTCCGCGTGGACAACTTAACATCACAATATATTAATGTCTTTCCCGTAGGATTGAGATGTTTTTCGGGATAAAAACTATCCTATGTCCTATTGCAGGACCTACCCTATATGTGTGCCATGCTTCATGACGATCCGTCCAGTTCTTGAAGCGTGATTGAGTAACAAACATCCAAACATCCAAACTTTTGCATTTATAATATTAGTAGGAAGCTATTGTAATTTCTTAACGCCATTATACATCTCTTTTATCGCCTGAGGCGTTAAGAAGCGTCCATTAACTAGAATATATTACCTACAGTTATAATGATCAACATTTTAGGTAACAGTATAAAACAATATACATAGGTTTCAAATTTAATATACATCAAAGGAATAAAATTATCGGTTAAACCAAAATGGCGTCTTGTGAAATAATATTCCGGTAAAGATAGAATAAGTTTAAAATATACATAGGTTCAATACGTAAATTGAACAGTCTTTATGGTTTAAAACAAGTAGAAAATGTCACTGTTCAAAAATAGACTTTACCATATGGGTGCGCAATTCATTAATTCAAGAATAGGTTTTTCAGTCAGCGACAAAAATTTGTTTCATTGCATAATTTAAATCTGCAACGATGTGCTCGTAATGCGTGGGGTCGATGGCGCGACGGTATTTTGCGACTGGCCGAGGCACTGCGGTCAGCTGCCATTGGTTTGCCATTGGTTTCTGTGTTCGTGTAGGTACTATGCCTGTCTTACGTTGTAAACATGCTTAATTTATGGGTTCGGTAATGATAGATAGATAGATAGATAGACATTATTTCACTACCACAACACAAATTCACAAACAAGTAGAAAACATAAATTTCTTGGACAAAATATAACATAATGAAAGAACACGATAGAACTTCTACCGTTTACATGTCTAGCCTAGCGCAGCCTGGAGGCGTGTGTGTGCTAGTGGAAAGGCCCTGACTTAGCATGTTTCGCCGCTAGCACGTGGCAGCGACGCTGATGGTAATTCCGTCAGAGCCTTGCCGAAACGTATCCCCGCTAAACGCAAAACAGTGTCTTCAGAATCATATTTTTAATTCTAAAGACAACATAAAATACATAATTAAGGTATTGCATAATGTAACTTTGATGGTCAGATGTTTGCCGCACGTTTGTCGAAAGGTTGTTGCGATTTGTGCTCCGTAAGCATTTGGATAATATCCGTCGAACTACCAGCCATTTTGTAATGTCTCCGTAATGGTCCCGTGACATATTCTGATAGCGTTTGGGATCTAATTATCGTTACTCGTGGCCCGTTAGAGAGTGCAAAATTGTTTTGAAGTTCGACGAATATTATGCGAACTGCTTAAGGAGTAGACCTTCTGGTGTGTACGAGGCATAACAACGGGATTCAGGGCACGTCTCTCCACCGTCAAGTGTGAATCTCAAGTACATCGACCTAAGGATTGCGTCCTTATATCCCCCAATCTAAGGCGTTTTGTTGGAACGTTATTATTTCTACGTCTTTTACTTTATCCGCACTGAAGATTTTGCCGTCTAAAAATATCATTCTGTTATTGAGAAAACATTTTGTGATAGGATGAGGAGGTTTGAATACAATAGGCAAGTATTTAACTAAAATCTTCTGCCTATCTCTGTAGTTATTTTATTATATGATTTTTTTTCGCATTATTTTATTTTATTCATTTATTCACCAACAGTTGATACTTCTACAAATTTATTGCCTTAAAGCTAATAACTTCGAGCACAACTAATTACAGGTGAATTTAACATGCACAACAATTAAAGACAATAATCACATCCTTAGCCGACATTGGCCATTGGCCGACATTGGCCGAGCGGTGGGACTCGCCGATGGTGCAGAGGTGGATGCAACTACATGCCAGCTCAGCACCATTCCGAAAATGATTTGTATTTATTTGTTTTGTTTTGTTTTATTTTAATTTTAACCCAAATTTTATTCTAATACAATTTTATTATTCTTTTATTATTATTATTCTTTTTGTAATACAAATATGAAATTATGTTGAAATAAATGATTTGATTTGATTTGATTAGGCTAATAGGTTAATATTTAAAATTTATGTTCCTTATATAGACGTTATACCGGTGGCTCCTTGACAATATGCCCATATTGACGTCATATTTCGTATTGTTTCGTTGTCTAGTGCCGCATCAAAAACTCACTACACGTGGGCTGTGTTCACAAATCAAATCAAATCTAAATATTACTGTGACTGTGAGAAGAATAAAAGGAGGTGTATGAAAAGGTTGAAGAATGTGAGTGAGGCTAGTGAGGTGTATCAGGATCGCGCAAAGTGGCGATACAACGTATCTGCCTACCCCTCTGGGATCAAGGCGAGAGCATTATGTATGTATGTATGTATGTGTGCATGTATGTATGTATGTATGAATGTATGTATGTATGTATGTATGTATGTATGTATGTATGTATGTATGTATGTATGTATGTATGTATGTATGTATGTATGTATGTATGTATGTATGTATGTATGTATGTATGTATGTATGTATGTATGTATGTATGTATGTATGTATGTATGTATGTATGTATGTATGTATGTATGTATGTATGTATGTATGTATGTATGTATGTATGTATGTATGTATGTATGTATGTATGTATGTATGTATGTATGTATGTATGTATGTATGTATGTATGTATGTATGTATGTATGTATGTATGTATGTATGTATGTATGTATGTATGTATGTATGTATGTATGTATGTATCTGCATAAATACATATAAAAAAATATATAAAAATGTAACACATAAGGATGAATCTGGTGTACAATGGCGGCCTTCGAATAAACGATCGAATGTGTCAAAAACCATAAAAATTACTAATCTGCAAATTCGCAATAACATTTCTTCTACACATCTGCTGGCCCGCGAGGGACTCAGCCTACATCAAATACTACTGAACCAACATACTCGTAGATGTTTAGAATACCTACGTATGTAGGTTTGTATGAAAAAATTATGTTGGAAGTTCTCTAAGTTCTATACTTAACCAAAAAAAATACGTAATCCATATTGAACTACCGCTATATCTTATGTAGAAAGTACGCAATTTTGTTAAATAAATTCTAATTCAAAAATTTATTGTACAAAAAGCATCGCATCGGTTTTAAATACAAAATCATCGTCTACACAATTGCATATTATTATGTACATACTCGCAATTGGTGGTTACGTGCAATATGTTAGTGATTGTCAGATAGGGAAATACAAAAGTTAAATAAAATAGTGGTAGCTGTTAAATATCGAAATGTTACAACTGATAAAGAACAAAAATTAATCATCAGGTTTACGTGGCGAAACTTCACTAAGGTAATACGTATATTCGATTGGCTTCCAGCAACACCAATTAATTATCTAATTTACTGCAAATTACTTAGGAATTGCAGTTGGCTATGATTACTATCGCCGTAACTTTAGTGCAGACCGTACTAAGCAATAATTTCACGTGAAAGTTAACGCGGTTGCTGTCACGTCGCGTGCAAACATATTATGAATGACTAACGACCAAACTTTAACCCATCCCGCAACCCATGAAAACTTTTGATCGACGAAACTGTCGCTGATATCGTTTTAGAGATTGTACACGGGATCAAGGACGGATCCAGAGAGAGGGTCATGAATCAATCGCTCGCGTCAAAATAGAATAAATCTACCTTCATCTATGAAGGCCTTCCCCAATGAACGCTACCACACCCGGCCCTCCGCCTCCGCATCCAGCCGCTTCCGGCCACCTTCTTCAGGTCATCGGTCCATCTTGTAACGGGGCGTCCCACCCTGCGCGTTCCGATCTGCGGTCTCCACCCCAGAACTCGTCTGCCGCAACGGCCGTCGGTTTTGCGACAGACGTGGCCCGCCCACTGCCACTTCAGCTTGCTAATCCTTTCGGCTATGTCGGTCACCTTCGTTCAAAATCAAATTCAAAATCAAATCAAAATATTTATTTTCAATATTATACAATACATTATTCTCTTTTTGACGTCAAATTCTGCCTAAAACTACTCCACTTCCACCTGTATAACCGAGGGGAAGAAGTGGCAACAAACCCAACGGCACAGGGCCCTACTTTTGATTTATCTTATTCATTACAATCATTAAGTCTACCTATGCTGAGCCATCAAGCACTCCATGGACTTTTATCATTTAAGTAGTCATCCTAACTTATAGTAGGCTTTTTTGCACAGATTAACTTTTATAGAAGATTTAAATTTTTGTTTAGACAAGTTAATAATTTCATTCGGAACCTTATTGTAGTAACGCACGAACCCACAAAAGAATTATTGTTCTTCGACGGATCTCTTCATTACGAATCATATCCTTCAAAGAATCTACTTTACTACATTTTTAAAGATTGTCATAGCTAAATAGTTAATTATCGTAAATATCATAATTGTTTATCATATTTGTGTATGAATTGAAGCAATTACTTTCTGCAGAAATTATTGATTTATTTCAGGCGTGTTCTCTCGTAATATAAGTACTTGTTTAGTAATGAACTTGAATTTAGGAAAAAACAAATTACAAAAACTCGTAAACGTTGTACAAAATTCATAAGTAAATATGACTTCCTATCCCCTGTGACCCCTCAGCTTAATCCGCTCTTGAAAGGATCACATCGGATTTCCTGCAAAATTGTTAGTGGTGATGGTTCCACGTTAATAAACAACGTTGGGTAGAAAATTGAAAAAATAAACCCTTCCATGTGCCTTTCATTCTTACGGAAATCCCGGGCGCGCTAACTGGTAAGTAATAGGGTATCTATGGCGGTAAAAAATACAGTAGCGAAAATTTTGTTTCAAATATCAAACACAAATTTTTTTGCAATAATACAGGCATGACGTCAAATGTGCTATCACAAAATTTGATAAAATATTTGATGCAAAATCTGTAGCATGCATTTAAACTACCTGCAATGACAGCTCATTAAAAATAGTCCATTATCCAGTAATGTAACCTACATTACTGGATAATGGAAACTTTTAATAAACAGTTGTTAAATAAAACTTATTTTCATGTAAACCGCACTATTCGCCACATGATTGAAGAATGTTGGTCCAGTAAAAGACGTATAATACATATTCAATATTGAGAGCCTGATTCGATATTGAGAATTGTATATAATATTAGGCAGGTATTTTCTTACACACTTTATAATAAAATGGAACGACATAGATAGCATTCTAACGCAAAATTTCGTATTCTTAAATATGCTTTAATATGGAAACCATATTTTTTTTACATTAACACCAATTATCCAGTCCCAAACTAGGCAGAGCCTGGGCGATGGTTACTAGATAACGGATACATATACTTAAATAAATATATAAATATCCAAGACTTGGGTACAAACATTCATATTCATCATACGAACATTTGCCCCTAGCGGGATTCGAACCCGCAACCTCCGGCGTGGCAGTCCGAGAGCTCTCTACCCCGTTCCGCCACGGATGTCGTCATACTGTAACAGAACTAAATAAAATCAAAAGGCATTGAAACGAAAAGTAAGAAGTTTATCTGAGATCGATAGATACACGCTTATAGGATTAAATAGGATAGAATTCCGTTGCATTTTCGCATATTCGATTCGAAAGTACGGAAATCTGAGAACGAATCGAGAAAACGGACTAAACAGCTTTGCCCCTGATTTAGTTTCGTTGTTGAAGAAAATAGGTTCGAATGTATCTTTTATAGTACAGGTTCTGAATATTTAACCTAGAATCGTGACTTCTATCGTTTGTCAAATAAAAACGAAACTTGATATAAATTGGCGTAAATCTTTAAACAGATATTGCGCACAATCTTAGCGTATGTACAGATTATGTTAATAGAATAATGGCAAAAATAGAACTTTAGCCGTACTTTTTTTTTATAATATGACAGTAATCAAAACTAATACAGATAAAAAAACTTACCAACTATTCGCAAAGATAAAGTGCACATAAATTAGCTCTTTTTAAGTCATTTTGCAAATATATTTAAGCCTACGAGTATATTTTCTATGATCTGTAGTTATAATATCAACAACTCGCATAAACTTTACAATGTTACTTGCACCTTACCTTTGGAAAATTATTTAAACACTGAATACGACCGAGTCGGTTTCTTATTTGATTAGATATCCCCTATGGATTTCGTTCAACTTTTACGTGCAAAGAAAAGTCCTGTTGTAAATAATAAATGAACACAGACCTCGCTATGTCAGTCCCTATTCCATATCCCTTCATTTCATTTATAGAATGAACAGTTATATTATAACATCGAAAGGAAACAGAATGTTTTTCTTAGTACCTACTCCACAAAGTCAACGAACACGCTCTCGTACGAGCAAAACGCTCTTTTTCTTCATAATACGAACTAATCCATGCCAACTACGTTATTTCCGGACAAGTAGGTAAAACTTGGATATTTTTCAAGGAAAGTTAATAGGCATCTTCTGAGTAAGCGCCCTCCACCTGAGATCTCATCGTCACTTACCGTCAGGTGAGATTGAGGCCAAGCGGTAACCCATCAGGAATTAAAAAAAACACATGTTTGCTCTTCCGTGCAAGTAGCCCTGATGGTCGCCATCCCCCGTATACATATATCCAGAAGAAGCAATTAGTGGATGATAGTTTCAAGAACAATTTCTTTTTTATTTATTAATTCAATTGTTTTAGGTGCAAGCTTCTGGAAACACCTGAGTCATCGTACCGTTTTGCAATTTTCCTCCATCCTTTTTGTTTTCCGTTATATTGATAGTCGAAAGATAAATAATGCGTCTTTCCATAAGCGCGGGTTTCTGATGAATAATTGAGTGTTTGCCGTTACGTAGCTTCAGTTTCACAGTAATCGATTGCCAATAGATACTTTTGTATAAGTATGCCCAACGTCTAAGGATGAAAGAATAACAAAGAGTTAATTATATGTGTCCGTAAAATCAATAATAATTTATAAGATATGTAAGACAAGTAGCCTAACTTCGTTTAAGATAAGACAGTTTTAAATGCTTTAAGCATAAGTAACTCGTAAAGTTTTAAAATTAGTTAATAGCTGCATGACTTTACTGTAAAGTTGAATGAAATAGAGACCGAAAGTGTTCCTTTTTAGGGATCCGTCAAAGCGGGTGCCAAAGGTTTTTTATCCGTCTGTATGTCCGGCGGATAACTGAAAACTACTAAAATGATTTTAGTTTCAATATACACTTAAAATTTTGCTGGTAATACACGTAGAATTTGGCTGGCAAGCATGGGAAAATATTTGAAATTTCATATATATTTTTATAATCCGACATATATTTCAGGATAGTACATTATGTACGACATGACGTCCTCTTTGCTGACTTGTTTAGATCAAAGTGTGTCTAAAACAAGTATCCCGTGTTTCGTAAAGCTTACGGATTTAAGTGATTGGAAGATCAAGAAAGAAAATATCCTCAATGAAATAACGAAATGGTTTCACATTCAAGAAAGCGATCGTCCCATCGTTCTCAATAAATATCGACCTGCCGTTTTCCCGACGACCATGCTTACAAAGGAGATATTTGCGGGGAACTTTTTAAAAATTGTTGCGGCCCAGATTTGTGGCTCTTTGTCCGAGTCACGACCACCTCCTTTGGGAGCACTTTCAAAAGGCGCTTACGGTCACTGTGTTTATAGAGGAAATGCCGCTCTTCAAAAATATTTTATGTGAGCATTCGTTTTGTTGGCATGTGCTTTAAACTTTTTAAGCGTTGGCGTAGGAGGGCTCGCTTCTATGCTGTCACTCAAAAGCCACATCAGGGTTACCTGTAATAAATAATGTGAACGAATATTTTTTACATAATAACTTTCTAGTTATATATCTATCTTGACTTCCTCGTTCGCCCAGTGGCTTGGTCATTGAACTTGGTTCGATTCCCACTGGAGACAGACCACTTTGTACAATTTGTAAAAATTGGTCCCTTTCTAGTTGTTATATTTGTGAATTTTCCTCTTTGTTTAATTACATAGCACAGGAGAACATTGGGATGAGACAAGTGTATATATTATGTAATATTTCTTTATTTAAGTCATCACTAATTGGCTCACAAATGCCTCGACAAAACTAATCGCATGTTAGTGACTAGAATTTAGTGAGTGTCGAATGTTAGATTACGTTCTGATTCCCGGCTAACCACCATAACTTCTGCATGGTATGGGAATATTGTATAAAGTGTCTGAGGAGTTTAGGAATGAAACTAAAGGGTACTATCCAAGCTACGCAGGCGATTATTGATTGGTTTTACATTGATGATTCTCCCTTTCCCTTGCTTCGTTCAAATCACAGCACGTTGTTTACTTATTTGTATCATCTTACAGATTAAGAATTATTTTTTGGTGCTCCACTCACTTCGTGTTAATATTCAATACATGAGGTGTATAAATAAATTCGTTCTTGATCATTCCCGTGATATGAATATTTTAAACGCATTGCGTGTATAAAATTGGAAACTTGGTTTAACTTGGAAACTCGACGGAAATGTATTCGTAAAACCATAATGTGAACGAATATGACTTTGTAGAATGCTGTGTAAAATTAATATTCAAAACCATTTAACGTAGGTATTTGGTCAACAAAGAATAATGATAGTCTAATATACTAACCGATTTAAAAGTTAGCAAAGTGTTCGTCGTACATAATCTGCGGGTTCGTTTCATTATTATTTTTTAGATTTTCTAGAATATCTCTAAAAGTGTTTACTTTCATAAAATTTTCACAATCTACAAACCATTTCCACGCAACTATTCTATGTTCCAAAATTCAGCTCAATTTTAAGTAAATTTTTGAGAAACACACAATTAGACGGGCAGAAAGCGTCTTGACAATACCTTAAAAGGTTGTATATGAATAACTATAACGTCGATAGACATAGATACTGTACCCACAAGACTTAAAGTAAACCAGTGAAGTTCAGTAGAAACAACATGCGACCACTTCGAACAAATTAATAATTAAAATGCACGGCTAAGACTGCATTTAGGAATTCCTCTGTGGTTTCCGGAAGCGATTTGCCACCCTCAACAGCACAATGAACATCCAATATTGCACCAATTACTGAGTTAATTGCCACTCTTAGTCTCACGAGGGTTAGCCCGCAATGATTGTACTGTGTTAGGGTTAACCGTTGGGTGCATCTCGTGGTTATGCCTTAGTAAGAGCAATCTAGGTGATATAATACTCAATTTAGGTGCCTTCTTAGTTTCTAATCTATCTATGAAATAGGTAGTAATAAATAGGCAGAATTCTAGGTGCTTTTATGTGACTATGCTATGATTACCTATCATAATTCTTGTCACAGAAATGGATTTTTACTTTTAATATCTAGGATATTGCAATAGAAAACTTGTTTCTTGGTTGAGATTTGGTTTCTATTTAAAATCCACTATCATTCTTCTGTCTCTGATGAGAAGCAACTGTTAAAAATAAATTGAAACAAATAAGTAAATAAACTGAAAGTGTAATTTAGATTAGAATGGAAAAAAATATTTATTAAAACAACAAGCTCATTAATTAACAAAGTGTGCCTTTGTTAATTCAGGAGACAAATTTTATTTAATTAAGTCATGATATGATGATTAAGTTCAAATTAGAATGAACTTGAACATTTATTATAGCACACTGACTGTACGTGGATCACTTCCGCGCCAACCCACTAGATATGACGCAGCAATAATTCACATACGAGCAGTCCATTCTGCTTGCGATCATATTCAGGATATTATTGGTGCCCCCCGCACCCTGCTCACCAGAGCCGCGCATCTCTTATGCATTTTTGTGTTTACAGAAGCTATCTTCTCGCGCCTCAGCGAACACTCCTGACACGCTTCAGAAGCGAAGTCTTAGCATTTCTTGACTCGGTTGGAAGTCAGAATTTTGCATATTTCATTTAAATTCCTTTTTTTAAGTGAATAAAATTCGATTGGACGTCAACGGTAGCTGATATGATCAAGTGACCTGAATTTTTGTCTCCTATTTTTACGAGAAAAAAAATCCCGCATGATTTACTGGGCGCGGTGCTGAAAGGTCACTGGATGTTGAAACCATGTCGCCCTCGGATGACTAGCTCGCTATAGCCTATAGATACATATTTATGGATTCCAATATCGACATTTTGGTTTCGACGATATATCATGCCATGAGTACTGGTTGACTTGGTTTATGGGCGACCATAGGTTTAAAAGTCCTATTATTTTACTGAAACCTACAAGAACGTATCATTTTTCAGGTCGTACTTTTTTTCCTACTGTTAGACAAACTCAAGCTCTCTATCTCTCACTAGTTCTCTCTACATAGTTCAGTCATATGCTTATAATACGATCTTATTTCCTCTGAATTCTGTGCTCTTTCTATTTTCTTAGATTTGTTTACATCAACATACAATCATTCTTAACTATTTGCCTATTAGGTGCTCTCCATGTTTTCCTCGCATTACAATAGAATGTCGTAGGTGCCAACAAACTCATGCAAATGACAAAATTCAGATTTCAGCAAGAGTCATTTAAATACGTATTTTCATTCCATTCTGATATTCAAATCTTATGCATTTTATGCAGTCGTGGGATGAGAATGCCATAAACCGCACTTAGCTCCTTTATCCTCTTCTGAATGATGTATTTTAGTAAGTGAAAGTTTGTATGGTGGGAATGCTTTTACGACTTCTGTTAATAGAACTCTACTACAACCTTTTCTACCATCATACAGCAATTTGTGCTGTTTAAATCATTTATTCCTTGAACAACACTACACTGTGAAGGAAATTAAAAAAAAATACATCACTACATCAATACACAAACATTAAATTAAAATTATATAGTATTAAACAAAAAAAAATCTAAATTACATAATGTAAAAGGAATATACCAATATCTTATTAACTTGTTCCAAACATATAGAGTTTGAACTGCTGTTGAATAAATTTACATTTTCAATTTATTTAAAGTCTAAGGAAGCTTGTTGAATATACTGATTGCCCTGATATCTAACACAATACAACTCATTTTTTGAAGTGATAGTGAATAAAAAAATTCTAGTCTATAACATAAGTCTTTATATTTGCTGTAATTACTTTAGTGTAATAAATTAACAAGCAACGTAATTGGATCAATTAAGAAAATATTAACATTTTCTTACACACTAATAATTTCTATATTTAAATAGTTTACACAAACACAGATATGAAAAAAGGACGGCATAATTTATC
Source organism: Esperia sulphurella (assembly GCA_947086405.1). Lineage (NCBI taxonomy): Eukaryota > Metazoa > Arthropoda > Insecta > Lepidoptera > Oecophoridae > Esperia > Esperia sulphurella. The sequence goes on along the minus strand of OX352271.1, from coordinate 5,749,470 downwards.
TTTGTATTTTTTTATTGGTTTAGGAGCAAAAAATATATTATTCCTATCATTTCCGGGGACAAAACTATTTGTTTGGGTCATCTGCAGCTTACTGAGCGACCCTGTTCATTGGTATGGCTCTTTTCTTTTTTAGAGAAAGGAAATCCTTATAGATTTTCTCACCTGGTCTCGTCTTTCAAACTTAAGCTTAACTCTTTTCTCGAAATATAGTCAAAGTCAAGTCAAAATCAAAATCATTTAATGCATACGAGTACACTTGGTACTTTTATCATTTTTTCATTTTATCGACTACCGCTTCCTAGGTGTTAGCGCTTCGAAGAAGAAACGGTGTAACAAATTTCACGCAAAACATCTTTTAAAATCAAGTTTGCGTACAATTATATAAAGAGCAAGATAGACGAGAGAAATTACTACCTATGTGAACGTTTTTCCTTTATGCGCCCTGTTGACAAGTGCAGCAGATCCCATATTGGTTCCCTCCTTAAAATCCCTTTACACTCTACCGACTTCTACTCCTACTCCTTCTCGGTACATGCGGTCAGGCTGTGGAACTCACTTCCTTCCGACATACGCGACAGCCAGTCTGTCGCGATTTTCAAGAAGCGAGTGAAAGAGCATTATCTCTCTCTTTCTTAAAAAATCTATTTTATATAATGATATTTACTATCTTGGTATATATATCTATCCACATGTTATATATTATATTTTAAATACAATATATTATATACGTATATACTTAGTTATTTATAGTATGAGTATCTGTTTACATATATATGTGTATGTTTATTAGACTGTACTGTATTTATATTTATATATATATGTATATATTTTAAGTATGTATACGAGTATACATGTAGTTTATCGAATTAATTATTATATATATTTAGGTACACACACGTCTGCCCTAACACGCAGTTTTCTCTTTCTCTGGTAGGCTGGCAGAAATCTCTTAAAGAGATAAGCTTCACCATTTGTACTGTAATTTCCTTTTTTTTGTTTGTTGTAATGTTATGTGTGTGCAATAAAGAGTTTAATAAATAAATAAAGAGTGTGCGAAGCTGAATTAACGTTAGTACCAAGCATCTTAATAATAAAGAGATATAATATATGAAGGATAATCAAAGGAACTATCGAACCTAAATAGTAGCGTAGGTTCTCATTCGTGTTTTAATAACTTATACCAAATTTTTAACCAATAGTTTCCCTCTGGTCACGTTCTGATATGAACAACAAAGGCCAAATTTAGTGTTAGAAGCAATATACACAGAAATAGTAAATTGAAACTCAGATCTGACTGAAAAATAACAATGCTCTTTGAAAATCCTTTCTACTGCAGACAGAGATAAAAGCGGCATTCCATATGTAACAAGCCAATCAAGACTATAAACTCTTATCCTTGGTAAAAGAACATCGTATCTTTTATAATATTAGTATGAAAAGTATGAAATATCTACAGATAACCCAGTAATTTAGAATCTACCTAGTAAAAGTTATTAAAACTGCAAGGAGCTGAAAAAAGTTCAATTAGATTTAGTATTATTTATTTTTACAATAAAAATAGATAGTTACAATATGAGCTTTAGGTTTAGGCGGTCTTATTTATGAAAGCGATTTCTTCAAGACAACCTATTTGTTACCAAATTGTGTAAATGCATTTCATATTCTTACCTACGTAGGATATTAGACGGTTTTAAAGCGCTTTGTGATTTGTTTGACTAATATTTATTACTCAAAAAGTCTCAAAGCCCGTTCTTAAAAACATCGTAATTGCTCGGCTACTTCACATTAATTTGCATGTAAATGTGAGAACTTTCATCAGGAAACGGCCTAGCTAATGGTAAACATCGGATCAAAATTAATATATTAGTTTTAGAGTTTAATCCGGATGTATAAACAGAGGCCTCAGAAGAGGGCCCCTTTTATATACTATGTATGGTAAGATTAAGGCTTCGTTATTAAGGCTTAAACGATTGTCTTCTTAGAGGCTGGGTAACTTTAGAGGTTTACAGCACAATAAAACGCTATCAGTGTCAAATTTGTATGCAGAATCTACAGCCATTGGCGATTTATAGCGCTATGAAACGCTGATAGCAGCCGCGAAATCCCGCTAAACGTTAAGTACAGTCGGCAGTTTTTTTTAGCAATTCCAGTACAAAAATACAAATATATAAAAATGTTTAATAATGGTTTTGTTTTAATAGTAAAATTTAAAATAAATAAAATAAAAAATTAATTAAAATTTGTTTTAATAGTAAATTAATAGTAATGGTTTTTAGTACGTAAATATTTAGTAAAATAACATTTTCTCTTTTTTTTGTACTTCATTAAATTTAAATGTTGGGTATTAAGTTACAGTTAAGTTACCTATATAAACTGATATTAAAATAAATGATGGAAAGAATTAAGTATTAGTAGATTCCCCTGGTAACAGCCTTTACGGAAGCAGTGCTAGTTTATTTAGCTTTTAAGTTTATTCAGTTTTAGCGATGTTTAATGTATAATGTTTACCACAGTACTCGTTAATAATAATAATAATATCTCAGACATTCACACCAATTATCCAGTCCCAAACTAGGCAGAGCCTGTGGTATGGTTACTAGATAACAGATACACATTAATGTTTGTGAATAGAACTGAAAGATAATTCAAATACCTTCGTGCAATTGAAAAGTCCGTTGCCCTTCTGCAGCTGTAGGGCTTCTTCACGTTAATCAGTAAAATTAAATTTAAATTTCTTGTATCTTAATAATAAATAGCTTCGAGGTATTTTATTTTTACGCTGTTTCAAAGGGAATGTGGGTACTTAAAATAGTTTTCCAATTTCGTTCACAGACCCAACTCTTGATGGAAAAAGTGCTACGTGTCTTCGTATCTTGGGTCGGCCCCGTGAAATGTTAAACGTGTAAAATATATCTGAAACGAACGTGACTTGCCACAGTACTGCACAGAATATAAATTTCGTACTGCAATTCCAATAAGAAACTTCATTCTTAATTGTTTTTTATAACAATTACATAAACTAATAAACAGACAGTATAATTCACCACGTATTTTCTTAATTAAATATTTATACAATACCTAAACTGTAAAATCAGTCTCTAAGTAGGTACACTGAATCTGAAGAACAAACAACTAACACGAGATGTGTAGTTATCTGACAAACTTATTCTCGAATAATTTTTTTGTGAAGATTCCATATTGTAGTTCATCGACTTTTAGTTGACGTCATTCGAATTTCAGTAAGAAAATGAAAATATAGGATAACAAACAGAAATTAATAAATGAAAATACTATTTTCATTACATACAATTAATATTTGCTCAAGATTTAATTTCATCTTCTCATGGAGCATTCGTTTTTTAATCGCTAACTTTTAATGTACTCGAATGATTTCCATTGTAATAGAAATGGAACAATACCATAACACATAAGTCTACAACTACAATATGATATTGTTACCAAATTTACAGTGATTTACAGTGAACGGGGTCTGTTTATTAGGTATAAGAAAATTAAACTAATTATTAAGTATATTATGCAACCTAAAATAGTTTCTGATTGCAACCAATTTCAATTTACTTCAAACTTTATCAAGCCCATCAACGTTCACTCTCGGCCATAGACCAAATAGTTCAGGTCCAAAACGACCAGTGTCTCAAAAAGTCCAAAGTGGCAAAATGTCCAGTGTACCATAAAATCCAGTCTCAAAATTACTAGAATTTATCAGTTCTCTTTAATAGGATAACAAAACATTTTTTCCCTAATCGGTACGCGAATGGTGATAAAATGGTTCCATTTAAATGCGGCCGCTGAACCTTGGATAAATAACAAACAATCCAATTTGATTGAAACATACAACGGGATTTATTTTTAACCCCCGGTGGTGTGTGTGGGTGTGTCTGTCTCCTAGCTCCGTAGCTCATCAACGAGTAGTCCGATTTTAAGGCGGGTTATATCAATATCTCAAATCCGTCCCTAATTATGAGCACATGGTATTCATGGGAGATTTTAAGACATGTCTCATAAAATGACCATCACTCTAAAAATCTTTTCACACTTCTCTGCTCCGTTGATCTCCACAAGACCTCTCTTTGGATTGGCTCACTTTCCTCATAATTGTCCTCCTTTTTACTGAACTTCCATCGTTTAAAAATCACTTAAAAACTAACTTCAAAATCGATGCTTTTACTTAACTTATACTATGGCAACACAACTATTTATTTAGTAAGTTAATATATATAAGAAGTAGGCAATAATATTCACAATTGTCACCGATACATTCTTGAATATTAAGAGAGTTCTAAATATAGATTGGCTAGAAATTCAGCTATTTAATTGTAGAAGTTCGTACAATAAAGATCAGAAAAACTAAATATAAGATAATGATATTGTCGCTATACCTAAGTATGGACTATAATGTAATATGTTGTTTATACTGTTAATTTTTTTTTAGAAAATGCTATTTCAGTTACTTAATAAACCTTTGTTTTGGTATCGGGGGGTTTTCAATTATATCACTAACGGGAGCAGCCATATTGCAGGATATTTGGCGAAAAATGCTCCTGAAAAATGACTCCACTTTGTCGGTCCCTTCTATCCCCGTTTATTACGTCAATATCCTGGGTTTGCAGCATCCCTTTTTCAGGGTGACATCGGTCTACAACTAGGTACGACCTCTATTTTAATCTCGCACATTTTTTTATTACTTTGTGTTGAGAATATTGTAGGTATAGAAGTTTTGTCTGGCTTCTTTAGTTATTTTTTTTATGTTCAGCTTCGGAGCTAGATTTACATTAAAGTTTCTGAAGTATTCTGGTTTTGAATTTAAAAAGTTTTATTAGAAATACTTTACGATATCAAGTCTGTGAAGTTAAGACGTACAAAGTCATGATTTATCAAGTTCAAGACGGAGAGTATGTAGAGGTACCTAAGGTTTTTCTACAAGTATAAATGCAACTACCGTAGAATAGTTACAGTAAAATCAGTCACTATGTCACATAAGTCTTGTTCTTAGAGCTCAGGAGCATGTAGATCAGGAACTTGTGATATAAATGTATGTATGTAAACGCTTTACCAAAAATAACAACAACAACAATAATAAAATAGGAATTAAACTGTGTACAAAGGCGGACTTATCCCACTTAGGGATCTCTTCCAGTCAACCTTAGAGTAACCGAAAGGACAAGTATAATGCGTTTAGTACCAAATTTGATAAAGAAATGTACCTACTTTAAAAAAAAATGTAGGATAAACAGGTTTTGCTGAAATGAACGCAACATTTAATCCTTAGACGAGAATTTTAACTGAGAATGTCGAATATAGATACAGTAATAATCAACCAGCCACGTAGAAAAATAGAAGACGCAATGAGAGGATTGAAAGCATTTCATCCGGAAAAGTGTTGTTACTCTGTGGATGACTTTTATACTCAGATATCACTCGTAGTTGATTTTATTTGCATACGTATGACGTTATTTGCATTACTTTAACTTTTATTATGTTTTGATTTACAAATATATATTTTTTTTAATTTAATTTTTTTTATGGATATTGGAGAATTTTAGATTAGTAAGAACCTAGTTTTAAAGAATTGTTCGTATAAGATAATAATTTTCGCACACAAGATATTGTTATCTAATAAATAAAATCGTAACTTCGCGTGTCTGTACATTGAAGATATTTGCAAAAAAATAATGGGGGGTCTAAGGATAAGCAACAGAACACATTTCGATCATTTTTGAAATTTTTGTCTGTTTGTCTGTGAGTTTGTGCACGCATCACTTAAAAACTACTGTCGGACTTTGATGGACTTTTCACAAAATCATGGGGCTTAATTTGGTGTAATATATAGGCATATAACATATATTTATTTCATTGCAATCGGTGCAGTCAATCAAAAGTTATGCGAATTTATAGTTTCCGAAAACACGCACACACTGGAAGGAGTGTAGGGTGTAAATGCTAGATTGAATTCGTGAGCGGTAGCGGGAGCGGGTATCGTACCAATGTAATGTGAGATTTTGAAAACTATAAATTCGCATAATTTTTGATTGAGTTAGTCGATTACGATGAAAAATCTGTACCTGGACCTGGACCTTGACCTGTATTTAAAGTCTGAGTGAAAGTAGGATAGGGAGCGGAGGTGGGAATGAGAGCGGATCCTGTAGTCCACGCGAGCGGAGCCGTGTGCACAGCTTATTGAATAAATAAAGTTGATTAAAAATCTTGAGGAGGCTGTCAGGACCATCTTTTAATGTCATGCTTATTCAGAAGCCTAAGTAAGAGTGACATTTTCTATAAGAAAATAACCTTGTCTCGAAGTTAACAAAATTCAAACATTAGCAGAACAAGTAAAACGCACAGAATTGAAACATGGAATAAAAAATATTATACAAGCACATTGAGCGTCTCGTTAGAACTATTATTTAGTAGTTATTTACTGTAATGAACTCGTTATCGCAACGATGTCTTCACTGGAAAGAAATTTCTGTCCGTTTGGATAAGTTTCTGAAAAAGCATAACATAATTTAACGAATGTCGATTGCCTGTATAATACTTAAATATCAATTAAGTAATTTGTTATGGCCTATGCTTTACATGCCAGTTTATACGAGTACCATATACTCGTATAATACGGAATCTGATAATAAACCCTACTTATCTATGTTACAAATTACAGAGATTTCCTTCTCTAAGGAAGCACAAATTGGACGTATTTGATACCGGAAACACGTGATTGTTACATTAACTCATAGGTCACAGTTATTTCCGGTCACTTGTACTTAGACTATTAATCTTGATTAGGTCAACAGTGTGATGTCATCATAGATTTTATCTCGTAAGGGATTGGTAATTAAAATAATTGATTGTAGACGACTAAGTAACATCTGTATAAAAGGTCTAGAACCGTGAAAATCTAATTCCTAATAATAATAATTTTAAGGCCAGCATGTATCAGAATTTCAGAAACCAAAAACTTAATCGTTCTGTCTGAAGATACTAAGTCGATATATTTTATTTTAATGAGACTGGACTATTCATGTCCATGCCCGACTCATAGGAAAACATATAATAGGTAGGTATTTAGCGATTAGATAGACCACTAAGCGATTATCTTCATCTCGCTTCCTTCTAACTTAGATCCTTCAAATGTGATTTTCAACGTCTAACTGCTCTTCAGTAAAGAGAAATACTCAAGAAAAACTAAAACTTACATTTAGTTAAATTTGTATTTTCGTTTTTACAATTTGTTGCGCGGTCTTCAGTGCTTAGCTGTTTTGTTGTAGGATTCCTCTGATGTAGAGGGATGTGGACGTTGCCTTACTTACAGTGACAACAATTTGTTACTGCCACCGCGCGGTTTTCAACAAAATGTAGCGTTTTACTGACCAAAATACCTCTGCTGTTGCGGGGAAAGTGCAAAATGCATAAAAACTGTTACTGTTATTTTTAGTTTGAAACGTATACAAATTAATATACATTGAATGTATTTGAAAAGAAACAATCTAAATACAAAACTATACACTGAATTCTATAACTGTAAAACAGTTTAGACTGCTTTTAAAAGATATTTAATTTTATACTCCGGCTTTGTTTTTAAGAGAAACATAATAAGTACATATAAATAAATTGTGGTGGTGATTGTGATTATATTACATTATTAAAATGAACATAGTAATAAGTGTGTTATCTGGAAAAAATCGCTTTTAGCGATAAGACCGACTAGATGTACATGTGTAACCTACTACTATATTATTGTATCTTTGTTTTTATCGTACAATAAAGAGTAATTGAATTAAATAAAATTGGATCGTGTAATGTGAATAAAAGTTATTTTATTAATATAATATATATTTCGGCAACCTATAAGTCTGTGCGACCACTGTTTGTAAAAAAAAAGCTTCAATTAATTCCTCGGTAAATACTTAATATTTGATTTTCACATCACGTATTCTGTCACACTGTTTCGCAAGAATAAATAAGCAAAATATTAGGATTTATATTGTTCATCAAAGTAGTGTGGGCAAATCAAATAAACACTAATAAAATAAGATAATACTAATAATAATAAATTAATTATTATATTATCTGTTTCATAACAGAGCGCATATTCGTTAACGTTCTGGCATTAGTTTTTGTAAAAGTGCGCTCATCGAACTATTTTGTAGCCAGGGAGAGTTCATAGACTTGGTGGTTTTATTTTAACCTTCTTAACCCCCCCCCCCCCCCCATGACTTTTGACTGGAGCCCACCCATCCCTAAGAATCGGTACATTTAAGTACACTATGCTGTTTCCACTAGTATTTATTAAAATTTAGATATATACTAAAACGATATTTGCTTTAAGAACCTTTTTATTAGGAGTTCGAACTGTACATTATGAATGACCTCTGTAACTAAGGCCTCATTATCCTTATGTGTTGTACAATAAACAGGGGCTGGAATTAGGTAGGTTCATTAATGTACTTGCGACGAAAATATGGCGCGATAGATTATTTATTTTCGACTTCCCTAAAACCATTTTTTACACAGTTCCCCCTTTTCTCCACCTCAACCAGCGTGAAGCATAAAAACCATTCCTAAGATATTTTAATTTTTTCCTCAGCGCCCCAACCTAACCTATATCTTGAAAAAGCCCGAAATATTAATTAACATAAACACGTTAAGACTGCCAACTAGTTAATCTTCTTCTCCCCCCTTACCGGGTCACATAGTTTATGGAAGCTTCTCTATCAGTGATATTATTATAATAATGCTACAAGATTTTCGGCCAAGAAAACCTGCAAACAATCTGCTTTGCGGAAAATGACCCTGCATTGCTTGAGAATAGGCTTGCTCCCAATAATGCACTTAAGTTATGTATTATATGTATGCTGTTGGTTTTATTTGCTCCTATCTTTTTAGCTTCAAAGCTTGATTTTATACAATAGAGTCACAGAGAGTAAGCTAGTTTCCACGTTGTCCCATAGGGTCGTTCTAAAGTGCAAAAAACTTGGGAACCCAACCTTCTGAATATCAAGTTAAATAAAAACTTACGGTACCATAAATAAATAGCTGCAAAATAAGGTATTTATGTAACTGTGAAACATACAATCTCTCCACTTCTTGTTAGTCTGTTCACCCAAGTTTGCCAGTGACCTGTAATCGTACATTTCGCGGCGACATATCCAATTTTCCGGGCTAATACTCGGTCTTGACTCCACAATATTTCGCTACCATTGTTGAGCGCCAAGCAAAGTCACGCCACTTCCAAGTTTATAGAGATTCTCGGATTAGATTAAAGTGGGCGCTTTTCTCTAAAATTACAAAGGAAAAATCTTTTCTGAGTGTACAATAAATATAAAAAAACATAAACCTATACGTACTCGAGTTAAACCTTTGGGATATACCTATTCTAAGCATGGCAACTACTACAATTTGTGTTTTTTTTTTAATTTGAGTATTCATTAGAACAGTAAGTACACTTGGGCTCATTCTATTCATTCTATAAAATTAAGACTTAGAAGAGCCGTGTGGTTCCCGGCTTAGAATAGGGCCACCCCCAATCTTCTCGTGTGTTTCTTCAAGGCGACTAAGTGATTGCACCAGCGACGGGCAGTAGGGTTCTCTTGTGTGTTCTGCGATCACCAATCCGCCTGCTAAGCGTGGTGATTATGGACAGACCACCAAAAGTGGCAATCTTTTATTTGTTCAGTAGTGGACGTATTTCGCCCGACGATGATGACAATTTAAAATGAAGTTAAGTGATAGATAAAATAAATCATGAAAAATTTAAGTGACAATTTTTTTGTACTGGTCCATACACTCTTTTTTTTAAATTATTTTTGAAAGATATTTAAAGTAGGGAAATATTTTTATCGTTTTAATCACTAACATGACAAATTATAATTATTGTGTACAACCTGCCATTCAGTCAGATTTGACGAATACATTCACTCACGCACACAAAGCCCATTATAGATTTCGTGAGAACCGAACCTAAGCACCCTACTTTGTTTACGTCGTCCCGGAGACACTAATTTCGGGTCAAATTGCTTGCCTAAGTGTGTCCAATTAAATGGAATTAATTATCAATACTGTCGTAAGACAGATTCTTAAGGGATCGTGCGAAGCGTGTCTGATAAATTCGTAGGTGGATATATCCCGATCCATTTATACGTTTACTAAGTACCCTACATACCTACATTATTAAACATTTAATCAAAACATGTTATTTTTTTCTATCAGATTCTAAGACTCACCTAATAACTAATATGAATATATAAGATAGATAATTAATGTAAATTTGTTATGCACGATTTGCAAGGGAAACTAACACTTGTCCAATCTCTACTAGAATATTCTCTTGTACTATGGAAATTAGACAAGCACAAGCTCAGTTCAATGACTAAGCCTTGACTCAACCAATGAAGCGATCGATTCGTAATATAATTATGAAGTTGTATTTTTTCCTTATTTCTTAAAATCACGAACATAAATAGTTAAATAGAAACCTTTTGCCAAGTAGAGATTTCATAGACACGATAGAAAGTATCAGTCAGAAAACATAAGGAAGTTATTCGTGATATTGAAACAGATGCGAGAAACAGATCATAAATATTATTATGTGCGAACGAGCACAAGGAAAATATTGATGAAAAAATACACATTCCTTCAAATATGAATATGGCCATATCTAGTTTTCCTTTGTATTATTTTCATGACAAATATAATACCTAAGTTCTTTATTGCACGTCGATGTAACTACATATCTCACGTAACAGTATGAGAAATCCAAGTAAGTGAATGATTGGTTAATCAAATTTACTCTGAGGGAAAGCTGCCAAATTGAGTAAGGGCCAACAAGTTATAGGCCAAAGGGACGTCATATTACGACTTTATTATGTTATTCTATAAAGTAGATACATCGCACTGCTGGATATGTTACCAGTGCCTATATTTTGATCGATTTCTTGGTGTAGAAAGTCAATTGTGTTCATAAACTTACTTTTTACAAGCTTTCATTAACCGCGCATATATTTGGGTCAACCCTCCCCCGAATTAATTGAGCTGAAATTTTGCACACACCTTTGGTTCTGGTGACAGTAGTACAAAGTCGTACTCAATATTGTAATATATTCAAAATGGCCGCTATCCCAAGACGGCGGATTGCTTTTTACAAGTTTTTTATTTTCATTCATTACAACTTCCATAAAGATTAGGTTTTGCATTGCAAAATAAAATAATAAATAAAAACCTGTCTTAAAGGGCGTATAATTAAATGAACATGTAACTTAACCTAATCCACATCAAATAATACCGATTTTCACGCCAAATGCGCTCTTTGATGTGCCATCAGTTTATTTGGTGTAAATTCAGTATTTATTTGATGTATTTACGTAAACGTACTTACTTATCGCTGCAGCTGATTTAATATTTTAGGACGAATCATTTCAAAAAACTTGTCGTTTATTTTATTCGTTTTAGTACATGGCTTAAACAAAATTAAACTTTTTATCTATTTATTATTAAAAAGAGTCAAACTAAATCCTATGACGTATTCTAATGTATTTACGATGTATTCTAATACTAATTTAAAAAAAGTTGTTTTCTAGAAAAATTGTTTGGCACCTTTTTGCTATTCCAAAAATCCCATTTTACATTTACCGGTCTGCTCTCAAATCAGTGCAAAATAGTTATACGTTTTTTTTATTTAGCAATTTTATTTACCCTTATGTCCATTTTTCTATGCCCGTCCGGACCTTTTTTTTTATATAAAACAAACTTTATCATTATATAATTCCAGGGAAATCTTGTCACAAAGTCTTGTTTAACACAGATTGCAGTAGAATCTATTTTACCCGACTATGGCAAAGCTTTTTTAGCAAATAGCTTTGGTAGAAGCATAAATTTAGGAAGAAGTGATATGTTTCTTTTTCACAAATTATGTGTCAAACTTTCAGCCAAAAATAGGTTTAACTTTAGTACAGTTACAGGACTTATTCCATTTACAAATTAATGCAGTTTTCAAAAACATCTATTCCTAATAAAATTAGCCACCCACAGAAAGACCTGTCAGCTTTAGCAACGGCTGTTGGATTCTTAAGATACATGCTGAGCGAGAACCTATAAAGATCCCTTAGATTTATTAAGAGTTATTTTTATCAAATTTTATATTTTGTATAAATAAATGTTATATATGCCTACATCATGAAATATCTGCTTATTAATCAAGCCTGATATGATTAATCAGAAGATACCTATTATTATCTGATGAGTGTTGAGTTCACTGCAATAAATCTGTCATCAGGGTCAAAATTAGCAAGTTCCGTCCGACCAATCGGCATAATAATCGAATTCAGTTCTGTCTAAAGGCAGTCGTAAATCATACTTTAGATCCAAACACCACGCCCACAAATCAGTGAGCTAAAGTCATTAGAGTTACGGATGAGACAAAGCATTCTACATAATCAATATTAGGTAACAGCCACCAGTATATTTTAGCGAGAAATATATACGTATTACCGAGTTAGTATATCACTGGTCATTTTCCTGGTTCGTCATTGTTGCTAATTGGTCACTTTCCTTATTCGTCAATTTCGCTAGTTCGTCACTCTCGTTCATTCGTTAATTTCCATATCGGTCATTTACGAGCCGAGTCGACTGCCCCACATTGTGGCACTCGATTCGGCTACATATAAATAACTGAATAACGGAAGTGTAAAGATTTTGGATTTTAAATTTTTAAATCAACTAAGATAGTTTATAAGATTCTACTAACAACAATATGGACAAAGTCTAAATAATTTAATATTATATAACTGCCAAAGTTGCACTTTTGCATCTCACTGGACCACATATACCTACCCTATAAACTATAGGGTTAATGGAAAGGCGGTCCCGCGATATCACATAGGTACTGATTATTTCAAATGTTCGCGGTTTCCTCGTGTTTTCTTCATCATTTGAAAGTAGACTGTTAATGACGTTAGTTTCGGAAATAAGCATGGCCAACACGACTTCTCGATATGTTGTGTGTCTTCCTTACTGCTCCCTCCATCCGTGACGATGATCGGTGACGAATGACATCAAGTAAAACAAATAAATAAATAAATACGTTTTACTCTAAATTGTCTTTAACTTCAGCTATGTTTGCAACTGATTTTTGCCCTACATATGAAATACGGCTTTAAGCGATTTTGATCGATTTGTACAACACGACTAAATTACGGTATTTGGTTAGTGGCTCAACAATATTTACTAGCAGCCGTACTTAGAAGCGGTAGCCAATTAAAATTGATGTGTATGTGTACCAATTGTACTCTTATACAATAAATTATTTTTACTTTTTTTAGAGAATCCGGTGACGTCCACAGCTGGTCGTCACAGATTTATATCTTGGAATACCTACTAATTAATTTATGGTTTTAAAAATAAAAAATCTAATATTATGAATTGATTAGTGGTAGAGCATTAATTCGGTTTTATTAATTAATGTTGACTGTATTTACAATTACCTCTCACGTCTGTATTATCAAAACTATTGTTTTTATTTTGTCACAATAATCCAACACCAACAGTATTATTGACAAAGACGCCTCTATTAGAATAAAAAACTATAACATATAATTGTTAGATTAAAATTCAAACTAATTTACAGAAGCATATCCAAAGCTTTTACGGTTCATTGACGATTTTCATCTTGGTTGAACTTGTCATTTCCCATTGTAACATGATGATAAATGTAAATTCGAGGGCTATGAATTATTCGCAATTGTTTATAAGCAAGGGCGTTTCAATACCATAATTAATCGACACATTCATGGCAATTAATATTGTCACTCCTAAACCGAAATTCGGAGTGTAAAAATGACTGAAATTCCGTAAAGATAATTTAAAGTTCCAATAAATATATAATAATAATAATAATAATAATGTCTTTATTTCGGGAAACATAGGTCCCATAAAATACAAAATACAAAAAATTATCATATAAAATAAAATTACAAAAACTAAAATTAATAAAATTATGCAATAGCAATAATACTCATAAGAATAAAATATCCTACGTCTACTTTTTGTTGGCGCTCTGATGCGTGTAAAGCCAATGCAAACAAAACCTATTTTTGTGTATATTTACATTGAGAACTTTCACCAATTCGTTTTTAGAGTCGCGTGTCCTTCCCCAAAAAGCCGCCACTCTATTTCGGAGCAACGCAAAGTAGTCAGGTACCCTGGCGTCGGCGAACATGCCCGAGGCGCTGCAGTATCTCGGCAATTTCAATAAAATACGAAACGCGTCGTTATATTGCACTCTAAGGATGTTGTAGGACCGTCTTGTGTAGTTGGTCCATAATTGACAGGTGTAGAAACACTGACAATAGGCCTTGAAGAAATATGTTATATACCTACAAATCGATCTTTTGTTCTCTTGTATTAATAAATAGTTTGTTATTTAAATGTATTCGTTCATGTGAGAATCTTTTATTTTATAATTATAGGATTAAGTATTTAAAAAATTAAGAAGCCAAGGTCTTTAAGACGTAATATTAAGAAAGTCAGCATTTATACAAATAAATAATATAATAAACAAACCTGTATTTTACACTGAAAACTTCAAAAACAAAAATAAATAAGGTCGTTTAGAAAACAATCTTGCCCTCCTAGTGCTGTCCTAAAATACGAACCGGAATAAGAAGAGTCTTGGTGAAAACTTTCTCGTTGTAGAGTTTCAAGCGAACCAAACATTCGCGACAGAATGGAGTCCGTGTTCACGCTTGAGGAAATCTTTTTATACACTATCCTTAAAACTGAATGCGGCTCGGAGTTTCACAGTTAAGCGCAGGGTCAACAGGGTCCCACTTAGTAAACAGTAAATTTAGGACACGTCCAGGGATTAGTTAGTGAATTAGTAAAATTCAATTCCATTCAAATACTCTTTATTGCACGATAAAAAACAAAGATACAACAATGAAGTAGCTTACACATGTACATCGAGGCGGTCTTATCGCTAAAAGCGATTTCTTCCAGACAACCTTTGGGTAGAAAATAAAATGAGATAAAATGTTAATTTATACCAGCAGGCATTTACTAATAAGGCTTAAAACGATATTGAAATGAAATTTAATTTATTTGCTAGAATATGGTCACAAAAACTAATTTAAAAAGCTAAAAAGCTAATTTCTCAACATATTCTGCCATATTGCGTGCAAACATTTTTAAAGAGTGGCATTTAATTCGTAAATATAAAAAAATTTTCAACTATAATTATAATTCGTTATAAATTATCTATGCATTATACTCGTACATTACTATATTATTATGTCAACTCCAATACATTTAGTTATAAATGTTTTAATACAATAATGAGATTGTACGAAATGTAGGTGTTTACGTGTATTACAATTCCCTGTCCATAAAAAAAATTGACCGTACCATTTAATTAGAAAAAAATATTTTTAAGAGGTTCCATTTTATTTGTTTCAATTAATCGGCAGATAGATTCGAATGGGCTAAAATACGAATGTTTACTATGTATAGCAAGACGTTGAGTAGGGACTGCAAGTTGATCCTTATATTTATTTCCGACTGTTCTATTATTTATTTCTTTTTGTTTCTGGTTCGGCATTGGACTATTACAGACCTCGAAATTCTCGTAGCTTGAACAAAATTTGCATAGGGATGTAATGTCGTGGTTATCGACTTCTCTGTATATTCATGTTTTACACTACTTGCTATTTTACTTATCACTTGATAGACAGGTCACTTGAATTATAAATACGTTATTATCTTAGCATACACAAATTATGGTTATGTTTAGAAGATTTAAATCATTTATATTTAACATTACTTGCGATTTATTTATTACACCATACTGGGAATAATAACATATTTGTTTTTCCGATGTCTTATTATTTATTTTAGTAAACAGATGGTAAATTCTTAAATTTTCTAGAATGACAAGAACTGAATAATAGTGCGAAACGTCGATAGTCGGAGAAGTCGATAAACAACCACGTTCCATCCCTATGGAGAATTTATTCCAGCCACGAAAATATCGAGTACAATAATGAAACACGTGTATTTATAAAATTATTATATATTTTTTCTGAAACACAGAGGTATAGGTATTTTACTTAGTGCTAATAATAATTAGTAGTTGGTACGTGTGTTTAGGCTCAGTATCGTTTAAAATCAAAAGAAGTTTTCATCAGAATAGAAACTAACATAGATAGCGCAAAATTTTGTCAGTAGTCTGTATGTCAATCAAATCTTAGAGTGAAATTCTAGTGATAGACTAATGTATGACATATACAAAATATTTAATACACACGATAACTGGATGCGGCACTGGTGTTACTGAGGGCATCTAGGCGTGAAGCGTAAATTTTCGTCATAATAACCAGTGGGCTGACCTAAAGCTCACGTTTCGGGAACGCCCTCTGCTTGCCTTCTAGTCAACTGTAGCCTTCAACTTGCGTTACATCTAATTGTATATAACTAATGTTGTCACTAAGCTCTTGATAGTAGATTCTGTACTCCGGGATTCTAGTTGGACGTCGGAATATACGAAGACGATACGAAGTAAAACTGAAGCTCGTGATGATGATTTTTATTGAGGTTCCAAGGTTATACAATTAGATATTTTGGTAGAAAATATATTGTCAAAATTAGTTTCACGTTATAGGGGTGATTGTAGATACTTCGGGAGGTAACTATGGCATATTGTCGGAAGAGAGCCAACTCCAGAGTGCCATGAATGTGGCTGCGCCGAAGATACCTTATACTAGTCGTGTCGCAGAGGTGGTGCTGACCTGTCGCTGCGTCCGTGATTAAATCGATGGTTGACAGCGACGACTCATGGAAAGCGATGCTCTCCTTCTACAAGGATATGATAATCAAAAATACCCAGTTTCCAAAATGGAATGAAAATTTTCCATTAAGAAACAGTTGCCTACCAAGGATTTCTATTCTTCGTTGACAACTAAATATCGCTAACACTGAATAAATTGAAAAGCTAAATATTTAACCTAGCACTACTTCTGTAATGGCTGGCACCCCAGGAATCAAACTAAATCTTAATACAATATTATTAGAGCAGACGGCGCCTTTAGCATATTATTAAGTATTCTATGCCTTTAGTCTTGTCGGAAGTCCAGGGCTAGACGCTACGCTCCGTAGCACACAATAGATGTGCTACGAACAGTGGAGCTGCGAAGCGAAAATACCTGCTTACGCCATTGTCATATGATTACAACAGGATTGTAATAAATAAAAACGTAAACTACGCGTGTCTGTACACTGAACATATTTGCAAAAAAAAATTAGGCGGTCTAAGGAACACATTTCGATCATTTTTGGAATTTTTGACTGTTTATCTGTTAGTTTTTGCACGCATCACTTAAAAACTAATGTACCGATATTGATGGACTTTTCACAGAAATATAGCGCAACTCGAAGTAACATATAGGCTTTTTATTTCATCGCAATCGGTTTACTCAATCAAAAGTTATGGACATTTTTAGTTTTCAAATACATTACTATGTATGCAATAAACAAATAAGTATAGGTAATTATAATGTTCGGTACTATTCAAATTGCAATGAGTTTGGACTCTATTTTGAACTATATTGGGCGTGTGAGTGGGAATGGGCTTGGGCATGGTAGTGGGAGTAAGAGCGGGAGCGGAAGTGGGAAGAGGAGCGGAGCCGCGAGCACAGCTAGTAGGAAATATAATAATCAAAATGGTGATTATCATTCATGATTATTATTCTCTATTCCACCTTTTTTTATTAGTGACCCTTACCGACTAGGTAATGAAACACTAAAGGCATAGAATACCTAAACATACTACGTATTAAATGTCTATATCTAACTTACTAAAAGAAAATTAAAAATTAAACCCATATATATGAGATTATTAAAAACTGCAAAAATTGCCTTTAATTCTAAAATACTGATCGACAAAATCTAAAAATATTCCAGCAAGTGTTTCATGCTCATGATGTAAACATAGAAGAAAAAGTAAATGTAGTACGGTTTGCAGTTGAACACTTCCTTTAATTTATTCGTGGCTTGGCACCCTTGGCTATTGGCATATTTTCAAAATCTTCAGGAAGGGCGAACATCATCATCATCATCAGCCTGAAAGAGTCCACTGTTGGACATAGGCCTCTCCCAAGGTGCGCCACTGAACCCGATCTTCGGTTCTTCTCATCCAGTCCCTGCCAGCCGCCTTACGCAGATCGTCGCTCCATCTAGCCAGGGGGCGTCCCACACTACGCTTGCCCAGTCGCGGTGGAAAGAGCTATGCTCGGAGTTTCTCTAAGAGACAGGATCCGAAATGAGGTGATCCGCCAGATAACTAAAGTCTTCGACATAGCTAAAAAAGTTAGTACGCTGAAGTGGCAGTGGGCTGGTCACATCTGTCGGAGAACCGATTACCGCTGGGGTAAACGAGTTCTCGAGTGGAGAAGGGCGAACAAATCTTAATATATATATTATCTCGTTAGTAAAATTAAATACTCTGAAAATCTAAGGGGGATATGCGTGGTATGCTTGGTATTCGCGGATGCGTGGCATTTGATTCTTTATAATAGTGTTTTCGCATTTGTAACTACTGTTGAGAGGGAAACAAATGAGAGGAAATACCTTTTGATATTTCTGTTTTAGAGTTCCATTAAAATGTATAACTATTAACAGCGAACTATTTTTTTGTCCTTATTAAAAGTGATGGGCCGCTTAAGCTAAATTTAGAAACAAATTTAAATTTTCATGATAAAGATGGGGACATTCATGAACATTTCTTATTGCATTAAATATTTAGAAATTGTAAGAAAAATGCAATAACGTTGCAGTAACTTTATTTTTGTTGTTGTTAATTTTGGTACAATAAAGCGTTTACATACATACTTACATACGTTGCTGTCATTTTATCTGATTTGCCTTTACAAAACAGATATATTAAGGAAGCATTTAGTTAAAACTTTACAGTAGGTTAACTACATACTAAACGCTATCACTTCCATTCGACCATGTCTGGTGGAAACACCCTCTAGATATAGTGATCAGACAGACCATTAAGCCGGCAGGGGTGAGGCAACAGGCTATTTGTATCACGATTTATGTACCGCCAGCTTCAATATCTGTCTGCTCTTAACAGTTGAGAGATAACCACATTGTGGTATCGGATAGTGTTCCAAGACTTTGTCATTATTTTTGTAGTAACAATGCACATGTGTGTTTTATATTGTGTTTAAATGTGGAGAAGTATTACTGACTCCAAGCAATAGTATGAGATCTTATCAGTTGTAACATTTGTCAATGATATGGTCTTAAAAAATCGATGATGTTTTATAGATAGTGTTTTACAGGTGAAACATAAATACATATATTTACTGACTACACCCCCACAGATATCCTCCTTCCCCACACATGGACACATAATCACTAGACTGTACATACATACATAATGCTCACTCCTTGCTTCCAGAGGGGTAGGCAGATAAGATACATCGAACAATACAAAAAACTGGAGTATGCCTCCGCTACTTTTTGTTTGTTTCGGGTCACTACAGATATTTTTAAATCCTGTATTTAGGGTAATGTTATGTTAAAGATTGTACTGGCCCCATTAGGGGCATTTGCATTAGCTGGGTTAAGTAACTTGTCAAGTGGTAACGTCAAAAAGGAAACAACATCTCCATATCAGTCCTTAAACGTCCACTCATAGACCTTCCCCAATGAACGTTACCATATCCGGTACTCTGCCCTCCGCGTCCAGCCGCTTCCGGGCACCTTCTTTAGGTTGTCGGTCCATCTGGTGGCCGGCTGGGCGTCGCACCCTACGCGTGGAAAAATAACATCTTATAAAATTAATTTTAATGATGATATGTATAACAAGGACTTTTGAATAAAATAAAAGACAAAATACCTACAAAGTTAAAAGAAAATTGTTCTAAATAAATTTTATGTTACTATAAGTTATTATTTTATTGCCAGAACCATAATAAAGGTATATCGTCGACAGGGTTAGTTAGACCTTTGATTATTGTATGCAAATGCATATCAATGTTATTGTGTCATAGCTACTTTTTTATTAGTGTGACGCCCACAACTCAATTCCGATTAAAGTGTAAATTATTATAGGTATACTATACAGATATTAATTCTTTTATTTATTTTTGTTGTTGTTGTTAATTTTGGTACAATAAAGCGACATACATACATACATACATACATACATACATACATACATACATACATACATACATACATACATACATACATACATACATACATACATATTAATAATTTACTTAATGAATTTGACATAGCGCGAGGCGACAATTTTAACTTATAAATTGTGACAGTATTACAAATAGATTACTTACCACGAGAGAGGAAAAGTCTGTCGGTGATTCATATTTCTATAGGCGTTTTCACTTAAGATAAGCTCAAACCGTATTTCACGAGATTAAGTCACCCGGCACCCCTCGCGTTTGTTTTTTATCTGCAACAGATCTGTGAATATAAATCGACCATAACGGAGTGGAAATCTTGAAGAATGTTTATCGCATGTTAACTGTTACTAATTTATGTTTGATTTCGCGTTAACAACGTGTTATTTATAACGGATTGTTCGCTTGACGTAAACGTTGCTTTTCGGCTAAGTTGATATTATTTTGGTCTGTAGCCACGAGCTATAAACGGGCTGTATTGGGGATTCTCTGGACACACACTGTCTGTCGTTCCTAAACGCATGATTGGCACATATTATACTCGTATGTGCTGTGTTAAGACTGTGTTAGAGGCACATTAAATTGTCATCCAATAATATACCTATGTAAACCATAAACAAGACTATCAAAGGTCAAAGTCTCGTTTCGTTAAAGTTGATTCTGGTCAAAGAATCTTTTTTTTGTCATGACAGATGAATCATTTTCTCAATTCTACTGATATGCGTCTGGTATCTTACTACCATAGTTAAACGACAAACGGTTATCAGAATTTGCCACGTGTCCAGTAATAAAGTACAAAATGCTTTTTAATTCAACATACCTATGTTATCCGATATGATTCGGGGTACAAATAGGCTCCCAGCTCGCGTTTAAATTTTTTCTATCTTTCTCTAAGGTTTACGAGTATAACCGTCACTTATTTTACTAGAAGAGAAACATTGCATTATATAATTATACCAACCATTACTAACAAGGAGTTTTCTTCAAAGTCTTAAAATTAGTGCTTAAAGGCGGGCATAGAGAAATTTATTGCGGTGTCAAAATGGTTTCCGGTTCCCGCCCACTACGGTGCGCGTTTGAATTGCACTCTGATAGAATTACTACGATAGAGAGCCATTTGCATGCTTTTACCTTCAAATTAGCAATCCTTTAGCTAATTCAAGGCGCTTAAAAATTTGTTGCCTGGAAGGTATTTTTTTAGGGTACCGTCGAAACGAATAGTTTTATATATTATATACGATACAGTAATATACACATTACTACGTAAAAGAAATATACTACATATGTAATACATGAATACTTACTACAAAGATACAATATAAGTATAGTCTGTTTTTATCCGCACTGTTTGCCGTTAATACTTTGTTATTAAATAGCTTTATTTAATGGGACAAGCTCCCCGTTCCACCAGCAATTACTTGTTACGTAATATTGTACAACCAACATGTTACCAAAGTTAGTAAAAGTTTTATAGCCTTTGCCGAGTGCGTAATAAATTACTCGGCAAATAGAGCATCATCTGTATCATTATGTGCGAAATATAACTTTTGTAAAGATAATTTATATTCTAATTTATATTGAACATTAACAAACACTTACCCCAAATTTCCTAATAAGTTTTATTCCGGATGTAAAATAAATTGTGTTGTAGACATGGTCTATTTACATAATTTACCTACATAGATTATTTTTCGCCCAAACTGCTTTAATTTTAATTTTTTTTTATTAATGGTTCGTATATAACAGATAAGGATTGAAAAGACGTAACATTTATTTTCACCTCACTAATATTTAAAAAATTACAAGTATTCTAAATCTCGTTCCTCTTATTATTTTGAGCAGTACATACGAGTATACCATGAAGAAAAAAGTACTCTGCGACCCCCACCAAAAAGTTTTAACTTCATGGTGTACTCGTATAAGTACAAACTGAGACAGTTGAAAGGTTCGGTTAGTACCTACAAACGACTTTGTAACGTCCCTCCTTTCATATTTAGTTATTTAATAAAATAAAAGCGTAGAACAAAGAAGTTATTACATAACAAATCTAATACCAATCGTTGTATCCCAAAATATATTAAGCAATGACAATATTTGTACAAATAAATCTGTTAGGAACAAGTCAAATATTGTCGTAATTGAGGACGAATGGTCGAAACCCATGTTGACGGTCGTGGTGGAGTGAAAATACGTTTGTTTGTGGGATAAATTTTAACATAAATATAATATCATAAAACAAAGAGTGTATTTTTTAGATTTCTGACATTTTCAGTTTAAACATAGACAAACGCGTTGTTGAAGACGTCATAGGTATCAGCTGATTTATTAATGTAATGTTTTAATAATGATTTAATAATTATTTTATGCAGCTTACTGTAAACATATGAGGGCTACAGGGAAAAAACATGTCAGGTCATAAATTCATAGTGTTTACTGATAATGTAATTTAAACTGAAGAGCCTAAAATAAACTAAAGAGTTTAAATTACTTTATACATGTATTATCCTTGTACCCTTCATATAGGATAGATATAGTAACGAATAGAAAAGAATAATTTATTCTCTAGAATATGGTTTACAATATTATGTAGTCTTAGTAACTCTGTCCAAAATATTCTGCCATTTGTACTAGCGAGTAAATATTTAATTACATTTGGTATTTGGAACACGCGTAAAAAGGAGAAAAATATCCTAAATATTTGGGAGTGTACAGCCATTACCAGGGTCGAAAATCTGGTAATGTACTGGTTAAAGACAGGCAGAAACTCTCCGATCTGTCGTTCAAGCACTAGAAGATAATGAAGGCGCTTGTTAAGAACAAGAAGAAAGGAGTAAAAACTGTAAAAGAAATAACTCTGACGAAACGTGCAAGATGGTATAAATGTTGGCGAATAGCAGCATTCGAAATGCGCTCTAAAGTGAATTGAACAACATAAGTATTTATAATCTCGTTATTATAATGTGACAGACGAACTTTGACTTTTTATAAAAAAGGACTAAACAGGGTGCTAAACTTAAACTTCAGTCGCGTGTGAGTTTCAATGAACACATAAATGAGTTGCCAGGAAATGGAAAAGAAATCGAGTATGTTTCACGTTCCAATCCATAATTGATTTTTTTCCTCTTTGATTACTCCAATCGTTGATACTCGTCGATCGATAGAATTTTCTTTTAGAAGTTTGATTAGATATTGCTTGAGGTCTAAGTGTTAATTATATATGCAGCTCATTTCGGACCTTTTTCTTAAAATTTCAGTGCATAAAGTAACATAAGACTGACATTTCTATCATTTTCCAAGTGGCAAGAACTATAATTTTTTTTATACTGAAGTACTTATGAAATACCTCTGTTCAAATTCTGCAATAACCATTACTACATTTTTTTTTAAAATAAGATAATCTGAACTTTAAAAAGTCATAATTAATTTATACAGTTCAAAGTATAATTAAGATATATACATACATAGTGTAACTTACATACATATCATGGCAATTAACTTAATTTTTCCGCTCTGCTCAATCCACTTGCCCGCTTTCCTTTTAAAACAAGCTACATTGCGAAATTCTTTTTCCTTAGCACTAAATCTCTTCGTTAATTTAGATCTAGGCAAGTTGCTGGGACGCTCATTCTCGGCGGTAACGACCCGCTTGACAGGGTTCCTTGCAACAATACCGAAACCAAATTGGTAATTAAGTTACTTACTCCTTTAAATCAGCGACCCAAAGTAGTTCGTTTTAAGGTATTGTCTGTCACACTGGTCACAAGACAACGCCTAAGTGTGACCACCCATTTTCTTCTTACAAATCGCTGTTCTTTTTGTTTCTTTTACGTTTTTAAAAAATATTTGGCTTAAAAATGAAATATACCCTTTAAAGGAATTTATAAAGATATTTTTCAGGAATTCTTCGGAATTTAGACTAGTGAAGACGGAGGGCTTCTTGTCATCTAGTCATCACCGCCATAAGGATGTTAGAGTTGAGTCTTACGACTATATTTTCTAAAGTGAGACTAAATACTGGTTTATACACTAAGCAGTCTTGGGCGTAGGTGCCTCGTCTGTCGGGCTTTTTGTCCTCATAAACGACTGAAATGAGCCTACGTTGATGCTACTTTGACAAGCCTACGAGTGTGCCTACAACAAAAGCTTCATTTCATTTCAGTAATTTGAAGGCTTTAGGAATATCGCAAGATAACTGTCATATCATATGCGTTTGAGATATACATATAAGATAGCACTCATAGATCTGTGTATCTGGTGCCGCCAGAGTCGTGAGCCCAAAGCAGCAGCGCACTTTGTTATTGTTAAATCCGGAACTGGCGAACTCTGTCACACCCCAAACACTTTCACTAAAATGTATGGCCCGAGCAAAGTCTAACAGCCTGGCTACACTCACACAGCTAATTTTTGCGTATACAAACGGGAACTTGCGTATGCGTGTGTGAGTCACTCACTCCGATAGGTATACCGCGGTGACAGATTGGTCACTGATGTGCGGGCGCAACCGAATTGACGGAGGAAGGACTTGCCATATTGTACATAGTACTCTATACTGTGCCTCTGCCTTTCTAATTGACTATATTTACAGAGCGTCGATCAAACTGTAGGGAAACTACTCACATAGTACATTAGATAAACAGATACATAATATAATAGACATAGAATAATATCATAGACATACATAATACAAGGCCACTCCCAAAAAAAAGAATAGAAAGTTTATGCCATATTCAAGTAAACACCATGCCGTTTTTTTTCAGCTGGTTATAATTCGCTCAGGTAGTTTGTTCCACGCCTCTATTACTCGGTTACTTAGAAAGTTCTTTCGTGGTTTGTCATTGGAAAATGTTATTTGGAAATTATAAAAATTAGATATAAAAAATTAACCTCATCATCGTTTTTGCCATACCGACAAGGTCAATCATATTAAATAAAATTCAAAGTAAGGCAGTGTAAAATATTTGGAACCCTCTCTCTCCAATAAACAATCGCCTTTGTGTCGCTCCTGAAGGCCTCCCCATTTGAAGCTTCATTAGACGCGACTAAATTGGACGAGTAATTTGTTGCACCATGAACGAACGACTCATTGTTAGGCGGAGTATAGGACGGCTTCATAAGCATACGACATACAGTCTGTGGCTGACATTTGCGGTGAAAATAGACAATAATGAAACTCTATAAAAAAAGTTCCACGCAAAAACATCGAGATATACAATTCGACAGCTTGCCGGCCGCCTACTGCAAACCTAAGAGCTGGAACCCACTATATAGTGCTGCGACGCACTTTGCCTAAACAAATCGCGTGTTTTTTATGCGATAATGCCCGCATCGAGCATCACCAGTACAGTACAGCGACTGGTCGGTCACAAGCGATCGCATAGACCTTGAGTATCGGTTTGTTCGTAGATTGAAGGGCATCGTGCTGCTTGGCGTAGCACGACGCGTGGTGGGCGCCTGTGTGTCATGCATAGAAAAGAGAGAGATAGGTGTCAACCGCCATAATACGAATGCACGTGATTGTATCTCAACCCTAAGTTGGTCGTTTTTATGAGCAAATAAGTACTTACGCTTTTTTATTACCGGATTCCCTCTTATTATTTATATTCTAAAAATAAGCAGATAAAATCAGTTTTACCTTTTTTTTGTTATAGTTACAGCCAGTGTTGAGACTATTGCTCGCTTATTTTATCACGGGTGGTGATAAGTTTATTGTTCAGTTTTTCTTTTCCTTCTAGAAGTCATGCTGCAAAAAATTTAATAAATAATAACTTTTTTAATTAATAAAAAAACGCTGAAGAAATGCGCGAATTATTAAAATGCGCGCGCAATCTTATACGACCCTACAGTGCGCACTCTTATACAATTTTGACTTGAAAAAGAAATCATAATATTATTACAATCTACTCATATACTTAAATTTATATTGTTGGAGATGATAATTAAAGGTTTTTGTGTGTTAGTATAACATTTCAATCTTTCCAGTATACTTCAAATTCTTTAGTAGTAATATTTTCAAAATGAAGAAAATAAGATCAAAATGTGTTTTAAACTTTGAACCTATCTGGAGATTTTGTTTTTCGTGCTAAATGAATAATATTTGGGGAATGATTGCCGATGCATTGACACTTCAAAATACAATTAAAGTTATCTACATGCCACTGGTGTTTCGAGAAATCACGTGAGCGCACTCTTATCGACCGCGCACTCTTACACCAGCCTACCCTATGTTATTCTTTAATATGTCTAATACATATTTTTATCTATGTATAAACGAAAATAATAATTATTCATTAGTTCATCACCATCAACATTCTTACCGTAGTCGCGTCCTAAACTAGATGTCGGACAGAATACGAAATGAGCAAAATTTACTCACTTTAATCACTACGATCAGTTATAAGAAAGTTAAGGGACGCTCTTTAATTTTATTCTCAATCGATCCTAATTGCTATTCAAATCGGGTGCTATCGCTGCTCTAGTATTTTACAAACCATTCATTGTGGAAATAGTACATCAGCCCTGTTAGTCTGTTAAACCCAGCCTTTCGTTTGTTGCAAGTTTCTTCCGGGATTTGAGTTTGTCGATTGATGAACTATTTGAGGTGATAAGTTATGATATGCAGTTAGAGACCGCGCAATATGGCACTTTAGCAGATTCTTTTTCTATTTTTACCCGACCTTGACTCGGTGCGAAACGAATTTAGCTTTTGATAGTTTATGCAATATATTTCACCATTCTATCTTGGTAGGATTTCTGTGGTGGCAACACACTTGTAGCCTTTGGACTTTTGAACGTTGCACTTCATAGGCTGGGCTACTTACCAAAACCTAATCTTCCTGCTCATTTGTCGAATGTAAGTAGTAACAATAATGTCCATATTGCGTTAAAAAATAGTGAAAGCACTTTACAAGGTACTTACCAGCAAATAAGGCCCTAGTCAAGTTTCAACTCATCCGAAGGGTGATGGGGGGGAGGCAGAAGGGGGATAAATCTGACGATAATCTATCACCGGCTAGGTGAGAAAAGAACCTTTATGCGCAAGTCGTCAATCTTTGCCGACGTTTAATTTTGTCTAGGTTGTTACTCGCAGTAATAACAACTAATTCGATGCTGCGTAGGTTTTTAAGAAACGTATTACGAATTGTCCTCGTATACCAAATCAAGGATGGCCTAAGAAAAAATAAATGTAATATTATATATTCTAAAAAAAAAAGGATTGAAAATGTTTTTAATTAGCTCTGTTGTGCTCCTGCAGTGGAGACAAAAGTAACCTGATGATGATGATATATATATTTACATACATGCATAATGCTCACCCCTTGGTCCCAGAGGGATAGGTAGAGGCGATATATCGCAATTTTGCGCGATCATAACAGAGCAATTTTCTTTCGCCCACTTTTTGCCCCGTGATGCCCTTGACGTGTTAAGATACATTGTGGAACCACGATTTTTTTATTTGACAGAATTATTAGCTTTCTCTTTGATAGACAACTTCAAATATTGAATGGTACTGGGCTTTGGGCTCTTGAATGTCCCTTGCTCGTCGTACATAACCAATACAATACACTTAATTGCATAAACAAACACAGTTACAAGTTATAAAGTTACAAATAGTACAATTTAGGCTGTCTTATCGCTTTAAGCGGTTTCTTCCAGACAACCTTTGCCATAACCAAGTTACACTACTAAGAAAAATAAAATTGGTGTACCTCTCTCGATCGAATAGCACTATTTGTAGAAGAGTTAAATATTAGTAGGTAAATATTGATGACAGCAACGAGAATACAGCAGATCATCGCTCCGATAGATAGCCAGTTCGAGTTCATTAGAAACATTTCCTGCGAACTAACTGGTATCCGATTTATTAGACTCATTTGTACCTCCAACAAGATCGCTGAACAAACAGATTACTATTCTATTACATTATTTTACGCGCGCTAATACAAAATTACGCACATACAACTTTTATTTGAGAACTAGCTGTGCTCGCGACTCCGCTTGCGTGGACTACAGAATTATTTCCTTGCTCCAAACGTAGTCCTAAATCATGACTCATAACTCAACGTAAATTTTTGAAAACCTAAAATTCGCATCACTTTTGATTGAGTAGGCCGATTGCAATGAAATAAAGACTAAATATTACTCTGAATGATGCCCTATGTTTTTCTGAATACTCCATCAAAATTGTTTCAGTAGTTTTTACGTAATATGTACACAAACTAATAGACAAACAGACAAAAATCTGGTGAACATTGGCTCGTATAAGATATTTGACAGTAAGCTAACAACAACGTGTTTCTATAACGTCGGTGTTACGCAGCGATAATCTTCGTGGGAGCAATGAGCATAGCACCTAACAGTCCGAGTTCTTCGCTTGCGCTCGATGCCTTCGTAGTCTTGGAGGCTCTCTATCAAGATATGGCCTAGGTACCTGAACCGTCCCCCTCTCTTCACCGGTACGTCATATACAAGAACACCGACAGTGCCCTCTCCGGACTTTTGCCAAACTCTTTTCGTAGCTTAGTTCTCACATATAGACATCGTTCTCAGACTATTATATATAATAATGATACGTATATTTGTTTTAAAAAAAACTGACTGACTGAATAGGTAATTGTTTTTTTGGATAATAAACATTGAAATATGACCACTGGTGTTTATTTTAGCTTCGGTTAGTACCCTGAATTCTTTATGTTAAGGTATTTTAAACAATTTCATTTATAGACAAGGTAAATAAATAAACTAAATTTTGATCAAGGGGTTCAGAATCAGCATATCGTCAGCATAATTGAAATTATTAACATCCCAATTACCAATATGGCATTCGATACTGGTGTTTCTCAGCTCATTGGTCAGATCATTTGCATTAAGCTTACACCTAATTAACTCTACATGCAAGTCGTTTCGCGATACAAAACTATGTAAGGAAATTATATATCTAAATATATGTAAAGGTCTACTAGTAAAGTCTGTAGTTCAATTTATTTTATCTCCAGTCAGGTAGAAAATCTCTTATTTATATACAAGGTTAAAACATGACAACATCCGGAACAATGCCGTCCCACTTCCAACGTAACTCCCTCCCTCATGTCGTCCTAAAATGAAGCTATAAAGAAAATGGATCCAGCCAAATTTTCATTTATTTAAAAGATGTATACCTCCGGTACTTTAACAGCTATGATGTAATGGAGCGACCTTTTTCCATGCTGTGTAATGTTAATATTATTTTGTCTCTGATTTCATCTGAAGTCAAGGTGAACTATTGGATCATATCCTGCCCGAAAACAAGAGAATGTCGTTTCTTCACCAATTGAAAAAACTATTAATTTTCAGCATTCTAGAAGTCCTAGTCCAACCAAAATTACATAATGACCACCTCGTTGGCCTATAGTCAGTAGTATGATTTGGTTCCCACCAGGGACAGACAACTTTGTACAAGTTGATTCTGGTCTGGATATTACGTTTGTGAATTTTTCAATCCATGTCTAAATCCCACCATACAAGCAAAAAATCCTAGTTTGGAATGGGATTTATGTATATAAGTTTTATAATTTTTATAATTTGGTAATAATTATCAGGAATATATTAGGCTTGTGAATGAGGACTGAAGAAACCTCCAACCATAATTCCCAGTAGGTACTATAGCTATATTAGACAAGTACTTATATAGTACTTATATTAAATTACACAAATTATTGCACCTGAACCAGGGCCACTTATTATTATAAACTGCATAAAGTTGTCTGTAATCTGTCCGCGGTAGAATGTTAACCATGTCCTTTAAAAACAAATGTCAAGACCACTTGGTGAACGAGTCAGTAAAATATTGACGACATAAAAACATCATCAAATACGAAAGAAGCCAAGGGCGTCCATTATTGCATTCCTATGTTTTACGATTACCGCCTCCGATATAATCCTACCTATGGATGTAGATTCGAAAAGGCCCGTATAATGCGCACTTTCGGGTTGAGCTCAAACGGGCTTGTTCAAATGTCCACAGTTCCACACATTGTCACTTAAGGCGAAGTTATTTATACCCAACGAACGTGAAAATTCGATCACAGCGGAGCGCTGCCTTTACGGAATTTTGCTTCCAAATGACACATAGGAGTGAGGGAACGAATTTGCGTCAAATGTCTGTAAATATTGTGTGGAAATAATATTTCTTGTGAAAATTTTGTGGTAAAGACTGATGATCGGGTAAAAGCTAACCTATGTCCAAAGTGTAGTTCGACAGGCTTATAATAATGAAAGACGAAATACTGATATTAGAGTTTTGTGCTCCAGTGAAAAATGATCTAACTTAGAAAATGATACTTCTTTTTAGCAGACTAATTACATGATTTTTTTATAATATTCTAATTTTGATCTTGAAAACATCATCATCAGCCGAAATACAGACAATATTGACAACTGCTTTACAAAGCACTGGTTAGCCATGCATCCGACTGACAATGGCAAACTCTAAATCCAAAATGTTAAAATGTGTAATTTATAATTATCTTATTTACAGACTTATATTGTTATGATTATTATACTTTCATATTGTAATTTGTTATTGTATCTCTTTTGTAATACCTGAAAATAAATGCTTATTATATTAAATACGTCCACTGATGAACTAATCAGTCCAGTCCACATCAGACTGACACTTTTGGTAGGCTGTCCATTGGGGGATTTAAAATAAACATCACGCTTGGCATGCGAATTGGTGATCGCAGTAATAATCTTAATATACACAGAATAGCGTTGCTGCCCATCCCTGGTGCAACTCCTTAGTCGCTTTGACGACGGGAAGATTGGGCGTGGCCCTATTCCTAGTAAGTATCACACGGCAATGGTTTAACGGTCTATTGGTATTTTTATGGAATGCGACATGAATATGAAGGAACAGTAAACCGTTTTTAAGAAATAGAACCAGAACATTATTAAAAACACAGGTCTACATGGGTTTCCCCCTTCGTGTTAGTTGATTCCGATGAATTTTGGGGCGCTAATTACGGAAAAAATAATTTAAAAAATCCATCACGTCCAGATTTTTGCTATTTATCATTATTATTATTTTTTTAGGACTCAGTCAAAACCATATAAAGCTAATGTTAATGCCGTTTTCTCGCAAAAAAAAGTTACTAATTAGCTTCATTTAGGTTCTGCCAACTGATTCTCATAAATGGTTTAATAGAATTTATCTAATTCAGTTAATGGCATATTGACAGCTCGAAAAAACGTCAAATTTTAGGTATTTTGTTAATCAGGGTGAAAGAGTAAATTTTCCCCTATTTTTTTTTTTCTATAACAAAATGGTCATTTAGACATGACGAATACATAAATATAAAAATACTATCTTTAATTGCTTTTTAAAAATCAGTAGCTAAGTGCAAGTCGTAACGCAAACATCGCAAAAATGTCATCGCGCAAGTGTTTAAACTCCCGGACAGTTTCTGCTATATTTGTGGCAAATTTATGCTGGCAAATCAGTGCCAAAATAAACATAACCGAATTCGAAAAAAATGCTTTAACATGTATTTAGAAAATTGATGAAAGACACAAGTTTTGACGAAAAATTAAGTCCGATTGAATTAGAAGCATGGGGAAATGTTTTAGGGAAGTTGTGAAAAACTTTCTTGAGAATCACAAAAGTGACAATTATAAAGGAATTATAAAAAATTACGGGAAAATGTCATCAAACTTCACGTTTTGAATTCTCAATTGGACTACCTTCCGGAGAACCTGGGAGCCGTAAGTGAGGAGTAAGGTGAAAGATTTCACAGGACCTGAAAGAGATGAAACGTAGGTATCAAGTAAGATGGAATATTCAAATGATGGCAGACTATTGATGGTTGTTGAAGCGAGATGAACCAAACACTAGTTTTAAAAGAAAATGTCACAATAGTAGCTTCGCTTAAAAAAATACAAGATACCATAAAAGTATTTAACCTTTGTTTTATATGTATTTATGTATTTGTAAGAGATATTTAGTATTTTGAATAAATAAAGCAATGTTTTGAATTAAATAAAATTATACTTATTTCCTAACAAAAGTGTGTTTTTTAGCGAAAATAAAAAAAAAGGATTTTCCATAAAAACTGGATGTGATGGGGAAAACTTATCGCCGAGGGAAAAATAAAAGTAAAAATTTGTACATCTGTGAAATAATTTATTTGGTCTCTTAAACAGTAGCATTTTGTCTTAGATTCTTTATCACTGGAGGCACAGATTTATATTCGCCTTATTTGAATGGACGGGCTCTACGCTAGGCGTGTTTTGTTAATGACACGGTCGAGTCCACGCGCCGTCGTTTCATTTGTTCACCTCGTTATAAACAGAATACACTCGTATTATACAAGATATTTATTCATGTGACTGCGTACATCGATTTCCTTTCATTGCTTCATTATGTTTAAGGGGATCTATTGAGAAGCTGCTATTAGATTGCTTCAACTGGCTTATCTCACTTTTTTTTTTAAACACTAAATATAAAATGAGTTTGTTTGTATTTTTCGACATAAATAAATATATGCTGTAAAAATTCTTGACGAGAAATGATATTTTACCGAATGCAACAAAAAGTCTGTATACTTTGAAAATTGCTTGCTGCTGTAAGTAAGGTTTGATAATAAATTAACTCAATATGTATGTATTTAATATTAACAATTAATTAATTATATAATATTGAATTATTACCAAATCTTATAGCAGTTTAGTAAGTAATATTATATTCAAGAAATATATCGGAAACTAGATTAGCTTTCTGAAAGACTTTCTGTATTTTAGAGATACATCATCATCATCATCGTCATATCACCCTTTGGCGTCTACTGCTAGACATAAGCCTTAAAAAATGAACGTCCTCCGCATCCAGCCGCCGCTTTCAGCCACCTTATTTCGGTCGTCGGTCTACCTTTCAGAGATAAACTAACCATAAACTCGACGTCCACAGCTGGACATAGGCCTTCCACAATGATCGTCGCCACATCTAGTCCTCCGCCCTCTACAACCAGCCGCTTTTGGCCACCTTCTTTAGGTCTTCGGTCCATCTGTGAGAGATCTTCTGTCGATGTCTGCAACGTTGATACAGACAGTAAGTAGTTGATAAATTCGTCTCAACAGTACCTGTTGCAATAGCTGAATTGGTAAGACAGGCCCCGGAATGGCCAGGTTTGATCTCTCTGAGAATGGGATGACATCGTTATAATTCACTAATGATTATTATGTTATTTGTTATCTGCATTTCATTATTCCTTTTATTATGCTGTACCAGACCTGTCCACGTAAACTTTAGACAGACATGCCTTGTGCTTACCTTAGACTCGTTTATCCTAGAATAGCTTATATATTTACTTTGGACAAACACGTATTTTGAATCAAACAGTGCTAGCCCCAAAATGTGTGCGTCCGTCTACAACAATCGTTAGGTACGTGTTTTTGACAAATTATGTTTCAGAAACGCGGAGCGTTCGCGAAGTTTTTTAATTCACTCGCGGAGAGCATCAGAAGAAATTAAACAACATTTGGTGTTGTCGTCTCAATTAAAGAATAATCCATCATTCTGCGTTTATGGTAATTCTGTGATAGAAATCTGAAATATAGCAAAAATAATCAATCACCTTATGTGATTCAGTTTCGAAAGACATGGTCGTAGGTACTTCCACAATACATTTATTTTGCATGCTTTTGTCGTACAGATTTTCCCATGATAAAAATTTTCCACCTGTCAGAAGCGAAAAAAACAAGAGAATTCACATATGTCACCTAGACCAAGCTGAACTTGTAAAAATTATACTTTAACCCCGAGTCCCCGACCTCTGGGGCTCAAAATCAATGATGAAGCTACTAGACCAACGAGGCGACCTTTTTAGTACAGCCTTGACATATTGTTCCATACTAACAATTATGGATCATTGTTTTCCGAAATAGAATCTTTCATTTCTTTTATGTCATTGATAATTACACAAAACAAAATACAAAATTTAACAAGAAAATATAACATTTGTATGTACAAACAAGAAATGAAATATACCTACTTTAATACATACCGATGTTAATATATTAAACAGGTGTAAAATACAGTACATACAACTTTATAAATACCAGCTGGAAACCGCTTTAAGCGGTTTTTGCCAGCGTCATTAATATTCATGGCACCATCTGTCTGCAGTTTTATTCCTCTTACTGTCCTATATGTTTGCTGGGATTGCTTGAAACCATGAATAGGTATTTTGGAAGAAAATAAAAATACGATAATAAATGCATCTGTTACAGGTCACTAAATTAATTCAGGACTATACTAAAGAATACTATTATTACGTAAAGAAGCGACACTCAGCTCCGCCAGTTTCACGTCGCCCGTAAAGTAGAAGTACGGCTGGGAGTACGCACTGCTGGCATTGGCTGCGTGCGCGCGTGATTTGTATTTTTGTTGAATTTGTCAGTCTACTGATGTTTTAATTTGAGTTGTATTGATAGATAAACAATGAAGATTATTAATTATAAAACCATATGTTTGTCATTGTGCTGTGTAAGGAAGCTCAGAAAGAATTACAACCAAATGTACATATGTTTTGGTGCACAATAAAGAATATTTGAATTCAATTTGAATTGAATATAAGTGCTTCTCTTTCTAAGTTACAGAGGAACGACGTTATAACTTAGAAAGATAAGCACTTAATGGTTAACAAATGGCGTTGTCCCTCTCGATCGGCTATTCTCGCAAGCTCGCTGTTGACAGCCCTACAATAATTTACGCACACACAGAAACGTGTACCGACAGGCTGATGCTCTTGTAGTAGTAGTAGGTAATTAAATCAGTGCGGTTGTATTGAGGTATGACTATACTATATACTTTAAATATTATCTATATCTATAAAAGTAGAAACTGTCTGACTGACTGACTGACATATCAACGCACCGCCCAAACACTGAGTCTAGAGACTTGAAATTTTGCACAAAGGTTCCTTATATAGCATAGGCATGCACTAAGCAACGGATTTTTAAAATTCATCCCCTAAGAGGTTCAAATGGGGGTTCAAAGTTTGTAAGGAGAACGTCTATTATACCTATATACCTATTAATTTGAAACTTTGTAGGTATACTCTAAAACTATGTCACCAACTTCTTCTCGAAAACCACTAAATGGAGTAGAATGTGGTTTTCACTGTTAGATAGCTTGGTTTACCATGGTTTTTTTTTCAGACTGAAAACAACCCCTTTTTATAAGCAGGCAAAACCGCGGGCAACAGCTTTAATATATTTAAGTCTAAGAGTGTTTATATGTCTGTTTCTTACGCTTTCTCGGCTTGAATAGTCAAATAATCAAAATATTTTTTGATTAGTACACATTCCATTATGTATATGAACATATATATTCTTTATTGCACAAATTTTAAAAGTAAATACAGTTACAAATTTTGTGTACAAAGGCGAGCTTATCTCTAAAAGAGATCTCTTCCGGTTAACCTTACATAGGTTCATGTTTACCTTTGGAAAAATGGTTTCCTCGGAAAATAACAACTTTCTCCACGCGGGCGAAGCTACGGGCGTTTGCTAGTGCTGTATATAAGCAGTCGAAATTACGTAAAAACTATTTATTAAACTGTAATTTTTTAGCGTCCGTCATGACTCCGCGCACTCTTCAGAACAAGTTTTTGAGTCATCCCGCGGCAGACAAAAACGAAATAGCTTCGGTATAAGAGTAAATTAGTTTTGTCGAAACCGTAACAATGTATGTAATCTTTTGACTTTGATGAATGGTAATTGACCTATTGGATACATCAACACAGTAACTTAAATATCGCTTCAGATAAAAAGCTTTGCATACATAGGTACACTCATTTCATTTACACGCTTTTGATTATTTCCATTCTAATTACTCGCTTGCACATTCGAACACTGCAGCTTTAACATTTCACTGAAAGCCTTCAACTTTTTTAAACATACCATTTTTATATACGATTTAACTTTAAATACTCGTAGGTACGTAAT
Organism: Esperia sulphurella; assembly: GCA_947086405.1. Taxonomy (NCBI): domain Eukaryota; kingdom Metazoa; phylum Arthropoda; class Insecta; order Lepidoptera; family Oecophoridae; genus Esperia; species Esperia sulphurella. Next base: position 5,713,270 of record OX352271.1, on the reverse strand, counting down.
AATTTTATGAACACGAAAGTGTACCGTGGCTTTCATTAATTTCCAGTAATTAAATGGCTGCGTTTCTATTGCATGCCCCTGGCAAATTACTTAGCTTATAAACCAGGCTATAGTGAGTCATAGAGGCGATTAATTAGTATTACTTAGGGAAAGGCTTACAATCGTAAGTCTGCTCAAGAAGCACTAGCGCTTAGCAGGAACAACTTACGCATAGTAGTGAGAGCTCTCACAGGACATTGTGGCCTGAACAAACACATGTTCAACCTCAAGCTCCGAACCACAGGAGCATGTAAGCTCTGTGAGGAAGCAGAGCAAACCCCCATGCACCTCCTGTGCGAGTGTGGACCACTGATGCGTAAAAGAAATACACACCTAGGCAACTACTTGCTTCACCCTGACGAGGTAAAACAACTCAGTGCTAAAAGCATTGTGCAGTTTCTAACTGCTGCAAGGCTTAACACGGAACTATAGTATGGTGGCGATCACAATAGACCAGAAATGGTCGCAGTGATACAAGGTCTAGACTGAGATCTTGAAATAGTCCCAACTCGAATAATAATAATAATACTTATGGAAAATGTTTAAAGTATGGAATATAATCATAGTTCAGTGTGACATTGTGTGACAATACTTAAACATCTTTGACCGAAATCAGTACATTATGGAACAGTACACCATTTTCTATAGAAACTTTATTAGCTAAAATCATTTTTTTCTTAGTTTCGTGTATCGCGGATCTATTAGTGTTATTATAAGTATTTATAGATAACAAATCCCGGACGCTCCATAAAGCGAACAGATTTAATAACTTATGGAAAATACATTTTAATTTTATTTTCATTTTTTTTAATTACCTATATATAACAGGCGCACCAGCCTATCCATACACGTTTGTGTGCGTGTTTATAATAGTAGGGATGGCTGCTGCAGCCAGCGCGATCGAGAGAAGTACAACGTAAGTGCTTCTCTTTCTAACTTATAGTGTCGATCCCTCGGCGCCGGTCGATAGTGCGATAACTTTTAAACCGGACCCGAAATGCGGCAGTCCAGTAGTGTGTACTGCCAGCCATGCTCTATTTTGCGGGTGACGTCGAACTGGCGGGGGGAGGTGAGTGTGGCTTCTTTACGTAGTAATATTTAGTGTCATCTGGTTATAGAGATAAAGTTTAGTGGAATACTACCACGTACAATTCATGATTTGTTTGTGTACGTATATGTACTCGTAGGTATAAACTGACGCGTAGGTAAAACTTTTTATTATATGTAGAAACCTCCAACTCATTCGCATGGGAAATTGTTCTAAAACATTTTGTAACGTCCCCCGTGTCACAGTAACATAATAAGTCAATAGAGGAAAGAATTGAGTTTTATAATTTTGTACTCTTTTATTTTAATTCGAATAATCTGGTGGTGTGTTTGCTTTGAGGTCGTCTGTACATGTAGTTAGTTTATAATCAAGGCAGTGATATTTTCTTATTTTTACCACGGTAAAACAAAATGTTAGTACTTCATAAAAGTTTGAAAAAAAGCGGCCAAGTGCGAGTCGGACTCGCCCATGAAAGGTTCCGTAGCAGCAAGTAACATTATATAAAAGTTATAGTAGTTCGTTGTAACTTTGATCGATGTTTTGATAATAGTATTGTGGTTTACGATTTATGACGTATTAAAAAAAAACTACTTACTAGATCTCGTTCAAACCAATTTTAAGTGGAAGTTTGCATGCCAATGTACATCATATATTTTTTTTAGTTTTATCATTCTCTTATTTTAGAAGTTACAGGGGGGGGGGGACACATTTTACAACTTTGCTCAAACTCTCGCGCAAACTATTCAGTTTAGAAAAAAATGATATTAGAAACCTTAATATTATTTTTGAAGACCTACCCACACGTATGGGTTTGATGATTTTTTTTTTTAGTTTCAGTTCTAAGTATGGGGAACCCCAAAATTTTTGTTTTTTTTTCTATTTTTGTATGAAAATCTTAATGCGGTTCACAGAATACATCTACTTACCAAGTTTCAACAGTATAGTACTTATAGTTTCGGAATAAAGTGGCTGTGACATACGGACGGACAGACAGACAGACATGACGAATCCATAAGGGTTCCGTTTTTGCCATTTGGCTACGGAACCCTAAAAAATCGTCTCTTGACCACCGAGCTATCACGACAAGTACAGTTTTAGAATTTCCCTAAGCCTACCCCTATGGGGTACATTCAATATAAAGTCCATCACAGAATAGCTACGAGTAAGGTATACGTACAATTTTCTAAGAGTTATTCTAAACATATTCGATGTAGGAAAAATATCAAACGCTGTTTTGTTCTAACGAAAGCCGGCTAATTTAGACCTGAAATACTCGAATATAACCGGGTCAATTTAGGGCACTGAATGTGTACAACACAGCCTAAATAGGCCAGCTTAATGAGGTCCAATTTATAAACGAGCACACAATGAGTTTGCTGCCGTGCGTTACCGTCTCTACGTTGATTAATTACGCAGGTTAAGACTTAAACCCCTGATTACACGTGGCTACTTTTGCAGTGCTGTATTTTTTATTATTTTTGGAGCAAAGCTACCGTCATGCGTAGAACGGATGGCAGATGCCAGACTAGGCATGATGATTTGACAAGTAAGTTGGATGTAGATAGATCACGCAACACAGATAGGAATGGAATGCAAAAGAATTAAACATGATTTAAAAGACGACATCTCTTTTAATGGCGACATTAATGTCGTCCAACAGAATAAACAGCGCTCACACACGCACGCACTCATGCAACGGATTCTCATTTTTTATATTGTACCCTCTATTTGTGAATATTACGACTAAATGTACAGATAGATAACTTAGCACAATGCTGCACCAATGATGTTTGTAAATCATCGCGGTGCACAGACAAACCAAGTCTGGTTTTTATGACACCGAAAAGATTTAAGTTCTATGTTTTATTGATTAATAAATGAGTTTAGTTATAATACAATTGGTAGTGGGCCCGATTCTGAAGACACACATTTAAAATTTGACAGCGCTAAAATTGGTTTCGTCTTTATCTTCATAATACTGTGTGACAAGGATAGCAACAGTTTTAGTGCTGTCAAATTTTAACATTGAGCCTTCAGAATCGATGCCAGTATTATGGTAAAGTTATCGACTACCACATATTTATTTGTTCTAAAAGAGATAATGAATGGGCGATCAATTGAAATTTATTCATCTACCTATGAATGCAAGTTAATCTATTTTTCTACTGGAATGTAAGTGTGCTAATCTGTCAAACTATAGTAACGCAAACTTGTATTTTTTTTAATTGACAGTCGAATAAGAAAATTTGAAGGAAAAGATGGAAGAAAATAGGGTAGTCGCAGGTTCAAGTTGGTTTAAAGTCAAGTCCTGCTCGCGTGTGTGTTTTTTTCATTTCTAAGTTTTCGTTATCGATAAATAACATTGTGCATATGCTCAAAAACTAAAATATCATTGTCATTTTAGTTATAAATATTGAAATAAAAAAATGCAACTACTTACTATATTTATATTTACAATTGTAGCTTTATGCCTGCAGTTTGCTTTACCCGCGGTTATCCAAGTTCCCAGTGACAAATAAGCCCATGTTACTCCTCGGCTCATAAACTTACCGCATATATACACATTTTCATGCAGATCCTTTGAGATGTAGAGACGTGATTGAGTAACAAACATCAAGAGCTGCAATTAGCAAGATTTATCGCGCTGATCTATGAGTACTAGAATACTTTGTGTATAAATCCAAATAATAAATGCTGTGGTAGTTGCTGGTCGACCTAGGAGAACGTTCAGGGATCAAATTGGTTTCGTATTGTGTTACGACAGTATCAATTAATTAGTCTGGCGAATTTCATATTAGAGGTGATCCCGACTATTACCAAAATGTAAAATGAAATTTTCTCAAAATTTAATGTTCTACAATTTTAATTTCGAATTGGTCATAATATTTATTTTATTTATTTACTTTGAGGAAGACTTACAGACTAATTACAAAATAAATAATAATGCAAATATAAAAATGCTGATTACAAGTCCCCACTTATCTGACATATATCTGAGAGAATGCCCTTTATTGTATTTTTTTTATAAAAAGGTTTTTTTATAAAAGGTTTTTTTATAAAGGTTTTTTTTATAAGGGTTTGGTACATATTAATGACCATGTCACCCATATCGTTACAAATCTTAGATGAAACTCTTCTTACAAATACAAATGTAGCAAGTCTATATAGCATTCTGACCTCATTCGAGGGGAATGTCAGGATGCTATTACAGGCTCCCACGTCACTGAAACATGTATTTTGAAAAAGCCACGAGGGGCCTGGCTGGAATTAAATAATATACAGGAGTCGATAAACCTTAAATGTGTTGGTTTCCTCACGATGTTTTTCACCATTTGAGAGTAGTCAGTAAAAATTCAAAATATTTGAAAAACCCATTGGTACATGGCGTGACCGGGGATGATCGTACGTACGTACATTATGTTTTCGTGAGAAAGTATGTGGAGCGTTGGAGCGCTTTAGTACGTACAATATAATTAGTGATTTCGCTATGCCTCAGTTCCGCTATTCTACAGTTGAATTAATCAAACAAATACCAATCATTACAACCCCTTCTTTTGTGATCGTCCGTTGTCTGTGTCGGTATCATTGTTAATTGTAAAACGAACGGATTTTATTTTATCAGACTAGACTTTCATTTAGCCGAGCAGTCATAAAATGCCACTTAAAGCGTAACCGTCGGCAATTGCAAAATCTCCGTTGAGATTGTGAGTGCTTTTTGAAATCAGTCAAGCCTCCGCATTCTCTGCAAAAAGTAATTGGAGGAATACGAGCGTTGGATAAACAAAAAGTTTTAGCTGCAGCGATATTTGTGATAATTTATCTTGCCAAGTTGCCGTCAAATAAATCAGCTTGAGTGCGTCGCGTTACATTACACCGCATTATGCATCGCAAATGCGCGGTTTTGTCTGACTGGGTGTAATTTTGTTCGCGGTATGGCACAATTGCCTACTTGAATTAATATTCATCAAGCCGTGAAAATTACGAATCCAGAGCCGGATGATTGAGTAACATCTTAAATCGTTTTACCTACGTATTTATACTTGCCATTTACACTTTATTTAGTAATGTAATTCCTCTTGTTTTTTTCTCTTTTTAGTAATTAATACAAATGTAATTACAGAAGCATACACTTGTGTAAATAACATTAACTTAAAGATCATTTAAATACAAGTTTAGATCTGATGCGACATAACGTCTGCGTAGGTTTCGATATTTACAGATCATCACTGCTTTTAACGATTAATTTGGTTTCCCGTCGGAATTAGATGTTTTTTCGACAAAATGACAGGATAAAAACTAATCTATGTCCTATTCCAGGACCTATCCTATATGTGTGCCAAGTTTCATCCCGATCCGTTCAGTGGTTGAATCGTGATTGAGTAACAAACATCCAAACTATCTCATTTATAATATAGTGGGATGCGAAAGTTTGGATGTTTGTTACTCAATCACGCTTCAACCACTGGACAGATCAGGATAAAATTTAGCACACATATAGGTTAGGTCCTGGATAGGACATAGGATAGTTTTTATTCCGAAAAAACATCTCATTCCTACGAGAAATACATACGAAGTCGCGGGCCGCAGCTAGTTTATAATGTCAGTGGGATTTTATTCTTTATGAAAAAGAAAGAGAAAAAAAAATATGTTACTTTTTTTTCATTACTTGTTACAAAGAAAGTGTTTCTAAATATGTAGATTTATATTAATTCAACAATAAATTTTCAGAAAAAAAAAAACATTATGTATCTATTACATATTAGTATCTATACATATAATATAGGAGTAGAAAAAATAAAAGAAAAGCGAATCTGTACATTGAAGTAAAAAAAAAATTCACTGCCCGGACATTACTTATAAGCAGTAGAGTCCAAAAATATAATCAACAATAAGCACATACTAACCCATGTTGTTTCATCTTTCCGAGTTTACTTCCCAATGTTGGGACAACACCTACACTCACAACAAGGTTGTGTAACAAAGTTATGCAATCATCTAAATGGCACAATTTCAATGTTCTGACTGTCAAAATTAATTTGTGTATTATTTAACCATCTCGTGCTCATCAGACCGGCAATTTATTGCTATTAAATTAGAATTCAAATTGTGTTAAATTGTAAATGTAATTATAGTGATATGGAAGGATTCAAGTGCAGGATTAACCTGGGTTGGCACATTTCACCTACTTGTGCCAGGCAGCAATGCTTGCATTACTGTAGTGATCTACGCACAGGATTTGACATGACTAATTAGGCATTAGGATGACAAAGCAATTGCAGCCTTTAGAGATTGCTGATAGAATATTAAAGATGTAAGTATGTGTTCATGGACTGCAGTAGCCGTTTACCTACTATCGGGAGTACGCTGCCTGTGCGTTTGACTTTTCATGAAGTTCTTCGACTAGCTAGGTCTCCTAAATTTGATGCGATACTGTTTAAGACGACCTACTCGTATTGGTCTAATTAAATTTACATTCATCACATCTATTTAATTTTAGGTAAACAGGTACTTAATGCATAATTCTTAATATACTGCCACTTGTAAAATAAATAATAAATAAATAAATATGTGGGGACATTTTTACACACGGCCACCTGATCCCAAACTAGGCAAAGCCTCTAATATGGGTATCAGACAGCTGATATACATACATAATATAACAACCAGTCACAAGGCAACACAAGTGCTCATAACACGAATGTTTGCCCTGGGCGGGATTCGAACCCGCGAACCCCGAGCTTCGCAGGCAGGTGTACTACCGACTAGGCTACGGAGCCGACGCGACGAAGCCAAAAAAAATTACGGCTCGGCGGCAACAAATGAAATGTTAAAAATGAGGCCAGATTTGCAAACACACTCGTACCTTACGACTAACATTTTAAAATGAATGTGTCTTTACAAAAGTAATAGCAATAACGTCTCCTATAGGAGACTAAAAATAGCTATTTCTGCTCGTTTGAAAGTCGCTTTGACAAACGATATTCTTATTTCGTATCACATGATTTCAGTGCCAATGCCTCGTCGTGAAAGATGTATTTTGTAAGTATAGGGACTCCTCAGGAGAATATTTTTGAATATTTGTGTATTCCCCTATCAATAAAACCCAACTGTCACCTTACCTCGGGAAGTGAGAGGTAGGTTTTTAAAATATTTGTCAATTTTCACTTTGGAATATTTCATGTTACTGCAGATTCTTGAATTTTCAATTTTATATAGAACCTACAGATTCTGAGGATTTGGAGATACTGTATGTAAGCAATCGCAATGTAATGGAAGAAAATGGAATGTGATTTAATTGGATATATCTTAACTTGTAAAAACTACACAATTAGTCAAATATCACAATTAAGAATACAATTATTAATTTGAGGACCATGAATAAATATAATTTTATAAAAGAAATTCAAATTTTTTTTTATTTCTTTAGCTGCATACCTGTTTGTTTTTCACCAAAATAAGTACGTATTATTAGATGTTTTTGGCAGTCCTGCCATACCCACAAAAGCATTTCTATTTTAGTTCAAAGTAAGTCATAGTATTTTATACAGTTTATATTCATCATATCAGCCCTTAGACGTCCACTGTTGGACATAGGCCTCCCCCAATGAACGCCACCACACCCGGTCCTCCGCCCTCCGCATCCAGCCGCCACCGGCCACCTTCTTCAGGTCGTCGGTTCATCTAGCGGTGGGGCGTCCCACCCTGCGCGTGCCGATCCGCGGTCTACACTCCAGATCTCGTCCGCCCCAACGGCCGTCGGTTCTGCGAGAGATGTGGCCCGCCCACTGCCACTTCATCTTGCTAATCCATTCGGCTATGTCGGTTACCTTTGTTCTTTGTCGGATCTCTTCATTACGAATCATATCATCATCATCATCATCAGGTTATTTTTGTCTCTACTGCAGGAGCACAACCCTCTCACATCTGCCGGAGACAGACGGAGGATTTGGCCTACACTCCCCGCGCTGGCCAGACGGGTTGGGGAGGCCTGATTGACGAATCATATACTTCAATGAAACCCCGAGCATAGCCCTGTCCATAGCTCGCTGAGCGACCTGGAACTTGTGGATCAAGTCCACATTTCCGCGCCGTAAGTCATGACAAGTAGGACGCACTGATTAAAGACTTTTGTCTATAAACATTGCGGAATGGGCGACTTGAAGACCCAGCCCAACTGGATTCTTCTGTCAGCTTCCCTATCAAAATTGTTACTACAGCTACCCAACTGTATTGTCTGTCCTAGGTAGACATACTCCTGAACAACTTCGATATTGACATTATCGACGATCACCGGTCTTAGGTCGACGTGTGAGTTGGACATGACTTTCGTCTTGTCTACGTTCATCCTAAGACCTACTCGTCTGGAAGAGCAGTTTAGGCTGGTCAGCATTTCCTCGAGGTCCTGCAGCGACTCTGCCATCACAACTATGTCGAATAGGTGTGAGATGTGCTCGACGTTTATACTTATAGTTCATATTTAGTCCATCATTTCTTCATAAGTTGGCAATAACTTCAAAGTCATCAATGTGCTTTACCATGAACATAAAACGCCCCATATCAAAATTGCCGCCCCATTTAAAGGTCCATGTCAAATAAAACTTCTGACCAAGCAGCGAGATTTAACGAACGTTTCCAAATTTATGGTCCATAAAACGTCTCACAGGCTGTAAGGGTTCCATAGCATAGCGACACAGTACCTACCTAGCTATCCCGTAAAAGATTTATCAGCTCAAATTTAGCTTAGTGCTCAATCCCAAAATAAGTCATATGGAAATAAAAAGTGTGCTCTTTGTTTCAAATATTCATCATAAGCCTCCCCAATAGAATGGCACTTGGCTGTCCATTGGGGGATTTGCCATAATCACCACGCTTGGCAGGCGGGATTCAGGTTTCATTGTGAGATAGTTTTTTTTTTATAAAAACAAAGTGAAAACAATATTTGGAAAAATGTTGGACACCTACGGTTTTTTTAGTTACTAAAAATAACATTGTAATTATGTCAAATAAATGCGAAGGCTAGTGTAGGCCAAAAGCTGATACTCCTAGACCGTCCTCCTCATATATTATTTTAAGGTGTCGCAGTAAACCAATATAACTTTCGCAACTTCAATAATTTATTAGTGGTTAGGTACCTAGCTTCTTCGTAAGGTGTAACAGAGCTTACGTTGTTAACGTATTCTGGGGCCAAATTCTCTAAAGAACTTAGAAACGTGTAGACCGAAATCGTTGATATTTGTTGGGCAGCGAGTAACCTAGCACAAATACCTACGAAGCTAATAAAATACATGACAAAGTTCAATGAATCTATGTCAATACTCGTGTATTACGGATTATCTAGGTTTATTGCATTTTTTTCTGGAAATTTAGTCCTTTCCAGGGTAGAAAATAGCTTGTAGGATGTGGAAAACATACATAATTATCACGCCCCACCGGGAGGGGTCCAACCCAGAGGGGTCCAACGTCGCAAAGCTACTTTCCTTCGTCTACTTTTCGCTCCGTGATACCTACCACTTGACGCGAAGTGTGGCGAACAACATCGCCGCCTCCATGTTGAGACATATTGTGGTACCACGGTTAGCTAGAGAAATACTTGTCCACCTCATCAGAGCCCCGCATGGTTCGGTAAGGCTAATAGTGCCCGGAGTTCGCCCACCGGGATGTGGATGTGGAATTATGACTAAAGCCGGTATAGTAGTTTCAGAGATAATTTGGTTAATACAATAGAAATTCGTTTACAAAAAGTTTCGCCCTGAAATTTAAAAATTAAACAATCCAGTCACAGTCAAACAATCCCAAGAAAAGTTATAAAGTTTTATCTTCAAACAACTCCCGACCTTAGTGAAGTGTAATAAAATTTATTGAGCCCAACCCGATTTATCACTTTCTTGGTATCCGTGAAACTCTAATAAAACATTATTTTTACACACCAATCTTGCACCTGTTTTCTTAAAAATAAGTGTAATAAATTTTTAGGAAAGGTAATTTTAATGGATACGCTTATCAGAGAATATTAAATATTTGGGGCGAAAAGCGGGCGAAGGAAGGTCGCTTTGCGATGTTTGTCAGGATCGCGCAAAGTGGCGATACACTGTCTCTACCTACCCCTCTGGGACCAAGGCGTGAGCATTATGTATGTACTAAATATTTACCCTTATAATTTATAACATACATGTACAATAACTTTTCTTGGTTACAAAAAAAAAGAGTTTATAATAAAGAAAATTTTAAAAATATATTTATGCAACAATATTACATACACTTTATTTATTTTTATATCAGCTTAGTAGGAAGGTAAAGTACCTAATTTACCTATTCCAGTTCATGGTCAAGACACGGGCTAGAAAAGGCATTTATAGAGACAGATAAAACAGCATCAGGTACATAAATACAAAGGATAGTAGCAATATCTTATTTACACTCGAAAGCACACGTGTAGACATGGAGCCATTTCATTAGTTCGTTTCCGCTACTGCCTGAGGTCTCTTGATAAAGAAATGTAACCTAACTTACACGGCTCTTGGTTTCTTTATAAATGCCTTGTTATAGTCATAGTCATATTTATTTACTGCATCATATTGTTTAAGACAGAAAATAGAACTTAGGGTTCAAAAATATTTGTAAGCAAAGTTAGATCATCCAGGTTACATTTGAAAATGAGGGTCCAGGGCTCACTTTTGGATCCAATTCTTTTTCATTTACCTATGTGTGGCAAATGACTTGCCCATCTTAATACAAAATATGTCAAACATTATGCTGATTTTTACATTAGCAGAAGAGATGTAAACTTGCTGAGGTAAATAATACTCTCGCACATATTATGTATAAATTATCTCTACGAAATGAAAGAAAAGTAGAAAATAATGTGACATGTAGTACAGACAGACTATAATGTATTTAAAGTACGGTGTTCCTAGATATAACAGACATAGATGACCCCCCTAGAGAATCTTCTATGGTCCCACACATAACTTCATTACGTCGCAGACTACGTTCAGCCGCCTACGCTATAAGAAAAATTAGACAATTAATTCATATTGCTACCGCAAGCTTTAGCTTCTTCCACAGAATCATGGCATAAATACGCTATCCTACTGTGGGGTCTAGCAGCAAACTTTTAACTTTGCAAAAGAGTAATAACTCTTTTAACTATAACGTAGGCTACTATACAGTATGTCTACTAAGACATACATACATAGCCTGCGTTGTAGAGAGTCATTAATAGAAAAGTTGAAAGAAATAATTAATTTAGTCAGTCATTTCATTTTTGATAATATTTTGTATGTCCGTAAATATATATATCTCGTGTTTTGATACACTGTGACAATAACAGTTCGCTACAAGAAATGAAAACAAACTTGTTTTACCACGACTAAGACTTAGTGAGGTCAGTACACAGGGCAATGATATACGCTTCTACAGCAACTAGAGGAAATCTTAAATATGAGGGACAGAAAGTTTAAGAATTTCATTAAAAATAGCTTTGTAATTATACAATTATAAAAAATTCTATTATTCCTATCACAATCTTTTAATATTCTATACAAACTTGATTATAAAAGATATTGTGTAATGTGTTGCTGGAGGTTGGTCGCGTAGTTTCTTCTTCACAGCGCTAACAGCAAGGAAACAGTGGTCAATAAAAAACGTGTTTAAATGTACCATGGAGTGGAGACCGCGAATCGGCACTCGAAGGGTGGGACGCCCCGCAGCCAGGTGGACCGACGACCTGAAGAATGTGGCCGGTAGCGGCTGGATGCGGAGGACCGGGTGTGGTGGCGTTTATTGGGGAAGGCCTATGTCCAGTAGCTGACATGATTCATTCATGAATCATGTCCAGTAGCTGACATGATTATAATGATGAAATGTACCAAGTGTACCAGCGTGCGAAAAAAGATTTTGAGTTTTCGATTTTAGTCAGCCCGGAGGAAAGCTTTGCTTAACAAATTCCAGAGGTAATTGGTTCCATTCGCTAATTACATAATAATATTTAATTGTTTCTTCGTATGTCTATGGCGTATACTGGTGTCTACTTGTTGGCTATGTCATTGACCTTAGCTCTTCATAATTTAATATGATCTCCTCATTTCGAATTATATGCTTATGGTTCAAATAAACTCTAAGCTAATTGGTACTGTAATAGAACATTATCAGTATCACATACACGTTACAAGTACGACCCAAATAGAAATATCATACGATGAATTCCCCTTTGTGTTAGTTTTAAGTTTAAGTAAGGAGACAACTTTTAACTAAGTAATAAAACTGCGGTAACTTGAGAACTTAAACTGTATTTTCACACACATAGGTGATGGTTATTAAAAAAATCTTATAACTACGTAAAGAGAGCTCGATCGTAAGTAGTATTTGTTGTTTCATATGGAGTGGATAGCCTGTATAATCTGCAATAGTCTTAAGGATATACGAGCATCGGTAGTAACTTGTTTTTTTTATTTGAACAAAAGGCCAAGTGTCTGTCTGTAATTGCAGTGGCTGGCTCTCTGTCTTATACCTATAAGTATAGTATTCTGCAAACCTGGAAGGCTTGAATATCCGTCGAATTAAATATGTAGTCGTTTTGTACTTTGTAACACGATTACCATTTAGCATGAAACTACGATAGAAATGCCAAACGCTCATCACAACATGTCACATGACCCGTTAGGTAATACAAAGTAGCTTGTTAACGTGTTTAACGGATATGAGCCGAAATCATTACGGAGTATAGACCCCTGCACTATGGACCTATTACCACATGTAGTTCATGCAAAACAAATTTCTCGCGTACTTTTTGTTTGCTTGTTATATTGACTTTCCCCCCTCCATCACATTATGTGAAAGACACCTATGTTTTTAGGGTGGAACGGTGGAAGGGTAATGGGCCGGATAATTTATTGCACTGACTAACGCAATAATTTAGTGTTGTTGTTGTTATTCCACGAGATAAACGGTGTGTGGAAGGTAAAGCTATATTACATTACACAATTCCAAAGCAGTGGTTCTGAGTAATTATTAACATTACATATTTCGATATATACATATATGTATTTCATTTATACATATACCGTACAGTTGTCTGATCCTAAACTATTATTTTATCCTGTGGTAGTTGTCAATTGTCAGGAGTTCTAATTTTAATACTAACCTATTCACCCTTCTCTCTACGAAAACTTTGCTGAAGATTGTATTTTTAGTTTAACCTTAAGAAATACTGGTCAACTAGGTACTATATTAGGAAGTCCTATATAGTGATTAGTCGATCTGTCTATATTTTATGTGAGATATTATCCAACAGTGACTATTAAGGGGATCGACAGACCCAAGGAACTGCAGATGTCATCATCTAATTCTACACATAAAGTCGCAAGAATATCTATAGACGATTAGGTACTGACATCAAGTCTCTACATTTAATAGTCAGCAAAAACCGTTTCAAACATTCAAAGAGCGAAACTGCCACTTTACATTGCCCATGCGGTATTAAGGCCCGGAATTATCCAAGAAATACAACCATTGCATTAAGAAATTAAGATAATCTCTAGGATGTTTGAGAGTTCCTTTAATTTCCTTAAAGCTACGCTACAAAATAATGGCTGCAAATTCCTGAAGGCACTGTTTTCGCTCTTAGCGATGATTAAAAATAATTTTAGCTTTGTTTAAGTATAAATTCACATAATGAAGTTTAAAAAAACATTAAAGTCCATTAAGAATTAAATACTCCGTCCTCGTTTCTGTCTCATTCATTTTGTAAGGTACAATAATACAATCAATTGTCCTAAGATTGCTGGTTTGAATAATCTCGTGGGGTAGTTAACTTTTTTGGTAATTATTCCACTTTGTGGCACCTGACGTTGTTAAACATAAAGTCAGCAAAAGAGAAAAACAATTCAATTGGCTTAATGTACCAACTTGCCTACTAACTCAATTCATGGCATAAATTTTTTTGACAGTTTAAAAGCTTTCTGATAAAAAGTGCTCGTATACCTACTTTGAAAGAGTTTTTGGATTTTAGCGACATGGGTTCATACCCATCACTCATGTTGACCTGAAGAAATCGTTACCTAACTTTCTATATTGGGCAGATAATACTAAAAAAATTGTTTAATTTACATTTACAATGATAATAATAAATAAATAATTACGTACATACTCGTACATTTGTCTAATCCTAAACTAAGATTTCTCCTGTGCTATGGGAATTAAACAAGATTAGGACTATTCACAAATATAACATCTAGACTGGGACCAGCTTGTATAAAGCTGTCTGTACCTAGTGGGAATCGAACCCACGACCTCTGGCGCTCGAGTCGAATGACAAAGCCACTAGGCAGTCAATAATTATTTTTTTCATTAAAATCACTAAATACTTCTTTTCCACCTAAATATGTAAATGACTTGCAATTAATTGCAAAGTAAACAAATACAAATAATTCACCGAACACCAAAACAGAGAAGAAACGAAGGACTGAAAATATAAAACAAATGATAAATATATTATACTGCAATAAAAATGCCGATACCGGATGTGCGCACGAATATAGTTAGGGATTTACAAAGGCGTAAAGGTATATTTTTTCAAGCCATTTTGTGACGCTGCGGTGGCTGAAGTTAGGGGAAACTTGCCCAATTCGTACCCCTTAAGAACAAAGTCTAATATTGGGATATGTAACAAAGTAATAGACATTTAGATTATGATTATATAATCTTTATTATGTGACTAATAAACAACAGTATCAATTTAAACTTAAAAGATATAAACCTCTTAAAAAAAACAATATTTTTAAAAAAGTATTTAAGGTACGATTAAGGAGCAGTACTCTTAAATCGTACTATGATATACCTAAATCGTACTTAGAGATCAAATAATTGTTGTCAATCTTATAATCACAGGAAATGAATTATTGTACCAAAAATTTAATTCTGCATAGCATATTCAATTGTTTCATTTAACTCCTTGCAATAATCACAAAAATAACAGTTTTTGTCCACACCGGCGCTAATCTCATATATCCAGGTATAGTAATGCCGAAAAATCTAGATTCTAGCTCCAAATATATTTTACTAGCTCTTCTTCCATCTCTTTACTCAAAACTGTGGGACGTCCAATACTTTGGTGTATGTTCAAACCATTCAAGTGACGCCGGAAGGTTGGTTTAGGTATGTTATATGTAAGCCTCATTGAATTTTAAAATTCCTTTTCTATATCCGTCAAGGGCTTTTTCCGTATCACCTTGGGACCAGGAAATATTTTCGTTTAGCTATGGCAAACTTAAACAAAAATAACATATATTTTCCTAATTCGTACCGGTACGAAATGAGTCAGAGCTTCGAGTACGAATTAGGCGCAGGTTACAAAACTATTTCAAATTTTCCGCGAAAAAAAATGATAGCTGATTGGAGCCGGTAACAACATGAAAATAACTCTCAAATATACGTACAATTTAATAATATATTGTAAAGTTCAGTTACTTAAGATGAATCTTAATCAAAATGCTTATGAATTTACTAAAAAAATTACATGATAATTGTGAAAATACTAACTTCTCATATATTTTTTAACGGAGTAGCAGTGAAACGGCGCCACTTGTTGTGTGAACCAAGGCGGGTTAATGGTTCCATTTTTCGTCACTTGTGTCGCTACTGTTGTTCTTCATTCAGAAATAATGATGGGGTACGATTTAGGAACAAGTACGATTTAGGCAAGTTTCCCCTATATGTATATGTGATGTTTTTTCTCATTCACACCTATTGCAAAATTATATTAGACAAAGTCACGACGCGTGTCCTGCCAAGGGCTTGAGAGCTGAAGGGCTTCTTTTAATATGCAGGTCACGTCCCATCCAAAGCAGGTTGGGTCCGATAACTAAATCAAATTTATTCGCAAGAACATCCCGGATTTTACAAGTTGGGTACTTTTTTATGAGATCCATGTGAATCCGAACAACTTTTAACCCGTTAATGTCGGGTGTAACTCTGAAGTCAGGGTTAAATTTGTTTCCCGGTCGGATTTGCTATGATCATTGGATGAGGCGGTTACTGAGTCGTTTATTGAATTGAATTTTGGATTTTGATATCATGTCATAGACAATGAACACTCCAAATTCCATAATGCCCGCGATTCCACACACCTACCTATCTCAGATAAGTATGTTGGTTGAACAGCAATAAGTAAATAATTGTCAGTAAGTTACGAAACAACTTTTTTTAGGTAACAAAATGCGGTGTAAGATTTGTATGCAGGCAGATTATCAGAGTATGTTGACGTCCACATTTGAACATTCGTAGGGGCTTATTCTGTGAGAGTATAATGCCCACGCTGGACAGACATGTTACGCTTCGCAGTATTAGGCCAAGGCCAAGTTATACAACCATTGATGTTAGGTAGTATCATAGTTCACCGCATTCAGATAAGGTTGACATTAGATAATTCTATATCCTGATTTGGTGTGCTTACGAAATACGATACATAAAAACTGTTCGAAGTGGTTTATGTATCATCAAAGATAACATCATTATTCAAGTCTTGTGTAATATACGTAATTGCTATTCATCTTTTAACCTTATCTGAGCAAAACACTCTCTCCCAAGTATGAAAACACAGAAGCCCAATTAGTTCGTTATTCGTGACAAACTTCAAAACAAAGCAGATAAGAAGTTAATGTAGGTACCTACAGCAACAATATTGCAGTTGCCTACAACTTTCCATATAAAGAGAACGATTATTAGTTTCGTTCTATTGTCGTTTGTCTGTTTGTTAATCATGTTGTTTTTGGTACCGTGAAACATGCCAAACTTTGGTCACTTTTTTCGAATAATTACAATAAATTGTAGTACGTTTTTTTCTATGGGGGCGTAAGCATTTTCTTTCATCAGCTACAAGTGTAAGATCATATGCATGTGTTAGTGTAGCTAAATGTATTATTATTCAACATTTAATTCAATAGTTGATAGATTTTGATGGTGGCCTAAGTTATCTGGACTTTTATCCAACATTGCCCACATTGATTTTTGACGAAAATATGGCCTTTATGCAGGTGATATAAAATCCAGTACAAGAATTTTGGTAAAGATGGCCTTTACTTTAGAAAAGGAAGCGATGCCATGAAAAGTTTTCTACTAATATGACTGGGCAATGTTACCCTGACATTTATTCTCTTTTTCATACAATCCGCATTTCGCCTGTTGAAAGAGCTAGGGTTGGCACGGGGTAAAATGGTCTTGATTTTTTTTTACATTCTACAAAGAATATGTGTTTAGGTAAATAAAAAGAAAACTGAATTAAAATGTTTCACGTCTATTATAATTATATTCTAATAAAATTTGTAATTTCAATTTTTTTTTTATAAAGTATCGATTGAGATCAGGTAATGTATACACACATTACTAAGCAGACGATTTGTTTAGTTATAAATATTTTTATCAGTAAAAGGCTAAAAAATAGGGAAATATTTTTTTTATATTATTTGTAAATTTATTATATAATAAGTGGCATATAACTGTTCAGGTAGGTATATAATGTCTGAATTATGTTTTAATTATTTTGCTTTTTAGCGTTTCACTGATTCACAAATGAAAGTCTGAAGTTGAATTATAATGGTTATCGTTTATATTTCAGTCTATCTATTTTTTAAAAATTCAAACACTTACTCTAAACTTAACTATATAGAGATTAATAGAAAAATTAGTTAAAAGTAGAAGTATCTTACTATTATTCTCTCGGCTCCGACAACCGCGTCCAGTTGTTTTTATTTATGTATTTGTCTTTTTGTGTCCTTAATTTATTTTTGTAAAACATACTAACAATAGATTATAAGTCGTGTGCTTTACTAACAAAAATAGACAGTAGTCTAAAATAAAAAATAATAAAAAAATTATTATCGTATGTGCCAACCCTCAGCCTTTTTTGATGACTGGCAATATTGTTATTCGTAGGTCGGAACATTATTAGGTTACTTATCCTATTATCATAACCTTGGTTTTAAAAGATCCTGAGCAATGAAACTAACATTAAAATATTCTACAAATCGTTTTCTATTACTTGTTATAAAGTAAACTAACCCATGTTTTCGCATTTGCACTAAAATTTGCCCGCAAAAACATAGACCTCATTCGACGAGTCCAACAAGTTACTAAGTGAAATTAGCAACAAATACGATAGTCAGTGTTGCCAGACATATAACCTAATTTCCACCAAAGTCAATAAACGTTGCCATATGTAGATATAGTTGCAAATCAAAGATATGCTTAGAAATTGTTCTTCGGGTAAAGATACCCTTGGAGGCAATGTTGACATGTTTCACTGTAATTTGAAGTCACTCTTAGTAGTAGGTAATAACTTTAGGCGTGACTTTTAAACGATCAAGAGAAGATTTATGGAGGGGGGTCTTCAAAATACCACGCTTGGTCACAGGGGGGGGGGGGGATTAGGTTTTCGTCACGTAGTCAATATCCTCTAGGGAAATCTCGCGCCTTTTCGAGCTATATTCAAATATATTTTTTCACTTGTAATTATAGGAATGCACACACTCTTGGCGTCACGCGGCAAGCGCCGTATTAATAAAGACAAATATGAGCAATTTTTTTTTTCTTTTAACTTTCTGTTTGCAAAAATTGGTTTGAAACCATATTTATGCATTACTATGTGAAAACTAGAGGGGGGTCTTGGCACATACTACGGGTGGTCACCGAGGGGGGGAGGGGGGTAATTGTTTTTAAATGTATCACGTAGTTTGGGTACGTTCCCCTACCTACTTATTTACGTATTCTAGAGACTACTTAGTAACAACTACACTTATGATGTTGCCATGAAGGAAGTGCGTTCGTTTGCTTATCCATTAATTTGGAATGGTTTTTGCTTATTACCTAGGTATTCGTGACACTTAAATTTATTCTAAATATTAACTTATAAATTATATATACCCAAAGTCTTTTTTTTATACTTACCTAAAATATTAAAATATAGCTAACTTAGAAATATCCGTACATGCATGGATGGATACTCAGGCATGTCAGGTATAAAACGACTAACTTTGATCTTTGAAATGTCTCGCATAAAAAATCGGCTCATTGGGTCTATGTTAAGTTGAAGTAGGTAAATCTATTCATATTTACAAGAATAAAATATCTGCCGAATAGGCACTCCCATTCAATGAAAGTCTAATTGAGCATTGAAGGCTTTTGTAAGTTACATACCTACTTATAGGAATGGTTTTATCATAATAATCTTAAAACATAAGATAAATAAATATTACCTGCATGTTTCAGACATACCTACTCGTATGGAAGGGAAGAAACTTGACAGATAAATTTTTTTTTGTAATTGTGAACCTTACAAGTTTATAGCCAGGTCAAGGATGCTAAATGAATTTGTGAACCACCGTACATATGCATATGATAAATTTCAAATATCCATGCACATAGTTTATTTGAAAAAATAACCAATAAATACAATTTTTTCTCTTTTAAGTTTTCCTTTACTACGTCATATACTTGTTTAATCCCAAACTATGATTTATATCCAGTAGATACATGGGAATTAGTCAAGGATAGGAAAACTAGAAAAATATAACATCCTGAGCAGAATCTACTTGTACAGGTTGTCTGTCGCTAGTACGAATCAATGCCACGATCTCTGGCGCTAGAATCCAACGACAAGCCACTAGGCCGATGAAGTGGTCAGCTAGATGTTATCAATTGTTCTAAATAAAATGTTTGTTAAAAACAATAGTTTCCTTTTCAACCAATAATAATTATAGCGACTTATCAGTGTTATTGCCTGCGCTATTTAAAGTTCAAATGTACACAATAACTAAAAAATATTTGTAGATACTTCAGTATCTAGTCAACTGGTACTGGATTGAGACGCCTGACCAAAAATGTATTTCATACAATTGTTTTCTTTATTCCTCTTTTTTGGGAGCGTCTTTCCAGAAGAAGGTATGTACCTACCTATGACTTACCGCAAAAGTCACTAAGTTAGAGACTTCTTGCAGTTAGCCGACGATATATATAATTTATCTTTAGTCATTATTATTACCTACGCCTACAGTTGATTTTGAAGCAATCTTTTATTATACATTTTAAATTTGATAGTTCTAAAATTATCTCTCTTATCGTCAGACAACTCTTTGCGATCAAAAGTGGTTAAAGTATCCTGAATTTCTATGAATTAATTAGTTCAATATTATTACACCTTACATAATGCAAGCCCCATTCTGAAATTTTTTTTTATTTGACAGTTCTGAAATTTCTTTATTGTCATACAATATTTTGGGATCCAAAGTTGTTAAATTTTTATACTGAACTTCAATGAATTCATTACGTTAATTAATATCAATATTTTACCCCTTACATGATGCAATCCATATTCCAGCTTTGTTGGTAAAAGCATGTGCCGTGGAAGACATAGACTGCCTTAGAAAATCAACAGAAACATTTATGGAAAACACATCTGCCGGAATATCGCAGTATGACGTAAAGCCCATAGACCCCTTATTCATAGATATGGTGTGTGTTCAGAGTACAGAATACGTGATGCTCCATTTTAAAAATGTGACTATAACTGGACTAAAATCCCTGAAAATTGAAGATTTCAAGTAAGTGTAAATGCAAATAAATTAAAGAAACTAAACAGCTACTTAGCAAACTTTGAACTGTTATCTGTTTTAACATTAGACAATGATATTTGTATAATCTAAGTTACTAAGAAGTAGGTAGGTAATGTCAACTTGTGTTGAACGATTAAAAAAAGACACATTAACTCAATAGTTCAAAAGCAATCCTATTTATATTTTTCTTATGACTACAGAATGGACACCACAGAGAAGTCGATATTGTTATCTACTAAAGAGGATATAGACATAGTTTCCGATTTGGTAGTCGAATTGACAGGCACATCTAAGACTTTCACAGGAAAATACACAGCCAAAGCAAGTAAGTTTAATCAATATCTACTTTTATTCTAAGAAATAATTGATTCCCTTGAGACACACAAACAGTAACACAATCTACTTAGTCAAGTGTTAGAGCTAAGGTACCTTTAAAAACAGCTGCGGATGATGCCTCTTCAATTGGTATCAGTCAGACCTTAAACACCTAAACCCTTTTTATTTGTCCAAATGACAATAGGTTTGGCTAGACAAAGGCTAGTCAAGCAATTGAAGTTAATACCTGATGATGATAATGATGCTGTCGACAATGTCTGAACAGCAGGCAACAAACGAAATAAACTTATAACATACCAACATAGCAAAACACAGTTGATGTTTTAATATGCTTATATTTTCTAGACATGGAAATTCAATTCAGGGTCATGCATACTAACCATACTATTGTTTTTGCAGGCGCGATAGGAACTGCAAGGTATAACTATGAGCTAAAGAAAGATGACAAAGACGTGGAACATTTCGAGATTGGTCCGGAAACCATCACTTGTGAAGCCGTATCTGAACCAGAAGTCACGTTAAGTCCCGAGCTGCAGGAAGCTTTACTAAATGGTAACATTTGCTTTAACAATAACATTTAAGATAGGGTGCCTTAGACTTTTTAAATAAAAAATCTTTCAGTTTTTTTTCTTCTGAATATTTCAACCATAATTAATTTTAATAGGTACTGATATATAATAGCGTTATTAGAACATATTTTAAATGACCAACAGTTATTCAATTTACGTCATGTGCTGACTTTGACTATCCATTAAGTATAAATTTGCTTTATATTATTAAGTGTTTTGTTTAGTGCTCAAATCAACACTGGGCCCCTGTGGCACTTTGGCACGCCTGTATCTGCTCATGAAGATGATATAGGTCTTTTACCAACCGTGGATCGTCTCCATTTATACCTACCAGGGTGAGGTAGATACAACTACCTGCGCCGGTGGGTGGATATTAAAGGAACAGGCGGTGGACACGCTTTTGAAATTGAAACTACATACATACCTATAATCACTTAAATGAAGGCTACTATCTGCGATAGAGATTTCGCTGAAACCCGGCTTATTAGAATTCGACTTACTTCGAGATAGACATACGAAACTACTTACTTACATACTTGCTGTGATTCATATTTCAGACCCAGATGCAAAGCGTAAAAGGGATGAATACTACGCTCCTGAAGCTCAACACCGTAAAGAAGCCGTATGCAAGATAATAGAAGAAGCTTTCGTTACAATAGTGCACAACATTAGGGCAGTTGCAAAGGTGATTCCCAAGACGGCATTTCTCACGAATGTTTAACTAAATACATTAATATGTAAAAATAAACTTTATTTCAATACCTGCAATGTAGTCTTTGGGAAATATACCGGGTTTAACTCCTATAAATATTTTATGACAGACAGGATTCATGCATTCGTCCATCTAAGTATGAGTTGATACGGTCGAAATCCTGATTATTTCTCAACATAGCTGTAACAGTACATAGCTGAAAAAGTAAGCCTATTAAAGTAGGAGTGGAATGGTCACATCTGTCAAAGAGCCGATAATTGTTGAAGTAAACAATTCCCGTATGGAGACCACTATTGGGCAAACGTACTATGAGGGAGTATCCGGCTTGATGGAGACGGTGGAGAACAATAGACGATATGCGTAAAGCGCCTAGCAGTGACTATATTCGGAAAACCAAAGATCGTATTCAGTAAGCTACGGTCTGTGAAACGCGTGCATACGTACTATTAAATGGACTTGCAAGTAACAAGTTCGCTAATAAGCGCAATTAATTCTACAAAAATAAAGTACGAAATAAACTATAACATAACGTAATAATAATACCATTTTCACATGTATGTTTTTGATGGGATATCATTACTTTTTGTAAAGAAATTATTAGTATTCATCATTCAAAAGAGATCTGTAAAATTAATCTTTTTTCCTGCGTTTACGCTATATAGTTTTCGTGTAAATCACCGTCTTATACAATTTTCAAATATACTCGTAAGTAGCAAGATTGTGTAAGAATGTATTTCTTTTGTAACACAATTGTTACAATTGTTTGCAATGATGTCAGATCGCTGAGCCGGCGCTGCCAGTTGCAGTTTGTGTTATCATGGTTGTCTTAGTTTTATAAATTATAAAAATAATCTGGTAAACAAAACGATAAAAGCAATCTTTCATAATGGAACCTATTCTTCTGCGAAAGAAAAAGTTTTTGTTGCAATTATAATTTCGAAGGGCGCTAGGTGTTAATAAAAATCTATTGCTTGGAAAATATTTCAAATCCTAATAAATCCTATTTACTCATTTTATTCCTTTGTAAACACACAATTACCCAGATGGGTGCCAAATTTCAACTTTGTAGGTTATCTGAAAGTGGATTAGGTTTTTGATCTCTATGTCAGTCAGTTAATTACTGATTGATTTTTAAAATGATATTTTTGAAATGCCGATTTTTAGACGTTAATATATCAATAACCGTTTGAGCTGTATTTATTAAATATGGGGTTCTAGGTAACCTAAGGGAGTTTAAGAAATAAACCAAATTTCATGTATTTGCATAAAAAAGATTTTGAGTTATTAAGGGGTCAAAAGCGGCTCCAAATGGTTCGTATAATATAATGGCTTGACACACTACCGCGTGTCTAGATTATAGCGACGTTATCAGTGTCATTGCCTGCGCTGTTTAAAGTTCAAAGGTACACAATAACTACTAAAATATTGGTAGATACTTCAGTATCTAGTCAACTGGTACTGGATTGAGACGCCTGACCAAAAATGTATTTCATACAATTGTTTTCCTTATTCCTCTTTTTTGGAAGCGTCTTTCCAGAAGAAGGTATGTACCTACATGGCTTACCGCAAAAGTCACTTACTTCTCGGGAATAACCATAGCAATTAGAACCCTAAGGTTTATGGAGTAATGGAGCCCCATTCTGACGACAATTTTTTTTTATTTGACAGTTCTGTAATTTCTGTTATTGTCAGACGATATTTTGGGATGAAAAGTTGTTAAACATTAAACATCGTTACACCTTACATAATGCAAGCCCCATTCTGACAATTTTTTTATTTGACAGTTCTGAAATTTCTTTATCGTCAGACAATATTTTGGGATCCAAAGTTGTTAAATTTTTATACTGAACTTCTATGAATTTATTACGTTAATTAATATCAATATTTTTACCCCTTACATGATGCAATTCCAGCTTCGTTGTTAAAAGCATGTGCTGTGGAAGACATAGACTGCCTAAGAAAATCAACAGAAACATTTATGGAAAACACATCTACCGGAATATCGCAGTATGACATAAAACCTACAGACCCCTTATTCATAGATATGGTGTGTGTTCAGAGTACAGAATACGTTATGCTTCACTTTAAAAATGTGACCATAACTGGATTAAAATCCCTTAAAATTGAAGATTTCAAGTAAGTGTGATTGTAACGTTGCTTTAAGCTTTAACAATGAAAAAAAAAATGTAAGTAAATAAATGGACATTGATATTTTTATGATCTAAATCACTAAAAAGTAGGTAATGCCAACTTGTGTTCTATGAATATTACAAAAAAACACATTAACTCAATATTGCAAAAGCATTTCTATTTATATTTTTCTTATGACTACAGAATGGACACCACAGAGAAGTCGGTATTGTTATCTACTAAAGAGGATATAGACATTGTTTCCGATTTGGTAGTCGAATTGACAGGCACATCAAAGACTTTCACAGGAAAATACACAGCCAAAGCAAGTAAGTTTAATCAATATCCACTTTTATTCTAAGAAATAATTGATTCCCTTGAGACAGACAAACAATAACACAATCTACTTAATCAAGTGTTAAGGCTAAGGTACCTATCTAAAAAAAAACTTAAGATGCCTCTTCAACTGGTTGGTATATTAGTCAAAACTTAACACCAAAACCATTTTTATCAGTCCAAACAGCAAGCAACAAACGACATAAGCATACAACATACCTCTCATAACACAGTTGATGTTTCAATATGCTCATATTTTCTAGACATAGAAATGTAACTCAAGGGTATTTGCATACTGACCATACTAAATGGACTAAATTTTGTTTTTGCAGGCGCGATAGGAACTGCCAGGTATAACTATGAGCTAAAGAAAGATGACAAAGACGTGGAACATTTCGAGGTTGGTCCGGAAACCATCACTTGTGAAGCCGTATCTGAACCGGAAGTCACGTTAAGTCCCGAGCTGCAGGAAGCTTTACTAAATGGTAATATTTGCTTTAACAATAACATTTAAGATAGCGTGCCTTACAAATTTAAAATAAAAAGTGTTTCAGCCTCTATTATTCTAAACATTTCGACCATAATTTGTAATAAATGAGGTACCTACTGATAATTAATATTGTTATCATAACCTATTTTAAATGACCAAGTAGTTATTAAATTTACATCATATGCTGACTTTGAATATCCATTAGGTTTTCATTAGCTTTAATATTATTTTATTTAATGAGTATTGTGTCAATACTCGAGCTGGTTTGGCCCTCCTTGCGAAGAGGGTTATAAGGTATTTACCAGTCGTGAATCATTTCCACTTACACCTACAAGGGAGAACAGCTGGTGGGTAGATACTATGGGAACATGCGATAGATAGGCTTTTGTAATTAAAATTTGTGTTTAGCTAAAGTTACACGAGATACATACAAACACTTAAATGAAGATTTGAATCGAAAAATGATTTCGCCGAATCCCTGCTTATGCCATCTTACTCTGAGATACACATAAAAAAAATTACTAGGTACCTGCTGTGATTTAT
This sequence comes from Esperia sulphurella, assembly GCA_947086405.1. Taxonomy (NCBI): domain Eukaryota; kingdom Metazoa; phylum Arthropoda; class Insecta; order Lepidoptera; family Oecophoridae; genus Esperia; species Esperia sulphurella. Next base: position 5,687,463 of record OX352271.1, on the reverse strand, counting down.
GTTTCAGACCCAGATGCAAAACGTAAAAGGGATGAATACTACGCTCCCGAAGCTCAACATCGTAAAGAAGCCGTATGCAAGATAATAGAAGAAGCTTTTGTTACAATAGTGCACAACATCAGGGCAGTTGCAAAAGTGTTGCCCAAGACGGCATTTTTTACTAACGTGTAACTCTTAGCTTAATGTTAAAAATAAACTTCATTTAAACACTAGCAGCAATCATTTTGTTCATAACATAGAGTTTCTGGAAACTAATGTTAAAGCAATTTAGTCTTTGGGAAATATAGGTTTTAAGCTCCTAATGATAATGTAAAAGCTAAATGGGCATGCATTTTTTTATAATAGGCAAGATCCATTATGCAATTAAGTATATAAGAGATTTGGCTGAAGACCTGTATTAGTTATCAACGTAACGGAAAAAGTAAGCATGTGAAAGTAGAATGGTCTCATCTGTTGAAGAGCCGATAATTGTAGAAGTAAACAAATTTGTGTAGAGGCCACTATTGGGCAAACGTATCCGGCTAGATTTAGGGCATAGAGACCAATGGACAATATGCATAAAGCGCCTGGCAGTGACTGATGCGGAGAATTAAAGATCATGTTCTGTTACCTACAATCTGTGAAACTAGTGAATAGGTACTAATGGGACTAACAATATGGGTTTATAGAAAGTTCGCAGAATGAACTTTTAAGCAATCAATTCCACAAAAATAAAACACCTAAACAAGGAAAAGTAAAAAAAAGAATAAGGATTAATTTACAATTGTATGAGTCAAACGGTCAAACAAAAGAGAAAACAACACAAAAATGTTAATTAATGCTCAAGTTAAAAACATTAAGATAAAGCAAGCAGTTTATCCTGATGTTTACATTACAGATAATGCTTGCCTGTGTTGTTACCGGGTCTCGAAGTTCATCAAAAATTATACTTAGTTACAATGTTGTTAAAAATACCGTAATTCTTTAAAATATGTGTTGTGTCTACAGTTATTAATAGGAGTAAATAGGAGATGTTTTTATGTTAATAAGTAATCTACTACCTAAATGTTAGTGATTATGGGAAAATAAGAGGATCAAAGTTGAAATATGTAGGTTTAATAAAACTTAAAGAACTGCGGAGAGATAATTACGGTGTCAATCAAAAATAAATCTCAATCCCAATAAATATCAATGCAAAATTCTTCAATAAAAAGTAAAAGTCCGATTATTATACAAAGTAATTTAACCCAAAACGCAAATTTTGAGTAAACAAATTTACACTAAGATGAAGTAAGTGTACACGAGAACAATATACCCACCTACTGCAAATACTACATTCGGTGTTTGTGTTAGTTGAAATGAAACGGCCCTAACTGCCACAGCCAAACTTAGCAATGAACATAACTTCGATTTTAATTTATAAAAAATCCATTTTTTACTTTCGAACGACAATAGGAGTTCAGTAATATTGTAATTGGCCGAAAATCCGAGTTTGAATTTTGATACCTAAAAAAACCTTTTGTCTTAAACTTGTAGCATAGATTAGAAATAACACCGATTTTCTTTTCTGGCTTTGAATATAAGTATTCATCTTGTACAAAAAGATATTGAAAAATCTTGATACCACAATGTGCCCCGGGCGGCGATATTGTTCGCCACACATCACGCCAAGTGGTATCACGGGTCGAAAAGCGGGCGAAGGAAAGTCGCTTTCTGACGTTTGTAGGCGATACGTCACCTACCCCTCTAGGACCAAGGAGTGAGCATTATGTATGTATTTACGTAAGTTAAAAAATCGATTTCAGAAAAAAAAACATACTTGTCTATAATATCCATCAGATGTGTGGGAGCGCTTCAAAAATTGCAACCGCTGTCTGTGGCGGTTTACTAGAGGTTTCCGCGAAATCCGCTAGCGTTCAGTTTGTTGTGTTACGTTCTGAATTACAAATACGGCCTAAAATAGCGTAACATTAGGCAGAAATTAGTCGGGATCCTGAACAAACACAGACGAGGACCATCCCAAGGTAACCACGGGTTGTGAATAAAGCGTTTTTTTTATATGATCGACGCGATTATTTTATTTACTTTAGAAATCTAAGTTTTTGCTTAAATAAAATAAAATGTGTTAAGTCGATAAGTGAGAAAGTTGTGCGGTGTGGCAGTGCCATTACTTTGGCTTTGTGGCCGGTATGCAAATAGTGCATTCAGGCCCCATTAACTGACTTTGAGTTCATGCACCTCTGCAATAAACAATAAATCCAGACACTACAGATCGCAATATATTAATAATTGAAATGAAAAATGCAAATTCTCAATTTTGAGTTAGTATTATTTGTTTTGATTATGAGTTTACGTTATTATTTATTAGATAAATTTCATGTGGATCTCGGCTAAGTATACAAATATATGTATAAGTTTTGAGTGGGCACGCTATCTTAAAACAATGGGACATGCCCAATGCCAATAGATATTGGTACGTAAATCAATAAAGGTTGGCCACAAATTATAATGATAAGACATTCAAGACAAGTCAATGAACTTTGTTATTAGGGATCCGTAAACAAGTGGCTTGATCGGTCAAGTGCGAGGTATCGTGGTTTAGATTCCCATTGGGAACAGAAACTTAGTACAATTTGTACAAGTTAGCCCTGTCCTTACCTAATTTCTATAAATAGTACAGGAAAGGTAATCCGAGTTTGGGTCTAGACAAAGTATATTTAATATAAGACTTATTTATTTAAAATATCTTTTACTAGCGTTTCTGTCATTGCGCCTAATCTGCTCTCAATTAGTAGAATTTCCGTGGGAGCAGTGTATGTTTCTGGTTAAAAATTAGCCTCTGAAACAAAGCTTATAGCCAGAAGTAAAAACAGCCTCTTATGTTCTGAAACAAACAGCATTCCAACTATTAAAAGATTTTTTAAAATCGTTTCAGTAGTTCCGGAGATTACCTCAAGTAAAGTAAATTCATACTTGCTTATTAATTTTATTGTATTTACTGAGTGTATTGTAAATTGTTTCTAACCTAACCAGTATGTAATCTCTAATTGTACAACACTCTGTCCACCATGCGACACACACATAGAATACTGTTAAAAAAATACTGTAGAATCGCGGACGAATTCGCTGGGACAAGCTAGTTTATAATAAACATAAAGCTAACCTCAGATCGAATAACATTAACATAATGTTCCTGTCATGCAATGACAGTTCCGAATTTGATGTGACGGGTCTCTAGGGATCCCATTAGTTTAGTCAATCCCATTGCTTATATATCCCTCCCTATTACCTATCACTATTATAACTAGCTGTGCCCGCGGCTCCGCTCGCGTGGACTACAGGATCCGCTCCCATTCCCACTTCCGCACCCTATCCCACTTCCACTCAGACTTCAAATCCAAGTCCAGGTCCAGGTCCAGGTCCAGGTCCAGGTCCAGGTCCAGGTCCAGGTCCAGGTCCAGGTCCAGGTCCAGGTCCAGGTCCAGGTCCAGGTCCAGGTCCAGGTCCAGGTCCAGGTCCAGGTCCAGGTCCAGGTCCAGGTCCAGGTCCAGGTCCAGGTCCAGGTCCAGGTCCAGGTCCAGGTCCAGGTCCAGGTCCAGGTCCAGGTCCAGGTCCAGGTCCAGGTCCAGGTCCGGGTCCAGGTCCAGGTCCAGGTCCCGGTCTAGCTCTAGATCCAGCTCCAGCTCCAGATCCAGCTCCAGATTTTTCATCGTAATCGACTAACTCAATCAAAAGTTATGCGAATTTATAGTTTTGAAAATCTCACATTACATTGGTACGATACCCGCTCCCGCTACCGCTCACGAATTCAATCGAGCATTTGCACCCTACACTCCTCGCAGCGTATGTGAGTTTTCGGAAACTATAAATTCCCATAACTTTTGATTGACTGCACCGATTGCAATGAAATAAAGCCTATATGTTACACCAAATTAAGCCCCATGTTTCTGTGAAAAGTCCATCAAAGTCCGATCAGTAGTTTTTAAGTGATGCGTGCACAAACTCACAGACAAACAGATAAACAGATAAACAGACAAACAGACAAAAATTTCAAAAATGATCGAAATGTGTTCTGTTGCTTATCCTTAGACCCCCAATTATTTTTTTGCAAATATCTTCAATGTACAGACACGCGACGTTTACGATTTTATTTATTAGATATAAAATCAGATGAGTGTCTGTCAGTTTAGATAATAAATAGGGCTTTCGAATGGCGTTAAAAAAATTTACCTCTTATGGGGGTAAAATAAGTCACTTTTGTTCTGGTACTTGGGGGGGGGGGCAGGGATTTTTAAATTTTACTTACGTCCTTTTTAACATCTGGCCACCTAGTAGCTATATAAGTTAGAATTTTTTAGATATCTTTATTAGTTACGAAATAATCGGCTGGTTACACTTTTCTGTTCCACCCTGTATACTTCCTACTGTTGGGCCATAGGCCTTAACATCATCTGATCATGGGCCACCATGCTGAATGATACATCCTCGAATTTCTTCTTTGAGGTATGCAGGTTTCCTCGCCATGTTTTCTTTGAGAACCGCTGAACATATTTTTGATGCTGTTTTCATTCTCTTTTACGTGAGTGATCTCTTCATATCAGCTATCAGTTGCTGGATATAGGCCTTTATCAATGAACGCTACCACACCCGGTTCTTCGCCCTCCGCATCCAGCCGCTTTCGGCCACCTTCTTCAGGTCGTCGGTCCATCTGGTGACGGGGCATCCCACTCTGCGCGTGACGATACGGCGGTCTCCACTCTAGAGCTCGTCTGCTCCTACGGCCGTCGGTTCTGCGACAAATGTGACCCAGCTACTGCCACTTCAGCTTGATAATCCGGCTATGTGGGTTACCTTAGTTCTTTGTCGGATCTTCTCATTATGAATCATATCCTTCAGAGAAACCCCGAGCTCCATCATTGCTCGCTCAGTGACTTGAAACTTGTGGATGAGACCCACTGTCAGTGTCCAGATTTCTGCATGATCTCTTGGAAATTTCTATTTTTAACATTTAGGCAATTCGCATAATTAAGATTGAAATTTTCCTGCGATTCACACACAAGCAAACGATGAGCCTGTAAATTTTTGAACACCATATTACATATCAACAACTTTCTAAACCACGAAAGGCAATAAAATTCATCTGGTACCTACCCCACAGAAATTACACGAGTCCTTATTAATTTTGCCCAGTCATCAGTCATAAACAGTGTTAAGGTGAGCGTGAAGACAAAATCAAATTGAGAAATAAGTTGAAGTACTTGAAATAAATAATAATAATAAATATCACATTTACATATATGCACTTGGCTAATCCCAAACTAGAATTATCCCCTATGCTATGGGAATTAAAGAAGGATATGATATTTCACAAATATAACATCCAGACCGGAACCAAATTCTACTAAGTTGTCTGTCCCCAGTAAGCATCGAACCCACGACTTCTGGTGCTCGAGTCCAATGACCAAGTCACTAGGCGAACAACGAGGGAAATGGGAGAAATAGAACCAATTGTTGTAAGTGTTCTTGGAAGACAGCGGCCGCTTGCTATGTAGTGCATCCTGATTGCTAATTCCCATCGTAAAAAAATGCACAGCCGGAATGTTTTACGTGAACGTCTTTATTGTCGCTTGCTATGTAAAAAGTTTCGATTCAAAGTCTTTCATTCCTCGATGTCGATCTGACTCAAACACATTAATGTCGCTCAACTTTCTCGATATTCGTCCCAAATAAAAAAGTTTGACGTCATATTTTGACTACAAAATTAAATTTAACATGTGCAAACGCTTGTGTAGATAGACCTAGCTAGGCAGAGAAAATATCTCTTTTAGATACGTATGATCATAATAATAAAAAAATATAAGTAAAAATAAATAAAAAAATACAGTTACAGGTAGGATGGATTTTCCACCGCATAGGACGCGCTATAAAAGGCAAGAATTTATCGATCTTCCTTATATGTATGCGTTAGGCGAGGAGTGAAATACCTATTTCCATAAATTTTAGATTCAGGTTTTAGGTGAAAAATCATTAATCAAGGTCCACCAACTTATACAAATTCTATTGGTCGTTAAAACACTTTCGGCTCCGCTCAGCGTTTAACTCCTGACCATATGTAAGAGATAGTAGGTTCGTATGCATCTTAAGGTAATAATATATGAGAGACATTTATCGCGTGGCCGGTTTGAAGTTTTGTTTTAAAACAAATCCTGTATAAAATGTTGGTGTGGACAGAGAGCCAGTTTTTCGCTCATTTTATTTAGTACAGGACAGTTTGTGCACGGCTTAAGATGACTCGGTTCTACATTTGGTTAGTACTGTGCATCGTAGTCGAGTTTAAAGGTCCATGTGAAGGTCAATTCTTCAAGTTTAAGAACAGCTATGAAACATGTGAGTAGATATTTTGTTTCCAGTAACTTCAGACACAAATATTACCAATCTTACTAATGTTTGTGTCTAATTAAGAATATCTAATTATGGACATCGAAATGGAAGTAGAGATTTTTTTTGTTGCGAATTTTTAAGTATTTGTACGTTACAATATAAAAATAATATTCTAAGTAATTTAGGTGTCTACAGTTTATTATCTTACCTAACCATCCCGTATATTAAATTGGTTCAGCTTATAGCAGGTTATATATATAGGTTTTCAGGCAGCCATTTTTCTTCGTCACAATATTTTTAGCTTTTTGATGCCTAACTTTGCCAGAAGCAAGGTTTATTAAATTACACTGCCGATGTTTTGGAATAGAAACAGTATTCTATACCATATAGTATACAAAACTGTTTCTTTTCCAGTCAAGTCAATTACTCTCTATTGCACGATAATATGTACATACATTCTGAAATAAATCCATACATAAACATACGAGTATAGATACAATAACGTATTACATGATGTGACTCATAATGACTAAGTTCTGATATAGGAAAGAAGGGAGTGAGATGATCAGTCAGCAAGAAAATGTTTCTAACATGACGATTGATCGCGTCTAAGGATTGTGCATGTCTAATCGAAACTGGCAAGGAGTTCCAAATACGTATAGCGTGAAGTGTAAAAGAATGATCGTAGAATTTATAGTACTGTGGTGTGGACTGAGAACTGTGAGTAGAGTACTGTGGTACAATTTAGAGAGTGTGGTGGTGTACATTGGGAAAGGCATATGTCTAGAAGTGGACGTATAAGGACTAATATGATTATGATGAGTAGGGAAGAGAAGGAGAAAGTTATCTGAAGAATAAAGAGAACGACCGTGAAGTGAAGGCGGATATTGAAAAAGTTATTTAAAAAAAAAGGAGTTAATAGAGGATATAATAGATACGATAAACCCTTCAGCTGGTTATTTAGTACCCTATATAATACTGTATAGGAACCTACCTACTACTCTACCTAACTAAATTACTACGCTACAAGTAATAATCATTTCCCTGCTGTGCCGACTCATTGTGTGTACTTAAGTCAAAAAGGTATATAGGACTGTGGAAAAAAATCTAATATTCTCTCCGCGTTAAAAGGGTCACAGCAAATATATGCACACCTACCTAAGTAAATGAAAAATCGCTATGGGCGGAATCCTTCCTTGGTGCTAAATATATAGAGCTTGAAGATCAGATATGGCCCACTAATTTAATAAATAATGTCTGGATATTAGTTCCTTTGTAATTAAGAACCACAATAGGATGAATGTAATGGCGTATTGATATTTTTTTCGAAAATTCGTGATTGAGTTTTTTTTATTAAAAACGATTTTACATTCATAGAAGCAATAAAACATAAAAAACGTATGTAACGATGTCTATGTCTATATATGTGTGTTGTAACTTGTATCTCACGTTTTAAACTGTGAAATAGTATGAAAATCAAACTACAAGCCCTATTTTTTAAATTATGTAGGTACGTTTAGCATTTTTAAAACCTAATCTTTACTTGGTTGAGTAGGTATAATAAAACATAGTGAGGAAGATGTAGACACACTACCGACATGTCTCTACACAGCTCTAGCTAATGTCCGCGATTTCCTATGCAAATGCGTCCAGATGTCGTTTTTCCTAGCCTTGAACATGCTCGGAACAAAGTGAAAAAAAAAAAACAATAAATGAATTGGGTATGTGTAGAAGTAGTTTTTGAAACAATACGGTAAGAGGTATTCATTTTGTGGTTGTAACCGCGGATGTGTAAGTGAATACCTCCTTTCCACCCTCCTCCCTCCTTCGCAATGCTAAGTGGTTGCTGTCGCCCATTAAACTGCAGCTTTGGTTGCTACGTGTAACAATCCAAAAGCCACAAGATCGTTACCACCCTAAGGACTAGGATGGAATGCCTCGCGTGTGCTTGTAATTACACTGGTTCTCATCGTAACACAGACAGTAAAGATGTGGGCGACGTGGGCCACCGCATACGGCCTTGCTTTCAGAAAATGAAAATATAAGAATATACAATGAGTCAGCAAAGTCTTTCAACTTTGGCTGTTTTATCTCTTGAAGCAGATACAGCATCTGAGCTGGATTATGATACAGTTATTAGGGAGTTCAGTAAGACTTTGTACTTTTAAGCAGAAAATTTCAGTTTCTTTAATTGTTTACCATGTTTGTATGTTTATGAATATAAATTTGAGCTAAAAAATGCTCTATATAAAATCCATCATCACACCATCACAGGGCCTCGCAAAATGCATATTGCCCACGTCAAATTTAGGTCTTGCCCCACCACTGAATACAGCAATGAATGTATTGCTATTTGGTGGCACAAAAAGGTAAGAGGGTTTTGTAAAGGGAACCGTCTAGATAGGTTGGTATCTTGCACTTAGAATGCTCCCACCAGTCAGTAAACTTCCCACTCATACACTTCTGTATGATTCTTATTAGATTACATGAGTATAACCCAAACAAACCTTAATCAAATACCTAAGAGTAGCTATTTAGATGATAAGGGCTAGGTATTATTAGTAAGAGAGGTAATAATGTACCCTGTCCTTAGATAAAAGTGGAAAATTGAATAAGTAAGGCTCCGGTCTAGGTAAATCCGAAGTAGGTAATGCTCGTCTGACATTAGGGCTAACGATAATAGGCACTCTCTTCCAATGACCACGTGAATAAGCTATGTATACCCAACTAATTAATAATGTATGCTTACAGAATTACGTATATGATTCTATAGAAAAAGAATAAAAATACTTTTTGGATAAGTAGTAACCATTATTAGCCAATGCACTGAATGCTAAAACCATAAGAAAATCTGGTTCTCGAGTTTATAGATCAATCTATACCTACCATTACCATTGCACTGATGACTTTACCCATAAGAAAATTTGTCTTTCCAGAGTGAGATATAGGTTTATCTATTTAGTAAATTATGCTCAATTGAAGTGGTAATCAAATACAAATAAAAATGTATACATTTGAATATAGTAAATATTGAAGACCACAATGGTAATAAACTTTATAACGATATTCTGTGTACCTAATCAATCTACGTACCTTTGAAAAGCATATACATTACAACGCATTATAAGTAGCAACCAGTGTGAACGGAATCCTAAAAATACCAATACGTTTCCACGCAGCTTTCATCCCACATTGGTCCTTTGTTTTTTCCCCTACATTCTCGGGATGTCATGAATTTTGAATCGATCTGGCGGAACATAAAAGCATCTATAGATACAGAAGAATTCTCATATTACCTGCCTATATACCAACACTTAGATAAAATTATTTCGTAATGCATAGCAAAATAGTTCAAAAATAATACATAACAGCTTAACATCTATATCAAGTAAAACAAAGAAAATTAGGTACTTAGATACCTACCTACCTGTATATGAAAATATAAGTAGGTAAGACAAAATGTATTGTTCAAATCAAACCAATAAAACTGAAACTCAATTATCTGATATCTGGGTGGCCCTATTGCAAAAGGTCTCGACCGACCTCGATCTCGGTCAAGTAAATATTTATTAGGATGATGATTTGGAAAAAAACGAGATTCCTAAGGTCAAGGGTGAACTGCTGCGTCTGTGGTACGCGGGTGAAACTAGGAGCAGATAAACCTAGCTGTCTACCCTCTTTACTTATCGCCGGTTAAGAGTGGTTTCTTAAAATTTTACGAAACCAGAAACTGGCTAACTAAATATTGAACCGACGAATAAAGAAACTGACAAATTAGCGAAAATGACGGATTTGGAAAATGGCCAGTGACTCACTCAAAATTACATCGTGTAACAATCCTGTTTATTTCAATTTGTTTGACTAGGTATAACAACCACGAAAAAATATTTAAAAGTCAGATGATTGAAATCTTGTCCTCAGCTACTACGTCTACACCGCTGCCATTCCCTGCCTGCCGAGCCGACGATATCGACTGCCTCCGCCGCGGTCTCCGAACATTCTTTTTCTTGATGAACTCCGGGCACCTGGGGATGACGGCCATAGACCCCATCATTGTGAACAGCGTTTCTGTGTCCCTGCCCGACCAGCAGATGTCGGTTCTGCTGCGTAGAGTAAATGTTACAGGCGCTAAATGGACCAGATTAGCGCAGAGGAAGTAAGTTCGTTAGGTAGTAAGAATCCGCAAAGTATCCGGACTAATAGGAATGATTCCAATCGACGCATATCGAAGGTGGTAAAATGGTTTTTTTGGACAGGTCGAACTTTGTTTGTACTATCTGTCATGATTTCAGAATACTAACCAACACTCCCCGTCTATTTTGTTCCGTTGCAATCCAAGTTGTATTAGCTTAGAACACAAATTCATAAAGGACAGGTTGCACGAGTACGTTATTTTATGGTATATCTTGAGGTGATTTCAACATTCTAGCAAGAACAAACTTAACAGTGTTACTTAATCAAACTTTTATCCTCAATCTACTTGTAATAAAGAGCATCCAAGTTCATTTAGAGCTCGCTTAGAATGACATGACCCTCGTAAACCATTCACTGGGAGGCTTATCATTAATCTCTGTTCATTGTCATTGCGTCAAAAAGGGTCACCATCATGACAGCTGACGGGGATCATAAAAACAATACTGTAGCCATTAGAACCACACTAGCGATTTCCAGATTAGAGACTACTCTCATCCTACGTATAAGACACCTATTTATTCATCATGGTAACTTGGTACCTAGCGCTAAATGGGGAAGGTCTATCTGTGTCCAGCATTGGCCAGGTTAATGATAATGATGATTGTTGATATATTTTTAACAGATTTAATCTCATCGGTGATCGAAGTGGAGTCCAATTTAACAGCGATCTACATGTCATCGGCGAAATACATTTAAGTATGGCAGCAACAATGGAGCCGTATGTTGGATATTTAACTATGGATATACGTAAGTTCCAAGACAAGTAGGTAACTAACTGTCGTAGCGCAAAAGGCAAGGGTTGTGTGCTTAGAGCAATAATATCAATGTCATATTCATGTTATTTTTGACATGGACTGATAGACCCATTGTAGCGTTATCATATTTAAGCGTTTAATCCAACATTAAAAGAATACTGATGGAGTCAAAGTCGCCTGGGAGAAATCACTAAAAGCGATAAGGGCGCCACTTATACATTTACTGTATGTTTCTCCTATTGAGTGATAAAGCGATAAAGTATATTCATTAATTCAAGTGTGAAACTGGCATCAATGGGAGCGCAAACAAAATTATTTTGGGTTACACTCACATCTAAGATTCAGTGCTTAGTTTTTCTTTTTCTCATCATTAACTCTCTCTAAATTTGGTTTTTGATACCTACCTACCTTCTGTGCTAATTACACTCCACCGAAGATCTGCAAAAGGTATATAGCCGAATATGCGGATGGATGAAAAAGGCGTTAATGCCCCGCGTTAAGGAAGATATTATCCAACAGTCGACAAGCTATTTAACATTTTGGGATGGGTGTAAATATACCTACTACCTATATGCATGGGAAAGATAAGCTTTTTCCTATACATTACAGAGGACGTCGAAAGCAATGTCACGTACGGCGTGTCCGGCCAGCGAGGTATAGACAATGAGGACTACATTCTGATTGGACCTGAGAGGATAGCTATAAGGAACACAAGGACGCCAACGTTCTTTATAAAACCAGGTAGAGAAGTATCACTATGATTTAGAAGGTATTTCCTATATTGGAATAAAACTGATAAAAATTCAAAAAACAAAATCTCAAACTAGGATTCCCTGTACTAAGGTATCTACCTAACCTAATACGAGAATCTGTCAAGACATCATTATCTACGTCATTATATACGATGTATTCGGTATTTGCCGACTTTCGTCTTTGCCGACTTTTTTCTATGACGAGAACCATCTGTACATGTTGATTGAACTAACGACCTCTAGTGCCCGAGACAAACGCCCAAATCACTGACAACAAGACGGTCTGGCGAGGTGCCTGGCTATTATCGTGTTGATACAATTCAAGATAAATATGAGGCTAGAATTAGATTTTATCTTAGTACCTACATACATTGTGACACTTCAAACATTCGATCACATGGATCTTTTCTACCAGCCAGCCCCTGTAATAGCTGGAGTCACTTCTACGGAGACGTGATGCCACTCAACCTCGCGATTACACACACTATCTGATGCCCAGGTTTCCACACGATGTTTTCCGTCACCGTTTGAGAGCAGTCCGTAAATTTAGGTACTTAGAATGAGATAGGTACATGCTAACCAGAATAGAGCGGGATAATGACTGCCCTATGTTTTAACATTTTGGTAAACGGCACACATCTAAGTACCTACTTAGATAATTCCTTTTCATTCACAGCTGCTAATGACTGAACTAGACTCTAATTCCAAAAAACTTTCCATTTTCCCGCATTGTCGCGTACAGTCGGGCCGCGTAGTCATCATTTATCATTTCGGATCTGTCACTGATGGTAACAAACGGCTTATTTCGCTTTCGCGTAATTACCTTTCGGAGCTTTCAGGCGCTTTGTTAGTCCGTTTTATTAATTTTCTTGACAAAACGGGGAGGATCACCGTTTGTTAGACATTTCAGGCATTCAAAGATTAGAAGAACTAATGGTAACCACATCTTGTGGCATGTCAGGTCAACAATCATTCCCTAAAAAGTCCATGTACTGGAATTATGAGGTTGCAAAACTACTCTCTCAGTATGTTGCCGAATACATTTTTTGTACTAAATAATTAAAAAATAGGGATATCAATACCTGTGATGACCAAAACAGAAGTGTTTTTAATTGACTTTAAACTGTCTCTCTCTCACTCTCTCTCTACTCTCCCTCATAAAAACAAATTATCTTCTTTGTTGCACACAAAAAATTTAAAACTGCACAAAAAGGAAGAAAAAAAAGATTGGATAAAGAACTGAATAAAATAATGTGTATCAACATTTGAACTTAATTTCTTTTATATGTTTCATCTCTTTCTTCAAAAATATTTTTAGTTTCAGATACAGAAGATAAACTGATGATTGAGCAAATCTTGAGCTACAAGCCATCTATTTTGGAGCACTTAACAAATGAAATAGTGACTGCAGTGATGCATTCAATGGTTGATAATTTTAGACTGTTTGCCTGTAAAATACCAGTAAAGTATTACTATGAATATTTCTAAGTCAATATACTTTTAAGTATACCAAATTAAGTTTGTATTATTTATATATGTAAAATGGCATTAATCTAATCACCAAATAAACAATTTCTAGGGAAACTGTTTAGATGTGGCATACAGATATGAATATAATATGAACATAATGATACATATATAAATTTACTTAATTATATATAAATAAAAATCATACTACCTACAAGTTATAATAAAGGACACTGATTTGTATTTTATTGTATACTAGATGATGTGCATGCATCTCCACTTGAGTGTATGTTATTCATTATTCCTTAATATTCACCATACCTTAACAAAATATATCCTAAAATCTGCTCAAAGTAAAATCATTTATTGCACTTGAGTACAGGATAACATTTCTACAAATTAAAAATAAATATAAACCAGATAAGTGGTTCTTGAGTTATAAGCACACTAATGGACACAGACGCAGAGTGACCTTGCAGTTTATAATATGTAGGGAAAGGGATTACTTACTGTACTTCATCCTAAATAGTTTCGTAAAATAATAACATGGTTTAGGCCACATCACTGTTTATTTAAAAATGGTTTATAGCAAGTTTTCATATTCACATTACACAATCATACAAATACCTACTTAAAAAATATCACAATTTGGTGTTAACATGTAAGTACTTAACAATAAATAGTGGCACATTATAAAAAAACTTCTTTAATGTTAATTTAAAAATGCTTCAATAGGTTTTCATACTCACATTACCATTCATACAAGTACTTAAAAAGCATCACCTAATGATTCTTCCATGAATTTCTTATAAATTGCCATGAACTTTGCAACAAAGGCTTCTAAGTGAAAGATCGGTTTGTTACCAAGTCGCATTCTGTGCTCATACTTTGCTGCATAGCTTGCTACTTGGCACTTCATAGCCATATCACAGTTTCGTACTAACTCTCTAAGTAAACCTGCAAAAATCATATCTGGTGGCACTCCGTGCACTATCAATTCGTACAGCTTTTGACGAACTTCTCCTAGCTTTTTTGGTGACTGTTCAGACAAAATCATAGTTGCAGTCTCTCTAATAAATTGTTGCCAATCAGGTTCTGGAATTCTCTGATCTGAAGTAAATGGATACTGTTGAACTTTACAAGCTTCACACATAAGTAGGGCCCGTCGCAAATTACGATCAGCACATTTAGCAATGCGCAAACTCAACTCCAAAGGCAAACTTAAACCTTCTTTCTTACAGACCACATGTAATACTGAAGCAATCTCGTTTTCTGTGGGTGCTGGTACACGGATGGTCAAGCAACGGGATCGAATGGCTGGAATAACTCGTGATATGGAGTTGGCGATAAGAAAAAGACGACATGTGGCTACATATTTCTCCATGGTGCGACGTAACGCGTGTTGTGCATCTTTTGTGAGGTCGTCAACCTCATTCAATATAACAACCTTAAATTCCCGCTGTCCCGAAGAGTCAATTTGATGCGTTTGAGCAACGTTCTTCACTAGGTCCATGATAACAACACGGTCGTGTATTCCAACATCAGTAGGATTAACCTCAATATGATAGTTACTACTTACTGTCATTATTTCTATTTTCTTGTTGGAAGGTGTTGTAAAATTCAAAGTTTCCTGTCGTAAGCGCTCCACGCCTGAGCCGTAAAGTTCTCGTAGGAGGCACATAATGCGAGTTTTCTTACCGGCTCCCGAGGGTCCGTAAATAAGAAGGTGAGGAAAATCACTTTGTTGAACGAGGCTTTTTAGCCGTACAGCCTGGTCTTTGTGGAAATCGAGCTTCGCCAAATCTCTCGGTCTATGTTTATCTACCCAAAGGCTCATTTTCGTATTTTAAATAAACAAAAAACAACACTAGAATGTTTTGGTTTAACAATTTACACTTGACATTGACAGAGCGGGAAACGAAGGAACGAAACTTTTTTTAAATAATGTATTTTACGGCTCTGGAACCTGGAACGAACGAACCGACGACTGACGAACGGCGACACGTTCCAAAACAGGTGTCTGTCTTTTGCTGTGAGCTGTCATGTGATAAATATTCCCAATCATTTGCTTCATCAACCATTCATGTTATTTATTAACAAAATTTATCAATAAATATAGGTACCTATGTTCATGTCATTTCTCGCCTTACGGTTTTGTCGAACTATATAACATATTTCAAAAACGCTTAGTTTATAGTGCATACTCCACACAAATGAAAAATTCAAATATGTTCTTAAGTAGTTGATCCTCATTGACCTCAGTCTCACAGTAAGTGATACCAATTGAGGCCTAAGGTGGAGTGCGCTTACCCAGAAGATAAAATTTCACGAAGTTTTCTGTCGCTGGCAGGCTGGCAGAAATCTCTTAGAGATAAGTATTACATTTTACATGTTATTTTTTTTCTTACTTTTATTGTTTTGTAGTTATGTTTTTTTTTCTATTGTATGTTCAATAAATTGTTAATAAATAAATAGTTTAGATGCCTATTCACTCTTCCATTAAATAAAAATTGCAGCACGAGCTACTAATATCAATTTCTTTGGCATAATGAAAACTGGTCTATGATACAAAGTCTTACACTTTATATAACTTAGCCTAGGTAAGAATAGTTATAAAAAATCAATAAATGCGTTTTGTATGTTATTGCTCTGCCTTTATTTTACTGTGATTTAAATATTGTTGTTAATTACGGATGGACGAACTAACTGCATGCAGTGGAATCAGTACATACTCAGAAGTTTTTTTTTTATTACTTGATGTTTGTTTTCATTTTTTTTTTATTGTTTTGGAACGTGGCCTTCACTTCGCTGTAGCAATAGTGTGAAATTATTCAATTATTTCCTTTTTTTCTGAAACTGGAAACGATATTCCTACTTTAATCCTTTCGTCGCTAAGATCATAGCCGGACAAAGTTACAAACAGCTTTAAATACGTCCATCAGACGTTATCGCCAAACTATTAGTTTTTCCGTTCCATCATGTTCAAGAAATGATGATGCACGGGATATGCGTTTGTATTCAACTACTTGTATTTGCTATACTTCGCGATACCCATGGCAAGGAATTTAATTTATATGGAGAAGCTGGTCAAGCGTATGCTATAGAGATCAATCTTGGACATCCTCATCAGAAGGTAAGTGCGGACACTGTATATGATAAGAGCGTTTATGTTTGCTCTGTGGGGTCTGAGTGTGCTCAAAGTGTGGTCAAAGGAGCACTGTGAAAATTACATTTTGACTATATTTTCTTCCCGATCACTGCCGCGTCATGCTAGCTCCACTCAATCGGCTTATGTGGTGGCACTCAGCTCCAATGTAACAAGCATCTCAACCTATTATTTTGATGAACATTTTGTATCTTATCTTCTTAGGGGGCCAGGAAGACCTGGCCACAGTTCGACCCTTCAGGATCTTTTGTGCCAAACCCTTGTCCACCAACGGTGCCCCAAGCCGATTTGGTGGACTTCACACATACCTTAGAATTTCTTCTTTGGCATATGCAGGTTTCCTTACAATGTTTTCCTTCACCGAAAAGCCTGTGGTATTATAAATAAACCGTACTTAAGTTTCGAAAGACTCATTGGTACGGGCGGGGTTTGAACCCACAACCTCATGAACGTGAGGCGAGTGCACAACCAACCAGGCTACCATGGCTCTTTTCGTAAGTCTTAGTTGCTCCCTTTTCTATACTGCAACCCTCAATACCACCTTGTATTTATTTAATTTATTTTATTTGGAAAATTTACAGCTATAACCAAAAAAGTAATATTACAAATATAGTACATCCATCCATCCTTATCCTAATTTATTTGTGTGCCTATCTTTATTAAAATTCTGCCAATTTCGAGTCAGTCATGGGAGTGACACAAAAAGATTGGTCGGTAAGTCTTCTTGAGCATCAAATCTAAAAATGGGAAACATAAAATATAATAACAAAAATATTGTCACCAGTATGTTAGTTAAAAGTGCTCATATTATTATAAATTGATTTTGTTAGGATGGATAAAATCACATAAAGTTTTAATAAATGGAGTTTATACATACATAAGACAGCAAGGAGTTAAAATCTATGAGACTTGAAATATTTGATGGAACAATATAATATAAGGAGTAGTTGGGGCACATAAAAATATATATTGTCAGGGGTCCCTTCATCAAGACCACACTTACAGACTGAGCTCAGTAGATCTATATCAATCTATTTGAAAAGTCACAATATTGCTAAATTAGAATTAATATGCCAAATAAGAAAGAATAGGTGAAAATATGTGCCACGAATTTAAGAAAAAAAAAGTGTGTTCTCTATTTATGTGGTTTTCCTTTCAAAAGAACAATACTTTGTAAGTCTGTTTTTAAAAAATATGTTTAATATTTTCAGCTCAATGTACTGGTGGACACAGGCAGTACCACATTGGCTATAGCTTCTTACCCTCGTCAAGACAATGACAAATACTTTCACTCGGAGAACTCGAGCAGTGTGTATGACAGTGGAAAAGAAGTGAGTACTGAGGAAGTGAGCAAATTATATAAATACTTCTGTTTGAATTGAACCACTGGACCTAGAATCTTTTTTTGCATATAGGTTTCTCAAGTTCATACGCAACCACAAAGAGAGGATTTTTTTGTTATGACCCACTCACTTTAGCTTGCAAATCATTTCAGCTATATTCATTCTTTGACAAAATGTATATTTCAAAGACACCCTGGGGATAGCTAGCTAGAAACTTGTGACACATCTGTGTTTGATATTCATGATAATATTAATAGCTCTTGTTTGAGTAATGTAGTTTAGTTTAAGATACTTATTGTTAAAAAGCTGTTGGTTTTCTAAATAAACAAACAAAAATGAGATTTTGGTGAACCAGTTATGTTGAAACATATAAAATTGAAACATAAAATTCCTTCAGTTTAGTTTTAAGCAGAAAATCAATGCCTAATCATGATAAATAAATTTCTAGGTTCAAGCTAAATATTCACAAGGCATGTGGGTCGGGCGCCTGGTGTCTGACTTCATCCAGTTCCCTTCTCTTCCATCAGTACCTGAAGTGAGAAGCGATATCGCACTCATCACAAAGAGTCATAAGTTTTTCATGAATGGGTCTGGGTGGCAGGTATGTAATATTGTTTCATAGATATTTTATTCTAAACAGGGTAATTCTAACTTACATGGGGTGTATAAACACCATAAATATCCTAATATTAATGAAATTGTATTTGGAACAATGTATTGCCACCTTCCATTTCTTATATCTTTTAAAAATATTTAATAGTTAAAACTCAAACTGAGGCTTTTAAAGTTATCTCAGTATAACAATATGCAATAATGGCAGTGATGTAGATTATATATAGATCATTAAATTTACAGGTCCTCATGATACAGGATTGCCTAGTGTGGGGATATGTGATGGTTCTTTTTTTATTATTTAATCTGGAATAAAAAAATCGAATAGATTCAATTTTATTACATTTTGTGATAAAATGTAATATGAATAATATCAATTAATGATATAAAATAAAAGAAGCAGAATTGGAGGGGTGAGCTAGAGAGGAGTAAAGTAAAAAGAACAAATAAAAGGAAAGAGTGGCTTTGTCCAGAAGTAGGCTGCTGCGAATAATGTATTTAGATACTTAAACATACATTGCAATATTATTTTTAACAGCTTATTTATTTATTATAACTAATATACAGGGACTGCTAGGCCTGGCATATCTACCAGTGGGTGCATGGGGCGACCGTGTAATAGTTGAGTCCTGGCTGGATTCTGTGGACCGTACCCTTAACAAGCCAATATCATTTACACTGAAGCTATGTGGTACAGTCAGTCGCTATAATGCAACACATTACGGCAGTTTTCAAATGTTTGGTAAGTAAAAGTTATATGGCTGAGTTACATTCAATGGTGATAAAGATCTGGATTTTGTTTAATGCCCTTAAATGATGTTTACTATTCATTGCCATGGCTGAGCATATAATTCCAAAATTCTTATAAATACTAACCACTAACTAAACCATTGTTTAGTATTTTATAACAATGCACATTTTTTACGCCAAAAGTGCCATCGACTGTAGTTGTATATTACTATCTACCTAGATTTATTAGATGCTAGGCTTAGGGTTGAAGATATGAAGCAATGAGGAGATTCTATGAGGAACTAAGGTCTTCGATATAGCAAAAAAATTCGCAGAATTGATGACTTGGACAAGACGAGTACTGGAGTGGAGACTGCGGACCACTGTCTCACTCGCTGCTTGCGACGTCCCACTGCTAGATGTACCGACGATCTGAAGAAGGTGGGCGCAAGCGGCTGGATGCAAAGGGCGGAGGACCGGATGTGATGGCGTTCATTAGGGAAAACCTATGTCCAGTAGTGGACGACGATATGATAGTGATGAACTACTGTGATATTCGAATACAATTGTACTTCATTTTCGTATTTTGTGTTATATAATTTATTTTGCAGATGACACAACAAGCAAAAATTTCAACCGAACATTTTCTACGCCAATACTGCGTAAGCGTTGGTATGAAGTGGGTGTTATAGCCATCCGAGTGATGTCACCAGTCGCTAATATTTCACAAATTAATATGACAGTCACCAAGGATCCAGATGAAGGTCTATGTCAGAAACTAAATGAAGAGAAGAGTATAGTGGATAGTGGTACTACCAATATCAGATTGCCAGATCAGTTGTTTAGACAGGTATGTTTAATTTGTGTTTAAAGGGCTATTATGAACTCATTTCTCATACAAAACTCAAAAATCTTAAAAAAAACCCAATATCTAAACTTTATAAACATAAGCAGAACACAAAATTGTTGAGTTTGGTTTGCTTTGACCGATTGAAGAAGCTTTTAAGATGTAGTAGAGGATATTCTGTAAAGCAATAAATTTAAGTACTGGTTTCTTTATGAATAGTATTATTATTATTCATGAGTTATGCATAACTTGCAGTGTGGCCCTCGTAATAACAAACAAATTAAATGATAATGAAGTCCCAAGAATGGGTAGAACGAATATTGAAAGCAAACAATTTGCCTAACAATCAGTATAGTAACTTGCTCAGTTTATGTAATAAATAATATTAACTATACTTACTTTCTACATTCCAGGTGGTAGATGAACTTAAAAACTCAGCGCAGGCTTCTAATGTTCTGATATTAGATGAATTCTGGTATCATGGAGAGGTAACTTTTATCTATACATATAATAAAAGAGTAGAAAAACAAATTAAATGCGAATCTGTACATTGAAGTTAAAAAAAAAATTCACTCCCCGGACATTACTTAAGACCAGTGGAGTCCAAAAATATAATTAAAAAATTTCGTGTCTGTATGTATGTGTGTATGTATGTACGGGCTAATCTTGGAAACTACTGAACAGAATTTGACGGCGTTTTCACCATTTCAATAGCTTTGAGTTCGGGACACAATCTGGTATAAGTTACATCTCAATAAAATGTCAGGAAAAAGATATAGAGGTTGACCTCTCATTTCATATCATTTGTATGAAAGTGTAGTTTACATTTCTGGTCGTTGCAAAAACTTGATAGAGAGTGACAGAAATGTTTTAAAGCTCAGTTATAGTTTTATTTTATCTGTTATACTTTAGGGTATTTCCACAAGTCTTGATACAAAAAGTTCGTTTTTCGATAATAATTAGTGGCCCTGTATTAGATCGGTCATCGTAGACAATGTCAATATCGAAGTTGTTCAGGAGTACGTCTACCTAGGACAGTTATACAGTTGGCTAAGATAAATTTCGATAGGGAAACTGACAGAAGAATACAGTTGGGCTCGGCAGAGTTCGGAAAACTGCGACAAGTCTTCACGTCGCCCATTGCACAATGTTTAAAGACAAAAGTCTTTGATCAGTGCGTCCTGCCTGACATGATTACGGCGCGGAGACATGGATATTGACGGTGGGCCTGATCCACAAGTTTCAAGTCCCTCAGCGAGCTATGGAGAGTAGCCCTCTCCATAGCTCGCTGTCTCTATGAGGAATATGATTCGTAATGACGAGATCCGACGAATAGCGAAGGTGACCGACATAGCCGAAAGAATTAGTAAGCTAAAGTGGCAGTGAGCGGGTCACATCTGTTGCAGTACCGACGGCCGTTGAGGCAGACAAGTTTTAGAGTGGAAACCGCAGATCGTCACGCGCAGTGTGGGACGCTCCGCCGTCAGTTGGATCGATGACCTAGAGGAGGTGGCCGGAAGCGGCCGTAGGGCAGAGGACCGGGTATGGTTGCGTTCATTGGGGAAGGCCCATGTTCAGCACTTTGACAAACATTTTGTGTCAAGGATAAGGGAGGGGAATAGGAGGGGATGGAATTCAGATGTTAAAGAAGAGAGGAAAGCGGAGGTGCAAGTTGGGAATACGACGTATGCTTTGCTGGTTTTTTTATAATTATTTTATAAACAAACTTATTTTTATGTTACAGACTGCTTGCTGGCCTGAACCTCAAGAATGGTCTCTGCCCTGGTTGGCTGTGGACCTTCTCAGTGCCGAGTCGAATCTCCAGTACTTCACATTGGAGATACCGCCACAGGTTATTTGATTTTTGGTGTAAACACTTTATTGTATCAAAATTAACAACTACAATAACAAATAGGAAGTTTAAATAGAAACCCTGCAGAGACCTTGCTTGCCTCTTTAGAACGAAGATTTCGTGATAGCCTAGTAGTACAGTCAAATTCTGAATTGCCTAGTCTCAGCACCTTTTCTAATGATGACAAAGTCCTTTATCGTAGGGCACGGACTGTACCTTCGCCTTTTGATATTTGCCTTTGCTATGACTTTTTGTTAACTTTACACTACTACACCCAAAAGATCGCAACACTCAAGTGATTTACGTATAATACAAACTTGTTTTTGGTGCTAGTGTCCCTTTAATGTATATGTTTCTTTTATTTCCGTGACGCAAATATACTTTGTTTTAGTATGCCATTTGGAATGGAATATAGGCCATCTAATTGGTGCTAACTATAGTATCGCTATAGTTAGCGGGACGCGGGCAGCTAATCGGAAACTCAGTATCTTAGTGTACGTATGCACACATTCATGATTAGTGCGTTACGGCAGAACGAACACAGTATCAATATAACGCATACTATGAAATGTAAGCGATTTAGAGAAGAGTGGGGCGTGCCGTCGTGAGATATACGATCTATACTTTATTAGGTTTTTTTACTTTTTCAGAATTACATGCGTGTGGTGACAGCACATAACAGCAGTAGCGAAAGCGGCACAGTCTCAGAGTTCTGCTACAAATTAGGGCTGGAGGCCGGAGGGAAGGAAACTGTGCTGGGTTACACTGCTATGGAAGGATTGGAGGTAAGCGTCAGGGGTTATGAATAATTTCGCTCTACGGTCTTTGCACTTTGTTAATAACGAAAAGTCTACAGAAAATCATGAAAAAGATAAATATGGATATAATGGGATTTTAGATCTCTAGGCCTGTTAACAGATTATGTGCACAAACAGTAATGTATCTTAAATGTGCACAAATAAGTATTTAAGCTTTCTTCACTACTGATATTTAATTATAATTTTTAATCTAATTTAACTAATAATTTGAGTAAACTATACAAGTTGATGTATGAAAAAATCTACTATAATGTAATAAACTAGGATTTTGTACTGTATTTTGGGAACTAAAGAAGAAACAACCAATTTGTACCTTGTGTTATCTATCTCCAGTGAAGGAATCGAACTCACGACCTCTGGCTCTCGAGTTCAATCACAAATCTACTAGGCCAATGAAGCTGAAGAGTTAGGTTAAAACTAACGAATAAATCATATCACTAGAATCTCATTTTTTTTAAATTCCAGGTGTTATTTAATAGATCGGCTGGCTGGATTGGCTGGCAGACGTCAAGTTGCGGACCGAACGCAAGAATCACCGGCCCTTACAATTCCTCCAGGTCTCTCTTAACCTCATGCCAACTAACGCGACCTCAACCTGACACGGCCTTATCTATAAAGGCCGCGCAATGGACTCTGTGTGTTATATCAATCATAGCCGGAGGAGTGCTAGTGTATTTATTAGCGCCATGTGTCAAGATGATGCTAGTCAGGAGGTTGTCTAGTACGCCGCAGATTTCGCTGTCTCATGCGGCGTTGGTTCAACAGGAATCGACTTAAGTCTTGAACGATAGTATTTAATTAAAAACGACTTTAGCTTTTGTCATACGTAATTATAAGTTGTAGAAAAGTTCCTGAAGGGAGGTCTACTAGACGTAGACCTAATGTAGTCATTTGTGTTAAATGACAATAAATCATGTAAGAAATTCAGTAATAAATATATTGACGCACAAAATGGAGTGACCACATGGAATCACGAAAAAAAAATCAAATGGTCTGGATCTCCTGTCTCTACGGCTTATAGAAAAGACGACTTAGATTTTTATTCTGTTCCGAATTTGCAATAACAATTGTTGCGCGTCACCGGTGTTGCCCTGACATTAGATAGTAGAATCTAAGATGTAGTTCTTGGGCTCTGCACATCCAGCGGACGATCCGCTGCGGTTTGTCCGCATTGTCTCATAAACTATGTTTGTATGTATCGAAGCAAATGCAACAGCAGGCCGTTCGCCGAAACCTGTGATCGTGGTGGACGCAACGCGGCAGCTATTTTATACCCTTTATTATTTTGACTGCACTGACACCGAGTGGCGATCAGTTTCGTTTTTGTCGATAAGAATCATGTGTACTCTGTTTTGAATAGAGCGGATGCCGCCGCGGATCGTCCGCTTGATGTTCCCAGAATCCTTAGTAAAGGCATCTAGCAGGGGATGATCTGACAGGGAATGATGATTGTCATTGTAGAAGGACTGTGAATGTACTAAGGGCTCTATTCGAGTTGTAGAAGCTCTTCATAGTAGGTATGAGGCACAGACTTCTCGGTAAAATAATGCTTCCTAATTTCAAACCTTTTAAATTAGGTATCTTGTTTATTATTAATAATCGTCTGTAGATTTTCTAAACTTCTTGAAAATTTCTGCTCAAAATAATTCGGGTAACAGTATTTTAAATGCTTGTAATTGTTTAGAAAAAAAAAAATTTACGTCCTTGTTAATTCTGTTAAATACGAAACAGTAACGAAAAACAAAGTAGGACATGGAATTCAGTCAGATTTGGCATGATGGTCTTCTAAACGAAATCACTTACTCCCATCAACAATAGTACTGAGAAGGATCTCTAACGGCCTTAAAATGAGTTTTCTATGATTGAAGCATTCAAAATCTTGTTGACAAAATTGTTTTGAGCAGTATATTTTACAGTCTCAAGTATTTTATAATCTTTTGTGTCAGCTCCTCTGTGTGTATGTTGCTTCCACGTCCTATAGTCTGCTGCATAAAAGCTATTATGCAACTAAACGAATAGAAGCCTTTAGTCCTTGGGGTCAAAGTAAGCCACACCCAGTATACTTAAACGTTTACCCAACTAGCACACTGTTTATTTATGCAGCTATTTTATTGCTTAATGGATCCATAGTGGGGGTATATCGGTGTTAGGTGCACCTACACCGATATACCTCCACTAGGGACCTATTTTATAACTTATGGCTGCATATTTCGCCAGTGTGCTAGTTGGGATATATGTCGTCTCAAGTAACTTATAAGTTACTCAGATTAGGTAGCTCAGACTCAAAATTATGCTTTTATTGATCTTGATTCTGATAAATTATCAAATTTATTTACGAATCTGAATATTTATTCTTATTTATTATGAACTCGTAAGACTTATGAATAGAATTCTAGAATTGCAGGGCATTAATTTTTGTATTATAAGTAGGTATTACTTATTAAAATATATTAGTTAGGTATTTAACTAATTAGTTGTAAGTTGAAAGTCAGTTAAGTTATAGAATAGAATCATGATATTGTATTGATCAATTATGTAGTAGATACGATTATAAAAATGTTTTAAAGCATCTGAATAAAATAATGCAAAACTTTCACACTGTTCATACATCTAGATTTTGACATGCAAAATGAAGGAATAAAACTTATTTTAAAATGTATAAGACCAATCTGTACAATTAGAGGCCAAGCATGAAAGTAAACAATTTGCTCCTGGAGTTTAAAGGAACTGTTGATAAAGTTTAACTATTTAAATAGCATGATTTTTTATTTTGAATGCGATAGTGAAGTTAAAGACAGGATAATGACAAAGAAAAGTCGTACACAGTAATTTTGACTGTACGTATCTAATCCTTAATGGACATTATTTGTAAATTGATAGAAATACATGTTCCTGTTTTATTAGACTAATAGACGCTCGCGGGCGGAGACGTGGCGCGGACGTGGCAGCCAGCAGGCGGACGGCAAATCAATTAATGAGCAGTCCACTGTTACTACCTTGCATAATGAGATCGGTAGTTCGCGAAATTCTTCGAGCAAAGCAGATTCTAAAACTAATGTTAAAGAATTTAATTGATAGTGAAACTAGTACAAAATGTTCAACATTTTCACAATTAGGAAACTACAGATCTTTATTTTTTTTATTACTGCGATCACCAATCCGCCTGCCAAGTGTGGTGATGGTAAATCTCCCAATGGATAACCCACCAAAAGTGGGATTCTATTGGGAGGCTTATTTTCAGCACTTTACGTATTTCGGCTGATGATATTGTTCTTATAATTTGCATTTTAATAAGTAGGTACTTAATTTACATAGGAACTGGGCCCTGTTCTAAAGAGCACCTTTAAAATTTAAAACCACTAAATTTGTTTCCTCTGTATCTTCTATTATTTGACTGGGACAGAAATATTTTTTGTGCTGTCAGAGGTTAAGTCTGTGCATGTGGACCTTTAGAATTGGGCCCACTGAATAGTTAATTATCACCCAATGTAGTCATTATTTTATTTAGTAATTATAATTGGCTTGTATTCTTGTTTTTCATAATATAATTGTAACAGTATTCTAGTAAAATAATAATTACGCGTCTTAGGTATTTAATTAAGCCTATATTTTGTAACAGTTAATTCAGTGATCTAATTATCATCTCAAATATTGGAGTTTCATTGGACAAAGAAGGTTTTTTGTTGCTATTGTCATGTTATGTCACTTGGCATAAGTTATTTATATATAACTAGAGTAATAAATGCATTAACTACATCTGGTTTAATAAGGCGCACGAACGACAGAAGCGGCGCGGCGTCTGCATGTTACGTCGTCTCTGTTGGTTTTACGCCATAGTAACGGAAAAGACGCTACGTCCGGGTCATGTCGCCGCTTATTGTCCACGCACATACTGTCGACGCTTCAGTGTGCCTTGCGCCTTAGTTCTAAGTCCAAAAATTAGACTGCCCACGCGTTTTTTTTTGCTAGCCAATATGTACAAGTATTTATTATACTAAATTAGATGTAAGCAGTAAGCACATTTGCTTTTGATGAATTATCTAAATGCAATTGTTTCGTAACTCGGAATTTCATTTCGCAACTTGTAGAATTGTCTTGTAAACAAATTGACCAATTGAGGCAAAAGGGTTTTTGATATTATTAGTTTGAATGAGAAATATATTTACAAAGATTAATTTTGAGTTTTTTTGACTGCATATTCAACCCTCCATATAATCATTTTAATACGTTCTGCGCCAACTTATTTATTTAATAGTTTATTGTACACACAAATATACAAAGAACAACACAAAGAAAAGAAAATTATACAAAAGGATAAGCTTATTTCTAAAGAAATTTCTTCCAGCTAACCTGCGGTGAAGACAAGGGATTATGGAGAGGTAAGCAAGACTAACAAACTATAAATACCAATACAGATACATAAATATATATGTAAATATAATAGAATATATGATATATATATAATAAAAATATACGATATATTATTGACATAGAGTAAGGTAGTGCTCTTTAACTCGTGATCTGAACACAAATCGTCTGAGACGCGTATGGAGGGGGTTAGGTTTTGCGTATGTTAAAACAAATGTGATTCAGGTTTGTTTTTTCAGATAGTTACTTTCCATACCCAAAAACAACTTATATCTATATAAAGTAAATATAGATTACGATACAAACAAGGTGTCTACGGTTGAATCGTACTAGTATTATCAATTTCCGTTAGCTAAGAGCTACGATTTCCTCTGACCTAATAACCAGAGATGTCACCTCGATTAATGTTAAGAGCAATTTCCGTATTTCAGTAGGTACTATGTTTAAACGATTTATGTCAAAAATACTATATCCTACTAATATTATAAATGAGAAAATGTGGATGTTTGTTACTCCATCACGCTTCAACCACTGGACGGATCGTGATGAAACTTGGCACACATATAGGTTAGGTCCTGGAATAGGATATAGGATAGTTTTTATCCCGAAAAAACATCCCATTCCTACAGGAAATCTAATCAATATAATCGTGAACTTCGCGTGTCTGTACATTGAAGATATTTGCAAAAAAAATGGGGGGTCTAAGGATAAGCAATATGTGGTATATTGCTTATCCTTAGACCCCCCATTTTTTTCGATATCGATCATTTTCGAATTTTTTGTCTGTTTATCTGTTTGTTTGTGCACACATCACTTAAAAGCTACTAAACCGATTTCGATGCCCATTTCACAGTAAAATAGTGCTTAAATCGGCCCAGTCAATCAAAAGTTATGCTAATTTAGAGTTTTCGAAAACTCGCATACAACAAAGAAGTATAGTCAATGTACGACGGAATTTGTGAGCGGTAGCGGGAGCGGGTATGGTACCATGAGTTTTTGAAAACGCGAATAAATTCACATAACTTTTGATTGAGGAGCTGGACCTGGACCTGGATGATCTCGATCTGGACCTGGACCTGGAGCAAGAGCGGGAGGGTGAAGTGGCGGCGGAAGGGAAGAGGGACGGAAAATAACTCTTATTAATTTTCAACTTTTTGTAATACTGTAGTCCACGCGAGCGAAGCCGTGGGTACAGCTAGTACATAATATTTTTTTTGATGTTAAGTTGTCCACGCGGACGAAGTCGCGGGCAACAGCTAGTAGAATATAAAGCTAAGCGAAATGTGGAATTACTCTCACGCTTTTAATAGCTTTATGATATAAAGTTATTTAATAAATAACTTTCAGTTTGTAAGTAGTTGTAGGTAGTTGCCTGTTGGCGCCGGTGACTACTTACCATCAAGGGGTCTCGATTTGTTTCCCCTTATCATTATCTATGGACGTCCACTCTGCCGTACAAACCCATAAACGCAGTAAGTAAAATCGTCGCAGACTCATAATGCAGTAAGTGCACGCAATTGGTTTGGCAGTTACGTCGTTGTTGGCTAGGACGATTTATGGTTGACCGCAGCACTGCAGAAAGTTGGTCTTCCAGCTACTCGGCTACCTTTTTATGGTCCTCGGCAGTGATCGATTCGAGTTCTTTTTAACAACATTTCACATTTTTTTTGATGACAAAAGGAATAAAATAATAATTTATAAGAATAAAATACGAGTACCTACATTTTCATTAATAATTCCGGGATCTCAAAAGGGTAAAAAAATATATTTCATAGACAATGTAGTATGATCTAAATAAATGCACATGGCTCTTACTGCGAGGCAAATTACTGCTAAGGCCTTGTCCAGAGAGAGCGAATTCGCCGCGTAACGCGCTATAGAATCAGGCACGATGCTTGTGGACGGCGTGTATGGGCGCCCAGTATGTCGACAACGCGCGTATGAGTTCGCGCGAGCCGATTCGCGGTGGATTCGTCTCCTTCTGTAGAAGGCCTAATATGCAACACTATGTTGATAAAGAAGTTACATCTGAGCCAGAAATACTTCAGACGGTTGAAGAACAATAGTCCGTTATGGGAATTAGTTTTGCATGAGAATCTTGGTCCAATCAAAATTCTGATTTTTGTGGAGGGATCTATGCAAACATGTAGGTATTCTTGTACGCTGTAGCTACGTAGAAACCGTAATAAATCGAACAGAACAACACATTCATATATCTGTGATGCCTATCCGTGTGCCTCTCAGCTTAGAATAGGCCCAGCCTGTCTCCCGTGGGTCAAGGCGACTAAGGGATTCACCAGGGACTGGCAGCAGCGTTCACCTGTGTACATTAAGATATAATATAATAATATATAATACTGCGATCACCAATCCGCTTACCAAGCGTAGTGATTATGGCTAATCCCTGTTCACCAAAAGTGGCATTCTATTGGGGAGGCTTGTGTTCAGTAGTGGACGTATTTCAGTCATATCATAAGGCAATGATGATGATGATTCCATACAGCAGACTATCGGACACTTCGATACAACGCAAGACTATATGGTATTTAGTATGGCGACTCCCCTGAGTGTTGCTTTAATCTACACATAAAACCCAATAACAGCGAAACGAAATATTTACCTACTACGGCTAGCAAAATAAATCTCCATAAAAACAGAGATTAATCCAATCACTTCTTTGATTTGAAGCAGCAATCTGGTACCTAATTTGAATTTATTGACTCGATGTAATAAAAAAAGTTACATCGTGTAGAAAATTAAATTTTCCTCCTACAGAGCATTAGGCATCGAGTCTTTCCAATCATTTCGGTTTCGAGATGGGTTCACACAAAGGCAGAGATTAAGGACCTCTTATGACTTTCAGACTGGTAGGTAGTGCTGTGGAAACCGTTTTGTCACCACATTGAGAACTTTAAAAACAATTAGGTAGGTACTTGTTAGAATTATGATACGATACGCAGTGTGGACTCTCTTTCGTCATTAAAAATTTGACAGAAATTTACAGAAATGTTTTAAAGCTCATTTATAGTTTTTTACTTTATTGTAGCTGTTGTATTTTTGGATATTTCTGTAAATTTCTCCCTGACAGGCATTTTGTTGTACAGTCAATTGGGTGTGAAAATGGGTGGCAGGAAAGAGAAGGGAGGGGAAGGAAGTTGACAGGGAAGGGGAGGGAGGAGAGAGGCAGGTTGGGAGGAAGAGAAGTGGGGAAGGGGTTAGGGAAAATCTCAGGAAATGGGGATAAAGAGTACAGCGAGGCTAGTGGGAGTGGAAAGTGGTAGAAGAGAGGGAGAAGGGCGGTGGGAAGGCAAAGGCGAATTAAGGGGACGGATAGGGGAATGGGGAGGGGGTAGGAGGAAGAGATAGGGAGGAGGAAGGGAGGGTAAGAGGAAGAGGGAAGGGATTGGGGAAGGAGTTTCAACGTGGTGGGAAGGGAGTTTAAGTGTTAGTAGAGTGGTAGTTGTATATGACACGAAGCGGCTGCGCCCGCTCGGCAGGGGATTCAGTACAATTATAGCCAGTGTCAAGTACGTACGCATTTAATTTAATAACCTAGACTCTCGCATTCCATAGTAGAGAACCGGGAACAACATTTGGCGACGATTGGACTACACGCAATAAATATTGCAAAGGTGTCACAATGGTTTCCAGCAAATGAAATTACGGAGGAACTGGATAAGAGAGGTGCGAAACGTCAAGCTATTTTACTCAGTAGTTTAACTGAGAGCGGATCGGCACGCGCAGGGTGAAACGTCCGCCGCCAGGTGGATCGAAGACCTGAAGAAGGTCGTCGGAAGCGGCTGGATATGGAGGGCAGACGACCGGGTGTAGTGACGTTCATTAGGGAAGGCCTATGTACAGCAGTGGACTTCTAAGGACTGATATGATGAATGCATAACCAGATTAACAGATTTCTTTAAGGATTTAGTTATTTGAATTTACATAATAAATTGTAATGTTCCGTGGTCCACGCGGATGAAGTCGCGGGAAAATAGCTAGTAATATATAAGTATTTACAACTAAACTTTTCCCGGGACTTTGTTGTAACTCAACTCGATATCATTACGTAGAATGAAAATAATAAGTTGATATGATGTAGAAAACATTGAGCCGCAGTTCTACAATAGTCGTTAAAGGGAAAAGATGTTAACAAATATTTAAGAACCCTCACTAATCTACCACAAACCCATTACTGAAAACCGCATCAAAATCGGATTGGTTTTTCATAAACAAATGTTTACTGCAGCGCCCCCTGGCGAGTTGTCACCGTAACACCTATCTAAGAACATGTACCAATTAAACCCGAACCCATCACTGAAAACCGCATCAAAATCCGACTAGTAGTTTTGGAGATAAATGGCAACATTGGTTTGCACAAACAAACAAACTGTCTCTCACCCCAAACGTATACACCGCCTCCGTTCCGTCGTGGGTAAAAAAAAGACTGGCCACAAAAAAGTTAGGCCAAAAATGTGCAATACTTATTTCAGGAATTCTTATCTTACAGATAGGTACCTACTATGCGGCGTAAGAAATTGACATTTGAAACTGTAAACTTAAATGTATTCAGTACCAAATTGTTCAATATTTTTTTATATAAATAACTAGCTGTTGCCCGCGACTTCGTATGCTTGGACAACTTAACATCACAAATTATTATGTATTTCCCGTAGGAATGAGATGTTTTTTCGGGATGAAAACTATCCTATGTCCTATTACAGGACCTAACCTATATGGGCGCTAAGTTTTTTTCATCACGATTCGTCTAGTAGTTGAAGCGTGATTGAGTAAGAAACATCAAAACATCCAATCTTTTAATATTAGTAGGAAATATAATAAGTATAATATTAGAAGAAATACCTAGGTGCAAAATTATGAATTATACATACCTTACTTGATAAGCAAATAAATTAGAGTACCTACCCAGATCCTAATAACAAAAAATACAGCAGCAACCAACATTTCCGAAAAAGATTTTATACCAAAATCGACCAAATAAAATCAGGAGATTTTATCAGGAGGAGGGACGGAGTGACCACAAGAAGATTTTAGAAAGGTTTCTCCCTTATAAAATTCTACACTGGCAAAGTCGCAGGCGATCGATTAAGAAAAAAGAGAAAGATAAAGAAAATGTGCAATTCAGATTAGTTGCTATTTAAAAAAATCACTCCGCTTCTGTAGTAAAATTTAAGCAATAAGCCGATAGGATCAGCCTTTTCTAGAGTTGCAACGTCTGTTTGATCTCGTTTCCATGCAAATCAGTGGGAAACGGCACGGCTGAATTATTTAATCGATCGTTGAGTAAGCTATACTGAATGTGTTAGTTGTAGTGTAATCTTGACGTCCTTTCCTTCTTTTAGTTCTTTTCATTCGTTTATACAACGTATATGTGAACGAGTAGGTAGGTATGTGACACTGAAAGAGAAATCTAGTTCTGTATACCAGAATATTGCTGAGATAACTAGATTTCCACAATGTTTAAAGACAAAGTCTTTAATCAGTGCGTCATATCTGTTATGACCTACGGCGCGGAAACGTGGACACTGACGGTGGGCTTGATCTACAAGTTCCAGTTCGCTCAGCGAGCTATGGAGAGGGCTATGCTCGGGGTTTCATTGAAGGATATGATTCGTAATGAAGAGATCCGACGAAGAACGTAAGTAACCGACATAACTGAAAGGATTAGCAAGCTGAAGTGGCAGTGGGCGGGCCACATCTGTCGCAGAACCGAGGGCCGTTGGGGCAGACGAGTTCTGGAGTAGAGACCGCTGATCGGCATGCGCAGGGTGGGACGCCCCGCCGCCAGATGGAAAGACGACCTGAAGAAGGAGGCCGGAAGCGGCTGGATGTGGAGGGCCGAGGACCGGGTGTGGTGGCGTTCATTGGGGAAGGCCTATGTCCAACAGTGGACGTCTAAGGGCTGATATGATGAACTAGATTTTATTGTAGTATATGTGACAACTATTAATTTTGTAGACAATTCTGGTTCCTCCATACCATCTTATCTAGGATCGTAAACCATCATTTTGGTACATATT
Source organism: Esperia sulphurella (assembly GCA_947086405.1). NCBI lineage: Eukaryota > Metazoa > Arthropoda > Insecta > Lepidoptera > Oecophoridae > Esperia > Esperia sulphurella. The sequence goes on along the minus strand of OX352271.1, from coordinate 5,654,162 downwards.
AATAAAATACTTCGTAGCCGCAACAAACCTATCTGTAGCCGTAACATAACTTTAGTTTGAACTATACGGCTATGTTTTATCACTATATTTTTTGTGCAGTTTACCAGAATTTTATTAGTGTTAAAAATCATTACAGTTGCCTGAAACTATCGGTTTGGAAATATTACAAAAATATATAGTGCTGAGTACTAAATAATTTTACTCATTGCTAAATATTTTGTAAGCGTCACAAACTAAATAGTTAAGAGTACTGAAATATATTGTTGTCATTACCATGAATAAGTTGGGTGTATTAAAGTATATTGTTTAATTTAACATATTGTCGGTGTATTGTAAATAAAATAAATTTAGCATATGCAACTTGTAATTGTATTCATTTTATTTGTGCAATGAAGTATTTGTGAAAGGTATACTGTAGAGAGAGGAAGTAGAGTTTTACGTCGAAAATGAAACAAGCATAGCTCAAAAGTTATTTACATATATTAAAGTTGGTACTTATATTTTATTACTAAAAGTAGCTGCTCGTAATCGAAGGAGGAGCGGTAGCCTTTTATTAATTCGAACAACACATTCATAACCTTACTTACACATAAGTACATATAGATACAATAGATACAGTGTCGGCCCCGTAGCCTAGTTGGTAGTACACCTGCCTGCGAAGCTCGGGGTCGCGGGTTCGAACCCCGCTCAGGGCAAACATGTGTGATGAACACTTGTGTTTGCCTTGTGACTGGATGTTATTTATATATTATATTATATGTTTATGTATGTATATCAGCTGTCTGATACCCATATTACAGGCTCTGCCTAGTTTGGGATCAGGTGGCCCTGTGTGAAATGTCCCCATATATTTATATTTATTTATTTTACAGCGTATGACCGGTGATCTTTGACAAAGGGCCTGAGTTTGGCAATTTCCCTCCGGTGTAGCTTTATACCTAAGGTACATATATCATTTATCCAATACAGAATTTTACATAGCATTACTACGTGACCTACACGTCAATTTCACCTACATGATAAACTATCACAGTTCAAATATCTAAATATAACTTATTAACATTATATTCCAAAATGATTTATTTTCGTGTTAGTACTGATTTACTGGGCCTATTTATGATATTAGGGATGTTTTGTGATATCGCTTGACGTAACTGACGATAGGCGCCAAAATAAATATGTAACAAGACGTAACAATCACAAAATGTACAACGCACATGTACTTTTTAAATTCCAGAAAATTTCCAAAATATAAATTTTTCTAAGATTACCATAATTTTCTCTTCATTGACTGATAATATGAGTTTGTTATTAATTTCAGCTAAATCGCTCCAGTAGTTTGAGTTATCCGGCAGACAGACAAAAACGATTTACTTAGAAGAATCTTGCTACTACATCTGTTTTGACGGAACACTAAATCTAATCTTTACGGTGAAAATAATTCATCGAAAGGTATGTTGTAGTAAAACTTGTTGATGATATCATGGACTTTGCTGGCAATGGCTTTTATATATGAAGGTCCAACTACTGCCATCAGCTCCCGCCAGTTCTCGTTCAGTACTTGGTTGACGGTATCCCCTGAAAGTAAATTGATTCGTTAAAATTTATTGTTAATATAAAATACCTTTGAGCTGAAGAGCTACTCTTTTTATCTAGCCCCGCAGCGGTAATTCATCTTCATGACGAAAATATGTATTCCTAAAGACTGTACAAACATTATTACCATCTGTGAAATTATCTCAATATGTAGTTACATTTGTTATCAGTTGATAATTAACATCAACATTTAGATTATACAAAATTAACACATGGTAGGTATAGGTGCCCACTTTATCAATGGATAATGATGGAATGTAACAATAAGGAAAATTGGTTTTCTTATAGCTGTCGAATTATACCTTCAGTAGATGGCAGAATAAGTTATGCCGCCGTAAGAAAAATTAGACAATTACCTGATCTTGCTACTGCGAGGTAAGTGTATTTTAGCTACTTCCACAGTATCATGGCATACGGTATACTACTGTGGGGTCAAGCACCGCAGATATAGAGACCATTTTTATTTTGCAAAAGATAGCTGTTAGGGCAATCTATAATCTGCGTTGTAGAGTCATTAAACGTTTAAGCAATGAAACATATTAACAGTAGCTATTTAATTAATTTTTTGATAATATTTTATATGTCCGATATTTTTGGAACAAGATATAAAAATAAACTTGTTTTATGAGGATTAAGACATAGTAAGATCAGTAAATCATTCACGGGACAATTTCTACAACAAACTACTATAAGAAATCTTAAATATGACGGACAGAAAGTTTAAGAATCACTTTAAAAAAACTTTGTAAGGAAGCCAATATACAAATTAATAATTTGAATGATAAAGATGTCTGCAACTATGTTTCAGCTTCGCACAATCTTTATATTATTATATACAAACAATTTTAAAAAATTTGTGTTACTACGAAGTTCTTCACAGCGCTAACACCTAGGATGCCGTAGTAGGTAAATAAATTGACATGTATATGTACCAAGTATAATCATGTGTCATCATCATCAGGTTATGTTTGTCTCCACTGCAGGAGCACAACCCTCTCTCATCTGCCGGAGACAGACGGAGGATTTGGCCTACACTCCCCGCGCTGGCCAGACGGGTTGGGGTGGCCTGATTGATTTTTATAATATAATCATGTGTAATAAAGGATTTTGACTTTCAAGAAAGTCATCGTTTAATTTTGTAATATGGTACGGAACACTTACCAACTTCAGCTCCTCCCAGTAGATTCGACATGTGTATCTTGACGTTTCCGAAGTGCGAGCTTGCCTTTGAGTCGTAAGTTTGAATATGCTCAACCCCATCTTCATCTTTAATCTTTCTAATTTTATATTTGAAGAGCATTTCCGTGTCGTCTGCAATTTAATATTAATTTATATTCCAATAATTGGTGAATAGTTGTGTAAAATAACTTATTATTTTGGGATATCTATACTATAAGTATATATCGGTGACGGTTAGCAGTGACATGAGTGGTCTAGTACTTCGATGGTCCACGTGTCTGCTTAGTCTGGTTATTATTGTCATGACTTTTACATAATAAAAGCTTGTCCTGCAATGGACATTGAGCGGCTGATACTATACCGTGACATTAGGATATTGAAACATTTATGTCATGTAACACCTCACATAACATCTTATCTACCTACATTATACTATTCATTATGTTGTGTATTCGATTTTGCCAGCAGCTTCTCATGAATTGCCGTCCTAGATTTTTTTAAATACGAAAGTTGATCCGATGTAGTTGGCCCTAAAAGTGACAATCAAAACGTCGTAGCATAAAACTGAATAACAAATGCCGATTAGTCGATACTTACACATTTTGACAGTAAGTTTTCCTGAGCCAGTGATCGGTAACAGAAGCACTCTACCCTCGGTTTGGTAGTCACTTAAGAAAGTCAAATTACCGAAAATCTTCGTGTGATACCCTGAGTTACTCTGGAGGTCCCACCTGAAATAAGAGCAAAATTCATAATTATTAGACGCTTGATTTAACTAATTAATTAATGCTTAGGAATAGGCCATTAAAATTATCGTTTTTTTTATTGTATTTCAATTATTTGATTGTCGAAATTATAATGATTTATTTTGTATTTCTTGATTTTGGAATTATTAGTTGTTTTAGTTTTAAATATAAAAGAAAACAGTTGACGTTATACTTAAAAATTGGGTCAATGTCCTAAAATATTGTTTGCTAATGATCTATGCAATGTATCGACATGATAACTATATTGAATTTTGTCAAGGCTACCAGAATTATGAAAAATGCTGCGTAGGTAGATGGATATAAGTACAAATATAATTGTACTTCTTTACTTACGAGTACCTACGGTATGTACTTTGTTATATATTAAAAAAACAGGTCAAGTGCGAGTTGTACTCGCGAACCGAGACTCCGTTACGTACCTCGAAAGGAAACGTATAAAAAGTTTTAAGTATCACGCAATAAAGTTCATTTTATGGACCGCATAACTAAGTTTGTAATGTATTTTTGCTGATTTCATAAAATTGTGGTCAGAGTCAGTTTTATTTTTCCTGTAATATTTACATAAACCTTTGTCAACTATAATTATTTCAGATTTTTCGCTGTGTAAACTTCAGAGATAAGGGAAAAATTGTATTTAAAAACCATATACTATAAAAGGAAATGAAAACCATTTTAGAATGTACAAATAATGCCCTATCTCACGATACCTCACCTGACCTAGAAACTACACTTTAAAATTTTGCTCCTCCCCCATTTCGGCCCCTTTTATAATAAAAATAAGTACAAAAATACTTATTTTTTATTCGCAATATAGTTATGCAAGCATTATTTAAAACTATTCCAAATTTTAAGTCGATAGCTTTAGTAGTTTCTGAGATAATCATCTGTGACAGACGGACAGACGGACCGATAAGGTTTCCGTTTTTACGTTCCATTTTGGTACGGAATCCTAAAAACGAGAAGCTTTCGTATACCAGTAAAATATGTTAATACCAACATTGCAAACTGGTTTCGTAAACTATAGTAGGTATTTAATAATGAAGTGATAATTAATTCTCAAAATAATTAGATGCGATTATATCTCTCAAGCGTCACGTTATGTGAAGTTTAAATTAGACCACTATTTATAGAACGAACGACTTATAGCTAAGTATTTTTCCAGTATATGGTGAAATTGACTATGTTTTTGTGAATATTACCTACGACTACGATAAATTACGTAGTTGGCTAGTTTCACAGTTAGTAAAGTAATATGGATTATTCTAATTGATTGAGGAATTTGTAGTTTTTAATTTAATGTCGCCCAGAGTCGTACCCGGTTGGAAAGTACCAACATGAAAAGAAAGTTCCAAAATACTTGCTTCAACTCCCGTATGTCCACCTTTCTCAATCCCTTCACTATCACATTGGTACTCTTAATAGTGAAGGTTCCAGCGTTAGCACTCAAATTAGTTAGCTTTAGCGGATCCAGGGGTTCCAGGTTCAATTCCGACACGCCTTTTGCAAATATCTGCTGGATCTGTCTTGCTCGATCTGTTACGCAGTTAGATAGCTGATCGGATGGCAAGCTGCGTGAGCATGGTGTTATGAAAGATGCTGGAAAAAAAATGATTTATCAGGTACCTATTCAGACTCTTGGTCCTAGTTTTGATTAGCGTAATAGCTAGGAGTGGCCAAATACATACTAATCAGTTTTAAACACAGAAGTTCGAATTTCAACGTAGGTACCACAGGCACTTTGGTACAGGAAAATTGCGAGGAAAGTTAAATTCAAAGTCTTTTAATGCGTATGAGTCCACTTGGTACATTTATACACGTCAATTAAGTTAATTACTTCCGCTTCCTACATGTTAGCGCTGTGAAGAATAACGACAGAGGAAATCTACTGTATGCAGGAAGAACCTTGTGAAGAATTTGAAAGGCCTGTTAAAACTCACCATTCCGAACAAAATACGTGTGGTGGACTATAACCAGCTTTCACACCCTTGTTTACAAAGTAAAATTAAATCATCATGAACATTATCATCAGCCGAAATACGTCCACTGCTGAACATAAGCCTCCCCAATAGAATGCCACTCTTGGCGGGCTGTCCATTGGGGGATTTGCCGCAATCACCACGCTTGGCAGGCGGACACATAGGAGAACGATTGGGGGTGGTCATGTTCTAAGCCGGGCACCAAACGGCTAAATTGAATCGGTTAATGACAAATCAATTCACCAATGAGTAGAAGAATTTATTATTCAGCAATTATACGACCACTTTGTTAATTTGGGTCTTAGACCCCAGTGCCAGAGGGCGTGGGGTTAGACAACTTTTTACAAGTTTATCTTGATCAGGGTGTTATAGGTATTCGTGAATTTTATTCCTACAGTACTGTTTCTAGCCTTACTTAGAAAAGTGAATACCTATATGTGTAGAGTACTACATATCGACGCAAAAAAGCGGAAACGCTGTAAACTACACCGATGTAAAAAAATGGGTATTGCAATTTTTTTTACGTCGAATGGTCTGGGTCCCGTGTCTTTTCTATCAGACCATTCGACGTAGATTTTTCTGATTCCGGATTTGCAATGAAAAATTATGTTGGTTACAGCATTTCCACTTCGGGCTGATCTAGATATTATTTTAAAAATAATATAGTCGATGCTAATTTTCTCTTTTACGCGTAATTACTGAAACTTTATTTTTACTCTGTAGAAGCAAACTCATTTCACTTGTCCCATATTATAATAGTCTTATAAGAAATATATATTATATAATAAGTAAATACAGTTATAAAGTGAACTTACGCAATTGTGTTGCACTAGCCCCATTTATAATAATTCCGCACACTAGACTTAACTTTAATAGTGACATCATTACTGCGTGTTGTTCTTACAGAGAAGCTTTGTGTAATGTTTTTAACTATTCGGTTCGTCGTTATATATATTATACTTAGTTATTTATGCGTGCAGACAAACGGACTGGTTTAAAATCATTATAATTTTATTATCGCTTAATAGTAAATAGGAAATTGTTGTTATCCGTCTACGCACGTAGGCATTTTTTTGTTCTGGATAGATCCAGGAAAAAAATATTTACATTGAATAAAAATTTGGTTTCTATGTAACTAGGTGTATACGAGTAGTTCATATGGCATTTAATATTTACCAGGCATAGAGTTGATATAATTTTGCTAATTTTCTTATGCTATAAGTATCTTCGATAGATGATATCAAAAACGAGGAAGGATTAACGTGGAGCAGGAACATAACGAACAGGAAGGAGTGGGAGAAACTAGGGGATGCCTTTAGTTACTCGTAAAACGGCAGATAGAAATAGAATTACATAAATAAAATAACAATAATTACACTTACATTATAAATGGGAAATAATATGAGTTAATATATTAAATGTAAAATGTTATGTCGTGTTCTTTATTTGTTATAAAAGTCATAATTAAGAGAAATTAAGTTTAGGACTTTTCTAAAGCTTTTTTCACCGAAGTAAAAACAATTTGTCGATTATTTAAACACATACAGTACGCACAAAATTTCAAGTACATTGATTTCTTTGCATGTCTCCATGAATAGGGAGGTATACTTTGTTATGAATAATATTTCAATGCATACCAGAACTAGTACTGTCATAACCGGTTTTAAAAAATATTTCACGTTAAAGTTTCGATTAGTTCTAGACTAATATATGAGGACATCAATATTTTACCACATTAAGGAAACACTCTTTCCCTCACACACATACACAGAAGTTGACTACCCGTATCGGGGTGCAAGCTACTGTAGGTAAATATGATTTAGATTGTATCTGTACCTAACGCCTATTCTGTTTCAACACGTAGCATACGAAAACAAACGCATTTGCCTCTCGGAAACAATATAAACATTAGACGGTGTTCCGAAGTGGACAGCAAAGTTAACATGGCAATACAATTTGTTTTTGCTGCTAGTGTCCCTTTAGTATACATAGTATATTTGATTTCGGAGATGCATGTAACGTTTGTCACACGCATCACGCCGGGCGAAAAGCAGGTGAAGAAAAGTCGCTTTGCGATGTTTGTCAGGATCGCGTAACTTGGCGATACATCGCGTCTGCCTGCCCCTCTGGATCCAAGGTGTGAGTATTATGTATGTATGTGACGTTTGTTTTCGTATGTCATTATTCTGACCTGTAACAAAAGTTATTAATAAAAGTATCATTTGGAATGAAAAAAATAACAGATTTCTTTATAATTATTATTCGGACCCACGACCACTGGACATCGAAATATGCAACCGAATCACATAACTAACAAGGTGGAATATATAGACAGTCAAGTCACATAAACAAAGCGCCCATTCTTTCGAGTCAAAACATGTAAATTTTTTGCGCCCCGGCGATCCGTAGTTAAATTATGCAAAAGATCTGTTTATCGCTAAACTTTTCCATGGCGATGCCGGTGGGTATTGCTATTGATCCTGTTTAGTAAACGTCATTCACACATACATACATACCGATTACGTCAGTAAATAGACTAAGCTTATAGTAAATAGACTAAGTAATAATCGCCTTACGTTCCTGGCGTTGTGGGTGGGACATCCGGACTCGTACCAATGAGTTAATATTTGTTATTGCATATTTTAAAAACTAAATACAATTAAGATATTTTTTCCCATAGGAACATTAGCTATTAGATAACCTTCCTCCGGATTTCAACCCACAACCTCATGAACGTAAGGCGATTATTTACTATGGCTTTAATATAGGCCTAGTCTATTTACTGACGTAATCGGTATATATGTATGTGTGAGTGATGTTTACTAAACAGATACAACTTTGTACAATTTGTACATGTTGATCCCGGTCTGGAACTTATATATATGTTGTGAATTTTTCTATTAATGTTTAATTTCCACATAGTTTGGGATTAGACTAGTGACAAGTATCCTTCCTACTAATATAAAGTTTGTAAGTGAATGGATTTTAATGAAACTTTACAGTAATATAGCTTATACATCAGAATAACACATAGGCTACAATTTATAAAGATATTATGTGAATTGTCTAAAATATCAAATAAGTAGTTCTTTTACGCCACGCTAATATAAGCTACTCGAAATACTAATCCTGCGCAGACGAAGTCACGGGCACCAGCTAGTATTTAATATTTAAAAAATTTGAAAGTTTTTAGGGATACTCGTAGATACTTTCTAGTTCACTCCAGTAGCTTATCTTAATAGAGAGCCAGGTATACCCGGCAATACGTGCCCTGTGGGATCTTTTGTGTCAGACCTTATTTCTATACAAATAAAGAGTACCTCCCATCCCCCATAGTCTGCTGCATAAATAATATGTAGTCCTTGGATTCAGGGCAAGCTATTCCCATTCACCTTGTAGCTAGTGCATTGCATTCACACAGCAAGTGATTCATCTTCTCGCTGTCCTCTCCACCGGCTCTACAACTGACAGTCTCTGATCTTATGCAGGAGGTGCCGTACACCGAGGTGTTCGGCAAAACCTCCTACGTTAATACGGAATGCTCTCTTTCCATATTTTAAGATTTTGCTGATGTCTATGTTGCCGATGAACTCCTTACGTGCTCCCAAAGTGCTGTCCATTCCGCCAGGTGTTACTCTTCGGCATGTGCTTTTAGAGCAGCTTTGATGTTATTCATGGAGAATCTCACAAATGGCTCTGGTCCTGTCAGAGTTTGCTCTGACCATTTTCTGGCCAGAGCATCGGCGTTCTACTTAATTTCCTGTTAATAAAGGAACCATATAATTAACAATGGTCAACAAGTGACAGAAACAGGAAGCAGAAAAAACACGCACATATATTTCGCGTAGTTTCTCTTTTTATAGATGTTTAGAACAGTTGGTACGCAATAAAAATATATATTTTTTTTTCATACAAAAGACATCAACGCGGTTATGTTTTTAATCGACACAACATTACTTTTTGTCGCTCTTTATTTAATAATAGCAATATAGTTTCCAAATCGCCAAGTCGCGAACACGTGCGAGTGGAATTTTTTCTCCAATTATTGCATTACCACTTGCGCATGTGAATATTTCGTTACTCTGTGTCGACCAGAGATGCATTTAGTAACTGTTGTCAACCTTGACACGTGGCGCAGATTAACCGCCCAAATCTCATATGAACCAGTTTCCCATAAAATTTCTTTTAGTTGGAAATGTACGATTATTTCGCCGAGTTATATGCGGATACGCAACAATTCGGTAGGTAATTGTATTGCTGTCTTTGCGTCATATATCTAGCATGTTTTTCTTGTTATGCCGACTACCGGCTAGGAGGTTAGTCGTCGGTTTATTTTTAAATGCCTCAGTGTGATGAACTCGTTATACAATTTGATCTTTGTATCGCAAACTAAAAATAGATATTAATTTGATGTTTATGTATTTGTTACGTTATAATAAGTTGCCTGGGACTAACTAGTTTTGATGATAATAACTCCAATATAGATTGTACAATGGCGGAAAGAAAAGGTTGTTCAATTTTCAAATATATTCCTTCAACATGTGGTGAGCACATGTAAACTTTTCAAACTATAGCAAAAAACAGATGATGTTTGATAACAAAGTTCAATCTCCGGCACTTCTGTAATACTGTCAGAAGGAGTCGGTAAAATATACTTTAAGATGGCGAACCTTTTTTATACAGCCACTGTACATCGGACTTCAAATATTTATTGTTCATTCTTTGTAAATATGTACAATAAAAAACATTAAATTATGTACCTATGTATGTTCTGTCGCGTAATACCTACCCGGAATCGAATAATACTACTCACTCTTCCGGTGGATTATGTTAAGGATTCACTCAGATTATGAGCAGTAGCATCGATCTATTAGAGATAAGCTTTATGTATACAAAATATTATTTGTTTTTAGTTTTAAATATGCAATAAAGATTATTTTTAACTATTATTGTTTAATATTATGATTGTTCGTATATTGTAATGTGACTTTATTAAAACATTTAATACACAAGTATTATTATTGATATAATAATATAACAATGAAATTTCATTCCAGCAACGAACTTATTATATGCTACTGTTTTAGTACATACATCGTCTGCGTTCTAAAGTCCATATTTATATAGCGACCACCAACCTGTATGACCTGCGAGGTAATCTGAGCATAGCACTATGAGTCTAGCAATGCACCTTGTTATAGGCTACTAAAACAGTAGCATATAATAAGTTCATTGCTGGAATGAAAGTTCATTGTTATATTATTATATCAATTATTTTTATTAAAGTCACATTACAATATACGAAAAATCATAATATTAAACAATAATAGCTAAAAACTAGCATTAAATTTAAATAAAATGTATGCATTTTATTTATATGCCAAAAGAGGCCATTGAGTTTATATTTATTTCCTGTTCAGGGATACATCTATACATACATATAATAAAAGAGTAGAAAAAACAAAAGAAAAGCGAATCTGTACATTGAAGTTAAAAAAAAAATTTCACTGCCCGGACGTTACTGAAGACCAGTAGAGTCCAAAAATATAATTAAAAATTTTCTTATCTGTCTGTATGTATGTATGTATGTACGGGCTAATCTTGGAAACTGCTGAACAGAATTTGACGGCGTTTTCACTGTTTAATAGCTTGGAGTTCGGGCCTCATACTGGTATAAGTCATATCTCAATAAAATGTCAGGATGCTGATATACAAGTTGACCTCTCATTTCATATCATTTGTATGAAAGTGTAGTTCAACATTACTGGTTTCTGCAAGAACTTGACAGAAAGTGACAGAGATGTTTTAAAGCACATTTATAGATTTATTTTAGCTGATGTATTTCAGATATTTCCACAAGTCTCGATACAAAAAGTTCGCTATTCGATAATTAGTGGCCCTGTATTAGACCGGTGATCGTCGACAATGTCAATATCGAAGCTGTTCAGGAGTACGTCTGCCTAGGACAGACAATATAGTTGGGTAGGATCAATTTCAAAAGCTGACAGAAGAATCCAGTTAGGGTGGGCAGTATTCGGAAAACTGCGTCAAGTCTTTACGTCACCTATTCCACAATGTTTAAAGACAAAAATCTTTAATCAGTGCGTCCTGCCTGTCATGATTACAGCGCGGAGACGTGGACACTGATGGTGGGCCTGATCCACAAGATTCAAGTGGCTCTGCGAGCTATAGAGAGGGCAATGCTCGGGGTCTCTATGAGGGATATGATTCGTAATGAGGAGATCCTATGAATAACGAAGGTGACCGACATAGCCGAAAGAATTAGTAAGCTGAAATGGCAGGTCACATCTGTCGTAGTACCGAACGGCCGTTGGGGCAGACGGGTTCTAGAGTGGGACGCGACCTCCCACGGTCGCGCAGGGTGTATGGACGACCTGAAGATGGTGGCCGGAAGCGGCTGGATCTGTAGGGCGTTGTGGCATTCATTGGGGAAGGCATGTCCAGCAGTTTGACAGACATTTTGTTGTACAGTTAATTGGACATGCAACATAGGAAGGGAATAGGAGGGGAAGGAAGTCGGATGGAAAAGAATAGAGGGATTAGGGTAAGAGAGGAAAGATGAGGGGGCAGTGGTAAATAAAGGGTGTAGGAAGGGGTGGGTTAAGGGAAGGGGGAGAGGTAGGAGTAGGGAGAGGGAAGGGGTGGGGGAAAGGGTTTTCAACGTTGTGGGAAGGGGATGGAGAAGGAAAGAAAGAAAGGGTATGGAAAGGACAAATTGGAGGGGGGGGGGGGAAGAAAATATCAGATAATTTGCACAATATTAAAATATATAACATAATATAAAAGTTATTGTAGTTCGTTGTAACTTTGATCGATGTTTTAATAATAGTATTGTGGTTTACGATTTATGACGTATTAAAAAAAACTACTTACTAGATCTCTTTCAATTTTCGGTGGAAGTTTGCATGGCAACGTACATCATATATTTTTTTTAGTTTTATCATTCTCTTACAGGGGGGGGGGGACGACACACACATTTTACCACTTTGGAAGTGTCTGTCGCGCAAACTATTCAGTTTAGAAAAAAATTATATTAGAAACCTCAATATCATTTTTGAAGCCCAATCCACACGTATGGGTTTGATGAAAAAAAAAATTTTGAGTTTCAGTTCTAAGTATGAGGAAACCCCAAAATTTAATGTTTTTTTTTCTATTTTTGTGTGAAAATCTTAATGCGGTTCACAGAATACATCCACTTACCAAGTTTCAATAGTAAGTTCTTATAGTTTCGGAATAAAGTGGCTGTGACATACGGACGGACAGACAGACAGACATGACGAATCCATAAGGGTTCCGTTTTTTGCCATTTGACTACGGAAACCTAAAAAACTGTGCTCCAACGGGCGAAACCGCCGCCGGAACGTTAATTTTTACCCGACTTCAAAAAAGGAGGTTCTCAATTGGATAGTATGTTTTTTTATGCATATTAATATTTTTAATGCATAACCAGATTAATAGATTTCTTTTAGGATTTAGTAACACGTAATACATAAGAATGTGTAATGTTAAGTTGTCCACGCGGACGAAGTCGCGGGCAACAGCTAGTAATATAATAACAGAGGATTATTTATACTTCCGGGTTTGGTTATACCGTGCGGAATCAGATCCAGATGTACTTAAACGAATAACTAGACTCAGTTTTATAAGACTACTGACTTGATGAGTGAACAATGAAAGTATATAATTATATATTTGCAATATAAATACATTTAGTAGTACTACACGTGAAAGCTCCTTAATTGAAAGCATTTCTTAACCAAAAGTGAGGTAGAAGGTACTAATTATGATTCTGTGCCAAAAGTGAGAAACTTCTACGGATGGATTACGTCATAATTTACTCATTCCACAGATAAAAATGTGGACATCGCCGGGTGTGTTTGCGTAGTTCACATAACAAAATCGATCACAGAGCACGCTATGGGAGAAAATGAGAACGGATTATGGATTGCATTACTTTGACTTTGCCATTCAACAATGGACCATAAAGATGTCAAAACATATTCTACTATGTTATTTTCACAACGAAAAAAGAAAGACCCCGTTACATCTTTTAATGCTTTTTAAAACAAACAATGATTTTTGTTATAGTAAATTGGTAGTAAGAAATATATAGCCATACACCATAATGTTAGTATCAACAGAATGTTTTCGGATTTTCTGCTGACGCTAGATCGTCGTGTTGTCACGCACTATGCCCTAAAAACACTTCGCCCGTGTTGAGTGTTGACATAGAAACGTCATAGTCAGATTTATTTATAGTGATGAAACGATTACGATTAAACGTAATCGGCGATTTTGGGTTATTAGCGATTAATCGTAATCGTCGATTATCAATGCAATTATTTAAAGATTACCAATTTGGTTACATTTTAATAGAAACTTATCTGAATACTTTTGTGTACCTTAATCAAATCTTAACTCAACTTTTCCTATAGTTTAGATGGGTCTATTTAAGAGTCCATTATTTTCCTAAAGTTAAATCATTTTAGTATTAAATTGTTTTACAGAAAATCTTGTTAAGGAAGAAGTAGATTGTTATCTCAGATCACCCAATTTGCCACAGGATGTCACATATTTCAGTTAATGAGAGCCACAACCAAATGTCCTGTTTTGAAAGAAATATACATAACTCATACAATCATCCCCTGCATCAGAGAGGTTGTTCTCCACTGCCGGTTTTATCCAAACCGAAAAACAAACCTTGAGTTTCCATAGTTATTTTCTACCCAAAGGTTGTCCGGAAGGAGTAGCTTAAATTGTATTATTTTAATTTCTAAAAAAAATTACTTTATTTGTTTGTGTATTGTATTGTTTTTGTAATAAAAGCTTCTTTTATTTACCTTATTTTACCTGAGAAAGCATTCAGGTATCCTATGTATTAATCTAGAATACTATTAGTTTTGCGTTCTTAATATAAAATTTTAATGGATTTGAATCCTTCGCTTTAGCAGAGTCTAAGCTACCCCATTTTCTGCTTGGCAAACTTTTGCGGCAAGTTCTGCTGAATCCAGATTATTCTGTAGCATCGCGGTGTTATGTCCACATGAATATCTAGTTAATATTGATTGGCCTTGACTGCATACAATATCGATGCATAGTTTATAAATAACTGTAAACGTAAAGTTGCATTAACTCGAGAACAGACTTTCGCTTGGTGCGGTCATTGGTGTTCGTTTAAAAAAATGAGTGCATTTTTATATTCACTTGCATTTGTTATTCAGTTCACAGTTATATTTGCAAAGTGTAAGTGCATTTTGTTATTTTAACTTTGGTGCTGTTGGTTTTTCATAAAAAAAAATATTAAAAGCAAAAGACAATTATTAGGTACTAAAACAAACGAAAAATATAGTCTCATTCGAAACAAGACAAAAATAGAATGTGAAAGAAAAAATAATATCAAGTGTGTCTCTGATTCTATCGTCTTCAAATGATTATTTATTAATTAAAATCAGCTTGGCGGTGGTAAAGAAATGGACAAATAAGTACAAATTGTATATTATAATATCTAGATTAGGTCCTGCTCTACATATTTACATAACTCTGCTTCCTCATGAACTACCAGAGTGAATCAAATTGGTGCAACTACCTCACCATCAAACCTAGAACTTACGTTACGTTTGAAAAGGTTTAATGAGGAAAATATGTGCATTTAGCAATGTTATTTTTCAAAATTCCTAACTGTGTATGTCCAATAACTATACATTGTGCATTACAATGAAAAAGATATTTTCAACGAACATTTTAATATCATCTTTTTCTTGGCTGAAGCACAGAATAATAAGTAGTACTACCGGCTGCAGCTGCAGTAATTTATGAAGGTAGCTATCAAGTATCTACATATTTTGAGCATGAAAGTACAATGTCTCCATTATAAGTTTCTTTTAAAGAAATACTTCGATTTATAGTTAGGTTAGATAGAAACATATATAGATATAAACAGGTACTACAACTTTTGCTATGTACCTACATCTTTGCTTGTCTTTAGTTTCCCTATAGGATGTTAGGTAATCTTTAAGTCGAATTAATTTGAAAAATTATAGGTATGTCAGGTCAATGACTGGCTAATATTTGTTGTTAAATATCTAAGAAACAGGATAATTATAGTATGTGATGTAATGACTAACTTGATTACATAATCTACCCTTTGAAGGGCAATAAATAATAAACCTACTACCTGTTCCAAATAATTTTAATTTTTGCCAGCGGGTCCTATACTCACTTCAATAAATGCGTTATGTTCAGCTCTCTTTTAATATAGCTTAATGGTATATGCAAGAAAACTTCCTTAATCTGTATAAAGTAGGAATATACTTATTGCTAATTAGTATGATTAACTATTTTTCAGTGCCACCCATCCAAAAATGTAAAGTATCAGATGCTTCCTGCCTCAAGAAGGCAGCTCAGACAGTTGCGCCAGTTTTAGTGGCTGGTATGCCGGAAGTAGGCACTGAACCTCTGGATGTGATGCATGTGGACATCATGAAGGTAGACTTAGCAGGTCTTAAGATGGACATTAACAACGTTGATGTGAAGGGACTCAAGAAAGTCGTCATTGATAAAGTCAAGTAAGTAAACATCCTCATATCAGCCTATCGATACATTGCTGGAAATAGGACGTTCCCAATGAATGCCACTACACCTGGGGCCTACTGCGGAAGCATTTCGGACATATCCGTTAAATTAAAAAGCCAATTTGTAATTAAATTATGGACACCAAACGCTAATCAGAATATGTTCCATGACCAGTTATAGAGAGTACAAAATGGCTTTTTAATTCGACAGATATTATCCGAAATGCTTACGTTGTAGGCCCTTTAGTCCTCCCACCTCTCTGGCCACCACACTGTGCCGGCGCTTACGCATGATGAAGTAAAAGTTAAGCGATCTAAATGTAAGTTTATAAATCGTCTATTAATACGTTATACATACGTATTTATAAAAATACGTGACTGACTGCCTGATTGCCAGTACAGTTTAAGCCTCTGTGTCTAGAAACTGAAAGACGTAAGCCAAACACTGAGAATATTTATTTTAAATTCCATTACCAAGGGTTTCAAATATAAAGCGGTTGAATTCGCGTGCTACAGCGAATATTTTTTATAATATTTGTATAATGTTAATAAATCTAGATACGTAGGTAGTTCATAAATACACTTAAAAAAGTGGTTCTGTCCGCCTTGTTAAATACGACGATGAAACCGTGTAAGGATTTCTTCATACAAATAATACAGGGCAAGGTCTGTCTTTTCGGCTATATTTGAAAATCAGATTAAATCGAACTCCAGTTTAAGTTTTCGTAACAAAACAGGTATATTTACATAGTGGGCATAATATTATAGAAATAATTAGTTAACATAGAGCTTAACATATTTTTTATTCGCATTCGTCCTTTAAATTTGGATAGGGACCATAATAATAATAAAATCATTTATTCATCTTTCCAAAAAATATATATACAATAACTCTGCCACACTGTATAATACAGTTTGTTGGCAGAAGTTGCTCTCTTACTTTAAAGGTTGCGCCCCCATTCAGGTGCTTTAATCACTTATTGTTCGTTATCACTGATGAATGCCCCCGGAATAACTTATAATGTGCTAGTCTGCTTAATTAGCACAGCCGATGAAAGTTTCATGTCACATTTTTATGCGTAACCCCTAATAATATATTAGCTGTTGCCCGTAACTTCGTTCACGTGGACAGCTTAACAACACAAATTAATATGTATTTCTCGTAGAAACGAGCTGTTTTTTCGGGATAAAAACTATCCTATGTCCTAACTCAGGACCTAACCTATATGTGTGCCAAGTTTCATCCCAATTCGTTCATTGGTTGAAGCGTGATTGAGTAACGAACATGCAAATATCGAATCATTCAAACTTTCGCATTTATAATATTAGTCGGATTCCTTGACGAGAGATCCAAAAAAGGTATTTGATATAAAACGATTCAATCCGAGCCCATGGCCCTTTCTACATTGATACCTATTAGTTGTCGCCATAAAATTACGTCGTGAATAACATGGCCTTAAACAAATTTGAGATAGCTTCCTTCACCAAACTGCGTGGAGTTTGGAGTGGTGGAAGATATATACCATTTACCATACCTATCAATGGAGTTCGTCCGCAATAAGTCTCTAGGAGACAAGTATTAGACTACAGTTTGTTAATAGATGTAGGAGGGTGTAACAGTGCGTTGGCCTTTCCGTTGTCGGAACGAGCTAAAGCACTATATAGGTACATAATTTAAGTTTGATATAACTATTAGAGGTTAAGTCGATTTTTTGTGTAAGTCCTAAAATACGACATATTCGACATAGTCGCATCCGAAAAAGCTCTTAAATAAAGAAAATAATAATATAAAGATGCATCGCAATTCACGTCTCATATGGATGTTGCTAACAGGTCTCGAATATTAGGTATGCAATAAAAGTTAATTCAATAGTTATTTGAACAAAGTTCCTAATTAATTGTCACTATATAATCAAATCAATACTCTATCCTCAAAACGATGGTGTCGACTTTGAATTTTCTCTTTAGCGAAAGGTTTACTCACAATATGTTCCTTTACATGAAAATCTGTGGTGAGATTTCGAATTTAAATAATATAAAAATTTTAGTATTTTGCATTATTGTCTTGACGAACTTTTTAGGTGAACATCTACTATAGAAAATCAACAAATTAAGTATTCTAATAAACAAAACAATTCATTTTCAGTGTGGACATGTCGAAGAAACTAATGGATTTATCTTGGGACACTGATATATTATTGAAAGGTCAATACAAAGCTTCAGGAAGGCTCCTTTTTCTACCTATCAGCGGTGATGGAGACATGACTATTAAATTGAGTAAGTTAACTACCTTTGTTAAATTTAGTATATTAAATAAAATATGTTATATGTTGACGTGGCTATTAGAAAATGATCATTAGTTTCGAAAATGGTTTGACATAATACTATTTTATAGGAGTAACAGGAGTAACATAACAAATTATTGTTATGTTACACCTACCTATAGATACCGCTGGAGCTTTACAACATTGAACAACTCCGAGTAGTCTGAAAACTAATAAAAATAACTTTTCATACAAATCGAATGGTAAAAATTATCAGTTTGTTTAGAAATTCAATTTTTTTATTGTTCAGACTTAAAAAATTTGTTTAATATTTAGTATCCGTACCTATCAAGTGCCTGTATTTGTTACTATGCTTACTCTGCGATCCTGCATGCAGTTTATCAATTTATCTTCGTTCTCATTGCCATTATTCCTTACAAGCACAAGTATCTTTGTATTTAGTAAGAGTAGCAATCACATTTCCAAGTTTCATTATATCCTAAATATTTCATTAAATTGCTTAAAGGCGTCTTTAAGTTATTAAGTCAATTTCAGCACAAAATAATTCATCAATAGATGCAAAATTTTAATGTCGCAATATTATAAATTATATTGATTTAGTTTGTAATATGTTATAAATTTTCTTCTGATCCTGTCGATGAGCCTGTCGAAACACTAACACTAGTACAGATAGCATAAGAAATAGTTCGGCACCTTAAGGATGACAGTCGCTTGCAGTGGCTGGCTGCATAGTATCGAGAGGTTTTACTCCTGACTGTAATCAAATATACACTTTTGTAAAGTTTTTAAATACGTATTGACGTTAATAAATGCATTGTTATGTTATGCATAATAAATGATCAGTAATCTATTAAATAAGATATATTACCATATTGCATAGATATTATTTCGCTGTATTAAGTAGGTTATTATTATTTCATTAGGACATACCGAATCCATCAGTAGTGGGCCAGCTAAAGAGTGGCGTAACTATACCGTGAGGCCCCTGGAAAATTCTTAGGATTTTCTGTCCATTGAGGAATTTGCCAAAATCACCAAGCTTGGCAGGCGGATTACTGATCGCAGTAATGATTTTAATATATACAGGAGAATGCTGTTGCCCGTCCCTGGCGCAACCCGTTAGTCGCCTTGACGAGACCTATGCATTTTTATGAAAAACTATAGTCTTTTTTAGAGTGAACCCGATTCAGTTTCTTTTTGAGGAACCACTTTCTATGTTGACCTACCCAGTGCATGTTTCGAGGAAGCGAGCCTTAACTTTTTATTTATTTATTTGTAAAACATATGCTTTAATATTTGTTACAGAAAACTTACACATCGATATGACAATACCGTTCGAGGTGTCAAAGAACTCGGCCGGAAAGGACATGATCGACCTGAAGGGCTACAAATACAAGTTTGATGTCAAGGACAACGCCCACTTCGCACTTACGAACCTCTTCAATGGTAACAAAGCCCTAAGTAAGTTATGTCATAATCATAAGCAATTGCTTGCCTATGCAGATAAAGTCTATGCAAAATGTCAAGTTTCCTGGGGGCCTACTCCGTAAGCCTTTCGGATAATAAACGTCGAACCAAAAGATATATTCGACGATACCTCCAACATACACTTTTTTTTGTCGCGGGGAAATGCCTACTGCATACCTACTCGCCTCGGGGGGACGAGTAGGTTATGTCAGAATTACACCGACTAAAACCCCGCGGTGGCCATTACCGACGCACAGATGAAGGAGGAACACCGGGATTAATGAATATTGCAATTCCACTGTCCCTTCCCCATGCGGCCCGCCGCTCGCACTCGGCGGCCCATCTCGGGGGGAGACGATACCTCCCTCCTGCACCCTCGCGGTGCCTGCGCCAGCACCGAGGCCACCCCGTTGCTGCGGCCCTCCCCGGGGACGCGTGCACCCGCGTCCCCGATGACACCTTTTAGTCGGCTTGTAAAACAGGCAGGGGATATCGTGGCTGCATTCCTACCTCCACCACTACACACACACACTACACCAAAAGTTTGGTCAATTTTGTTTTTATCAAAATCGAGTCATCAAATATCAAACTCTACAAAATCCTTTTTTTTCTTCTTATAATTCAGGGAGCATAATAACAGTAAGCGTATGATGACTCGATTTTGATAAAAACAAAATTAACCCAAAAAATTCGTATTGTACCCACTTTTTAATGGGTCGTGACTTATTGGCGTCTAACTATTGAACTAAACGCCATACGTTAAGAATATTGTTATTTTTATTAGTTCGACAGATACATCCGAACTTTATAGGGAGTCCCATCCAACTGCCATGCTTGAAGGACAACATAGTCATATTTATTTATAGCATCATATGTACATACATGCCCTTACGCCCTGGTCCCAGAGGGGTAGTCAGATGCATCGTCATTGCCACTTTGCGACTCACACAGCGACTTTCCTTCGTACACTTTTCGCTCCGTGAACTAACTTGGCGTAATGTGTGGCGAACAACATCGCCGCCAAAGAAAGAAAGACAATCTCATGGTTATTCAGGCCGAGTTGCATGAGGGTACATTGGTTTATACACTTGCTCAAGGGTTCTTTCCTTGTGCACCTCGATCTCCAAGTGTTTTCCTTTCCCCTTTTAATATTTACTCCTCCTCGTTTCTGGTTTATGACAGTCAGCTCCATCGTCTTCGTCTCTTGTATGAAATATGGTCAAACTTCCTATAATTTAGTTTTCTCAAATATACTCGTAAATGTTTGCGATACTTTCAAAAGCACGCCATAAGTATAAAACGACAACATTCTCATTGACTAGTCCAGCAATGTTAGTAGGAAATCCATTATTTTTCGCTTCGCTAAGCTTTTAAACTGTTATTAAGCTGTGACCGTATATTAAATAAAATAAACCAAGTAACTAAAAGAAAGAAAAGTCATTATGCCACCTGCCTACTGGCATAATGATTAATGTTTTATGACAAACGTTTGTGGAATTCAATACGTAAAACTTGCGGTCAGAAAAAAATATAGATGCTCTTAAAGTAGGGCTAGGTTCCATCAACTTTGCCGGGCAAGTTTACATGAATATTATTCAAAATTTCGGCTCATTTGGTCCAGTATTTTTTTTAATCATTCGCCGAACAGACAGACATACAAAAATCTTCGCTATAGGTTAATCCGAACTGACGGAACCCTTAACTTCCTATTTTTTTTTATTATTAACTAATCTTCAATTCTTCATGTTTTAGGTGACACGATGCTGAATTTTATTAATGAAAACTGGAAGATTTTGTCCAAAGAATTCGGTGGAGCCATGCTTGAGAAGCCCAACAAGAAGATATACGACGCCTTAAAAACGTATTTGCGGTCACAACCCATTGAAAATATTGTTGATTATTAAGTTGTCATTAGTACCAAAAATTAGTTAAAATTGTGTGTATGTGTGTGCATAGATTTAAATCAATGACTGAAAGTCTAAGTATTTTAGGTCAAAGTTGGAAGATATCATAGCTCTATTATACCTACCTACCGATGTTAATACAAATATATAGAGACTTACTTGTAAAGTCTTTTTAATTATTTTCTTCACCTAAAAGCCAATGCAAAACAGAAAACAGGGTCAAATTGACACCTTACATACGTAGTATATTATTTAAGGTGTCCATTTGACCCTATTCTTCTTCTGACACATCAGTAGGACAGGATCTGGGGTATTCATGTAAGTATTTCGGATAATATCCGCCCGTAAAGAGATTTTGTACTCTCTAACGGGTCGTGTGATGTATACGATACGCTTATCAGAATATGTCTCGTCCAAAATGCTTACAGAGTAGGCTCCATGGTCTGTAAGTGGTCAGTGGATCGCAGCACTGTGATTGTAATTTTAGTTAATTTCGTAACTTTTCTTTCTACGCTACGACTACACAAGACGACTATGTAGGAACTAACATCGTTATTATTCTGGTGGCTTCATGCGTCCTGCTTGTTATCAGGGACTTTTAGCAGAGACAAAGAGCTCTCAATAGGGCTTTCCATTTAAGTCGGTCTTGGACAATGGAATGTGTCTGTTGCCAGCTTATATTCAGGGTAGCAGCCTCCTGCTAAACCGAGCGATGAAGGCATCTGACATGTCTTCATCGCTCGGTCTTCATGCCTGCATCATCGGGTCGTCATGCGTTTCCATGATTCCACTTCATGGCCACTTTCGCATCACTTTTTCATATCACGCAAGTCACCAGACTTGCGTGATATGAAAAAAACTGTACAACTTTGTGTATTTAAATAGAAGTTAGTAACAGTTCAAATGTGTTCATAATATACTGATCGCCTCGTTGGTATAGAGGTTTGGTCGTCAGACACAAGCGCCAGAGGTATGGATTCGATTTCCACTAGGTACAGATAACTATGTAGTTGTACAAGTTGGTACTGGTCTGGATGTTACATTTGTGAATTGTCGTGTAATTTTCTAATTTCTATTTTACAGGAGTCAATCCAAGTATGGGACTAGATAAGTGTATGTATATATAAGAATAATATATAAATATACACTGGTCCTTTTATATTATCATCAACATCATATTCACACTTTTAATTCGTCTTAGTGTTTTTTTACACACTACTGCGCCCACTGAATTTTTTCTACATTAATTAACTTTTCTCTCTTCTGAACCTCTTTGCCATGAGTCTTTTATTATAAGAACGTTAAAAATCTGTAAAAACTGTTTCTATTAATGTACTGCTGTTCGTTAATTATTTAATTTTAGTTTCCTGAAGAAGAAAAATACAGTTTAAAGGTTACAGTAAATATTGGTACCTACATCTTTGCGGAAAATGGTTGCGAGGTCAACGGGTCGGTATTTTTGTCTAATGAGAGTACGTACTAGATGACAATGTTTAGAAAACTTGTATATTTTTCATCTTGAATCTTGATGGTCTACTTAACATGAGATATTTGTATATAAGTTATATACTTGTTGACCGCCTCGTTGGCCTAGAGGCTTGGACCAGGCCTGAAGTTGTGGGTTCGATTCCCACTACGAACAGACAAATTTTTACAATTAGTACATACAAGTTGATCCTTCTCTGGATATTACATTTGTGAATCTACCTAACCTTATAGCTATACTCATACCACTTGATAATAATCCCGAAATGTACGAACACTTTGGTCAAAACGCCAGAAAAACTTTTTTTAACATGCCTAAAGATCAGTGACTTCGTAAAAAATGGTGTTCCATAGTAAAAAGAGAAGACAAAACTCAACCACAAGAAATATTTTATCGACATCAAAACTATAAATAACTTATTATATATTACAAATATATTTTTTGCCCCCACTCTGCTTTTGTTTCGTTTTTGGGATTTAGCCATTTTTTTGGCTACGAGCATCATAACCCACAATTTTTTTGATGGCATTTGATTCGCGTGAGAGTATACATATGGAGTGCAAATGAATATGATTATTGGATATTTACTAATTTAAGATACAATAAACTAATTCTTTTTAAAAGTTAACTGGTACAGAAAGCGTCCGTATTAGATAAGGTTTTGTTGTACATCTTGGTGGCTCAGGCGATCAGAGAATTTTGTACGTCCCTATACCTACTGTGCGATAGGATGATACGCAAAATGTTATCGTGTGACGTGTGTAAAAATTTGGTAAAAACTGCAAGTTTCGTAACAGTTGCTATTCCCTGAGTATGCGATATGTAACAGTCCTATAGAAGGCATAACAGACTAGTTTTTCAACGATTTTACTACACTTGTTTAATATCGATATGGATCTACCTATAATTTTCGAATTTAGGCTTGGAACCCTTTTTATGTACAGGAACACTTGCTTTTTTAAGATAATAAAAAATATTTGGGGTCATAGGATCGAATTAGACTACGGCAGTTCGGTTAGAAACTGATTCATCGCATCGTAATCACCCTAATCGTGACGTCACGCGTACCTGTGTCATACTAGCGTTCAGAACTAGAGCAGCCTATGTTTAATTCTTAACATCTTTGTAACTACTGGTCAGATTTATATAATGTAAAAAGATAAACAATTACTGATCCTCATTGTTTTTTTAGCCCTAGCTCCTTCTTTTAGCGACACCAAAGAACCAAAAATTTAGAAGGCTTAGCCCCACGTGATAAAATACCCAGTCAAATTTACCAACAAAATTATATAAACCTACCTATCGAAATTATTAAGTGACATGCTAACACGAAGTAAGCCAATTAGTAAAATAATGACGATGATACAACTTAAATAAAATAATTTAAGTTGACGTTGTAATAATAATACCTATTTTTATAATCTTTTTATCTTGTCACTATACCTACATATTATTATAAGTATAAACATAATTGTTGCAAAATTAGTCGCATTGTCTTTAAGTGACGTAGAGTGACCATACACATGTATAAATGTCGGGACAACTATGTCTAATTCTAACTACCTACATATATTTAAATTTTGACAGCATTAAAACTATCTTCTTAATTTACTTACTGCTGAAAAATTATAATAAACTGTTTTTCAGAACGGGACCGCACATGTATGAATTGATTTTAATATTTTTGCTCTTCGATCAAAACTTAAAGATTTTAAATTCTAGCAGATTTGAACTATTCCTATAACCTGCACACCCTTCTTCTGATATTCTGCAGTTGTCTGATTATGAGGCGCCCCACGTTCACCTACTTAACGCGATCTTGGACTCATACAGAACTCTGGACAATGTTTGCTGACTTCAAGATGAAATTCTTGACATTGACTGGACAATACTTTGAACATAACCGTCAGAACAATTTCATAACTATCAATGTATTTTTAATTTATTAAGTTGAACTGACATGTATGAATGAATGCAACTCTTTTTGTAATGACTTTATAGCATTACATTGTAATTCTGTAGACTTCTTTAAATAAATAAAACGAAAATATGATACCTGTCTGCTTTTTAAAAACAAAATCAAATCACTAATTTGAATAAATACTTCATATATATAAATCTGATTTAACGTACGTTTGTAAGTTAATAGAATCTCTATAGCTTGTAACTTATAAACCAGAGAGGACGAGGAAAATACAAAAATCAATGTAACTCGAATCTCTTGGTTTGATTTTTTTTTTAAGACTTATATGTCCTTATAAATATGCTTAACAAGGTGACCCTAACCTCAAGTATCATCGTGGAAGCAAAACGACTCTCGACTAGTATCTATATTAATACGCGTTTTGATATTTCCTGTAACAGTAGCTTGCTAACTTTATTGTAGGGCAACTCGGTGACTTGGACAATATGGAAGTGATGTTAAAATTATTAACTCTTGTCGTACTGTCAGTAGGATATGTACTATCATCAGGTGAGTTTTTAAGATATTTTTGTACAGTTTATTTTCCTAGGACAAATTTTGTAACTTAGATTGGTAACCTGCTTCGAAATCAGTAATTTAAGTTACAATAAAGGAATTTTTCTCGATTCGAAGCAGGTTACGATTCTCAGTTACGAAATGGGCCCAAAAGTTTTTAAGGATCCGACCATAGTACTTTACACACCTTTACAAGAATATACTAGATTGCACGTGCGATTAGAGCATTATTTACTACCTCCCGTTGTGTGTAAAGGTAACATTTTAGTTACCGTTGCGGCCGGAAGCGCCCTGCTTAGTCACTATATTAACCACTCTCTCTTCCCGCAGGCTTCTAGGTACTCGTAATACCTATGAAGCGAAGTTTGTCTGTGCGTCTGGTTGTCTGTCCAGCGGTTAACCTAAAAACTATTGAGCCGATGAAGCTTAAATTTTGAATATACTGATGGGAAAAAACTGTTGACGGAGGCATTGATATTCTACCAATAGGAAACATTTCTTTATTTATTAAAATAAGTAACACTGCATTAAAAAACATTTTAATCTACCCTTACTTTCTTTGATGTTCCGTGAACTTATATTTATAAAAGTTATCATCACTATTTTCTGTCTAGATATTGAGAGAACTGATATATTAGTTTATCACCATAACCGGTACTGATGAGTTAATTAATTGTGAGTGACATGACAGTTATACTACCTACTTCATATTCTATGCCATCAATGGCATTGCTTTAGGTAGCTGACTGCAATTTCAGTTCATTATTTTTTATTTCCTTGGACAGGTTATGGCGTTTTGTGCTTAGCTTACTAAGCACAAAACGCCAGCAAGTGTACGTTGTTCACAATGTGGGGTTTTTCATTTTAATTTAACATTTTGGTAAACATATGTTCTTTATGAAATTTTCATATTTTTTATGTAATACCTATGTTTTTATAATTTTTTCTTACATTATGAGCCTTACAACTACTACGATATAGGTATAATTACGATAAAGTGAAGCAATTATATGGTAGTTCTATCGTTATTGCGCCAATTATAAAAATTACAATATAATGACGTTTTAATTTACCTATACAAATTCTTTTACATTATCAACCTTATATTCTTACTTAAAATCACTTTATCTAGGTACTACTGACTTTTACTACTTGCAGATAGTCGATTGATGTAGAATTGTCTAAAATTGGTTAATAAAATACCAATTTCATCTACACACGAGGTGGTATATTTGCTAGCCAACATACAAGCCTATGACCAAACTGTGAAGTTTAACAGTTCAACCCATAGCCATAGGTCTTAAATACCATAGACTGGTGACAAACAGCAGCGCCATCTACAGTACTGTCATAGTCAACACGTCTGCTGGTCGGCGTGGCTAATATGGGTACTGCTCCAGCATGAGCACTGAAAGAAATTGTGAACCACTAATAGCATTTGGTCTTGGTTATTGTATGTTAGTAATGTAACCATATTGATCGTGATCAAGTTAACAAGTTGAGTTAGTGCAAGAGGGCAATAGTTAGTTCAAGGGAACAAGATCTTGGTCCTCTCGTGGCTCTCCACGGTTCACAGGATCTTGTTCAAAACAATAATGAATATTTTTTTCACTGAGAAAACCACATTCTTAATTGTTTCTTCCACTAAATAACAAATGTGTACATTACTGTACATCTGTTTGAAGGAAGAGGGAGTTAAATATTATAATTATATTATCACACAAGCAGTTAGGTTTGTCTAGAGTGGGTCCTTGTATTCAGGGTGGGAAGCTGTTTCAGTAGGCCGCAGTGGTCACTTACCATCAAGTGGACTGTCTTTCCATTCGCCACTTCATTTAGTTAAACAAAATGTGGGAAGTTGGTTCAACAGTGGACGTCGACATGATGATTATTTTCATAAAGCAAGATTGAAACGTACATTGAAATATTAAGAACTTTGTTTTAGTTTTACCGGTAGAGTATTGCAAGCTTGAGGACTCGGCGTGCATGAAGAAGTCATTTCAAGAAGCTCTACCAACATTTCTTAATGGGATGCCAGATATTGGAGTTGATGTGTTAGACCCCTTGGAAATAGATGATTTATCTTTCGACTTATCTGGTCTTCAGTTCAGCATGAAAGAAGGTCGCCTAAAGGGTTTGAAGAGCGCTATCATTGATAAAGCCAAGTAAGTCACTTTAATTTCACTTTTTTTTATTATTTATTTGCAAAGCTTTAAATTAATATACAATGTATCTCTCAAACTTCATAAAAGTTAATCGGGAGATTCAGGTGTTGCTACACATTAATATCAATAATTTCAAGTCCTTACCTATTTGCGCTTTTGTATGTGCCTACAATTTTATTGTTACAAAGTATAGAACCATCTATATTTTTATATGTTCAATAGTAATAATTATTCTACATTATTCTACTTATTTGTATTAAGTACCTGGTTAACCAACTTCCAATGCAGTGATTATAAATCAGTTACCAAGGACAGTAATGTTTATAAGTATTAAATATTTCTTTATGTTACTATTACGACTTATGTTATCGTTTTTACTAAATTATTTAATCTTTATTTTCTTAGTTCTGTCAAACCAATATGGTCATTGTTTGACGAAGCCAAAAAATCGCTGTGCGAGGACATGGACTACACTTTTTTATACAGTTTGAAGTGGTCCTTCTGATATTTGCTAAATCATTCAAATACTTTAGAAATCCGGGTCTGTGACAATGTGTTTATAAAAAACTTAAGTATGATTTAGGTATTAACGTACCACAAGCTTTTCGGCGAAAGAAAACATCGTAAATAAACATATGAGGCACATGTCATGTGTACCAAACCGCAATGGACTCTATAGCGTGGTTGACCATGGCCCGTATGCCCTCGTTGAGAGCGTAAGCATGCGTATGCTCCATTAGTAGGGACATAATAGTAGGCTGTGCATTACGATAGGATTTGGATTAAAACAACTGAACGCACTATGAAGGACACAAACTTTTTATGACGATTGCAAATTTTTTTTGTTGGGGCCAACGGACTGGAGACCGCGGATCAGCACACGCAGGGTGGTTGGACCGACGACCTGAAGAAGGTGGCCAGAAGTGGCGGAGGACCGGCTGTGGTGGCGTACATTGGGGAAGGCCTATGTCCAGCAGTGGACGTGTAACGGCTGATGATGATACATCAACAGAAGATTTTACAATAATATAGATAATGGTAGAAACAATATGCGCGGTCTTTTTTTTTACTTTTACCCAGTTTTATAATTTGCAACTTTCATTATTATAGATATCCGTTTATTTTTAGTGTTCCGTACATTGATTCATAATTATAAGACAATAAATGGGTTTTACATAAAAACGTACTTGAGGAGAGGAAATGTATTTAAATTTGGACCTGCGTCCTGCCTCAATGGTATTTTTATAACGCTATGGAACCCTCAATATGTCAATACAATAAGGGGACAGTTCCGTCCACATGTGCGGGGTACGTAGAAATAATTGTGATTTCCGTAACGCAATAAACTAAAATATTTTTTATTTCTGTTTAGTTGGAACTTAAAGAAAAACAAAATTGAAATAAGTTACCATATGAACGGCACTGTGAAGGGACATTATACAGCAGCTGGTAGACTTCTCATTCTTCCCATCACTGGGGACGGCCTGATGAAGTTGAAACTGAGTAAATATAACATTCTATCTTTAATATTATTCCTAAATATGTCCTGACTGATTGATTGCTATAGAATAGAATAACAATATACATAGTATTTAATATTATTAAACTAAGCCTCTCCCGAAATAATGGGGGATTTGTGCCCTAATCACTACGCTAGGCAGGCGAATTGGTGATCGCAGGAGAGTTAGTGGTTGATGAAAAGCAAATGAAAGGGTGCACACAATTGCACAACAGGCGAACTTAGTTCTGAAGGCCTTCTATACTAGTCAAACTTTGGGTTATGCTGAGAGATTGTGGTAGGTGCAAGATATTGCAATTTGAGCGTTTGTTCACTTTGAACACATAACATAGATATAAAGACAAGACACGGGCAAGTAGGTATTATATTCTACATACATAAATAAATATGTGTAAATACATATACATAAATACATATAATGGGATTTAAATGGGCTATACTATTCATGCCATACTATGACTATTGAAGTCGTGGCTCGTCGAGCAGGCGTTCTACACTTATAATAACATTGTATGTAAAATTACCTAAAATCTAAAATTGACATTATGGATAAATTAATAAAAAAAAATACATTTCACTATTTTGTAATTTATTTTTAATTTTTGTATACTTACAATTGGTAAGAATTATTATTTTTAAGCTTAATGACGTAATGAATATTACCAATAAATTATATTATATATAGTATGTCTATGTCTATGTGTTCTGCGATGAATTATTTTTAATTTTACCTTATATTTAGCAGGTACTTACAACTTTTTGTGGATTTAATCCTTAAATATACATTTTAAGTGCTTCTTCGAAATGAATTGGAAATTAGACGCAGAATTTGCCCGTGTAGATGAACGGAGGATTTCGGGAGTAATTAAGGGTAAAATGTTTTTTTCTTAAAATAAAATTACTCACTTTTATTTACAGGAAATCTTGCCATAAATATATTTATTGACTTCAAAATAGAAAAAGGGAATGACGATAAAGATTATGTGGTACCCACAGGGTATGGTTTTGATTTTGAAGTGAGAGACAATGCGCATTTTAATCTAACGAATCTGTTCAATGGAAATAAGGAACTGAGTAAGTACCTACCTAAATAATGTCTAAAAACTAAAATATATCTGACTTCTGATTAAATCTGATTTTTTTAAATTATAACAAAAATCGTCTCGTCTCATTCGCATTCTCGTATCTGAAATCCCTACTTTACACGAGACGATAAAAACCTTTTACCGACTACGGAGGAAATATTATTGTATAGGTTTTTTTTTTCTATCTGACAGGGAGGGTAAAAGGAATTTTTAACACATAATATTGTGGCATTCTTAGGACATAGCGTAACAATAACAACAAACAATGGTTATCTGGACGAAATCGCTTTTAGCAACAAGACCGTCGACGTGTAAGCTACTTTATTATTGTATCTGTGTATTTTTATCGTGCAATAAAGAGTAATTGAACTGAATTAAATAATAAAAGGAAAAGTAAAAAAAAATAAGATTCGAGAATATAAAGTGACTAAATAATGATTCCTGCAAACCTAACCATATAATACTAAATCAATGAAAATATTAGAAATCCGAACCTATTGATATTTGATACTTTTTATTTTTTCGTCATAAAACTGCTGCACCAATTTGTATGAATAAAACTTGGTATACTAAAAGTTTACATTGTCTAGATTAACAAATATAATACATACATACATAATCCTTGGTCCCGGAGGCAGAGACGAGATATCCTCACTTTGCGCGATCCTGACAAACGTCACAAAGCGACTTTCATTCGCCTGCTTTTCGCCCCGTGGCGAACGTCACTTGGCGTAATGTGTGGCGAACTACATTTGTGGTACCACGATTAGCTAGGGAACAAATATAATATGATGTTTATTTAATTTATTATTAGTAGGAATGGTTATAAACAGTGTTTTTTTTTAGAAATGTCATGATTTATTTTTCGACTAACCATCCTACTAATAAACCCAGTGGTTTCAGTAGGATGGCTTTAGAAAAAAAACATATGTAATATAATTTAATTTATATAAAAAAGATGTATAAAATTTTAAAGGTTTAAAAGGCACGTCCTAATTTTAGAAGTATGTAGGTAGTCTTAATCATAAAACTTTAATTTTTCCAGGTGATATCATGTTAAAATTCCTAAACGAAAATTGGCAACAAGTTGCAGTTGAATTTGGACGTCCATTAGTGGAAGGAGCAATAAAGAAAGTGTATAAAAATGTTGTCAAGTTCTTTGCAAAAATGCCTATAGGAGACATAACCGTTTTGTAAATAATGTATAAAATATATTATGTAAGTAGGTATATTTTGGTTTAATATTTATAAGTTCATGTCATTTACTAATTGTGTATTCTTTGACGGTATTTTTGTTTAGTATTTTATTTAATAAGAAAATATTACATACAACTTATCAATCAAATATATTATTCCTATGCAGACCATAATGACATATAACTAGAGGTATAAAAGCTTTAAAAAAAACTAATGCCGATAAAGGTTACCGTAATTTACGATGTAAGTAACAAATTCTACTTATATGGTATATTTTATAATTATAATTGATTATATCAGCTTTTATACAATATGGGACCTAGCGTAATAAATGGTTTTAAACAGGTGTCACAAGCACTTTAAATTGATGATCCACGCATCCAAGCTTTCCTTGATATGTAGAACCATACATATTTAATTGTTCCACAAGGGATACTAAAACGATTTGTACACACAGCTTCAAGTATTTTTTTATCACTATAATTCAAAAAACTTTATATCTGTCAGTTGGGTATAGAATATACGGATCAAACTAAAGTTCTATTTCTATAAATTACACCACTTGTGTAATGGTAAAACTTTTTTATTTGATCTTAATATCATAATTATTTATTAGAAAACACGAAATAAATACAATATTATATCACTGTAAGCCAAGCCGTGGTAGCTAAGTTGGTAGTGCACTCGCCTCACGTTCATGAGGTCGTGGGCTCAAACTCCGCCCGTTCTAATGAGATTTTCGAACCTTAAGTACGGTTTATTTATAATACTACAGGCTTTTCAGTAAAGAAAAACATCGTTAGGAAACCTGTATATGCCAAAGAAGATATTCTAAGGCGTTTGTAAAGTCTACCAAGTCGTCTGGGGCAACGTTGGTGGACAGGGGTTTAGCACAAAACAACTCAGGTCTTCCTAGCGCCCTAAAAAGATATCACTGTAATACAAGATTTAATATAATATAATACAGTCACGAATATGGAGCTTAGGAGTCCTAGTCTCTAGCCTAGGACTGGACGCAGTTTATTTTGAAATCGGCCATATAATTAGACAAGTTACGTTAGCAATGAATTATTTTCCTACATCGCGTCATCATTTTATGTAATAAAGACGCAGCTCGTATAACAGTATGAACCTTCAGTACAATATACCTAGGTCATTATTGTCTTACGAAAACTTCAACGCCTGATTGCTTGCAATGAGGAGCACTCACATAATAATTTATTTTAATTTTTATTAATATGACGTATGCGCTTTAAATACCAGAGAATTTAATTTTTTAAATTATTAAAATCAATTAAGATATGACGAAGTTATTAAACTTTATTTACCGCATCTTTTCAAAACTATCGCGCCTTTATATGACTACGTAACTTGTTACAACCCGCGCGTGATGTTCTGGCTCGGATTTCATTAGCGGTGTCGCGAGTATTTTGTTTACGGCAGACTGCGCATGTGCTCTGAGAAAAAAATAAGTAGCCCTCCTACTTACATAAGGATAAAAATATCCACTATTACGTAAGTAGCGGCCCCCATTGAAAATGGTGTCGCCTGAAACTGATTCAGTAGCCGGCCACATTATTACGTAGTGTGGTAACTTAATAATGTGGCCGGCTACTGAATCAGTTGTAGGCGACACCATTTATAATGGGGGCGGCTACTTACGTAATAGTGGTATATTTTTATCCTTATGTAAGTAGGAGGCCACTTATTTTTTTACTTATTTTTTTCTCAGTGTGGACACTTTTTCCCGCGATATTGCTGTATTTCCTCATTTTTAATCCCATTTAAATAATTTTTTCGTATTATTTATTGTTTTTTTAGCGCTAAGTATCTGCATACTTAACAAAAAAAAACGTGACTGATCGTCATTGTCACTATTTGATTTGTGCCACTACTGCATTCAGACATCGAATAGTCTGTCTTCTAAATCATAAACGCGTCATTTATAGCAGCGTGAAAATAGTTACTACAGTGGGGACAAAGGACGTTCCGAGGAATGAGACAGTTATCTAATAGTGCTGTAAGATACTTGACGTTCTCTCCTACCCCACCACAACTCATTGCCCGAAGTTCGTAAAGAAAATTGACAAAACCCCATTATGAAACGTGTTTAAAGTCGTGTAACGTTTGTGTTCTATTACAAAGGGACCATATGGACTCAATATTTTAATTCATTAATCATAAACTCCATAGTAGAAACGGCGACACGACAATATTTTCCACTACGGCTCAGTTGGTGAGAAAATTATTATATTTGATTTATTTAACATAGTAATTTCAATATGGAGTACTTAGGTTGGCTAAAACTTATGAATGGGCTATTAGATTTTAAACTCATAAGTAATAGGGTGAACGTCCCACTTCTGGCCACCCGTATACCACCGAAATTCCTTCGATGTAAGTGACATTGATTAATTCGGTTACCGTTCGGTGAAAGCTGTCGGCTGACGGAGATAAAGTTTTATCTAACGTATTTATCAAACACGGTCGCATTGGTTCTTTAACACAACTAGCACACTGGTGAAATATGTTGCTATAAGCTATAACATAGGTCCATAGTAGGGATGTATCTGTGTTTCTCATCTTATCTTCTTGGGGGGCGAGGAAGACCTGGCGACACTTCGACACTGCGTGACCACTTTGAGTTCCTTCCTTTTGCGGTAGAGACTCTTGGCGCTTAGGCGCCGGAGACCAAGAAGTTAGCAATATTGGCAAATTCGTGAAGGAAATGGCCGGTAACGATCGCGCCATATCCTTTTTTATCAGTCGCATTAGCATGGAGTAACGCAGCAACCGTCCTCGGTACCATCAAAAAGTGCTAGAGGAAATTTTTTCTCTGTAAGGCAGCGCCTCCTGTCTCATTTTCTCGTTAATGTAGAACAAATTGTATATTTTTTATAATCTCTGTTTCTCTTCATAAATTAACATATTAATATCATTGTAGGAAAACAAAAACCTAATATAATCCTCTAATTCTGCTCCTTGTCGTGTGGTTTCCGCTTGCCGTGTGGTTTCCGGTAGAGTAGAATAGGACCACTCCAACTCTTCCCGTGGATGTCGTACAAGGCGACTGAGGGAATACATTATAAAACATCAATCAGGCCTCGTCTGGCCAGCGCGGGAGGTGTAGGCCAAATCCTCCGTCTGTCTCCGGCAGATGAGAGAGGGTTGTGCTCCTGCAGTGGAGACCAAAATAACCTGATGATGATGAATTCTGCTCCTACTTCTAGAACTCCGGGCACTATTAGCCTTACCGAGTCACGCGGGGCTCTGACGAGTTGGACAATTATTTCCCTAGATAATCGTGGTATCTTAACACGGAGGCGATGATTTTTTCGCAACACATCATGTCAAGGGGTATCACGGAGCGAACAGCGGGCGAAGGAAAGTCGCTTTGCGACATTGGATTGCGCAAATTGGCGATACATCGGCTCGGTCTACCCCTCTGGGACCAAAGCGTGAGCATTATGAATTCTGCTCGTCTGCTTCATCCACCGGAATTTTTGTCAAATATAATGTTCATGAATTTTAAAATGATTAATCAAAGAATTAAGCAATTTTAGAATCATCCAGATGTAAATTTATTTATCAATGTAAACTTAAAACACAGAGTTTTCTTAACAAATTTGTCAACCCAGCAAGTTGGTCTGCGATGTTGATCTTTGAGTTCCTTCTTTGTATTGTTCGGAAGAAGTATTTGAACTAATTCCTTGCAAAATTCGAATCGGAAAAGCGAAGGAAATCACGTCAATATCAATAATACCGATTGAGTCCTTTGATTTGTATCAAGGAATTCCAATATTGTTTGATTCAGAAACTTTTAAGTCTCCGACGAAAGCGTTGCACGTACCGATTTACTAAGAATAAATGGATGAACGACATGCTTCAGAAAAGATAGGCATTTCTTGGAAATCTGTACGAATGCATTCAATACATAGGCCTTTGCCTTTCAAGTTATTCTCTAGATATGAATTTCCTTTGATTACTATTTTTGTTAAGGGACAGGTTCACCTCGATCACCAGGGTGAAGGGTGACGGTTGCGAACCAGATGAGTTTATAAATAACCATGAGTTACTCAGATTGATAACGTCGTGGTGTCGATTCCCACCGGGGACAGACAACTGTTC
The DNA here is from genome assembly GCA_947086405.1 of Esperia sulphurella. Classification (NCBI taxonomy): domain Eukaryota; kingdom Metazoa; phylum Arthropoda; class Insecta; order Lepidoptera; family Oecophoridae; genus Esperia; species Esperia sulphurella. Next base: position 5,618,337 of record OX352271.1, on the reverse strand, counting down.
AAGTTGGTCCTGGTCTGGATGTTAAATTCCTAAATTGTCCTAATTCTTGTCTAATTTCCATAGTACAGGAGAAACTCTTTTGGGATTAGATAAATATACCTATGTATTATAAGAAGTATGTATATAAAATAATACAGTTTAAAAAAGCTTCAAACACTATTTATTGCAATCACTAATACTGTAAACGAATGAAACTGTTTTTTTTCTGTTTCATGTCGAAACCATAAATATGGAGTAATTTAAAAACCAGAGAGCACTTTGTGCCAACAAACTGCAATGTTTTTATTCCCATTAATAAATGATTTATTGAAAGAAAAAAGTATCTGCAAAACAGATTCCATAGAAAATGTATTATGTATTACCCCAAATTACACTCAAAGACTTTATTTCATTATTGGTGTAAATAAGATTTACTTAACCCTAAACTGATGATAAATTATAATGATAAACATCGCTGAATTATTTAGAGACAACAAACTTTCCAATTTTATTGTCTTTGTGGCCAAATTTGAACTATTTCCTTAAATAGGTAAATAATATTAAACGTATGTATACCTGTAAGTATAGTTAACGCTACAAACTAAGTAAAAAGTACCAAGTGAGTCACAAGGGATGCTTCTCTGTCAAATGGAGAATGTCCCAGTTTCCCACACATAAATGTCCCATAAATGGGTGCCATTTACGTTTAATCCAATTAAGGCGCGCTTGACTTCCCAGCGGCGGTAGTGCGCGGTGGCGGCGGCAGCTTACACAGGGTGGCAATGGCTGGTGGCAAGGGATCCTGATTTGCATAAAACAATTATTAATTATCGCTTGTGGGACAACGATTATGGCTAAGTATTCGTTATACAATATGGTGAATGTATTAGATTAGTTAAGATATTGAATTATGAATTGCAAATCATGTTTGCATACATTAGTTTTTGACGTCATCATTACACCACCACAGTTATGTATAAAGGCTTTATAAGTTATATTTAGTAATAGTTGGGTTAGGCCACTAATAATAATAGAAATATCCTGTCCGAGAACGGGTTAACTTCAAACATCCTTGCTCGCCACCTGAGGCAGAAAGGCGGTACAGCTGGACACCGCCCGGATAGTGAGCCGGTTTCTGTCTCTCTCTCCCTGACCTCCGGCCGCTTAGACTCATCAGCCGGACCCCTCCGGCTGGCAATTTTGATGTTGCTGGCCGAAAGAGTCAATAACTTAGTTCCTGAAAAAATAATAATAATACTTTTATTAGAAGTACAAAAAACCCATAAAACATAAATAATTATACAAGAAATATAATAAATGTGGTCAGTCAACTTTTTATTTTCGGTCCACTCTCCGATGCACATCTAGCCAGTTCATATAGATCTATCTTAAGTTTTTTTTTTTTTTTTTTTTTTTTTTCGAAAGGACATTGCTATTGGCCCTGAAGGCCTTCACAGCTTCACCGGAGGCACTGCAGACGGCCTTTAAGTATTCTGTTATCAGAGCGACGACGCAGTCTTTCCCAAAAGGAAGCAACGCGTGCAAGTCAGGCATTCGCCTCGTCGAACATGTTCGATGCGCTGCAGTCGCGCTAGTCGCATAAGGGGGCGAAACGTAGGAGTCTCGTATAGTAGGCTCCAGGTTTTCGAAACTGGGACTTAATATCCATTAGTAGCCGTTACTTTCTCAGTCCCAGAGTTCTACTTCAGTAGAGTTGCATTTTATGTAGGGCTCAGAAAGTTTTTAAAGAAGTATCTTTATTATTTAACCTAGAGTGCTCATCTTTGAAAAGTTGAAAGTTCTAAAGCTTCGTTCCGTCGAGTGACGTACTCGTAACTTGGCCCAGTGAAATACATCTCAGCAAAAACATTATACTGCTAAAAAGGCCATCAAGGAACTATTTTTTTCCACTATTTTTTCCTGAACATGGTCAGCCGCGCCTACGCAAACGTGCTAGAGGCACTACAGTAGTAATTTAAACGTATTAATAAAAAATTGGCAGGTTTTTGTGGTGATATTCTGTTTTCTATGTAAGTATATATGTGTTTTTCATATAAGCAATGTCATGAAAAATAAATGACACTAATGGGTTAACTTTTGTGAGAAAGAAAACTCGTAAATTTAATATCTCACAAAATTATATAATTTAAAGTGTCATAAAATAATTTAATAATCCTGACCCCTGGCTCAATTTCAAATTCATTTTACATTATGAATGGCAACTAGAATCCATGAAATTAATATTCAGTCGAAATACGGACGGACAGTTCAATTTTAAACTCTTTTCAACTTTGGCTATTACTCACCCGGGCACCATGTTTCCAACTCTTCAGTGGCCATACAAAAAGTTCAGTGGAAAATGTGATTCGAAAAACGCAAAATGGAAATTATTAAATTTATTTGTGATTGATAATGCCGCCGTTTAGTTCTCGGCTTAGAATAGGGCCTTGATTGCACCAGGGACGGGCAGCAGCATTCTCCTGTGTGTATTAAGATAAATACTGCGATCATCAATACGCCTACCAAGCGTCGTGATTATGGCAAATCCCCCAATGGACAGCCCACCAAAAGTGACACTCTATTGGGGAGGCTTACCTATGTTCAGCAGTGGACGTATTTTAGCTGAATGATCATAGATTTTTTTAAAGCGGATATGTATCTCGCACATCCATCTTATATATAATTTCAGTGTGTGTTTATCTTTTGCCAATTTATGCATTTAGGTATTTGTATTATAGCTCAATAAAAACAGTTCATCGCTTAAATTTCATCATATCAGCCCTTAGACGTCCACTGTTGGACATAGGCCTTTCTAATGAACGCCACCACACCCGGTCCTCCGCCCTCCGCATCCATAAGTTTAAGCCAAATTGTCTTCATTCTTTTATTTTTCACACGTCAAGTTCAACATAGAAAGAAGAAAAACTACTGCCTACTTATCTATAACCTAGATCTGGCTTACGTCACGCGGCAAGCCAGACATAAGTGTGCCTAGGCTACAGGAAGCAAACAAGTAGTTGCCATTGTTTGACATTTCAATGACAGCCAGTGATCGAGACAAGTTGGCCTGATATGATATTCTAATAAGAAATCCCTATTACCTATATATAGGCTTGATTCTGAAGAACGCATTTTAACTTGATAACGCTACATTTCTTTCTATCCCTATCTAACGTTATTATGAAACCAATGAAACCAATTTTAAGCCTGTCAAATGTCTGTGTATGCTTTTGTATAAACTTAAGTGTATGCTTTCAGAATCGGGCTCATTATACATACATACATAGTTGATGCTCACGCTTTGGTCCCAGAGGGGTAGGCAGAGGCGATGTATCGCCACTTTGCGCAATTCAATGTCGCAAAGCGACTTTCCTTCGCCCGTTTTTCGCTCCGTGATACCCCTTGACGTGATGTGTTGCGAACAACATCGCCGCCTCCATGTTAAGGTATCACGGTGGTTTTATAATGAAAATATAATAATAGTTTTATAATGCTCATTATATTATTTTTTAATTATAGGTCACCTGTACATTATCATCATATCGGCCCTTAGACGTCCACTGTTGGACATAGGCCTTCCCAATGAACGCCTCCATACCCGGTCCTCCGCCCTCCGCATCCAGCCGTTTCCGGCGATCTTCTTCAGATCGTCGGTCCATCTGGCAGCGAGGCGTCCCACCCTGCGCGTGCCGATCCGCGGTCTCCACTCCAGAACTCGTCTGCCCCAACGGCCGTCGGTTCTGCGACAGATGTGGCCCGCCCACTGCCACTTCAGCTTGCTAATCCTTTCAGCTATGCCAGCTGTACATTAGATACATGTTAATTTATTTATAATTTATTATTAATTTTTTGGTGAACAATAAAGTTTTTTTTGTTGTGATTCAAATTTTTACTTTTGGTTTTTAGTCTAAGATCAATTTTGTATATATTTACGAGTAAAGGTCTTGAAATATGGGACTTTTTAAGAGAATATTTTCGAGTGGGACCGACAGCCTGTCAAGCCAACACAAAATTACTGAGCACGGTTATTATTTATTACATCTTTAGTGAGACGAGGGAGGATATTCTTAAAAACATTTATCTTTTGCGTTCGTTATGAATAACTCATTTTTCCTTATAAATTGGGGTGTGTAGTAACAATAGCAATTCTGTCAAAATACCAAATCAAACAATACAATTATCAAACTAGGATTTTCTTCTGTACTATGAGAATTGGACAAGAACAGGACAATCCACAAATAATACATCAAGTTTCTATAGGACTTTTCCAAAGTTGTCTGTCCCCAGTGGAAAAAGACGGGAGCGACCTCTAGCGGTCGAATTTAACGGTCAAGCCAATGAGACATTGAAATATTCAAAAGATTCAATAAGTACCAATAGCTACAGTAAGTACCAATAAATCTTTTTTATTATTTATTTTATATCAGGATAGCTTTTTTCCCTACAGATGATTATATATTTACATCCATTAAAACTATAGATAATGTAAGGTCAACGATCGAAACGGTCGAGTGACCTGGCGATGTCCTCCGTCTGTATATACATTAATTCTTAAGAAGTCCAAGGATTATTAAATGGATTGGGCTAGATTTATTCACAACTGTTGTTTGTCCTGTTCCTTTTTAGAGAGGATGAAACAAAAAAGTCGTTAAGAGATATGATCAAAACAACTCTCTGTGTAAAGTTTGAGCTCATTAGGATCAAGCGGGCTTTAGGTCGAGTGCCTCGAACATTTTCCTTTTTTCAAACCAAAGTCAAATGGTTCTATTTACGAACTAAAATCATATTGTAAAAGTACCTAACTGAAATGAAATTAAATTAAGTTACAACTAATATAAAATACTTTCATTGTTATAACCGCCTGGTAGTTTGAACGTCGCGTTTGTTTTGAACTCCAGAGGACGTGGTAATGATTAACACTGGTGATGACAATTTAGTTTATGGTCTGGGTGTTATACCTTTCAATAGCAGTCTCATTCTTCATTCACAAAATACAGATAAATCCAGTGTAATATTGAGCAATTGAGCTTGCCGCGTGGTTTCTGGTTGCCGCGTGGTTTCTGGTAGAGTAGAATAGGACCACTCCAACTCTTCCCGTGGATGTCGTACAAGGCGACTAAGGGAATAAATTATAAAACATCAATCAGGCCTCCCCAACCCGTCTGGCCAGCGCGGGGAGTGTAGGCTAAATCCTCCGTCTGTCTCCGGCAGATGAGAGAGGGTTGTGCTCCTGCAGTGGAAACAAAAATAACCTACAAGAAGGTTATAACTTAAAGACTTATATGCCTGTGGCATACTACTGTTGTACCAGTTCATAATTAAATATGCGCGAGCCAACACCCTCTCCCGGCTTTGACATTCCGTCTAGAGAGCCTGAGACGGGAGGTGGTGCCGTGGGTGCAATTCTAATTTAACTGGTCTTTTATTCAATACTTATAACCACTAAATACACCTGTGTTATAAACAAGATTGTGGCAAATAGCAAACGCCACAATTCCAAAGGATAAATTCTAAAGTTTGATGTGAAATCCACAAGACCCGCATTGAGCCAGCGTACTATAGCCCGTACGCCCGCGTAGAGAGGGTTAGGCTTGCCCCAACAGTGGGAACATATTAATAGGCTGTTGTTTTAGTTTCTAAGGTTCCATACCTCGAAATGCATCCATACATCATTCCATACATCACTTTGTGATGCCTCTGTAATATTCATTGAAATTATTTTTCATCGAATACCAGTCTATTATAGCCTTATACTTTGTAAATAATTAAAGTTATTTATATTTCTATATGGCTTGTCAATCTATATTTTCCTACTCACTGACTGACACATCAAAATCTATAATTGAATCCCTAAATCAGGAATGAAAAAGTCGTAAAATTATGTATTCTATTCTATTTTTTCTACTACTATGTATCTTTCATGAAGCTTACATGAAGAAAGCGCAAAATTAAGTTTGTCATGTAATAATTCCCTTTGTGGTAATATAATGGTACGGAAGGAAGGACTTATAGCAAGTATAGGCCTATAATGGTGGGAGGGGAGGGGATGGTCGGGCATAGCGGCAAAGTTGCAGAAATTTATAGGTAGCTACTGAGATTTCTATGGGGTAAAGGAGTTACGTCATGGGGGAGTTGTAGAGGTAAGTGATGTGATAAAAAATGAAATGAATTTAGGTATATGTCCAGTACGAAAGTGGTTCAGTATCCGTTACTGATCACCGTAACTCACAATCAACCATCTCTATGTACTTACTAGATGGAGCGAACCAAACAATCGCTCTGTTATACTACGGTAGCGTAAATATTTAGAAAATAATTAAATGTTCTGCGTAGAAACTGCACAAGTGTCGAAGTGAATGTGAACGGGGTGCAGCTCCCGGAGCCGCAAATGCGTGGAACAGAGCGATTGTTTTGTTTGCTCCATCCAATAAGTACACAGAAATCGTTGCTCACAATATTCTTAGAGCGTACTATGTTTTTACATTATTCTTCGCAACTAATTTAAGGAAGGCTAACTAGCTGATTTTAAAAATTAATTTATCGTACTGGCATATTATTTTTAATTCAGTTTTTTTTTGTTGTGTTTTGTCAAATTTAAAAAAACTAGTTGCGAAGAATAATGCCAAACCACTACGTGAAATTATTTTACTATTTCAGTACCTAATGGAATTTCGACATTAAAATACATAAGATTTAAGTTTAACAAACTTTATTGGGGGACAAATCTCTTTTTTTTCATGTTTAGTTACGTCGTTTTTTAGTATCAGGCCACCTAGTAGCTATATCTGTTTGAATTTATCGGATATCACGGCTGGTGACACTTTTATATTTCACCTGTATTTAAAGGAAACTAGTGAATTAGCAAAAGTGACTAATTAGCAAAAATGACGAACTAGGAAAATAACCAGTAATATACAAACTCATTTGTATAAGTACGTAGCTCTTAGGGCGCGAGTGCGACACGTACTTGTCCATTTTTTTTATTATGTTGTCGTATTATTTTATTAGTACCTAATCTGCATCCGTCTCATAATTTTAGATTTGATGCTATAATATTTCAGCGTCTTGTAGCCTTACCTTTACAATATCATAAAGATCAAGGTCTTTGATACACAAAGAATCTGATCTGAATGGGACGGAACCATTGTTTTCAGAAGAGTCTATACAGTGTCGACTTTCTCAAGTACCTTCTCAGAATTTTTATTATATACCTACCTACTCATAAAGAAATTTCGACCAGTATGTTCCTATATCTACCTATACAGTATTAATATGATTTATAGACTGTTTTTTGTACTTGCATTTCACCATTATGGACAATTGTTTTAGTTTGTGGGATTACTGGTGATTAACTGATTCAATTCAAATATTCTTTATTGTGCATCAATATCTTATAAATAAAATCGTAAACTTCGCGTGTCTGTACATTGAAGATATTTGCAAAAAAAAAATGGGGGGTCTAAGGATAAGGAACAGAACACATTTCGATCATTTTTGAAATTTTTGTCTGTTTGTATGTTTATCTGTTTGTCGGTTTGTCTGTTTGTCTGTTTGTCTGTGAGTTTGTGCACGCATCACTTAAAAACTACTTAACGGACTTTCATGGACTTTTCACAGAAACATGGGGCTTAATTTGGTGTAACATATAGGCTTTATTTCATTGTAATCGTTGCAGTCAATCAAAAGTAATGCGAATTTATAGTTTCCGAAAACTCGCATTGACTGCGAAGAATGTAGTAGGGTGTAAATGTTCGACTGAATTCGTGAGCGGTAGCGGGAGCGGGTATGGTACCAGTGTAATTTGAGTGTTTGAACTTTTGACTGAGTTACCCGATTACGATGAATTTGTGGTATACGTATGCAACAAAGTAATGTTGGTCGGAATTTGGATTGCGATGGATTAGTTACGAAGACTACATTTGGAGAGACGAGGGAAAGAAGTTTGAGGGGTGGGTTGAGGGGAGAGCTGAGGGGAGGTTTGAGAGGAGAGACCTGGACCTGGACCTGAATATGAACCTGGACCTGGACCTGGATTTAAAGTCTGAGTGGAAGTGGGATAAGGAACGAAAGTGGGAATGGGAGCGGATCCTGTAGTCCACGCGAGCGGAGCCGCGGGCACAGCTAGTATCTAATAAATAAAATCTAAAATTTCGCGGGTCTGTACATTGAAGATATTTGCAAAAAAATGAGGGCTAAGGATAAGTAATAGAACACATTTCGGTCATTTTTGAAATGTTTGCCTGTTTTGGGATTTTGGAATCTCCCAACTTTATTCCCACTTCCACAAGTGGGAAAGGGAAAGGGAGCGGATTCTGTAGTCCACGCGAGCGGAGCCGCGGGCACAGCTAGTTTAAAATAATAATGTAAATAATAAAAGCTGATAATGTTTGATGGAAAGGACACAATCTGAACTGCATGAACTCATAAAATATTTAAATAGAATACGATACAATACAATACACTTTATTGCACAAACAAATACAGTTCAAGTTTTAAAAGTAAAAAAATATTACAATTTAGGCTGTCTTATCGTTTTAAGCGAGTTCTTCCAGACAACCTTTTATTTTATTCATAGAAATGAATGAACGAAAACTAATAGGGACCGAATCCTTTTTTTAAGAAGTATTATTTTCGTTTAAATTTTGATAATCTTTTAACATTTTTTAACTTTTAACAGTTTGTGGTACTTCCGCTAAGATCTAGTACTAACGATTCCGCAGTAGGTATTTTACTCATAAATAGCGATGCAATTTTCCAGTTAAGCATAAAAATTTATCATTATCCACGTTTTATGATTAAACTGGTGCAATAATGAGCATTAAAATAAATTAATTGTGTTTTGGATATATCTTTATACATTTATTACTTCCTTTACGATTTAATTTAAAGATTTAATAATGGCATAAGTACCTAATCATGTACTCAAGCTGGCTGAATGGAATTAAAAACAGACTAAATTAAAACCGATACCGATGTTTCTTCAGTAGGTACTTATTAGTACTACTTAAAACATAACCTATATGATAAATTTTATGTAGGTAAGTATATACATGTTATAATTAATATGTATTATTATACTAGCTTACAGTATTTTTTTTTGTGTAAAAACTAAAAGCCAATTACCACAGCTAACGGTTATTGTTGTCTGGAAGAAATCGCTTTTAGCGATAAGACCGCCTAGATGTACATGTGTAAGCTTCTTTATTATTGTATCTTAGTTTTTTATCGTGCAATAAAGAGAGTACTTGAATAACAAGTTAGTATAGCACTAGGTAACATAATATGTTGGATTGGGATGGTTGCGGCTACAAAAAGTCTCTTAAAATGATTTAGAATTTATCGGAAGGTGTCGAAGGTAAAAATAGTGAGGGAGGATAAAGACATCTCAGCGAAGCTCGTAATCAGCTTAGCGAGAACTTTATCTCGCGGATGACCGCAGGGACCAAGTTTCAGCGTGTTTCAGCCCCAGTCAGTCGTCTTTCAGACAGCGTGGTGGCAGGACGTGCCCTTATCTCTGCGCACAACTGCTCTTGATACGAAATAGCTATTTAAAATTTAGAATTCCCTGACTCCATTGCAGTGGCTTCGGATTTGTTGTTTTTTTCGACTTGGACTTCTTTAGATTTTAGTTTTATTTTGAAAAGGATTTCTATGTTGGCAAAGTGTTGGTGTCAAGTTGATGAATGTTGACATAATTGACCGACGAGTGTGGTAAGTGATACGGTAGTTAGTGCTGTAGTTTTTGTGCTTCTAAAATGTTGTGCGTAAAATGGTTCCAGCGCAAAAACAAATTAAAATATCCACAAAATCATACAATTACGATTAATTTTGACTTTGACTAGCTTAACTGATAATAAAATCGTGCTAGGGACTATAAAATATATTTATTTAAAAAATAAACAGTAATGTTTTAAGGGTATGTTACATTTACGATTCTTTTAGGGATCCGTCAAAAGGGATACCCTTATAGCGAATCTTTTTTTTCGTCTGTCTGTCTGACAACCACTGGACTTATTGGGCTAAAATCTGAATCACTATACTTGTTTAATAATAATAGCTCAGCAATTATGGAAAATTATAGAATAGAATACGGCACTCGCAGGGTGGGACGCCCCGCCGCCAGGTGGACCGACGACCTGAAGAAGGTGGCCGGTAGCGGCTGGATGCGGAGGGCAGAGGACCGGGTGTGGTGGCGTTCATTGGGGAAGGCCTATGTCCAGCAGTGGACTTCTAGGGGCTGATATGATGATGATGATGATAGAATAGAATATCAGGAGATTATTTTACATATTAATGAAAGACTTAAAGTGCCGGTCTGCCGGGTAACCGACAACTATTGTATTGATTTAGCTGAAATTGTTCTCCAGAAAAGTGAAACTTATAAAAAAAATAGTAAAACAATTGTTTTTTAAGATTTTACATCAAAACTAAAAGTAAGTATAGTATGGCGTACACTTTGTTGACTATAAAAATAAATTTCATAATTTTCACATCATTACTGGGGAATGTGTAAATGGACATACGATATTTCAAATTTTAGCAATATCGGTCTACTGGTAGTTTTCGAATTACTCGCCGGATAGACAGACAAACATGTATACAATTAATAACGAATTCCTAAGGTTGGAAAGATAATTAGATGTGTTGATATTTTAGTTCGATACGGAGTATATTTTAAGTGCAATTTAAAGTTGAAACTCAAAAACAAATGACCACCACACACGGTAACCACACACATGCAAACTTGATTTTTAAAAGATGTGTTGCGTGAAGTTTGTTGCGCCGTTTCTTCTTCACAGCGCTAACACCTAGGAAGCGGTAGTCGATAAAAAAAATTACGTGTATAAATGTACCCAGTGTACGCATATGCAAAAAATGATTTTGACTTTGACGGCATCACAGCTCTATCTCAGTTCTGGGATCGATTTACTTAATTTGTATGGAAATGTTTACAAAAACCATTCAATTCAAAATATTCTTTACTGTGCACCAATAAATATAAAGTTAAAGTTTAGCTGTTGAATTTTTATATATGTACGTTTTGTAGGCATAGGATATTTGTAGAACCGCAAATCAAAAATCTTTGTGCTTTTTTCGACTCAATTTTAAATTGTATGTTTGATATAAACTATATGACGTCATATGATTCCATATAAAGGGACATTTTATGACGGTAAGTAAACTGAGTAAATCGCACATAAATGTTCATTTTGTACGGGTTATATGGTTTATCTATTTATCCCGGACCAATGCGTATTACTGTATTATAGAAAGGTGTAAGTCTTTGTGTATGAGAATTTTCATGAGAATGGCAAGCAGTTTTTGCGAAAATCGAATTTTGAATTTAGTTTTTATATTGGGGATGTCAATAATTATAAAAAAATAGGAAATTCATTTATATCGCATTGCCTACTGGTTTATGCGCTAACTCCATGATGACTCTGTAAGTAAAAAAAAATAAAAATATTTTACAACAAAATTTCGAACTCGCATTAATGCCCTTTTAAAATACTTCCTTCCCTTCTATTGTCGTTTTAAAGTAAAAATTTAGAAACTCAGGAACTAAAAACTGAAGTTTAGATTATTTTTCTAGACTTCTGTGTTTAAAAACCTATTTTATCAATACATTAAATACATAATATCATAAAATAATATTATAAATATAAATTCCTTATTCATAATTTTCATTATGTTATAATAATATACTATATGTAACTCTAATAATCATTTAATTTATTAAACATCCCTAAATAAGTATTTTGACATGATGTTATGGATGAAAGAAGTGGAGCAACCTGTATATATACTGTAACTAGACTCGATCGACCGGTTTATGGAATCGCGTGGACATAGCTGGCGACCCACAGCTGCGCATTGTGCCGCACTGCATGTTTATGCGAGATGCGAGATTTTAGATGTACCCGTAAAACTGTACAAGTGTCTGTGCCCGTGTGCATCTTATGAGCGATGTACAGCACGAGGTCTGGTACTACGACAAACCAAATAATGGTTTACCGGTACCAGTAAGAAATTTAGAGTAATGTGTTTTTAAATTGTGTAATAAATAAATTAAAATTAAATTAGTTCTGTTCCACCCTGTATGTATCTGAACTTTGGAAATTCAGCATAATTCATACTATCGAGAAAACCATTCAATTGTAACAGAAAGAAAAAGAATATAATATTATTTTGCCAAAGACCTGAATAAAAAATTTAATTGTTAAAAGAAAACTCAATAAAAAGGAAACTGGAAGCAAAGATTGGACAATTCCTGTTTCGTTTAACGGAGATAACACAATATAAAGTTCAATCCAAAGTTTGATCTCGAACATTTCTCAAGGGTTCCGTCTTAGTCATTCGTCAGCGCTAAAATGTTAATGGCTCTCGAGATTGACGGATTTTCAGAACAATTTTTCAATTTTAATCACAATGACGCAGTTTGTTAGCAAGGGTTTAATTTACTTTTTCATTACGTTCCATTCTACGCCAAATTAAGGGTTACCTTGTCACGGGGCCCTTCGCTGCGGCCGTGTTTATGTTGACATTAAAATAATTGCATTATCAAATAATTGTCGACCTGTTTTGAATACATTTTGCAATATTTCTGACAAAGAAGTAAAGTTCTGTTCGTGATGTTAGACGATTTGAATAAATTTAGGTAAGAAATTGGTCATGATTATTACATTAAGACTGATCATTACAATGAGAGTCTTTCATGAAATCATCATCATTAACAGCATATATTAAGTCCACTGTTGGGACAGGTCTCAGGTAATGCCCAAACACTTGGCCAGGTGGGTTAGTGCCCGGATTTATGAAAATTAATGCACAAACTAAAGCCTATCATTTGAATTTCTCTAATGGATTATCACCTCATGTGGTATTTATAGTTGTTCTATTCCGGATACCTATTTTATTTCCTTCATAATTAACACAGAAGTAATAAAAAAAACTAAAGAATAGGTCACATTTAAAACCTTTACCTACACTACAACATTTCAACTAGTTTTATTTAAGTTTATAGCATTTTAAACAGAATCTTTAGAATGTATTATTCAATAACGGATATACGTAGGGATTATTACACAAACCATTTATGTTATCTATTATTTCTGTCTTCAAGAACCTGGTCTACTTAATTGCATACCCAGTATACCATACCGCGACAAATTAGGTAGTGCTTCTTTCATCTCGGTTCTTACTGTATGACTGTCACGAATGCGGTGCCAGAAGGCCTTTCCATAGATTTATGTAACGCGAAATGTGTAGGGATTGAATAAGATATATAAATTAGCCGTGTGGGATCCGGTAGAGTAGAATAGGACCACTTCGGAGTTGTAGTGGTACAACTCTTCCCGTGGATGTCGTACAAGGCGACTGAGGGAATACATTATAAAACATCAATCAGGCCTCCCCAACCCATCTGGCCAGCGCGGGGAGTGTAGGTCAAATCCTCCGTCTGTCTCCGGCAGATGAGAAAGGGTTGTGCTCCTGCAGTGGAGACAAAAATAACCTGATGATGATGATGATATAAATTAGAGGAGGGGTAGGCATAGGTACTAAGGTTTTGAGACGCCAGTCTGTACACTAATAAAATGCTAGTCAACAAAATTGCATTTTGTTTTCTGTATGTTTCATAAACTAATAATTTTAATGATTATTTTGATTATATTCGTATTATGACCAAATAAACTAGTTGAGTTAGTGTCAGGTGACAAGTAGCTCAAGGGAACCAGAACTAGGTGCGCTCGTATAATGATTGTTCACGGTTTTACCAAGATCTTTTTGTTATTGTTTTTTCAGTGTACGGTCTACTTTGCAGTAAGACGGTTTGATATAAAATATTTTATGACGTTTTAAGATCTTAAAGTTGTAAAAAGCTATTAGCTCATGATCTGCCAGGCATGTTACTCGTTAAATTCTACTTCGCTTGCTTCGCTGAAAATCAATCAGCTCTTTAAAAAAGCTGATAACTTTTGTTGTTAAAAATTGTTATATTTATACAAAAATAGCGGCATATTACTGATGGTAAGCGGCCACTGTAGCTCATAAACGTCTTCAAACTTTGGCTGAAACAGTGTGAAACTACCTTAATATATTTTATTGCGTCGTGTTGCTATAAATCGACGTTAATTATACCTACTGCCTTAGGAAGGCTCTCGTAAGAGGAATACGGTTGTATTTCAGTTTCACTTCAGCAGTAATAATAATAATAATAATAATAATAATAATGTTTTGCAAATAATTTAACTAACACTCGTCGTTGTGTCTACCTCAAAACATCCCTTATATAAAAATCTACAAATATTTTATATTTTAACTGTTACTAAACAAAGTCTCATTGCTGTGAATTCTTGGATACATATATAAAACGGTACGTGGTGGTCTGTCTAGTAAGTTGTAACTTAAAGCACCTGCAACAATTTTTTAACAATTTTTGTAGTCCTCACTGCTTAGAAATTCACTTTTTTTATTATTCAACAAAATTTTACAATATATAAATTACTGTAATGGAAGCCCATTTTTATGTGGACAGAGCGCTCAAGTGATCAGTACATTAGTCTACACCCATCGACAAGAAGTGCTTGTGCAGTTCTTGCTTTAGTAATCCACCTGATGCAATGTATTTTAAATCGGATGGCAGAGAATTCCAAATTTTAGCCATAACATAAACGCTGGTACGCTCACCGTAATAGTTGACACATCTTGGAATATTTATTCTCTTGTTTGCCCTTAGAATATTGTATTTTAGTTACATTAATATTATTTCTGATATAGTCTTTATGATAATTTTCTAAAAGTAGCAAGTTAGGGTTAAGAACCATAAACCTACGACAAAATTGAACCGAACAGTGGCGATATTAGTCGTACAAAATCAGCGTCCCTACATTTCCTTCCATTACGCTGATAGAGCCAGTGACAAAAAGTAGTTTGTGATATTAATTACTTCAAGATTTATTCCTTAATTTATGTTTGAGAAGAATAAACCAGTTGCATTTTAGTCCTTTGTAGATAATACGTTATTTCTGAGTGGTTTCGCTTCCTCAGCTTTAAAAAACCCGCAGTATTTTAAAATAAGTTACTTATAAATACGTGGAGTCTTTGTATTCAACTTTCCAGTATATTATATTGCTTTTATGGCGCCATAATTAGTTTAGACTTTCTCTGATTCGTGGCACTTTACTTGAAAGACTTGACTTAAAGTAATTTTCTGGCCCAAAGTAAGAGACCGATCTTTTTGTAGTAAAGATTTTCATCTGAGAAATTTCATTGCCAATTTCAATAAGGTTTTCTACCTCTTTCATCGTTAATAATGGTAGCTGCGTATTTTAATTAAGTATACGTACTGTGTTTGTTAGTATTTTAGAGTTAATAATCAACTTCTATAAGATAGCTGACAGAAGAAGCCAATAGGGTTGGGTAAAGCATTTGAAAACTATATCAAGTCTTCACGTTGACTATTCCACAGTGCTAAAAAACTAAAGTAGTTAGTCAGTTCATCTTGATGTCAATGTCTAGACCTAACGCGTAGTAACGTAGAAACTATGGTGAGCCTGTTCCTTAAGATTGTGAGGCCGTTCAACGAGCTGTAGAGGGGTCTGTTCTTGGTTATTTTTTAAGAATATGATCTGAAATAAGGAGATCAGACGAAGAAATAAAATCTCTGACATAGCCGAGAAACTAGCAAACTAAAATGACATTGACAAGCCACGGGTTCATTGGAGGAAAGCCTGCGTCCCAGCAGTGGACGTCAACCGGCTGATATAATGATGATAAATATTGATGTTAGTATTTTAATGTCCGTGTGGCGTAAAAATAGAATAGCAGGTACAGGTACCTATTAGTGAAGGCAATATTTTTGGAACGGAAATATAGGGAACGGTACCTACGGCGATCGCTAGGTACAATACCCGGATTCCTTTTAATAATTAGGCTATTAAAGGACAAATGTGATGTGTAGCAGTATCGTCTGTATTATCGGTATTTCGCGGTATTTTGGGACAAGACATGTCCGTTGAAGTATTTGTCTATTCAAGTTTTGACTAATATGATGTTATAATTCAATCTAGAAACATTTGTAAAATGATGTACGGAACGGTACGGATGTAAGAAAGGATGTCTTAGGCCCATGACGGAGAATAAATTGCAGGATTTTCTTCGTTTTGTTGAAGGTAAAGAAAATTATAACTGCTCAGCTCTTTTCTATCATAACTTGATGATTTACATAGACAATTTCCTTGACAGTTCCTCGTAGTAGCTTTTTAAGCTCACAAACAAACTACAGATATATATATTTATAGAGTGTTTAAAAAATATATAGATAATAATGCAGCCCAATAAAAGGGCGTAGTTAACAAAATATTTTATCACAATATTAATTCTCGTAAAGACGTTACAGAAAGCCGTTTAACAAAGTACGAAAATTCCGTCATAAAATTAAAACAATAAACACATTTCTCAATTAAAACTCAACGAAGCGGAAATTGTATAAAAATCAACATAATTGGGGCCCGGTGTGTACGGAACCATGGCACCATAGTCGGTAGGGAGAAATAAAAATGGAAAAAGTGGAGAGACAATAAAATGGTTGGCTACAAATCACAGTAGAGGATGCGTAAACATTCCAGTTTGTGAGAAATCTCAGTAAAATGTTTCAGCAAACTATTCTGAGAACAAACCACCGACTGAATTGCCTACTGCTCGTTTAGTTCAAATAAGATTTCCTTTGTTTCTTTTAATTATTAAAGTAACTATTAAAATATGACACCTCAATTATTGACTATTTAATGATTTTGTTAGAACATCATCACAACAAATATTCATAAGTGAAAGTGAGGTCGCAAGTTGAAATACAGTTCTCAAAAGAATTGTGCAATTTTCGAATTTCCCTGGGTAGAGGTAGTAAATATAATTTAAATGTACTTCTAATTAGTACAAAGTTCAGCGGATCTACTAGAAAGCTGGTATGAGATTGATTCAACTGGCTTAGTCTCACTATTCTTCCAGTGGTCTCAAAAAAATACTTGATGTACCGAATTAATAATGACTCATTGTCAGTATAGTTAATTTTATCAATTAAAATCATATCGATGTGCTTAAATTTACTAGATACTTTGATGCTCTATATTGTTTAATATCTAGGTAAAAAACAAGTCGACAGCGGCAAAACAGAAATATATGACCGGAAAATCACATTGTGGAACTCTATTTCGCTGTTTGCAAAGCGAAATAGCGCGGACAGAAAAATGATCCCGAATTTTTTTACTCGTTTATAGGAATAACGGATATAGCTCGACTTGTGTGGCTAGAATAGATATTTAAACCTCGTAAGTTTTAAATGTATTTAAGCTATTTAAGCAGTTTTTAACCTAAATATATTAGTAAATACGCTTAAATTTCTTTCAAGTCAATACCATGGATTTTTAATAATTTCGAAGATGTTATTGACCTCAAGGGGCAGTTAGAATTATTGTCAATCTCAACGGGAAATAGTGAACATTATTGATTGACAATACGTAATGTTAAAATTTTACAGGATTCAAAATATTCCGGTTCATATATTTTTTTAATCAAGTCTATTTTCTATCAAAAATATTAATAAATAAATAATAACAACAAAGATAAATTTGATTATACAATTCAACATTATAGTCCGATATGAGTCCGATGCGTGCTAACCAGTGCTTTGTGAAGCAAAGTTGCCAAAGTTGGTCACTAGAATGCCAATAGTCGTACCCGTAGTCGCTCCCAGCAGCAAGAAAAATAGAATATTCCTAAGTTATTTATCTTTGTCAATTAAACTGTCCAAATATTACTTAATTTCATTATGAAGTTAATAACTTTTGAAGGAAACTTTCTTCGTTAACATGATAATTTGAGGTTTAATTGTTACTTGCCTCTTGGTGGTATAGTTATTTTCAGAAGGTACCACTTATTTAGTTATACTTATGTATAGCGTAAAATCAACTATGGAGATAGACTTTCAATCAATTAAATAAACTATTATCACACTAATATTATTACAAATGCCAAAGTTTGGCTGTTTGTTACTCAATCACGCTTCAACCACTAGGATCGGGATGTAACTTAGCATACATATAGGTCAAATCCTGGAATAGGACATAGGATAATTTTTATCCCCAAAAACATCTCGAACCTACGGGAAACCAAATTAATCGTTGAAAGCAATGAAGATGTGTGTATATCGAAACCTACGTGGACGAAGTCGCAGGCAAAAGCTAGTAATATAATAAGTAATCGTTTCTTTAATTTTTAACATAATCTACCTGTATGACTTACTGTATGAGAATTATAGAGATACATTTTAATGTGTATGGTACTTTGGTTCGTTACCCAAGTAAATAGGTTCATCATCATCAGGTTATTTTGGTCTCCACTGCAGGAGCACAACCCTCTCTCATCTGCCGGAGACAGACGGAGGATTTGGCCTACACTCCCCGCGCTGGTCAGACGGGTTGGGGAGGCCTGACTGATGTTTTATAATGTATTCCCTTAGTGGCCTTGTACGACATCCACGGGAAGAGTTGGAGTTGTCCTATTCTACTCTACCGGAAACCACACGGCAGTAAATAGGTTAGAAATGAATAAATAACTTAGACTAAAATTAAGCCCCATTTAGAATTAATACTCGACCATAATCATCATAAAGAAATAGAAACATTATGGTAATATAAATATATATAGAATCCTTTTAGACAAGTGAAAAGCTTATAATAATAGACAATATTTAGATTATTTGAAAATTAAGTAGTTATTAAAAAAAATCATATTTTGCCTGACAGACATATAGGTACTTTCATTATTTTGAATGTTAAAAGTATCGCATAATAATGCGATATAGACAGAATAACTAATTCTCTAATATCAATGAACTAATAAGTTCATTGATATTAGAGAATTAGTTATTCTGTCCTTTACTCGGCAAATTGACATAGAGAAACAGGTGCGTAATCAAAGTAATCATCATTAGTTACGAAACTACCATAATTTGTACAAGGTATTATACCTATCCACTAATTATGTGTAGAGTTATTTGTACAATCGGCTTCGGGTTAACTTATATCATCAGTCCAATTTGCACAGTCTAAACTTAACTGTAATTAGGTAATATGTTAAGTTCCATTTTAGTTCTTGCAAATTTGTCAGATGATGTACGTCAGGCAATTACGTAATTGGTTAAATTTACAGCATATTCTTTGAGCATATTCCATAGACCTTTTGTCACGGTCAGAGCCACCGGTATGACTCTATTGTACTGTCCACGAACATTTTAAGTAATACTAGTTTAAGAGAAACCTGATGTGTACATGGTGTTAAAGGTTTTTATCTGGTCGCATGTATATTATGTTAATTATTATTTATTTATTTTTAATTTCTTAAGTATTGCGCTCACCTCACTTTTAGGAGGTCGAAGATTCAGGCGCCAAGCCGCACTGGTCTCAGGTGGTGTACTGTTCCATACACCCACGTTGCGAGGGTAGGAATGTGTCTTAACAATGGAGACATTAATAGGCTATTGATTTGTATTTTTTGTGTTATACTTAATTATTGAAATGTACTTTATTTAAAAATGCTATCCCTACTTGCGATCCATATTGTATCTCTAGATTATAGATTGATATTGGCTCCTAAAGGAAAATAATTTACATAGGTAGGTATACCACCTTTACAGTCTTCATTTTTTCTTTTTTCAGTGGTGGTCGTCATTTCTCGTAGGTCATTGAAAACTTAACTAATTTTCTCTATATTTTCATAATACTACATCATGGATATTTCTCAACATATCCTTTGAGGTTTCTATTTCTCCTTGTTTACCTGCGACACAAACACACAATCTGCGTTCGTGTTTGTATATAGCTGTAATTAACCACCCTAGTTTACAACTCTAGTATCTCATCTCTTAAATAAATAACTATTACAAAGTGTTTGTCTGTACGTCAATCCTGCTGTTATATAAATTTTATAATTTTTTCAATCATGACAATTCTGAATTATTGTTTTGTATAGTCTTTTTGACAAGTACTTACTTAGTTAAATATACTAAATCTACACTAATATTATAAAGAGGAAAGATTTGTATGTTTGTAACCAATAAACTAAAAAAATACTAAGGCGATTTCAAAGATTCTTTCACCATTAGAATGCTAAATTATGCCTGAGTAATATAGAATATATTTATTACTATAAATAATTGGGGATCCCTACTAAAATTTAAGTAATGTAACCCAAGGTGCAAATATGCAATATAACAAAGAAGTACAGTTATTATGATCGGTACAATTCATATAGCGATTAGTTTGTAAGACAGTTGGAGCGGGAGTGGGTTTGGGAGCGGGAGCGGGAGCGGGAGCGAGAGCGGAAGTGTAAGTGGGATCGGGATCGGATTCTGTAGTGCCGCGGGCACAGCTAGTTAATGTATAAAATACATGAATTATGTGTTTAGGATGTACATATTTTCTAAAATTACGTACGTTTGTATTCAAATCACTGTCATTTATAATGTTTAAAGATTTACCAGTATATCTATACGAATTAAATCATAGCCAGCCAAATATGTAGGCTTCAGGAACCGATATTTTGTACCTTGCTATTTTCGTTAATCTAGTGGCTTGTTAGTTAGACTCAAGAGCGTGGGTTTGATTCTCACCAGGGACAGATAATTAAGAACAAGTTGGTCTAGGTCTGGATGTTGATTTATGAATTGTTCTGTCCTTGTCTGATTCCAATCGCACAATCCTAGTTCGGGAATAGACATATATTTATTTACTAATTATACTTTTATTCAGAAAACTAGCTTTTAGTCCCGTGGCGGTGTCAAGCACGCAATCTAATTTAAGTTGGCGGCAGCAACTTTTCTGTTTCTGTAGTAAATAAATATATATTCTATTCTCCAGGTGACAAACTACCTACAAAAACAGTTATTTTGTACTTAAAAACTCTTCTATGGTTTTTATGGAATTGACATGAATATGAAGAAGGAACAACAAACCGTTTAAAAAAAAACGTAACATAAAAAAATATTTGATCTTCCGTAAAGTAGCATTTTCTAAGACTTTTTCACTTGAGGCATAGAAATATAAAGCTTATTGATTATATAAAAAAAATACCCCCTCCATACGCGTCTCTCAGACGATTTCTCTGTTCAGATCACGAGTTAAAGAGCACTACCTTACTCTCTGTCAATAATATATGGTATATTTTTATTATATATACAAATATATATTTATATATACATATATATTTATGTATCTGTATTGATATTTATAGTTTATTAGTTTATGATTATTTAATATATAGTAGGTACACGCGACTACTGCCTCTCCATAATCCCTTGTCTTCATCGCAGGTTAGGTGGAAGAAATTTCTTTAGAAATAAGCTTATCCTTTTGTATAATTTTCTTTTCTTTGTGTTGTTCTTTGTATATTTGTGTGTACAATAAACTATTAAATAAAATAAATAAATAAAAAACTTTAGCTATGAGGTATTTGTTTTATGGCTCACTCTTTTTTTTTCTTGATGGATTATTCTCATAAGGTAAGCCTTCGGCTGTTCGAAATTGTAAAACCAACCACCTGTCCCTAATGAGTTTGAAACAAAAATCAAAACTTGCAAATGAGTCCTTTTTGTTACAATAGAAATGGTTTCAACATCGCCCAATGGTAATTACGATTATGTAGGTATAAAATTATACATGATAATTATGTTTATATATAACTCCTACATGTTTTATTCTCCTGTATTTGTATTCTATTTTGATGAACTGGAGATGTCCGGTTGTCTGTCGTTTAGAAATAAAGGCAATGTTTAGAATTAGTCAGTATTAGAACGAGTATCAAAGGTACCAAATAAAGTTTCTTGGGCAATAATTATGATTTGGTTACGGAAAAATATGGTTGGGAAAAGCTTCATCATCATCATCAGCCCGAAAGAGTCCACTGTTGGACATAGGCCTCTCCCAAGGTGCGCCACTGAACCCGATCCTCGGTTCTTCTCGGGAAACTCGGGAAAAGCTTGGTTGAAAGAAATTGAAAAGTGATTAGGTAATTAAACCATAAAACATAGTCCATTTAGTCCACTAAAAATACTCTGATAAATGAATCAGTTGACAAAGTGAGGGTGCGTGATTTGGGTCTTTAGCATGTGACAGCAGCTATTCGTATAGCAAGTGATTTGTATCCCATTGTAATGGACTTGAGATTTACCATTCTCCACCAATGATTGTTAGAAGAAAAAGCTCATTCCTCCTAGAGCTAGAATAGATATCTTATTTGTGTGGTTGCGTCAAGAATTCATAATCATAATAGAAACTGTAAGCGCCGTAATGATAGCAGTGCTAGGTACTCATCACTTGACATTCATTCACTGACAAAAGACACAAACTCATATGAAACTCTTACCTCTGTATCTTAGCAAGCGAATTATTTGAGATTGACTTTAGGTACAAGTCAGATGTTAGCATTACTTATTTATTATCTGTGATTAC
Organism: Esperia sulphurella; assembly: GCA_947086405.1. NCBI lineage: Eukaryota > Metazoa > Arthropoda > Insecta > Lepidoptera > Oecophoridae > Esperia > Esperia sulphurella. The sequence goes on along the minus strand of OX352271.1, from coordinate 5,595,853 downwards.
CAGGTTTATTTTAGTTAAATTGTTTGTTTAGGTCTATACCTCAAGGCACTACAACATGTCTGTATATCCATCCGTCCGCCCAACAGCGAATCTATTTATTCGCCCGCCTGTATTATGTTTAACTTTCATTCGGTTTAGTTGAAAATAACACGATACTTTATTTTTAGTAACTATAATAGTACTACTCAACAGGAATTTCTTTTCCCTGTAGTATGGGAAGTAGATAAATAAAGAAAAGAACAGGTTAAACTGTTTGTTAATCGTTTCCTTCAAAGTTAAAGATGTCCATTTAGTGAAGTGGATCGTTTCGCCTTAATCTTAAGTTGCCATCCCAAATTTCGAACGTTAACTATCCATATTGACTTTGGGGTATGTCTCTGACCTCTGACTATCCCTAAACTCGACAGGTTGGATTATAAGTTCGATACCGGGATACTTAGAGTGAATTTGCATGAAGGACCCTTGTTCTAATTACTTGAGAAGATGTGGGTAAATTATTTAGGTAGCTACCTACTACTACTACTACCTATATATGATAGTTAGCACATAATCTCGTTTATAGCAGTTTTATTTTGTCAGTGGGCTTTTTGAGGCCATATTTACGATATACTAAGACCCCTTCAATTCACTCAAAGACCACATGATGCATTCCACTTAAGTTTTTACGGTGGAAACGCACTTGTGGTATTAAGACTATGGTACGCAGTAATAAAAGATTACGGGCTATAGTGAGGCAGGGAAGGTACCATCACCAGATTGTCTGTTCGTTCTTTCGCCAAATCTTTCTGTTAACAAACTTTATTATTAAGACCAAAGAGATAAAGAGATACAAAGTATCTATACTAATTCTACATCTAATACCAATCAATACTAATAATTGATTAAGATCACTAGAAATATTACCTCCTAACCGCGACATGATTAGTTATCAAAGGATAAATTAGGTAGTGCAATTCACATACTTGCGTCGAAATGTTTATGTTAATGTTCCGGGTTTTTTTCCCAGATTTGTTTGTAAATTTTTTCATCATTTTTCCTTCATTTATGTATAAACTCATACCTACAGTAATATAAATATGGCCATTCTACAGCGCTCATTTAATAATCTATATAATTCTTCTTCGTCTGCCTTCCACTTACCAGTAAAATAAACTACAAGTAATACGAAATTATATTTAATAACTGGATATTATACTTTGTAATTATTACTAAGAGTCCCGGGATTTTAATTAAAACAATTAATAAAATCCCATGAAAAGGAAGCATATAAATGATAATACCTAGTTTCGATCCCTAGTTATAATTAAGCTCAGTTTTACCAGCTTGTGGATTCAGTATATTGGTCGCAGTTCGTTGATCGTTTATCAATGATCTTTCAAATGTGACAGACATCGGAACAGGCGTGCCGTGCCAATATTACGATAACACTGCGTTATGTGTACATAGTGCTCCACGGAACATGTTGTGACGTGTCTGTGAAAACAATAAACCTACTATGCATGATCTCGATACAGTGTTCCTGTCAGTCAATACACCCAATAGTAGGTAGCGGGTGGATGTGACGGGCAGGATTGTATTTAATTAATTGTATGTACTGCTTATATATATAGAGCATGCATCCTTTCTGATTACGATAATAATGTCCAATTTGAAAACTATCCAACAACCATGCTGTCAGAATTGACGTTTTCAGGTTGGATATTTTTCATATTGGACATCTTTCACAAGAGATATTTATCAGGTTGAACATTTTTCTTATTCAATATCTTTCACAATGGTAATTTTTCAGGTTGGATTTTTTTCATATTGGACGTTTCACAAGAGATATTTATCAGGTTGCACATTTTTCATGTTAAACTTTTTCAGACCGGACGTACTAACGGTTGGACGTTTTTCAGATTTGACAATATTACGTATATCGTCCTTTCAATATTTTCTGGTTTTACCAGAAGTTGAGATACATAATATAAGAGGTATTACAAGATGTGGGTAGTGTAACTAGCCGCATTCTCTTTTAGTTTTATGTATTATTTTAAAGAAGTATTTTTCTTATGTTGTCATCATCATCATCAGGTTATTTTGGTCTCCACTGCAGGAGCACAACCCTCTCTCATCTGCCGTGACGGACGACGGAGGATTTGGCCTACACTCCCCGCGCTGGCCAGACGGGTTGGGGAGGCCTGATTGATGTTTTATAATGTATTCCCTTAGTCGCCTTGTACGACATCCACGGGAAGAGTTGGAGTGGTCCTATTCTACTCTACTGGAAACCACACGGCAAGAAAGTTGTACCGGTAGTGTTTCATATAATATATTATAGACATGAACGTAGTAGTGTGCCTAACAATTTCGGTAAACATAAAATATTACAGAGTAGGTACTTCTGCAAACCTGACATTTATAGTTAAAAGTCAAAAGTCAATTCATTTGAAATGAAATGACAAGCTACGCTCTGGTCGTGCGTTTAGAAGAAATGTTAAGAAGGCATTAAGCTATACAATACACAGTCGATAGAGATTTCTTTATGTGTTTGCGACGACATCCACTGAATACAAAATTTATGCGACATTTCAAAAGAAAATGTTTGCTAGGTATATTTTTACTCGGAAGTTTCCCTACGTAGTATATTTATTGGGTATATTCAATGAGTTTATGCCGACTTTTATGAGATGAAAAACTTTCCTTTAAGCGTGCCAGAATGTGGATCCAATCAATAAAGAAAAGGCATGTTAGTTTTATTAAGTTACTTACTGATAAAAGTCTATTACCGGCGTTATACCTGGTGGATTAGGAAACTTCGCGACGATGAATTATAATTAAGATGTACATACCTAAACTTTGACAAAATTCGTTATTAAGAGTTCGTTATTAAGTTATTGCTGAATTTAGATGGAAAGGGGGTTAGGACTCCTTGGATTACACTAACTAATCCTTGATATTAAGTGTAGTAATGTATATATTACAAACTGAATGAAATTTGTTAATTTGATCTTGTCCTAGTTATATTAAATTAACTGTTAGACAGGCTTTTCTAAAAATAATAGGTAATTTATAGGGTAATTACCACGTTAGTGATTGCAGTATGAATTCAATTCAGTTACTCTTTATTGCATGATAAAAATACATAGATACAATATAAATTATCTTACATTAGTTCATCTAGATTCTAGGCGATCTTGTCTTGGCGATCTATATCTATCCTGTCTACTCATGTACGTAATTCGTGCTTGCTCTTTCCTTCTCTCATTTAATGTGTACAATATTATAAATGTTAAAATAAAAAAATATATATCACTTTTGAAATGAAAATGTAGAAGATTTTCATTATATCCAAATGATGATATCAACTGTTATTAATTGGTGATACGCAAAGTTAAAATTATTTTATATTATATGAATGAAATCAATAAGAAAACCCGAAATCTGTCTGCATTTCGATTATTACTCCTATCATTTGTTACTCAGGTTCAACCAAACCTATCGAGATTATCCGACGCGAGAAAGCCGACTTCGAGTTACAGGGGATTGTTACCGCGGATTTGTTTACCGATTGTATTTTCTCCTTTGGATTTACCATTAAAAGTATTCACTCTTCACTACTGGTACATTTACTTATGTACCAGTGTACGGTGGGCCACACGTACAGCTAGCTATACTGGTTTTGTAGATACTGAACTGTAGCCAACTGTAACCTATCCGATTTCTCAGTTGAAATCACTCCTACCGTTTCAATGTTACCTTGGTTTAATTAAACTCTATATACGCTAAATAACTAAGAAACTGTGCATTAAATTGTTGTTCGACATCATCAACAACAGCAGCTTATACTTACTAAGGCCACTGCTGGACATGTTTGTATGTAATCTTACTTACTGGCAATCAACCATGAACTTGAAGTATGTTAACGAACGCCATTTTCTTGGAGTAACTACCATTTAGCTCCATTACTTTTGCGTTTCCCACATAAGTCTACGTAAATCTTTTATTTATGCTAATTTTGCTGGTTTTTCAAGACGTTTGTCTCGTGAAGTGTTCTTAGAGTATTCAAAATATAGGATTACAATTTTAGCAGATATCGGTGCCTAAGTACAAAACACCTGAAGCTATCTTATATTATTGACGACACAACCACCTCTTCTAAAAATCAAATGACAAAAGCCTGCGACTCAAAAATAAACAATATATAGATTTGAATAACTTAAACTCTAAAGTCCGGTCTAATCTAGTTTCTAATCATCGTGTCTTAATTCATTATAGAATATTTATGGTCCCCGTAATGAGTCTTAGATACATTTTAAAAGCACATATAAGAACTGAAACGGGTTTTTTGATATATATTTTAAGCAATAAAACACGAATCTAAATCGAGTACAGAAAAAAAATTATCAGTAAAAATCCCACCAAGTGACAAAATTGACACTCTTTTGAATTCGATCTCGATTGGATTTCAGGAAACCCCCATCAAAATGTCCACAGCAAGGGTCGGGAGACACGGTGACAAATGTCGCGTCAGATTATGTAGTTTTTACACGTTGTGTCATCGATATACATTTATATATAAAATACATGGCTTTTCCCCTGCTTCGCTACTTACGTAATACTTATTAATTTTACCGCGGGTAATTTCGTTTTCCCTTTGTAAAAAGTGATAAGCTGTCACAGGACGGTTTGGATTTTATTATCTGAATCTCATTCGAATTAAATCAGTTTGAAATCCTAAAAATAAAACTGGTCCAAAATACATTGAACCAAATTTTGTGTGAGAAACCGTATCGCCATTTAATTTTAGAGGCGCTGCTACAATAATGTATAAATATTTCATAAATACATACACTTGTCTATTCCCAAACTAGGATTTTCTCCTGTACAATAGGAATTAAATACGGAAAGACAAATAAAGATTCAAATGAAACAAAAATAGATCACAAATATAAAGTACAACTGAAAAAGTTATCTGTCCCTGGAGGGAATCAAACTCAAGTCCTCTGACGTTTGAGTCTAATGTCCAAGCCTAACGAGGGGTCAAACAAATAATGTAAATTTGGCCAGCCATTCCACTCAATAGGTAGTTCACATTTCTATAATTCCAAGTATTAGTACATGTTTGAAATATGACATAGATAGTAGTTAGGTTTTCGCTTTAAAGGTCCTCTTAGAGACTTGTTTAGTACCTACCTACATGTAACTTTGTTAATGTCAAACGAACAACTTATATCGTTAAGTTAATGGACTGTAACGTCATAATAAATACGCAAATGGTTAATGTTATACAAAATTCCGAATCATAAATCTAATGAAGTGATATTAACGGCCAATTATTTTATTTTGAGTAGAAATATTGTATATAGTTGTAAAACTATGTTTTACAGCGATCTATGTTATTTACCTGAACCTAAAAAATCGTTGACAGGTAGTCAGGATCTTTGCCCAGCGTGGCCATTACAAGCAATTCCAAAGGAAATGGTTGTAAAAACAAAATTATACAATACAATACACTTTTTTGCACAAACAAATACAGTTGTAAGTTTTAAAAGAAAAATATTACAATTAGGCAGTCTTACCGCTTTAAGCGATTTCTCCCAGACAACCTTACAAATTATGAAATACAGCTGTCAAAATTTTAAAGATGTACCGGTTTGTAGACATACCTAGTGTATTTGTAGAATCGTTAATTAAAGCATTCACGCACGCACCCCTATACACACACATACATACATACATATGCACTTTTAAGTAATGAATTTTTAGATTATAAGTATAAAACAATCGATTTTCATCATAACGCGAAAAAAGTCCAAACGCCGTTTGAAAGAAAAATGTAGACGCATTTAAAAATATACAGTATGTTACAAGAATGTCACAATTGTTTAGAAAGGACGATAAAGGTCACATTCCGTATAAAGCCTTCTCTAAATGTTTGACTATCCGAAACTTGTATCCATTTCCGCGTCGCGCACCGTTTGTCTTAGTCGCAGTAGTTTTCACAAATCTGCTATTCAGATAAGTTACTATGTACATAAACACACATAAAGTTAGAAATCTGAATTTTTATCTGCCTGCTGGCCTGTTTGTAGAGAGGGGAAACTTTAATTTTAGAACTTAATTTCTCGACAAAGTACAGACATCTATGAATTTGCAGGGAATCTTCTTGATGCTGAATATATATATATGAAATAGGTTTTTCCTATGCCTTATTAACGATACTGTTATGTTGAAAAATAATAGAAAACCTGATTTATACCTGCCCTTTAAAGCCCCTTTTTTGAGATAAAGAGCTCATCCATCACTTAATATAACAAATAATCATTTAATACGGAATGCACATTCCATGTAAGTTTTTGATTCATCCGTAAAATGGACGGGTCGAAGAAATGGTTACCTACAATAATAGTTTCATGGAAGATCAAAGCAATAGAGGGAGGGTAGGCTTTGCATATTATCACAGTTAAATGGTAACCATTACTAAATGACAGAACACCCAAGCGGCTGCAACATGGCATCCACAAAGGAGGCAGCGAAGCGCGCAGACAAGACTAATGGCACATACTTCGCTTAAATCGACGGCACTTGCTTTACACCAACGTTAATGCACTGAAATTATGTGCTTTCTCCATTAAAAAGTAAAGAAATTGGACAATAATTTGGGTGTGAGAAGGAATTCCAAGATTACATTAAAACTTACCTCAATTTACTCGCTCACTTTAACGCGTGTGTAGTGATGGAGAAGAGATAAAGTTCCGATGATAATAGCGGTTACTATTATGTAAATAAATGCCACAGACGGGCGATGAGCAGCATCACCTGGTTGGCTGCTATGATTGTTAAAAGAAAACCATAAATGCGGTTACATTTCAGAAGTGCTACGGCGTCGGCGGCGCGGCGTAGCTCGCTCGCGTAGCGCAGGATGTTAGGCGTTTTGGTCCCAGCCAAAAATACAATATTCGATACGCCAATGAAAAAGTCTTATTAAGAAGAAGGATAGTTACTATGGCGGTTTTTGGCGTTATGGCCCTTTTGGTACCCTTGGCGTATCACTTACTGTAATTGATTCCTATTGGTGGGTGGGTACTAAACGGCACATAACGCTGAAACCACAGCTAACTCAATTTAGCCGCTATACTAACTATTGCTCTACTTAATAATATATTTTTTTGGGTAGGTTCCATACAAAAACGTCCACGCCCAATCCGCATCCAGCTTTAATTTTTTTTACGTAGGACTGCGTCTTTGTTTAAGTATATTATGTATAGCAGTCGAGAGGGAGGAGGGATCCAGAGGGTTGTCCGGGCAATTTAAATCGATTTTTATGAAATCTTTTACAATACTAACCTATATCCTGGATAAAGAAACAAATCATGAAAATATTGAGACACAATGAGCAAAAGGTATAGAGAAACGTAAATAACAATTAGTATTCGTAAGTTTGTATAAATAAGGAACTTACCGTATTCAATGACAATGATAGTTACATAGCTATATATTGTCGGGACTTATGCAAATGATATCATTGATTTTCCATTCAGAGACACTCGTCTGTCTTGAGATACCGGTTCCGCCCCAACGTTCAATTGAATGTACAGCTACGAGTATGTATAGATAGGTAGGCATAGGCATTACGATTTTGTTAACGCAACAAAAGCGTATTACCATTGCGTACTAGTGAATCTATAAAACTAACTTTTTTAAAACTTAAACTGAAATGGCCATGTCTAGCAAGAAAAAAGGAAGCATTCTCAGGCAAACAGAACTTAAACCTGCTATCGGCCTATCCTGGGTCACTTCTACCAACTGAGTTATTTCCCTGTTTGTGATATTGACGTATGGTGGTAAGATTATCTCCACAATAACTCCAGCTCAACTCCGCGTGAGTGATGCGTGTATTTGTAGTATAAAATTTATAATATCGAGTAAATCAAATAAATAAAAGGATTTTGTTAGCTGCAACCATATTATACCTACTACAAATAAATACAAGAATTACAATTGTATCAATGTTAAGTTACAGCAAAGAATAGAAGTAGTACTTGCTGGTTACATGGCAAAGGATAAGATACAGCCCTTTATTTTGGGGTTTAAAAGTGAGATCTAACCTAATTCACCGATTCGAATTAGGCCTTGAACGTGCGCTCCTTGATCTAGCCTAGATTTGCTATATTCAGTAGGTATTTCTAATTGTATCTTCAAAAGATACAGATATTTCTGAAATTGGTAATGTAACTTCATTCAGTGTCACAAGATATGTAGCTACGTACATAAATGTGTAGGCAAGAAATCAGTGCCCGGTTAGGTTAAAGTAAGCATACAGGAAAACCGAAAAGGCGGTAAAATTTATGGTCTATAATTTTGTTTTCACGGATTCTGAATACAAATAAGATAAAGCGAATCTATAAGAAAAAAGGAAGAAGCAACATTTTGATGACATTATGTGCCTATTTCACATCTCTGTCTATTCTGTTAATACATACCCGGGTTATTTATGCGCATAAGAACGTTTTATAGATATGTACCTACTGAATTAATGTTCTTTGTAAGGTTTAATTAAATGAAATTCTGAACTGTGCTGACGTTATTACTGTGCAAAAAAGAATATGATAACGTTTTTAATAAAAATAGTTTTTGATTACACACGGATAGTTAGAGTCCCCGCAGACTGCAAACTTTATATCGGCCGATAATTTAGTCAGGCTCTTAAACAGTATAAAGATGTATGCAAGTGCGCACACTATGACGATTTGTTGGCCCAGTGTGCGCACTAGCAGCTCAATCTGACTAAATTATCGGCCGATATAGAGTTTGCAGTCTGCGGGGACTCTTATTTGTATCCGATATTTTTATTTTATTTTTGTGAAAATGATGGGTAATCTCAAATTTACATGATAATGAACCACACCGTTTTAAATAAAATAAAACCATATGTAATGCCCTCTATACCTACACAGAGCTGTAATATTCGAAATACACATTACTAATGTATCAGCTATTCTTGCGAGGAGCCGTCATAAAAACACAAAGGGGATCGCTTGGATCGAAGTGATTTAGAGGGCCGGAGAAACGATGTTCTTCCCCTGCTCTTGCCTTATTTTAGTAAGGAAATAGTAAGAATATATGAGCTTAATTATAGGAGAGTGTTCTCTCTTGATTTTGTGTAATAAGCGGACCATCGAAACGATATCATCATTACCGTGAAGTTCATCTGGGATTTTTTCCATTGTAGAGGTACATCTTAAAATATTATTATTCGTTTCGTTTTATAAGTTATTATATCTTAGTTTACATACATCATCATCAACAGCCTGAAAGAGTCCACTGTTGGACATAGACCTCTCCCAAGGTGCGCCACTGAACCCGGTCTTTGGTTCTTTTTATCCAGTCACTGCCAGCCGTCTTGCGCAGTATACATACGCTAAAATCTTTTTCAGTCTGTCAAAAGTCGTCGACTGTTTGAAATAATAGGCGTTCTGTAAAAACGATATATACCTACTATAACTATACCTACCTGCAAATCGTGTCACAATTTTACTTTTTTCGCCAAGTCTAAAATCTATTTTGGGCGTCAGCATCGAATTAGGTTGAGCCCCCGCATTTGCAACGTCAAGTACATGAATATGATTAAATATGGAAGAGACATAATTATGTACGATAATTAATATGATGTGCCAGCGACATCCCATTATTGGAATATACTTTTGTTACTTTGTGAAAAGGTTTTGATTTCTGCAAAAGGCTTATGTTTATAGGTTTTAAAAATAAACGAATGTAAGTACCTTCATAAAGGATTTATGATAGGGATTGTTAATGTGTCTGCTCTTTGTTGTCTGTATTTTGCGGCTAGGCGATAAAAATAATGTATTGTTTGTACGCGTTATATGGCAATGTATGCTATCTAGTTTTGCTATTGTGTTCCTATACATTACCCTATACATGTTCCTGTACATTAACCTACAACTACGTATACATTCATGGAGCTAAGTGTACTTGTGTCAACGACCCCTGTGGGCACAGATGACTTTTCTCAACATAAAAAGTAATCTATACTTATCATCTCATCGACTCGTAAACATACAATTACAGGTTTTTGATGAAGGAAAATAGAATTAGGAAACCTATTCGATTGATGAATTTCCAAGTCGCATGAAATATCCGTCAAACCGCACCGGGCTTACGTAGTGGACTATGCAATTTACGGTAGACTATCCTAGACTATTCATGGTATTATAATTTTCTTTTTTGACAATTTATAATATGTATTGTGGCTACATGTGATAATAACTTTGTATGTAATTTATATTTTTTGCCATTCTCGATATAATAATGTTGTGTACCTATACGGTGCAAATTCTATTCACCAATAAATACATACATCATAAGCTCTAGTAGCGAGAGAAGGTAAATACCAACTCTGTCTCGTTCTCCTGCAATAATCGTACGACGTTTACTCTGTTTTCAGTCCTTTAGGCTTAGATGTCTTGACCAAATGAAGTCATGCTGACTTGACTGACTGAAACAGAGACATTGTTTCCATCGGTGTATATCTGTGTCTACCCTTACGGCCATATGAAAACTAAAATTCTTAGCAACAGTAGTCACAAAGTAGAATACAAAGTTATTACTTGTTTAAAGTAACTAACTATTGGAAATACATTAGGAAGATATTTTAGGAAAGTTCTTGGTGTCACGTCAGTCATGTATTAAATTTTTAGGATATTCTTGACCTTGCCCTGTCCATCTGGTAATCCCTAAATACTATTACGTTCTATAATATTAGGAAAACCAAATATTACTTAAATTTCAAGTTTATCAAGTATCTGTAACTTGCATACCTTATCTAATAAATTAAAACGTAAACTTCGCGTGTCTGTACATTGAAGATATTTACAACAACAACAAAAAATTGGGGCGTCTAAGGATAATCAACAGACCACTATATGATCATTTTTGAAATTTTTATCTGTTTGTCTGTGACACGTATCACTTAAAAACTACTGAACGGATTTTGATAGACTTTTCACAGAAACATGGGGCTTAACTTAACTTAATTTAACTTTTAGTCTTTATTTCATTGACATCGGTTTACTCAATGAAAAGTTATAGACATTTTTAGTTTTCAAATACATTAGTAGGTGGTAAGGTTAGTATGCAACATATCGCACATTTCAATAGTATTTCCGTACTATTCAGATTGCGATGAGTTTGGAGAGAGCGGGAGCGGGAGCTGGAGCGGGAATGGGAGCGGATTGTGTAGTTCACGCGAGCAGAGCCGCAGGCACAGCTAGTCGGAAATAAACATGGCGTCTCGAAGGCTAACCGTAAAAAAATATAAACTTTATCCGTCATGTTAACTAGACCGTGTCAAATGTTGTTTTCGTCTAGTATCTGCCTAAATGTTGTATACTACACTCGGGATGGAAAAATAAGCTGACCGATGTTTACCGGGGATCCCCAAGTTTTCCATTTATTGGCTTGTAATGAAGGTAAACGTGGACATGGAATGTATTAGTGACGGGTATTGCAGCATTAATAGCCTATAAGGATGAAGTTTTGCGATTATCGTCTATATGATCCGTTTTACTGCATTTCCAAAGCAATTATTTGGAATACAATCATCAGCATCATCCATTTTTATAGAATAGAATAGAATACATCTTATTTTGTTCACAATTTTGTATTTACACAATAAATTTTACACAATATTAAAATATGTTTTTGATAAGGCTGCCCGATACTGGGCGGCGAGGCTACTTTATTGCATGAAGTCGTATCAACCGCCCCAGCTAATCTTTAAATCCAGCAAAATTAAGTAGTAACAGTTTCATTTCCTTGAAAATTTTGATCTAGATCGACTACATACTGGCAGGTATTTAATAGACTGCAGGGACCTACAAATAAACAGTTAAAATATCTTATTAAACTTACGAGCTCACAAAATCCGAGCATGAAGTTTCCGTAACAACAATTTTCGAACCCTTACATTTTTGTGAACCACAGTAATGAAAACGTGAAATATACGAAATATACACATTTGTAAACCACGACGTGTATTCAAAAGGAAAAAAGAATAACTTTTCACACAGTAACCTCGGCGGGGAGCCCGCTCACCCACTTTACGAGGTCTTGGCTTCTCAGCCAAGTTCACACAGCCAAATAGAGCTACATATCCGTGACCCATATTTAGTATATGGGTTATAAGACGTCGAGTACCTACCACGCCCACGGCTTAGTTATACGCAGTTTCTTTTTAATCTGCTTTACAATATCAGACTCTATCTACATTATGAAGCTATAAAAATCGGTCATTTCGCCACCTCCGCTACTCTGCAGTTAGCATTACGTTGGTTTGGTTTGGTTAACTGTCAATTTGACAGTAATATGAATATTGAAAAAAAAAAACATTTTTAAATTATTCAGCTTATATTATTGTTGTTGCTATGAAAATATCATTAAAATATTGTGATTTTGTACCATTTTAACATGATTTATAAGCAATTACTTCCTTCCATAAGCAGTTCCTAGCATAAGTATTATATATCAAAATGGTATCTTTGCACCCGCATCTTAATTCTCCCTTACGATTTACACTAGCTATAAGGTTGCCTGGAAGACATCAATAAAAGCGATAAGGCCGCCACTTACTGCATATTTTCCCAATGTATTTTTGTGATTGGTGTGCAGTTAAGTATAGTTATTCATTAATAGTGTGGCGTGTAACAACTGCCCTCTTTAGCATAGATATTCATGCTATGATTTAGGCGCAAAATTGTATACGAGTTTCACTCAACAGAAACTAAAACAATGTCAAAACTTAAATATAAACCTAAACGAAGATGCCCGGTATTTTACACAACAAAAGGCAAACCATCGACGACTCTACTAGTACTTATAAAAACGAACGACCTTTGAAGACTCGTAATGAAATTTCGACAAACGCTACCCAATTACTAGTGGAACAATATACAATGGAAACGAAATTAATTTTGTGTAAATTTTACTAGCTTAGACTACTAAATTATTTTCAAAATTACATTTGTTCCTAGTCCCTTGTGTACTAGGTTTATTTTTAGTTAATGACAAAAATTTAATCATTTAACATAATCATGTTATAGTCATCATGATTTGAAAGTCCATCCGCACCTAGCTGTAACTATCGCCATGGATAACCAATTATTATAACTTAAGTAGGTAGGTACTAGTACTAATAAAGTATTGATTATGTGGTAATGGGAAGTTAGGAAGCACTGAGTGTAGATGAGGCTCGCTTATGAAGAACTCTGTATGGATTACATCGTTTCACCGTATATTGTAGTTCCCGAAGTCCATTATTATTCATTCTAAAGTTTATATTAAACCCAGTTCATACATACATAATGCCTTGGTCCCAAAGGGATAGACAGAGACGATGTGTCGCCACTTCGCGCGATCCAACGTCGGAAAGCGACTTTCCTTCATCCGCTTTTCGCCCCGAGATACCACTTGGCGTGATGTGTGGCGAACAACATCGCCACCTCCGTGTTGAGACACGTTTTACCCAGTTTATCTGTAGTAAAAATATTTTAAAATATACTAACGTACGAAAAAAAATCTCATTTGGCATCAAAGTTAAGTTATTGTAATAGAATCGAATATCGCTACACGTTCCAAAAAATATATATTTTGTGAAAGCATGGACGTAAGTACAAGAAGAAAGAAGCGATACCGAAAAAATAAAATCGTTAGTGTCAAGGAAATTGTTAAATGAATCGTGCCCAGCTCGTAATAACTTTCGCTGTGGGTGGTGTGTCCGAAACGAAAATAGTGAGGGTAGTCAGAATAAGGCTTCCGCTTTGGCGCCCAGTCGACGACAGCGACGTACTGACACAACTTCATAATTATCATGACCTATTTCTGTTTACCTAACAGATAATAAAAAGAACTGTGGAATATACAGTCTGTAGGTAGGAACTTTGATTAGCACGACTAATGACTAAAAATAATAATGTCCAAGAGCTTTATAATACCTAACTATAGAAACGCCCAATCGGAAACAGTACTAAATTTACTTTTTTACCTTTTTTTAAACTACTCCATTATATACTGTACATAGGAGAATACTTTGTTTATTGAATATGAGTATAACATACAAGCTGAAAATTAATAAATATCATGTGTTTGATATTTACTGTACATTAGTTTGTTACCTACATTTAGATATAGAGCCTTGTGGTTCCTGACTTAGAATAGGGCCACCCCCAATCTTCCTGTGGTTGTAGTCAAGGCGACTGAGGGGTTGCACCAGTGATGGGCAGCAGTGCTCTACTGTGTATATTAAGATCATAATTGCGATCACTAATCCGCATGCCAAGCTTGGAGATTATGGCAAATTCCCTAATGGAAACCCACCAAAAGGTGCATTCTTAGGCTTATGTTTAGCATTGGACATATTTAGGCTGATGATGATTATTGAGATAAGGCTTTTTAAGAGTAAGAAAACTTGGGGTAAACGTACTTTATATAAACAGAACATTAATAAAAAATAAATATAATTCTATACGAATGCAACCGGCCAAGTTATACATTTTGTATGGGAATTCAAGATCTTTTAGAATTTCTATTTGTTTATATTTATAGACTATTTTATTTTTTTTTCTTTCAAAGTAACAAAGTAGTTATTTTAGGAAATAACCATTCTCAATTGCTTTCTCATTGCAATAAGATTCGAAATGATCAAAGTTTGCTGTTGCTGATCCTTCAGTAAAATAAATAAATCCACTAAAGTAGGTACTGCTGCCTGAACAAAACTTTCAAATTCCTAAAGTTTTCTGCTAAGGGAGTACCTATAGTGGAGATGAATTTTACGATCATAAGTTAAAGTCATCCATTACTAAAATAATATGACGCAAACGTGGATGCAATATCATAATGTTCATAAGACCATAACTCACATTGAGTGAAATATTTGTTCAGAGTTCATTATAATATTATTAGGCTATAGTGATTAAACTTTTTAGTTAGGTTTTGCTTAATTACTTAATACATTTTTTATGTCTGAGCGTGGCTAATTTAGTATATACTGTGATTCAAAGATGCAAAAATATAAGAGTCTAACCTGGCCCCGTGCCAGGGTATTCCGAAAGTGGGTATGGATTATCTTATTATCTGCCTAGTGAGATAACCCGAACAGTTACTCTCAGTATTTTTGTAAATTCCACAAAGTATAAATTTGATAACGTCATCAACATTGTTTTCTAAAGAATGAAATTGGTGGGCCCTTTAACGTTTAATTTAATTTGTGATAATTTAATACCAAATATATTTTGAAAATTTTATTTTAATATTATGTAGTATATATTGATAATATGTTATCAATGTCAGTATATAAACATCCAAACTTTCGCATTTATAATATTAGTGGGATAACTGTGTCATTATTTTAATTGTTCACATTTGTATGTTAGTTTATTTTATGGCGATCCCTTTTACCATATTAGAATGACATATATAATTTAATTTTTAAAATGTAAAAGTGAAATAATTTAATCTAATCTCCTCTTTTCTACTTGTTGTGCCCAGTTGGGTCTGTAATGATTTCTGATTATTTTTGCCATCTGTATAAAATATGGAATACAATAAATTACTATATTACTTCATATTAATTCGAACATTATGTCTAAGATATTTATTTATTTACTAGCTGTGACCGCGGTTCCGCTCGCGTGGACTACAGAATTCGCTCCAGTTCCCACTTCCGCTCCCGTTCATTTTCCCACTTCCACTCCAACTCACACTCAGACTCTCGCACTCGCACCTGGGCCCACTCCAGGTCCAGGTCCAGGTCCAGGGCCAGGTCAGGGTCCAGTTCCAGTTCCAGCTCCAGCTTCAGATCCAGCTCCAGATCCAGTTCCAGATTCTGGTCCCGCTACCGCATCTAGCTCCCTTAACCCTGCCTTCAATTCTACATAAAAATTTCATAGATGATCGAAATGTGTTCTGTTGCTTATCCCAATTTTTTTTTTGCAAATATCTTCAATGTACAGACACGCGAAGTTTACAATTTTATTTATTAGATTTACTAACCCAGCTATCGCAGCAAACGGGCATAAAACTCCCATTACTTTGGGAGCGGTTTGGTCCAGCAGTAGACTCATTATAGGCTGTTGATGATTATAATATCATCATCATCATCATGCCAGCCTTTAGACGTCCACTGCTGGACATAGGCCTTCCCCAATGAACGCCACCACACCCGGTCCTCCGCCCTCCGCATCCAGCCGCTTCCGATTATAATATAGCATGGGCTTTTTGGTGAAATAAAATCTGCATAGATAGATAGATAGATAGATTTATTTATTTCACTTTTTAATCTTAAAAAATCACATTTACATGTCATTCTAATACGGTAAAAGGGATCGTCATAAAATAATGTATAAATTACAATGTCAACAATTTAAATAATGGCATAGTATATAACATACTATATATGTCAGTATATAATATTAAAATAAAAACAACTTAAAATACACTTGGTATTGAATTATCACAAATTAAATTAAACGTCAGAGGGCCCACCAATTTCATTTTTTAGAAAATTCATTTATGGAATAATATTCATTTTCCAACAAAAGGTTTTCATACGTTGGAAAATAGATTCTAATAATATGTTTGTAAAATCCACCAATCCGCACTGTATTATACCTACAATGTTCTCATAATGAATCTGGGAATTACATATGTAGGAAGTTTTAAGCCTGAAAATTGATTAGAATGAAGACATCGTACATCGTATTTTATAATTTTTGCGCCAAAGCCATTTATCCAAAGACATTTGAGAAAAATCTAAGTATAGGCCTTTTAATGTTACAGATTACGGAGTCGAAAGAAACGAGAGACACATAAAAAATCTCAGTAATACGGCTCTTGGGAGAACAAATCCACAATGGCTTTTATTATGGTGTAGTTCAGGGAATAATAAACTTTTATTATCTTGTCATATATTACATGTTTGTATGAACTATGAACACTAGAATAATATTATTATAACCACACACAGGTATCAAAGAAGAGACTGTTTATGGGTGCGCATTATATGTATCTATACATATAATATAACAGTAGAAAAACAAAAGAAAAGCGAATCTGTACATTAAAGTAAAAAAAAAATCACTACCCAGACATTACTTATAAGACCAGTAGAGTCCAAAAATATAATAAAAAAATGTCGTGTCTGTCTGTATGTATGTATGTGTGTATGTACGGGCTAATCTTGGAAACTACTGAACAGAATTTGACGGCGTTTTCACTGTTTAATAGCTTTTAGTTCGGGACACAATCTGGTATAAGTCATATCTAGGACAGACAATACAGTTGCGTAGAATTAATTTCGATCGGGAAGCTGACAGAAGAATCAAGTTAGGCTGGGCAGTATTCGGAAAACTGCGTCAAGTCTTCACGTCGCCCATTCCATAATGTTTAAAGACAAAAGTTTTTAATCTGTGTCCTGTCTGTCATGATTACGACGCGGAGTTTCAAGTCCCTGAGCAAGCAATAGGGCTGTGCTCGGGGTATCTATGAGGGATATGATTCGTAAAGAGGAGATCCAACGAATAACGAAGGTGACCGACATAGCATACCAAAGAATTAGTAAGCTCGAGTGGCAGTGGGCGGGTCACATCTGT
Organism: Esperia sulphurella; assembly: GCA_947086405.1. Taxonomy (NCBI): domain Eukaryota; kingdom Metazoa; phylum Arthropoda; class Insecta; order Lepidoptera; family Oecophoridae; genus Esperia; species Esperia sulphurella. Next base: position 5,578,208 of record OX352271.1, on the reverse strand, counting down.
CACGGTACCGACGACCGTTGGGAGAACGAGTTCTAGAATGGAGACCGTAGATCACCACGACGCTAGGCCACGGCCAGAAGCGGCTGGATGTCGTCCAACATAAAGGGAAGGGAGGGGCAAGTTTGAAGGGGTTAGAGAAGAAAAGAAGGAGAAAAAAGATTAGGGCGAGGCAAGCGGGAATGGGAGGTGGTAGGATAGAGGGAGGGAGGGGCAGTGAAAAATAAAGGGCGGGTTAGGGGAAGGGCTAAGGGCTAAGGGCTAAGGGCTAAGGGCTAAGGGCTAAGGGCTAAGGGCTAAGGGCTAAGGGCTAAGGGCTAAGGGCTAAGGGCTAAGGGCTAAGGGCTAAGGGCTAAGGGCTAAGGGCTAAGGGCTAAGGGCTAAGGGCTAAGGGCTAAGGGCTAAGGGCTAAGGGCTAAGGGCTAAGGGCTAAGGGCTAAGGGCTAAGGGCTAAGGGCTAAGGGCTAAGGGCTAAGGGCTAAGGGCTAAGGGCTAAGGGCTAAGGGCTAAGGGCTAAGGGCTAAGGGCTAAGGGCTAAGGGCTAAGGGCTAAGGGCTAAGGGCTAAGGGCTAAGGGCTAAGGGCTAAGGGCTAAGGGCTAAGGGCTAAGGGCTAAGGGCTAAGGGCTAAGGGCTAAGGGCTAAGGGCTAAGGGCTAAGGGCTAAGGGCTAAGGGCTAAGGGCTAAGGGCTAAGGGCTAAGGGCTAAGGGCTAAGGGCTAAGGGCTAAGGGCTAAGGGCTAAGGGCTAAGGGCTAAGGGCTAAGGGCTAAGGGCTAAGGGCTAAGGGCTAAGAAGGAAAATGGCGGAGGAAGGGTAGGGGGGTAGGGAGTGGGTAGGGAGTGGGAAGGGGTGGGGGAAGGGATTTTCAACGTGGTGGGAAGGGAATGAAGGAAGGAAAGACAATGGGAGAGGGGAAAGGGAATATTTGCGAAATTATTATTTTTTTAATAAAATAAAAACACCTAACTTCTTGCACAATATTAAAACATAAAAATATAAATAATTATATGATAATCTTTTAGTTCGTGATAAACATGAAGTAAATGTCAACTTTATTTAAAAAAAACATTAATGCTGTAGTGGCGAAACCGCCGTCGGCAGGCTAATTTTATGTAGGTATATGAATATTTTCAATGCATAACCAGATTAATAGATTTCTTTAAGTATTTAGTAATACATAATAATTTGTAATGTTAAGTTGTCCACGCGGACGAAGTCGCGGGCAACAGCTAGTTTGTAAATAAATATATATATACACATACATACCTATACATACAATTGTCTAATCTCAAACTAGGATCTCCTGTGCTATGGGAATTAAACAAGGATTTGAGAATTCACAAATACAATATCCAAACCACGACTAGCTGTCCCCGGTGGGAATCAAACCCACGACCACTGGCGCTTGAATCCAATGACTAAGTCACTAGGCCAATTAAGCGGTCAACATTAGTATTAAACAATATGAGAATTATTAACTGGAAAAGACATTTAAAGTTTTGAGCATTATTCAAAACATAAATTAGTAGTATACAAATATTACTATGTGAACATAAATCGCTTTTCTAAACTCTGCGTCACTCTTACCTGTCTACTCTGACAGTTGGCTAAAAGCATGTTTAAGAGCGATTTATAGTCATTTTTCTTTGGACTTTAACTCCGTATAATCTAAATCTTCAGTGCCTTTATGCGAAAGATGAAGAACTTGGGTTGGCTTAGGGCGTATCTGCAAGAACACAGTTTAGGGTCTAACCTGTTATACCCAAAGTGTATAAGTTATAACCAGGGATCGTAATAAGTTGGTTTAATGACGAAAATATGGCACAAAAGGTTAATATTGACATTATTTTTCACGTAATTTTATAAACTGCTTAATGAAAATCCCGGAACTTTAAATAATAATAATTAAGAAGTGATACAACTACGAATATGTAATTTCGTATTATTTGCCTAAACAAATTTTGAACAAATCTGGGAATATCCGTATCTGGGAACATGTCGTCTCAAGTACATAAATTAAGTAAGAATTTTACTGTCAAATTTCTCGTTCTTCTACCAATATACCTATTATCTTGACCACAATAAGTTTCTAGAGTGCTATTCGTTAAGATATTCTATACCCAGCCACAGGATTACAAAAATGAGCCTCTAAACCCATATCGAATCAATTTTACTTACTCAGTAACAGGGATTGGCGTGATAAATAGCTTTGGCCGCTCGGAGCCCGAATTTCATATTTCAAAACATACATCTTTAATATTAGTAAGTAAGTATTCGTTTTTGAGCTCGATTCTGAAGGCATAACGTTAAAATTTGACAGCACTAAAACTGTTGCTATCCTTGTCACACAGTATTATGAAGATAAAGGCGAAACGAATTTTAGCGCTGTCAAATTTTAAATGTGTGCCTTCAGAATCGGGCCCACTATGTTGTTTAAACTACCATTCCAAGACGACTTGTGTTTCTGCTTTTATTATAACTTTTGCCCGCGACTTCGTCCGCGTAGGATTCGATATTTACACATCTTCACTGCTTTTAACAATTAATTTGGTTTCCCGTAGGAATTAGATGTTTTTTCGGGATAAAAACTATTCCAGGACCTAACCTATATGTGTGCCAAGTTTCATTCCGATCCATCTAGTGGTTGAAGCGTGATTGAGTAACAAACATCCAAACATTTATAATATTGGTGGGATGGGACTAATTAAATTTACAATTTTAACCGTTGTCATATACTTGACACTTTTATGTTCATGCTAAAAGCAATAGTTTGTCTTATCCATATCTAACCTTATCTAAGACACAGAAAAAAGTATGTAACTCATGTTATAAAAATTGTGATTCGAATTAGAACGAGTATTTATTTTGTGAACGGAAAGAATCTTATATACGAGTATATATATGTTTAATAGGATTATCCACAGTACTTTTTCTTTAGTAACAACGCTTAAATTTTATCGGTATAACATATATATTTTTTGTGTGAGACGAGAGAAATCCCGGCTTAACAATTTTATAGCAAGAACAAAAAGTTAGAACAGTATGTGAAGGCGTGCGTGACAAGACGAAGTCCTAGAAATCTTTCCAGATATATTTCCCCGTCAGTACTTCCTGCGATTCGTACCGCAGCCGCCGTCCATTTCCTGTAGGAAATAGCGTTCAATGCTAAGATTAAAGTGGGTATGTTATGTAGTAACCCGGGAAGATTATTTTTTTACCACTTATTTTTAATAATACATATGTACAATATAGTAACATTATTGATCTTTGGGTAAGCTACCCTAGAGGTTTTCCCAATTTATTAAAATGTATTTTTGGGATTGTAAAGCAGTGTCTAAGTTTCAAAATACCTACTACTAATTTTAATATGTTACCTATATGCTTGATTTTAACATAGATTTAGGTTAAAGTAATTATAGTTTTTTTAGTAATCAAGTAGTGAAATATTAAATTTCAGAGTGACAGTTGAAATAACTCTGACACTTCTAGGCTTTTTAATATAATAGTTTAATTGAATTATTCCTGTTGCTCCCGTTACTCTGTCCCACCAGAGGGGATAATAGCAAATTGGGTCCTGTTAAGTTAGGTTTTTTGTAAAAGTATGTTTGTAAATCTTACAAATATTCTTTGAAATGTACGTATACTTATACTTTTTAGTTTCTATGTCAAACGACATAGAAACTAAAACGAAAAGTTCAATAACATTCCCAATGAAAGTTCAAGTTGTTCCAAGCTATTGGCGCCTAAGAGTCTGGCAAACAATCTTCCTGAATGAACGACGCCTGCCAATGACAACATATTTAAATACATTTGACTTATTTTTGTACACAATACTTATTTTCGTAGATATACTCGTAATTACAGACGTCTTGATCCAAAACTATATTAAGTATTTAAGAAACATACTATATACCTACCCTCAAACGCTTTTTTAGTCCACCTTCTAATGATTCTTAGAAAGAAAAAAGTTATAGAAAGATAGTTTCTATAACTTTTTTCTTTTACCTTTGATAGGGATTGACCTCTAACAGAGTACCTAGTCATCCTACTAGAGGTCAATGATACATTCAGTTTAGATTTCTTTAGCGATCGAGACTGCCTCAAAAATACATTTGAAATAACAACCCGATGCTCAGCTATCGCAGCATCTCTTATTAATCGTGAAAAGGAATATTGAAATAATTTATTAAAGAAAATATTAAAGTAAACTCCTATTTTTTGGAAGTGAAATCTTGCAAAACTTAAAAAAAATGAAACATGTATTTATTAGCGTAGATAATATATTTACGCGTGACTCGTCAAGGCTTAGAATTTAATGAGCTCTGCTTGTTACAGGTTCTTGCGAAGCAACATGACATCAATAAAGATGGCTCCAAAAGTATTTATTTAAAAGAAATGCTAAGAAAACAGCAATATGGGATACATTTTGTGGATGTGAAAAACCTATAGAATAACTTTAATATGATGAAAAATTGCCAGGCCCTTTATTGAAGTCACTGGAAATAATAAATGATAAGGAGCCTAGAGGAACTACAGATAGTGCTTGAAAGCTTATGATCTAAATGCCTTATTCAAGAGAAGCGTGCCGTGCGCTGCTGTGTGCAGGCGCCGACTATGTTCGACTCGACCAAAGGCGCATTGCTAATAGCGCCATCTCTTGCTAACAGTTCCTGCTGGCTGAACGGGAAAGGCTGGCCATCGACATTTCCAGCTCCATCGGATATACTAAAGGCCTTCTTCATATTCGCTTTGTCTATGGCTATAGTATTTTGCAATTTGGTTCTCATTTGTGTTCTCAACAATAGGAGATATGTAAAATATATAGATAATCAGGTAAAATAATAATGTTTCTCTCCTTCAGTAAGTATTATCAAACAAAGTGCAGTAGTGCAGACAACATATCAAACAATCTGTATTAAATTCTATAGTAGTTCACACAGAATAATAAAGGCGTTTGTAATAATTGAAAAAAAAATTCAAAGCAATCATTACAATAATCTAAGTCTATCCAAAGTTAATTTAAAATCAAGTTTACTACCTATATAGTTAATGTAATGATATGATTTAAGTTTACTCTCTAGAGCGAAATAATTTCTATTTCCAGCCAAGATATCTGCTGACATCTCTCGCACTGAACGATTTGTTTACGGGTATCTTGATAGCGCCGGTGGCTCTACTCCCGGCACTCTACAAGTGTTGGCCTTACGGGGAGATTTTCTGTCAGATTCAGGTAAAATGTTGATTGTTGTACTTTGAGGGAAACTAAAAAATCAGACCTTTGTTTATTTAGAGATTTGGTAAATATTAAACTGAATGAAGAAGTATTTTGAACAATAAATACAAATCGAATGGTTACATTTTATAAATAATTAACCAATAAACTAATTTAAAAAATCGGGGTTGCAAAAGTATGAAAATTAATATTCCATCAAAATTTCACGGGAGTTGCTTAATCCAGTTAGAGCTAGGCGAGGCTACGAAGTCTCTGCAAAACTTTATTTAAACAAGAGATGAAGAGAAAATGAGTAAAGTTGCTCCTCGGCGAAAAAAGTTCGCAATTGAAGAGGCAAAGTTAAAGGGCAAGTAGGTAATCGGAACTAGGGATAAGACAGAAGCATCACTTTTTATTTTTTGTATCTTATTTACCTATCACGATCGATTATCAGGAATGTGTTTTTTCAAAAATAAAACCTTTCTTGACTAAACTTGCTTGCATACTGCGCCTGGAAAAACGGACGAATATTTTAAAAGCCGCCTTTGAAAGATACGGGAACAATTTGCGATTTAAAAGAGTAATTGTTAGAGATTCGCTGAGCCGACGTTCTGCAGACAATAAAATCGCTAAAACTTCTGTGGTTACGTCGCTTAATGCGGCATCGGCTAATGGTTTACAGTGACCGAGCACAAACTCAGCGGGGGTGCGAAAGTTCCTGCTTTGTAACTTATGCTATACACCGTGCGACCCACTGGCTCGTAATTCCTTGCTTATGGGAAATGACTTTATATTGTCTTTCGTCAAGGACTTTTAGATTCCTTACAAAACTAATATAACTTCAATCAATTTTAAAAATTTATTATGATCTTAATATTGTGTACCATAATAAATTATGATTGCAGGCTTTATTAAGGGGAGCAGTGAGTCAACAAAGTGCAGTGATATTAGTCTGCATGGCAATTGACAGATATTTATATTTATTACACCCAAATACCTATCATAAACATTCTAGTAAAAAGGTAAGTGTAATAAGACTAGAACTGATTTTTTTCCGACTGAATTAATTTCGCATTTATCGCTTGGAATTTCAAATACAAACTTTGGGTTAAGTTGTTTTAAGAAAGCTTTCCTTGATACACATTTTATCAGTCCAGAATCTTTTTGTTGAGCTGACTTAAGATGTTTGGATACCGGGATTTGAATTCGACTGAGGCAAAAGCTAAGTTTGCTTAATTTAGACTGAGTGCAACTCTTAAATAGGCTGAAAATTTACTTGAACTGTTCTAAATACGAATTGATGTGTTCAAATACTCATTGATCTTGTTATTACTGTGATTTTATTGCGTATATTATGTAAAAATCATAATTAACTGGTTAAAAATAATTGAGTCAAGTCATTAACTATTAAAAAAATTTAACCTTCAGCCATCTTGTTCTGTTACGGTATCATAACATAGCCAAATATAAAACATTTTTTAAATGCTGTTTTGTTAGTTTTTTCATCTTTCACGCTTTTACGACTCAACTGATCTATGTGAATGACGTATGCAGTTATTTCATAAGTTGGGGAATACCACTGGCTACTATTTACTACTTGAAAAACAAATACCTCGGAGAAATAATGGATACATCAGTTGAAGCTAGACCTATTGAAATATTAAAGATTTGATATTGTTACAGGGTTGCGTATTGGTTATAAGTATAACTTGGGTACTATCTGTGGCACTTTTTGCTATTATGGTGCTACCGAGATCTGGATACTACTTCAACTCCACAGGGTTGATGGCATGTGATGTTTTCCATAGTCGTGTTGCATTCAGGTGAGTTGTATTACTTCATCATCACCCTATCACCGTATTTTCCTTATTTGGGAGTAAAAGTCAGACTGGCTACACAGGTCATATGCGTGCAGGGTGGACCGGGTGCAGCTGAAGTCGGCATTTGGGTACTTGATTTTGTTGTGCCACTTAGATCATAAGTTGTATTACTTACTATTTAATTAATTACGTATAACCTACTTATTCGGAAACGATTTTAGTCTTTGTTGTCTGCTGCGGAATCGCTGTCGACTACGTTTGGTGTTGCATCGTGCTAATAAATATAGTGTTTCACAGTTTCATTTTCTTTCTTTCTTTTCACAGAATTCTCTCTTGTTGCGCTTACTACTTTCCCACGACAATGGCGTTGATGTATTGCTATGGATCAGGATTCCACGTCAGTAAGACCAGGAATAAATGTGACTCTGACGCCAACAGACCCAATGGAGTTCCATTACCTTGTGATAAAGTGACACATCCCGATCATGAGATTGTAGTAAGGATTATTCCTAATTATAACTTAATTGAGAAATTTTCTTAGATTTAATTGCATTTTATTATTCTATTTGATACTTATTTATATAAAAAAGTATAAAGAAAGACGAATTTCTTCAGTTATTACAAAACATAAAAAGTCTTCTTAGTAATCAAATTGTGTTATAAAAAGGAGCATTTTTATAGTGTTACATTTTTCGTCTTTATTGCTATGAAGTAATTTTACTACAAAAATGTATTAAATTTCAATTTAAGCATCATTTTTAACCAACTAAAAAAAAGAGGAGGTTCTCAATTCGTCGGTATCTCTTTTCATTTATTTTTTATGTATGTTCCCCGATTACTCGAAGACGCCTGAACCAATTTGGAAAATATATTTTTTTGTTTGAAAGGGTATACTTCCCAGGTGGTGCCATGGTCATCAAGTCAGGATCTGATGATGGAAACCTGGAGAAATCGAGGGAACTCTTCATATTTTATAGGCACACTTGAAGCGATTTGGGTATTTTTTTATACTGCTTGTACGAGTGTACATTTGCTTTCGAAAAGCATAATTTGGTGAAAAATTCTGTCCTACACACCTGTTTTATATAAACACCACCAAAAAGTAAAAATAGAATAAACTTCACACACACCAGTAGGTATGTAGCACATATAATAATATTTTATTTAAATTAATAGATAATAGGTTTAGACAAGAATTGTCACATTGTAATTGTAATTATGATTTTTGTACTGGAATTGTAATTTAAATTTGATTAGGTTTGGGTAGGAAATCGTATGTAAATGTAACCAATTATTTTTTGCTTTTTAGTTCCTGGGTGTTTTTTGAAGGCGGTTTTTTTTTATTTAAAAATAATATAGTACTTACTTAAATGACCTAAATGTAGGTTGGGGTTATTATTCCACGGGCTGGGCTCACTACTGTAGTGAGGTGAATTTGACTCGCCTTACATTCATTTAAACCGGGCCCATGTCAAAAGTTCTTACCAAACCACTTACTTATGGTTTTCATCATACCACAGTCCGATAATCCACATTGGTTTCGTGTGGTAGGCTATGGACCGCCGCTCTTATAGTGAGAATGGGCCTCTGCCAAATACAAGCAAAAGTCCAATAACCTACCTACAGTATCAATTGTTCGATTTGCTTTTCAGATTCAGGCTCCTGTAAGGCCTCATAGCGTCAGTACATCACGAACCATGGCTGCGATGTCTTTGGGATTCATCGTAATGGTTACGCCAGCAACCATTCAAGAAGTTGTTGCAGCATGTACTGGATGCAAGGTTCCTATCCCGTAACTTTGTAAACCATTTTAATATTGTGTATTTCTCATCGTGCAGTAAAGAGTAATTGAATTTAATTAAACAGGCAGAATACAATTATTGTTAAAAGTATTACTGTAAGTAAATCTGTAGTAAAGATTGAAGATATTCAACATAGGTCTTGCCCGCGACTTATTACCGCCTACGCTGCGTATTTTTCGATATATACACATCTTCACTGCTTTTAACAATTTATTTGGTTTCCCATAGGAATGAGATGTTTTTTCGGAATAAAAACTATCCTATGTCTAATGTCTCTATGATCTAACCTATATGTGTGCCAAGTTTCATCCCGATCCGTCCAGTGGTTGAAGCGTGATTGAGTAACAAACATCCAAATTTTCGCATGTATAATATTAGTGGGATTTGAAAATTATCAAGTAGCACTGTGGATTTATCAATTTCTTGCATTGATTCATAATTTATTTATTTTCTTTGAACAGGTGCCACCCTCTTTAGATTTCATTGTAACGTGGTTAGCGCTGAGCAACAGTTTTTGGAATCCTTTCCTCTACTGGCTCCTGAACAGTCACTTCAGAAGGATCAGCAATGACCTCATGCAATATTATGTAAGTAATTTAACACTTATAATGAGTAAAATAAAAATCTTTTATCCTCATTTTCTAGTTCACTTACGTACATATTAACCTTTTTTGAGAGATCATCTAAGTACTTTGTAACAATGAACACTTTATCATGATTCACAATAATGTCCAGAGACCATTGAATAACCAACAGTCGTTGTGTTAGATAAATATTAGTTAGTAGTAGAACAGTGATAGGAGAGCAAAAATCTGTTACTTATCTAATTAAAGCATTTGTCACAGATCTGCTGCCGACGTTCAAAATCATTCCCCAGCTACGAAAAGTCTACTACAGGTTGTTGTGGATCTCCTGTAACATCGGACGGTCTACATTCGAAAGGAGAGTTCGAGGGTCTTGGTGAAAAATATTGGGGTGATATACTAGAAAGAACCGTTTCTTCCACTTCATTGCATGCTATCCAAAAAGCCTGCCACAGAGATCCTCTCCGATGTTCAGGATCTTTCAAAGGTTGTTCCAATAGTGCCTGCAAAAATGATCCAAGATTTTTTGATGGCTATGGTCCATCGGATTATAGACATTTTGATAGGTCTGCCTTTCAAATAGAGCCATGTTCTCGACAATGCAGAATGAAAACCTCCGACTTTTGTCTGTTCAAACCGAGTCATGGTCTCGAATGTGGACGATCTAGGTCGAATCTGAGTCTTGACGAAGGGAATTTCAACAAAACCTGTAACGGACGGCATCCAGAGTTGTGAGAATACAGGAACTGCCCGGTCTTCGGGCACAGAAGCAATAGTATAGGGATGTATCCAGGTATGGAACACTTTAGCTCAAACTTAAAATGGAAGTTCGATGACTCTCCAGGCTTTGACGATGACATACAAACTTTAGAACAAAATTTGGACAGGATACGAAGTCTCAGTCATGAAAGAAACTTTAACAGTTATGGCTTAAAAGAAAATAATAATTTGTTAGAAGTCGAAGTGAACGATGTCATTGAGGATGACTCGGATGAAAATAAAGACTATAATGGTAGTGCACGCGATAGTTTTGAAGAAAAAAGTGAATATGGTTCATCCCATAAGTTCTCTCGTAATTCATCTCTTTCTAACAGAGAGCTTGATGTCATTAAAGAAAGCTCTAGAAGCTCCAGTGATACAGAAGTGACATTGACGCGATGACTTCCGAGGGTAACCTTCGATAAAGCCGTAAATGTCATACATTTGGACTTACCCTCGGAGCAGAGACGGTGTACTCAAAAGTGTAAAATACATCCTAAGTAATTTGTGTAGATAACATAGAAATGATATTATTAGTTTAAGTATTATGTGGACCAGTAGTTTCAGGTCTAATTTTGTATTTATGCCCTTAAGACATTTGGCTGAAAATAGTAAGAGAAAATATGATGTGAATATTCAAACACGTTGGTAGGTGTTTCATGTTCAGGGGATAATTCTGAGTGCATTGTCTTAATAAAACGATTTAATGGTAGATGGAGACGGGACTTTAGGAGGCGATGCGCTAACAGTAATCGACGACCTAAAATCTCTTATCGAGCAGTTTGGAAAGATAGGTTTGGAGCTAAACTACGCGAAATGCGAACTATATTTCTCACAACACATAGATCCCGTCCGCAAAACGCAGTTAATCACCGATTTTAATTCTTTGGCCCCTAACATCAAAATCCTCTCCGATGATTCGCTCCGCCTCCTAGGTGCTCCTATCCTAGATGATTCAATCCCCGCGTTTATTAATGAGCAAATTTACAAATTCACAGAAACGTCCGACCGCCTGTTCCAAATTAACCCCCACATGGCGCTATTTATTATCCGTTTTTGCCTTTTTGTGCCAAAATTTACATACATTGCCCGTTGCTCTCACCTATGGCGTTTCACTTCCCTTTTGGCTTCCCTTGACATCCTTATTAGGGACACTCTTGTCCAAATTTTAAATTGCCCCATGAGCGAACGCACCTGGGCTCAAGCTTCTCTCCCTATCCGGTTCGGCGGTTTGGGGATCAGGAGGATCTCTAACGTGGCTCTGCCTGCCTTCCTATCCTCCGCCCACGGTACGAACAGTCTCTTCGGTAATATAATCGGCCCATCCCTGGGTTCCGTGGAGCTGTCGTACCTAGCGGAGGCCAGGGCTGCCTGGTCAGCGGCTCTCCCCAACTGCGCGCCCCCCACGATTTCTCACTCTCAAAGGCAGTGGGACGAGCCGCTCTGCAAAGAAATCCAACAACACCTGTTAGACTCCTGCAATAGCCCCAGCGAACGTGCCCGTCTTCTAGCAGTTTCTGCAAGAGAATCAGGCTCCTGGTTGCAGGCTCTCCCTTCGGCGAACGTCGGCACCTTATTGGACAAGAATACTTTGTCCTTAGCGGTTTGCCTACGTTTGGGCGCCAGGGCCGTCCATCCACATCCATGCGTCTGCGGCGAGCCTGTTGGCGAGCTAGGCCACCACGGCCTCTCATGCGCTCGAAGCGCCGGCCGCAGATCCCGCCACGCTGCCCTCAACAGCATCATCCGCAGGGCCCTTGCCACCGCAAATCTGCCGGCAGTGCTAGAGCCTCCCGGTATCTCGCGTACTGATGGCAAAAGGCCCGACGGTATGACGATCGGGCCCTGGAAACTGGGCAGACCGCTGGTATGGGACGCGACCTGTGTGGACACACTGGCCCCGTCCCATATCCAATCCACCTCACTCAATGCTGGAGCCGCGGCTATAAAGGCGGAAAGTGCGAAACGCCTTAAATACGCCAACCTCGACTCCAGCTACTTATTTATACCCGTCGGGGTGGAGACACTGGGGCCCTGGGGCCCGGAGGCAACAAAGTTGATAAACGAGCTGTCTTCGCGCCTCATAGAAGCTTCCGGTGACCAGAGGGCTGGCCAGTACCTCAGGCAACGCATTAGCTTGGCCATACAAAGAGGGAACGTCGCCAGCCTTCTGGGCACAATGCCCCAGTGCGACCACCTCGACGGACTTTTTTATTACTTGTAGTTTTCTATTTCTTAATGTTTAGTTTAGTTATGTTTGGCTTATGTCTTTATAGTTTTATGGCAATAAATATTTATTAGTGTCCATGGTAGATAATATTAATGTTTAGAAAGTTTTGTATGTTTTGTAATAGTTAAAATGATGTGAGTACTTATAAATATCAAGTCTTTATGTAGCAATATATATTTTACAATATATACTTCTCATTTTATCTAGCTTTGACAAAAAAATTAAGAACACTGTTTTTTTTTAAATGTGATAGAGTTCTTGACACTATTTCTTTTGTATTACTTCTACAAAAATCTTCATTATTAATGTTAAATCTATGAAAGTAAATCGCTATTGTAATATAATAGAAAAAAATATTGCAATATATGCCGACATACATAGCTAAGGTTAATTTTCTTAAAATGTTTAATAAATAAGACTGTTTAAATGTTTCTCTAAAGATATTCAGAATCGCACAATACTTTTCCTCTATTATGTATAATAATAAACATTGTTGATGTCTGCCTAAATGTTATATAGAAAAAGGGGAGAGAAATAAATTGTTTGTATTACAAAGACTTTTCATTCATTCATTTACATACCTTAGTAACCATTGTGAAGTAATCTATGAGGTAAGGTAGATGCATTGGAATGAAAATAAGATACAAAAGAAGCTTACTGGCATATTTTAAGATCACAAAACAAAATAATTTAAAATTAACTGTACAAAATACTTGTACTGAACGAAGCATTCGGTATCAGGTGCTGACAAATTTCGGAAAATGAAAATAGAGCTGCATGATTTTCCTGTCGTTGAAAATTAATCAGGCGGGAGTTTTTAAACCTTATAAAAGAGCTCGTTGCAGCAAAATTGGATCTTTAGCTATAAAACTTTGTATGAACACCATGTCTGTGTGCATCGTAAAAGTGCAACGTTAGGCCAAACTACATCTTGGAGATACTAAGGTTATAGCAAATTTTATGGAGAGTCCGAAGATTTTATGGCTCTAAGCGGGTGTAATAAGAGACAGTAAATGTGTTGATGTTTGGGACTTTACATTCGTGGGTTTATATCGGACGGGACTGTATCACCAGAATCTTATAGGACTATCTTACATAATAAAAATATCTCAGAACTATGTAAATGAACACTTTTAAAGGGGCGGTTTTCAGTGTTTGCTGACTTTGTAGGTTATTTTATAGGTACTTTGCAAATTCATTTGTTGCAGTAATTTGTTCATGTTATATTGTAGAAATGAAAAAGTTACACGAATGTGGTAAATATTTTGTTACGGTAATCTTCTTTGGTTCTCATTAATCAATATTTATTAATTTTTGAAGTTGTGTTATATTCAAATGCAATGTAAAAATTGTTCAAGATAAATAAACTGAAACTGAAAATCGATAAAATTAGGAAGCCTTAACCTGAGACATAATTGAATGCCAAATGTCGTCTGAGATTTGCCGTTGCTGTTGGATTTAGATGTTTATCTCTCTAATTATGAAAATTATAGTGGGTACTTTTGTGGAGATTGGAGCAAAGTGCTCACGATTACGTAAACATTAACACAGACTATTCCTTGTAAATTAATCGAACTTTACACGTTCTTAGGTCGTGGTCATATTGTTACTTACTTTAATGCAAATAAATTCGCCTGTAGTACGCACTGTTTACTAAGAAGACCGTAAAGTGTTTATCAACCTTTTGGAATTTGACAAAAAAGAATCCAACTGGTTCGCTTTAATTTTATAAAAATTACTAGAGTTTCTTCTCCAATTGAAGAATTAGATTTTATTAGTCGTAGAACTCTAGAAAACTAATCTTTTTTGACAATTTCCAAAAAGTTGCCAAAATACCTACTTAGACTTCTTAGCTAGCAAGGCATTACTGTTGTATGCAATAAATTTTGAAAGAATAAATATTTATTAAGGCGCAGCGATGATGGCGCAATATTAGTTAGTACTTATGCCAATAAATACCTCTGCTTGGTGAAGCTGAAACTTCATGAAATTCAAAAGTTTAATGATAATATTGGTAAGTATTGAGTCTCCAATATCGAAGGGTCGCTAAGCGATCGGCCCGTATTAGAAACCGTTTGCATTCAGCTCGAGTTACTGAGTGTACGTGATAATGTCTCTGTTCCTGATTCCGACGCCGTCATGCCCTTATGAAAATGCAGCTTAAAAATTAAATATTGAGGATAGAGTTCGTGAACCCCCCTTAAGCTTTTTAAAGTAGGCCTTCATTATAAGACAGTAATTGACACATTTTATTTTTGGAGTAGGTAAGGTGTATTTTAACCATGAAGGAAGAATAAAATTTACGCTGCCTGCGTAAATTTTTTTCTTCCTTCATGATTTTAACGCTCAGGTAAGTAATTTTGCTAGGAAAGAATTGTGTTAAATTCCTAAGTTTAGGGATGGAGTAATTATAGAAATCAATACTGAGGTAGCTTTGTCAGTAGTATTGTCATGATTTAAAGGTTCAAGATTATTTAGCGTTTCGACGACTTAGGGTACGTACAGTGGCGAATGAAAAGGTTCTTCACTTATTAAATTCAATCTTTAAATACATATGTCGCGAACACATATTATAAACAGACTGTTGCATGAAAAGATAGGTATTGTTTAAACGAGTTCGCGGCGCTCGCTGTAGAGACCCTGGGCTCGTGGTCAGCTGACACGAAGGCGTTCGTGAAGGCTCTGTCGATCAGGCTGGTCCACGCCTCCGGAGACCTCAGGGCTCGCGAATACCTCGAATAACGTGTGAGCCTGGAAATCCAGCGAGGTAATAACGCCAGCGTCCTGGGGACTATGCCTCACCACGAGGAGTTGGACGGCGTACACCTGTTGTAAATAATGGTTTTTACTTACTGTATTTTTAAACTCTTATTCTAAATAAACTGTTTGATAACAACGTTTAAAATTATCGGTCATTTCTATAATATTGACAGGATAGAGTCTGTAAAACTGTAAACAACACGTAAGATTTATTCCAATGTTGGCAATTCTGTTTCTTGCAGTGGTCTAAAATAGATACAGCTATTGTACCTGCATCTAATAAATAAAATCGTAAACGTCGCGTGTACATTGAAGATATTTACAAAAAAAATTGGAGGGGTCTAAGGATAGAACACATTTCAATCATTTTCGAAATTTTTGTCGTTTGTCTGTTAATTTGATTATGATAATGATTTTGATTTGTGCACGCATCACTTAAAAACTACTGAACCGATTTTGATAGACTTTTCACAGAAACATAGGGTTTTATTTGGAGTAACATACGGGCAATATTTCATCGCAATCGGTTTAACCAATCAAAAGTTATGGACATTTTTAGTTTTTAAATACATTAGTAGGTAAGGTTAGTATGCTTTATAACAAGCAAGTATACATTTAATGTTCGGTACTATTCAGATTGCCATGAGTTTGGACTACATTTGGAGTTGTAGTGGAAGTGAAAGTGGGAGCGGGAGCTGGAGAGGAAGTGGGAAGGGGAGTGAATTCTGTAGTCTACGCAAGCGGAGCCGCGGGCACAGCTAGTTGGTAAATAAATTAACTTGGTTGAGGATGGAGGCCTTTGCCCAGCATTGGGGTTACCTAGTGATGACGAAGGACTTTAAAATAATATAAAAATTCGAGAAGTGTGTTTATAAACTAAAAGTAAACCTCAAATATTTTATAATGCAATTATTATATTAATTACTAGCTGTTGCCCGCGACTTCCTCCACATGGACAACTTAAGATTACAAATTATTATGTATTATAAAAGAAATCTATTAATCTGGTTATGCTTTGAAAAAAGATTAAGAATAAAGCCACGGAACTAAATTTTTTTATAAAATTGTAATTTTTATTTTTTAGTTTTTAAGATTGTGCAAGAAGTAGGTATTTTCTATCTAATCTTAATTTAATTGGAAATCGCAGTAATTATCTTAATATACACATGAGAACGCTGCTGCCCGTTCCTGGTGCAATACCTTAATCGCCTTGACATCCACAGGAAGATTGAGGGGGGGCTTGTAACCCAGAAAACCACACAACTAACACATTTTGTTCATCCTTTATTTACTTTTGTAACTTATGTAATGTATGGTTTATTCTTCTCGTGAAGTCGTGACTATTTTATGCTTTCAAGATGAGGTGCTCTCACAGATTAGAAACTGCAATAAACATGTTGAAGTTCTCTATCAACATTCTAAAGGAGGTCACAATCTAAATTCCATTTCAAATCAATAGGCATAAGAAAACAAACAATATAAAGAATAGATTGTGTTCCGAATTACGAATCATATCCTAGACATCCTAGGTAATACTAGACTGTTTTTGCTGCTAGTGTCCCATTTCATGTAGATAATTTCAAATAATTTGGAACGGAATATAATGTTAAAGTTACTTAAATATAATGTTAAGTGGTTGAAGGATATGATTCGTAATGAAGAGATCCAACGGAGAACGAAGGCGACCGACATAGCCGAAAGGATTAGCAAGCTGAAGTGGCAGTGGGCGGGCCACATCTGTCGCAGAACCGAAGGCCGTTGGGGCAGACGAGTTGGCACGCGCAGGGTGATGGGACGCCCCGCCGCCAGATGTACCGACGACCTGAAGAAAGTGGCTGGAAACGGCTGGATGCGGAGGGCGGAGGACCGGGTATAGATTTCCGGGTTCATTGGGGAAGGCCTATGTCCAGGAGTGGATGGCTAAGGGCTGACCGATAATAATGTATTTGTAATGTTTAAAAAAAAATTGATTGGGCTAACGCTCTAAAACTGATTAGCCACCATTCAAACGCCTCTACTGTAAGTAAAAAATACCCCCTTTACAAGAAAATGTAATAATAAAAATTTAAATTACACAAATTATTTAACTATTTTAAATAAAAGGTATAAAACAACCTAACTTACAAATATTTTTAACACTAGCATAGCTACTAATCAAAAAATAGACTAACTAAGGCGAGTACTACTCGCGCACTGAGGGTCCCGTACCGTTATAAAGGGTTAAATTTTTTTAATTTAATGATTTTATTGGGGTACTCAGTTTCGGATAATCGGAAATTAAGTTTGTTACGTAATATTAGATTAATATAGTGAACGCTTGTAAAGAGCAAAGGAGCGACAGGGCCCAGGTCGAATCCCCCTCTTAAGTACATTTTAATGTAAGTACAGCCCTTATCTAGTCTAACGGTAATTCACTTTTTGTAATATACCTTTACTATCCTTTTATGCCCCAAATATTTGTCCCAAAATAAAAATCCCAGAAACTACAAAAATATTCAGTAAATGAGGCTATGACCTTAAACTCGGCACTTAGACAGATAGTCCGATGGATAACAAAGTGATCTTATAAGGGTGTCGTTTTTTCACTTCGAATTGCGGAAACCTAAAAGGTTATTATGACATCAAACATCATCTCCTTATAATTTGTCCCTGGGGTCGGCATGATTAAAAAGAAATTCAAGACCCATATTTATTACACTTTCAAAATTTCCAAACTAGGTAAGTTTGGAGTGACGTGCGTTCGTTTGCCGATAATTTAAACCGTATCGTTAATAGTGATTTTTAGGTTTAAGTGGATTTAAGTTTATTAATCGGTCTATCTACTGGGCATACCAATAAATATTGGACATATTAATCGCGCTGTTTGAGACACGTATTGAAAACTATGGGAAATTCTGGAAAATATTCCTAAAAAAGAAATATTAAGGACAAGCATTTTGTGTATGTCGTACATTTTGTTGATTAATTTAAACATAAACATTTTATTTATTTTCTTTAAACAAGAGCAACATAAGAAAAAAATAGGGGCTGGTGTCTCCTTATAAACTGGGATTAGTATTAGGAGGCACCGCTCTTCATTACAAATATTGTATCTCTGTGTCATTTATAAACTCCCAATCATTTTGTTTTTATCTTAATAGTTACTTATTTCTACTTATTTTATATACCTTGAGTGAAAAATAATAAAAGGGTCATAATAGGATCAGATCCCGCGTGTAATTGAGTGAAGAAAAGCATTTTGAAAACATTAGCGTAGCATAAGCAACCTGAAAACAATCATTTTTAAAATAACAAACAAGATTATTTTCTCTTTTGGCATAAGCTTTAGATTGGCATAACTTTTCTTTCCTCTGACACCCCTAATGAATCCATTTGTTCTATAGACAGCTATTTCAGATTACAGCGCTATAATTTTTGTCACCGTCTTTTATGTCCGAGACATATAATTTGTCACAATTTACCATGATTTTTATTTTTTTATGTGGTCGTATTTAGAAGCAAATTATGACAAACGGCGCTGCGTGAGATGCGAAAAATTCGTAAGCTTTCAATATACAGGTTGTTACACAAAGCGCTCCTAAATACATTAGCTATAAAAATCATGTCTAATCTGGGTGAACGATGTTTTGAAAAGCTCTTAATAGTAATTCTACTAATATTCTTTTAAAATACAACCCGTTTCATTTAAAATTTATAGCTGATCGCCTTGTACCGAAACGGTCCTATTTAGCTGTTTAATTGCACCAACCCTTATTCATCATCATCAGGTTATTTTTGTCTCCACTGCAGGAACACAACCCTCTTTCATCTGCCGGAGACAGACGGAGGATTTGGCCTACACTCCCCGCGCTGGCCAGACGGGTTGGGGAGGCCGATTGATGTTTTATAATATATTCCCTTAGCCGCCTTGTACGACATCCACGGGGAGAGTTGGAGTGCTCCTATTCTACTCTACAGGATCCACACGACACTACCCTTATTAGTAAAACCGATTATCTACACCTAACATAATTTGAAGATACCGTGATTTGATAGTTGGACGAGTTATTTTAGATATATAAAGTATTTTTTATTTCATGCCAGTTAATAATAATTAATAATTTCCAGTTGATAATAATTAATATTAATAGTTATTATCTCCAAATTATGTTTGGTGCAGATAATCGGTTTTACCCATGAAGGAAAAAAAAATTTTACGCCGCCCAGATGGAGTAGTAATCATGCCTATTTTGTATCGAAACCAATGCGGCAGCTCAGAGGGGTGGGAGGGTAGGTGGAAGCGGGGAACGGGGTTTGTCTTTTAACTCCATCACACATCTCGAATACGTTACGTTAGAAAAAGATAGATACATTCATGTTATGACATGCCCAATTAAAAACAAAATATCAATAAAGTACGACATTTATTTGTCTTTATTGAAATGTAAAAAAACAAGAAACTTCATGGTTGCTGAATTTGGAAATAGTGATGTGATGTGGTATGAAGCGTAACGTTTATTTATCGATTATTTACTTACATTTGTACTTAAAAATACATCACAAATTTTAAAACAATATTTTTTTATTTGTATTTTTAACTATTTACATTATTGTATAACTTACTTAAATTACGTTTTGCAGTTGGATTATTGTTAGGGCCTCCATGAGACCTGAAATTGGAAAATAATAATTCAAGATGATCCTGACAAATTTTGTATGTAGGAAGATATTCTGCTGTATTTGGTTGGAATCCAATTTTCGTCTCTCCCACATGTTGGCACCCATTTGCGTTTTTGCGCCGGATCTTATAAAATAATAATAAGATGACGACTCGATACTATATTATTTTTTATCGACTACGTCACATCACTAAAAATCATCAACATTTTCTACTAAAAATTTGACCACGAAATTTGTGAAAAACCATGCGGTTTATTACTTACCAGAAAAATTTAACACCAGAAAGCTTTAAGATTTGCTTGCGGCGTAGTTTCGGCACAATTTCACCGCACAATTGACCATTTTGTGTACTTTATTTTATTAGTGAAAATTTTATGTCAGAGATGATGTCCGTGTCACATGCCGTGAACGACTATTTGAAAGAAAAGTTTGAATTTGTGTGCGAGTTACACAAGTGTATCTCAGCCGGCACCCATAGTACTTTTTGATTACTACTCCATCTGGGCGGCGTAAATTTTTTTTTTCCTTCATGGTTTTACCAATAAGGGTACGAAATATTTGTAGATCTAGTTCAATTATCTCATTAAAGTATTGCATATTAGTTATTGGTACAGTCTGCCTATAGTAAAATATTTATACCATACCCTGCCCTTGCACTATTAAAAATTGACCATAACATGTTAAAGGTATAGGTCGATTTTATAAAATGTTCAACATGTTGTTGTATACCACATTACCCAGAGGCCGACTGTACCTTGTGGTCATTCATTAACCAGGCTCTAGTATTATGCTGACTTCATAACATTCTTCTTTCAGAAACATTTAAAACGAAAGACAATATTATTCATTCCCTTCGACAATCATTGAACAAAGAAGGCGTAAACGAGTTATGCAATGGGAAATCACTAAATCAGATTAGGTATTTCCTGAATTCGAATTCGAGTATTTCACATTGAATCGATCGGCCGGTCACAAGCGCGCCTCGCAATGGAAAAACTTCTTGAGCTTCTTTTAAGCTGGATTTACAATACAAAACATTTCCACGATTTTATCGCGGGCTGTCATATTGGCGGATTCGGCCAATCATGATACCACCATATTGTATATCGCATTGCGCGTAAAATTGCACTAAGTAGTTGGAATAGTGAATGGCTTCACTGCGGCAGTAACGCTGTCGCAATCACAGTCGTGACATAAATGCAGCTTAAGGTGACTTCCACACTTGGGCGGTGGCGATGGCGGGCAGTACGATTGTTAAATAACTCTTTAACATATCGTATTTGTTACTGCATTGGGTCGGATGTAAAAAATAAAACATTTTAACAAAAAACAAAAGTAACTTATTGGTGGCATCCCTAAAACAAGGGATTTTGAATTAAGATAAGTAAGCCGAGCTCTTTTTTTTAGCGCAGATCTATGACAGCGAGATTTGGTAAAACCTGTACTTTTCATTGTTTCGTTTGGCATTACTATTTAAAATAATAATAAAAAAATTACCCTACAACAACAAAGACTTTTATTTGTATGTAACTCAATTATATTTAGGTATATTTTGTAACTCAGTACTTAGGAATATTTTGACGCAGGTATGACGAACTAAATATATAATTAGCAGTACATCTAGGGTATATTTTAGAATTAAATTTTAGAATAACCGTCTATAAAATATTTGTGAGAAATTACTAATTACGGTCATAAAATTACGTACTATTTTTATGTGCCTCAATTAAGTATTTAATTACATATTAAATAATGCGTACCCAGTACTTGTGATCTTTTGAACACTGTATATGAATATATATTAAGCGGTAAGTATATCTAGGGTCGGCCGTTGGGCAGACGAGTTCTGGAGTGGAGACCGCGGATCGGCACGCGCAGGGCGATACGTCCCTCCGCCAGGTGGACCGACGACCTGAGAAGGTCCCCGGAAGCGGCTGAATGCGGAGGGCAGAGGACCGGGTGTGGTGACGTTCATTGGGGCAGGCCTATGTCCAGTAGTGGAAGTCTAAGGGCTGATATGACGATGATGATATCTAGGGTATATTTTAGACGAATTCTAGACTAATTTATTTTACTAGTAACTGCTAAAAGTTATTTATACACGCTGTAGGATGTCCACGTATTGTGTCATTGTTTAATATAGCGGTATAATATAATATTATATTATGTGTGGGACGAAGTGACTCGGTCACAGTGAATGGCTGCGACGTGCCCTGTGT
Source organism: Esperia sulphurella (assembly GCA_947086405.1). Lineage (NCBI taxonomy): Eukaryota > Metazoa > Arthropoda > Insecta > Lepidoptera > Oecophoridae > Esperia > Esperia sulphurella. Next base: position 5,556,167 of record OX352271.1, on the reverse strand, counting down.
ATTTATGTGGGTTTAGCTTCGTGATGGCATAATGGGGGTAGTTTTTATTTTTATTTAGAAATATTACGCGTAGGACTCCGGTGTTTTTGTTTTACGATGTTACTGTTTTCCAAGTTTATAAACATACAAAAATACTACTTAGTAGGTATTTAGGAAGCAGATACTAAATCTTTTATTGCTAACAAAATATAATCCCATGATAATTAATTTTTAAAAAAATCATGGAATCACAGAATATTATGGATAGTGCAATGCAATACAATGGATAGTACCTACCATCCTGAAAAAAATTAAGGCCTTTTAAGAAGACGTTTCGACGGCTCTATAAGTCAGTAAACCTCAATAATTCTGATTTGCATAACTATTGGGTATACCAATCTAATATGTTTGTTATAAAGTGAACTATTGATCAACTAATAGACAATGCCTTCGGCATTATCTTTATGTGCTAAAAATACCCTAAGGTTCTTCAGTCACATTGTGCGGTCTCTCGAGCAGGACGATGCTCATCATCCTAGGACAAGTTAAAGGCAGGCGTGCCAGAGGACGAGCTCCGAAGAGGTGGTCAGACCCGGTGACAGGGGGTGATCTTTATATAAAGCGGTGCGACTGGCCAGTGACCTGCGTGGAGGCGTATTTTATACGTTCGCGATCCTTAGCAATGAGGCAATTTCCCTAAATTTAAGATGTATATGAGGCAAGCCATATATATTCAAAGACCCATGTATACCAATGTAGTTACTATGAAAATTGTATCGTGTAGAGATAAAAATAGTTTTGCAACGCATTCGTTCTTTATATTGTTTTCTAATCTTAGTTTTAAAAACATTGGTAAGGGGCAGAAAATAATATCACTACTATTAGCAGCATGCATTTTAAGAAGATTCATGAAAAAGACTTTTAAATAAAGCCGAAGAAAACTGTATAAATATGATTGTAAAAAAAAATTGTAAACCTTACTTACTCGTACCTCCACTAACTCAAAAGTTTAAATAGCTCATCTTCACAAGCCGGGTGATATCCACGATACGGTTGAACATGGTTAGGTATATAAAAAATATTACAACATCAATTAGATTATATTAAACCGACCAAATATGGTTAAATTAGTTAAAAGCTTTTATAAAAAGTCCTTCCTAATTTGGTCGTTTCAATTACGCGCCTTTTCATAGACAATTGATTGTCTATTGTTTCTGACCAAATTGCGACGAAAAGTGTTCCTGTAAACACTTAAGAGCATTCTCGTCAGCGTACAAATTAGATTTTAAAGCGCGTTGGCGTCGCACCCACTTGACACTCATTACAGCGCGGTTGGGAGCGAGAGCCCTGCCGCGCCGCACAAACAATCGTGTACTAACGCGTATTTTGAAAAACTACCAGTTTTAGTTTGAGCTTCAAGCTATAACACGTATGACTTTTCTAGCATAAAGTTTCCCATTGTATGTAAATCTATCGCTTTTGTACTAAAATGATAGTTTACTATTATCTACAGTTACGATCAAAAACGGCGTGTAACTATTGCTTTTCTTACGGACATGTTTACCGAGCTTACTAACTCGTATAAAAATAAGTCTTCTACTTAATAGAAAAAACAACTTATAAAAATACTCGTATAAAACTCTTTTGTTGGGTGAGTGTTTATTTGTGTTGTTGATCATATTTTATACTGACTCTATTTGGACTTTTTTGGTCTAATCTGTTCTATCGTAGAAGTAACAGTATAACTAGTTGGACTAACCCGTATGATAAATACTAAATACCTATGACGCAAGTCTCGCGTAAGCAAGACTTCAATAGCATTCTATACCAACTAAAAGACGTCGACAGTTTTCAAATTTACGCATAAAGCTCTGTCGCACTCACTGAACCGCATTTGTTTCACAGTAAAGAAAATTAAGGGGAAAACAATGGTGGAAAACGCGCAACGTAGATAGACGAAACTCTTGTTTATTTGAGCAAACAAGTACCTAATATTAGTATACATTTTAACCTATGTTGCGTTAAATCCCTTTTGTATGGGAACAAACTTTCGTAACCAAAATATCGAATAGTGCAAAATGTAGTTTTTCTTAATAAATAATGTTGTAGAAAAGCGTAGGAAATCTTTCCAGAAGAAAATCTTATAATTCTTTTTAAAAGTTCCAGAGAAGATTACTGGATATCAACCGTTAATTGTTAATTGCACTTGTAACAGCTTAACTTCCTATCTCCATCCTTTTCCTACATGCACAAACATACCGCACCACTACCATAGCCACAGAAAGTTATGCTGGAGGCTAAGAAAACTAGAGCTAATGTAGAATAATAATCAATTACTAATTGTATATAGATCCTAACTGCATTGGCTGCGGCCAAAGACGCACAACTGATCGTTCCTAAGTACCACTTTTGGTTTTCACCTCAGCGACACGAATAACGCCGTCTTACCGGGAAGTAAACGCGTTACAATTCCTAACGACCACTGCAGAGTCGGCGCATTATCTATGTGTACTATAACAAGAGTTCCTAGATGATAGGATTTGATGGTGTATTCCATTTTCCTCGCATTTGCAAATTATACAAATATTCCGACTTGAAACGCTTCCAAAACGAATAGACAAGTGAATCATATCACTGTAGGAAAAAAAGATTAAAAAAAATAAGGTACTTACTTTTTTTTATACTAATTAGGACTTAATATTCATAATCATAACAGTCCACTGCCAATAGCGGACATAGACCCTGTTTTAAAAATATTTTTGTATTCTAACGTCTTATGAATATATAATGTATTATATTATTTACTTGGATAAAGATTCCAGATGCTCTTTATGGATTAACTTTAATCACATGAAAGAAAACTTCGGAACATCTCAAAACTTTTAAAGAAAATTAATTCTTTACGGCGTAATTTGTATATTTTTTGCATTATAAAGAATACATTATGTATTTTTGTAGGTAGGGATTTTAAGTAGGTTGGGTACATTTTTGGTATGCTAGGTGAGCATTTGAATCCTAATTTTTCAAAGGTTCTGGGCATAAGCGACAAAACCAATAAATAAAAATAATAATAAATAAATATGACAGACATTCACACCAATTATCCAGTCCTAAATTAGGCAGAGCCTGTGGTATGGTTACTAGATAGCGGATAGACATACTTAAATAAATATATAAACATCCAATACTTGGGTACAAACATTCATATTCATCATACGAACATTTGCCCCTAGCGAGATTCGAACCCGCAACCTCCGGCGTGGCAGTCCGAGAGCTACCCGTTCCGCCACGGAGGTCGTCAAAACATTATCAATGAACATTAGCAAATGTTGGGTTACTGCGTTGATATCCTGTAAATTTTACAGAACAATCTATGAATGAGTCTCTTATTTTACTACATTTTAGTACTAGGGTCCCTCAACACAGTAAAGATATTTGACTTTTGACGGTTCAATGCTGATATGACCGACTGCTGAAATAACGACAATAATTATTATGTTTTGAAGGTACAGGTAGGCCATTGTATTCGAAGTGCAACAAACGATATGCAACTCACAAGTCGATAAACTACAATATGGGGTCCCTCCCTTCTAATTTTTTATTCGAGAATCCACGTAACAGGGTCTGATCATCGGCCTATTAACAAAGAAGTCACACAAAACCAGCCAAAAAGGTGGAGACGTCAATAGTTTTCAAATTGTTGTTTAAAATGTGATTTTAGTATCGATATAATACACGTTATTCTTTCAAAAACTTATTTGAACAATATTTTTATGTTTTACACGTTTCGCTATCCATTTGGCCATTAAGTCTATCTTTGACAACACACAAAACCATTGCTGCCAAGTGTTGTTATGTCGGCTAAAATGTTATTGCCTTGGCTGTCCGCCATGTTGTGTGACGCGTCCACTCGTTTGGTGGTTGTCTTGGGAACAGCTTTGCTTAACCAACGATAAACACTGGAGACTCTACTTTCAATTCAATTCAATTACTCTTTATTGCACGATAAAAAAAATACAGAGATACAATAATATCTCATGGTTTTTTCACTTCTACCTCTGAGTTTATAAGAAATGTAGACGACCTGAAAAAGGTGGCCGGAAGCGGCTGGATGCGGAAGGCGGAAGACCGGGTGTGGTTGCATCCATTGGGGAAGGCCTATGTCTAGCAGTGGACGGCTAAGGGCTGACATTATGTACTTAGTGTTAAGTACTTACATTTTAACTTTAATCTTTCCCTCTTCCATTCTCGCCTCCTCTTCCGCTCCCCTCTTCCCTTTCCTTCCACTCCCGTATAACATTTAAATCTGCATAACTTTTGATTTAGTAAGCCGATTGAGATGAAATAAAGACTAAATATTATTCCAAATTATACCTTATGTTTTTCTGCAAATTCTATCAGAATTGGTTCAGTAGTTTTTATGTGATACGTGCACAAACAAACAGATAAACAGACAAACAAAAATTCCAAAACTGATCTTAATGTAATCTATTACTTATCCTTTACCCCCAAATACTTTTTTCGAAAATTATTTAAGGTACCTACAGACAAGCGAAGGTAGCGAAGTCGAAGGCACCGACTCCAAAAATAACTGATTATAAATTGTAAATGTCCTTTATTGGTCTTTGCTTTCAAGTAATTAAAGTGTTATTTTCTACTTTTTAGTTAAAATTTGTACATGTAGTTATAGTCTTGAAGTCGGTTTTTTTAAATCTAACTTTATAATGTTTAAGCATGTCTGACACAAGTGAAAGTAGAAATAATGGCAACTCGAAAAAAAATTAAAATTAAATGAACGTATCCATTATAACATAGTTATTTTAAGTAAAAATCTAGACATACTCGTATCAAAGAACTGGTTAAATCCAAGTAAGCAGCAAAATTTATAGTCCGTACTGTGGTTTCACCTCGCATCGATGTTACTTTACACGGCGCGCGGCAAAGTATACTTTCTGATGTTGGAAGCCTATTTCCTCCCCCGCCAATATCGATTGCCAGTATGATAGGAAATTTTTCCTTTAAAGCGACGTTTTGCTAGTAAATTTTTGCTATGTATAGGTACTCTGAGTTATTCTGATAGTTTGTGTTTTACGATTCTTTGGTATACAATAAACAGATGCATGAACCATTAATTCATTAGAAGTAATAGGAATAGACAAAAACTTTATGGACGAGAAAACTTTTCCAAGTTTTTCAAAGCAATATTTCAAGCAGAATATTAACTAATTTAATTGCAAAGGGTGGAGAGGAATAAGAAAAATTACAAGGCATTAGACTTATAACAGACCTAGCGGAGAGCAGAGTCAATTAATTAATAGTCGTCTTTAAAATTGGTTGAATAAAGTTCAAAATTGCACGTAGGAGTAAAATGTATACAGGGAATATCGGCATATGCTCGTGTTTCCGTTTTTGAACTTTATTATAATGCATTTAAAGACGATTTGTATAAAGTCAAGGAAAAATCTGCCGCGTTGCTCTCCGCAAGGTCTGTGCTGACCCTTAGACATAGATAATGACGTACAAGAATTTCACATTAACATAGCTCATGGCTATTAGGAGCATATTCGCGTGAAACTAAAATAAATAAAATGCGATAAAAAATGCCTTTTTATAGACTATTTTGTACATCGCGTCTTTGGCAGGCATATCGCCTCATCGATAATAATTATATTATTATCAACATCCACTGTTTCTTTGTTGTCTTCATCATAACTTTCAGCCTACCATTTCCAGGTAGTCACTACAAAGTCAAAGTCAAAATCATTTATTGCATATGAGTACACTTGGTACATTTATACACGTCATTTTTTTATCGACTACCACTTCCTACATGTGGCACGGACTCCTAATAGATAATAAAGGTTATTTTTTATATAAACAAATAAATATTATATGTATACAATTACATACACTTGTTTAATCCCAAACTAGGACTTTCTCTTGTGCTGTGGAAAGTAAACAATGATAGCACAATTCACAAATATAACTTCCAGACCCGGACCAACTTGTACAAATTGTACAAAGTTGACAGTCCCCAGTGGATCGAACCCACAACCTCTGGCACTCGAGTCCAATGATCAAGCGACTATACCAACAAGGCGGTTATAGCGGTCATCAATTACATAAGTACTTAATTATATCACAACAACCGATGAGTTATGATTAGGAAATTTAGCTCTCTTATATAGACGTGATTAAATAAAATAATAAGTTATTCCTGCGTACGCTCTTGTGAAGTGGCTGAATTAAAATACGTATTTAAATTAATGATGCCGTGGGAAATTCCCGTTCGCACATTTGTCTGTTTAGGAATATGACTGTGAAATACCATTGCACTCAAAAATATTCCCGAAACACGAGAATATACAATCGAAGAATAATGTAAGGATCGTTTTCCTACATTGTCATATTCGTATATTTAATTATGTTTCATAAATAGTCGACCTTATCCCATAATGATAAAGTAAAAATTAGAAATAACTTGGTCATTTATCAGAGTGCACTGACTGTACGTCTGTTTCTGTTCATCTGATATCAAATCCAAAGACAAACGCCAATTTCTATTTTTTTTATTGTTAATTCTTTAAGAGCGAATGTTCCCGACAACGCGACAGTACGTTCATATTCCCACCTAGAGAATATTCCCGGGAACAGCACACCACTAATTTAGTTCATAATTTGCAATTAAGACTCATTATGAAGGCATCGACAAATTATTGCCAGGGTTTATTTAAATTAATTGTACCTGTCTTACCGTATGAAAAGTAATGAATGACACATCTTAAATGATATTAAATGATTTTGTTAAGAGCTTTATAAGGAAGAAAACATTTTATTCGCAATGTATAACGTAAATTTTTCGTAATTGAGATATTATTAGTAGTTGATAGTCGAGAAAAAAGTAGTACGTACAACAATATTTTGCACTACCATTGCACATGCATACAATTTATCCGCATCAATTCTATTTGAGTACAGTTATTCAATCTTTATGTTATGCATCCCCCATCCGCCACAGACGTCATATACCTTATGTTACCAGTAGGATCGAAAGAAATCACGAGATTATTATAATTATAAATGCAAAAATGTGTAATAGTAAAAAAAATATTTTCACACCCAATGATGTTTTTTAAGTAATTAGATTTCTAATCTACAATGAAAAAAACTGCAGCGCAAATAAGCTCGCAATACTACTTAGATGTGAGCTCAATTGCGATCAGTTAGGAGAATACATCAAGGCATGCGACGTCTTCAAAATGCCAAAGTATTCTTCTAAATGACCTAAGAATTTAGAATAAACAGACGAAGACATACTTTAGTACTTTTAAATAAATAAATAAAATATTCACACCAATTATCCAGTCCCAAACTAGGCAGAGCCTGTGGTATGGTTACTAGATAACGGATAGACATACTTAAATAAATATATAAACATCCAAGACTTGGGTACAAACATTCATATTCATCATACGAACATTTGCCCCTAGCGAGATTCGAACCCGCAACCTCCGGCGTGGCAGGCCGAGAGCTACCCGTTCCGCCACGGAGGTCGTCAAATAGGAGGTTTTATATTTACACATGCAGAACTTAGGCGATTTCCTAAGGAAGATTTAGTTCATAATTCATTGTCTAGTTAATATGTCAATGTTAACATCACTACCGCTGAACAAATTTTGATAAAAATTGATACAAGGATAGCTTGATACAATTTGCTAACGCAAACCTGGCTGTATGTATTCGCGCAAATGAAGTCGCGGGTAGAAGTAAGTCATGCATAACGAATAGGTATATGAAACGTGTGACACTTCGTGGAATTGGTATGAATGAAGTTCCTATAATTACTGGAGGCACTAAATTCAAAGTGAAATACCCCACTTTGAATACAAGATTACTTATCCAATTAAGCCAACTTACGGCAAAGTTTTATGTGATTTTAGAACATGAGCGCCACAAATTAAATAGAGTGGGTGTCTTCCAAAGTTTCTGACATTGAATTCCGAAGTTCCAATCGACTTTGTCAGTCCCCGCCTGTTTGTGGGACGCCCCTCTTGGGACCGATGCCTTGAAGTGGATGGAAGAGGAAGGACCGGGAACTGTGGTGCGTAGTAGGAAAGACACATCTTCAATTGTGGAATTAGAGCAACAGGGAGGAGCTGGCTCGAAACGGAGGGGAGCGTTTAGCGTTTTCTTCCAAAGCATTTATCGTGCAATGATTCAAGCACATATAGACACTTGTTCCAAAGAATATATAAATATTACTACGTAAAGAAGCGACACTCACCTCCGCCCGTTTGTTTAACGTGGCCCGGAAAGTAGTACAGTAAGCAGTACGCGATACTGAGTTGACGCCGCCTTCCAGTTAGAAAGAGAGACACTTATGTTGTTGGCGTATAACGTTGTCCCTCTCTCGATCGACTATGCTCGCGAGCTCGGCCCTACAATAATTTACGCGCACACAAAGACGTGTACGGACAGGCTGGTGCTCCTGTAGTAGTAGTAGTAGTAGTAGTAGTAGATAATTTAATCTATTCACTTGTATGGAGTATCGGGGGTGTATTATATATAACCTTTTGTAATCGATACATTTCGATACGTAGCATGACCGGTGGTCTTGTACCTTCGGCAAAGGGGAATGTTTATGACTATGAACGTCAACAGGCTGTTGATGACGTTGTTAAGGCTTAGGACATCGATAACTACATACTACTAGATAACTTATTCGATATCATCGCATTCAGTTCTGGTATTTTGGAACTGTATTTATGGCAGCTGAGTAAACCAATTCATTCCGTGAATAAACCCGATGTATCAATTATTTTGAGGTAATATTCTTCATATGGAGCTGGGCTGGCAGTGACTGGGTGAGAAGAACCGAGGATCGGGTTCAGTGGCGCGCCTTGGGAGAGGCCTATGTCCAACTTGCAGGTTCATAATGAGGCTTAAGCTGTTTAACAGGAGTGTTAAACAGCTAAAATAATAATTATATAAACATATAACATCACATATAGCCAACGTATGAGTATATATTGCTGGTAATTATGTGTACGCACTCATTCGCTGTGGTCGCAGGATTGAAGCGACTACCGACGCGGAAAATTAAGTGACGACACATAGCAATAACTGACATAGGTAGAATTGACTGATATAGGAGTCAAAATGTAATTACCATTTTATTATTTATTATCTTTTATCTGCGACTGCGTTCGCGTGAACAACATACATCACAAATTATTATGTACCCTTATTATAAGATTTCAATAGGTTTTTCAGCCCAAAAAATCATTGAGAACTTGGCCCCTTTAGGATATAAGCTCTCAGATCCCTGTAGCAAGTTTCATGAACATTATTTCAGCCGTGCGTGACTAACAAAGTTAAATACTCTTTTTATTTATAATATTAGTTTGTACTTTATGTTAACACCAACTTATTTTACTTTTAATCTACAAAAAGAAATACAGAAGTAAGCCTTATTTACATTGTGCTATGTCCAGATTGGGTTTCTTGATACATAACATACACGTCATATATTTCTAATTAAGCTTGAATTTCATCTCTCTTTCTATGTCGAAAGCTTTTCAGGTAAACTTCTACTGAATTCTATAATATACCTCGTATAAAGATGAAAAGAAATTTTACGTAATCACGTTGAAAATAATTAACAGAGGATCATGTTCTATAGGTTGAAACTTTGAGCTTAAATTTCAGTCTTATTTTTAAAGTCTCTAAAATGTTAGAAAATATATTCCACGTGGAGTAAATATTTAGATATTTGTTTAAAAACAGATAAATGTTTTGCAATCTTTACCCAAGCACTGGATATAAATAAATTTGTTTTTTCAAAATGTATTTACTATAATAATGACGTTTTTGTATCTAAGAATGAATTAATGATAAAGCTACTGAGTTACTTGCAAAACCTGTACAGCGGTTTATTGTCCTCATAATATGAGTCTGAGTGGAAAGAACTTCAGACTACTCCCATTAGAACAATAACGCTGTAAAAAACAACTAGTTTGCAGCATTTAATTTAAACTTGAGGACATTTTCACTAAATGCAAACTTTCACAGCAGTGAATAAAACTCTTCCAATGGAACTCCGGAGCGTTCTACTAATCCCTACTACCAATAGAGTGAAATAGGTGAATCTCCCAGGACAGTGTAGTGTATCCCCTTGGGCTGGAGACAGCTGCGAAACCTTAGATTAAACCAAAAGTAGGGAGATATGTGACTACTTACTGCGCATGGTTCTACATAACTAAGTCCAATGGACCTAGTTCGCTCAGTACAGCGCAGAATGAAGACGGCTTGATTACATTCGCTCATATTGTATAAACATACCTTCTTGTGCATTTAATTACTCAAGACTAAAAATAAAACACGTGGACACAATTTTTCACTGATTAGTATCAAAACATATTAGAGTATCGAAATTTAAAAAAATCTTTAAAAACTTTTCAAGAATTAAATTTGATTTCAGCTGTGGGAATCGAGCTTTGTTTTCGTAAACAATGTAAGAGAGTCACATATCTTCCTTCTTGTGATTTAATCTTAGTGCGGGATAAACTACCCACTTTTGTACGGCGATGTACGAGGGAATGTATTTGGCGAACGGTTCGATAGAACTCGTTTCCCCGATTCGCTTACAAGGTGTTATTCGCTCTCGCTTTTCGAGAATTCCAAGTTTTGAATAGATACAAGTTTGTAAGGAATTCGATCAAAGCAATATAAATAATAACGACGTCAAATTTGGACGATAGCTCTCACTGACAAGTGTAAAGATAGGTATATGAGGTAGTTAGTAATTAATTTGTTATGTTATTGCTTATATGACTCATACTAACAACTTTTTAAGTTGTTACTTTAAAAAATAACGATTTATACAAAAAATTTAACTTTTTATACAAAAAAGAGTTAGTTCAGTTCACAGATGTTCAGTATCTCATATGATACTTAATTCCCATGCCCATATACCTGGGACCAGTTATTTTGTGACACGTGATATTTTACTGTTACCCGCAACTAAGCCTATATAATTTTATACGCGTAGGGAAGGAATTTCCAAAAAAAAACTTGTTATAATATGAAATTTAAATATTTTTTTTGGTACACCCTGCATGATAAGCTGTGCGTTGTCAGACCAAACAGTAAATCAGTTAGTCAGGTTATATTTTTATGTATTAGAAATGTAAAATGACAGTTTGAATAAAGCTTCTTTTTGTGAAATTATTTCATTCTGTATAAGGAGTATTTAAATGAAATAAAAAAAAGCGTAAAAATATGCCATCCATTTGTTTATTAAAGCAGAGAATCACCCAGTCCTTCTATTTTACGAGATAGTCAACTTTCGACCAAAATGTTCTAGCCTTTTTACTTTGTCACCATCGAATATAGATTCGTATCATCTTCAACCAAAATACGTCCACTGCTGAACAAAGCCTCCCCAATAGAATGCCACTTTTGGTGGACTGTCCATTGAGGGATTTGCCATAATCACCACGCTTGATAGGCGGATTGGTGATCGCAGTAATGATCTTAAGGAGAACACTGCCGCCCGTCCCTGGTGCGATCGGTCACCTTGACACCCATGGGAAGATTGGGAGTTCCCTATTCTAAGCCAGGAAACCACACGCGTATAGACTCGTGATATCTAGTAGTAATATCTAGTTATAAGAACTGCAATTTTATTAAATACATTCCTTCACTTTAATTTTATTTATCCCTTAACTCAGCACAATGAACGGGAATATCGTCGAGAAATTAGTACCATTTTAAGTTGAACTATCATGTCTCAGTACTCTTTATGGTAACTAAAATAAAACTAAGGGTCATGCTATGCTGGCCGTTCTATACCTGATTTTCCGCAAGCAATAAGCTGTAAACGTTCTATAATTCGCCACAGAATACTGAATAGAGCTTATACCGATATTCAAATTGAGCAGTGTTTATAGTCATGACATTATGAAGTCGCTGCATTATGCGAATGTTGCATTATGTAACGGCTCGTTGCAAAGCTAGTGTTAATAATGTATGCCCAGTACTTCTAACAATCTTTATGAACATATTAATTCATCGTACTGACTGCATTTTTAGAGTACTTGAAATTTTTACTAGTTACATCTTATAAACAAATTTTTGTTACCGATCCCTACCGATATAATCTCTACGTTAAAAACCTTAGTGTGAAAACTCCTCTGTACTTACCTATCTTTAGTTGATTATTCCAATTTATGCCCTAGTCGAGATTTGAGTAAATAGCTTAGCATGCGTTTCATACAACCTTTTTCAATACATTTGTGAGTAAAACACATGACGATTCAAAATTAAATCGAAGTACCTATTAGAGTTTTCGGTAATGGCGGGCTTATTTGTCACATTTCACATGCGCGCGCGCAGTAAAGTGACGTAACATTGCACCAAACAGCCAAAACTAAACATTGCAATAAACCAAAGACAATTGATTCGTGTTTTTGTATCAGTAAATCAAAAACTCTTTATTTGTTATTTTAATGAAAATAAAACGAACAATAATCTTCTTGATTTCAAGATGCTATCTAGCTTTTTAAATTTAAACAAAACGACATTCTACAGTTTTTTTATACACACGAATGATCATGAATATTATGATACAAAGAAGGCATGTAACAGAGCATTTAGGAGCAAGTGTATTGAAAAATATACATTACATATTATTATGAGATACCACGGTTTTTTTTAATCCCAATAGTTTTATACGTGGATAGAGGGTATTTTACTTCTCAAAGACAAAATCTTCAGTCAGTGTTTTCAACCCGTAATGACCTACGGTCGACACCAGACGGCCAGTACGAAAACTAATGTCACTCAACAGGCAACGGATAGAGCTACTCTCAAAGTTGCTTTAAGAGAAAGAATCCGGAATGAGGTAATCCGCCACAGAACTAAAGTTTTTGATATGTTGGCAGAAAGATAGTGAAGTGGCAGTGGGCTGTCGACAAATTCTCGAGTGGAGACCACGACAGGGCGGCATAGTACGCCCCCTGGCTAGATCGGAGCAACGTTCTGCATATGGCGGCTGGCAGTGTCTGGATGCGGAGTCCGGAACCGAAGATAGGATTCAGTGGCGCGCCATAGGAGAGGCCTATGTCCAGCAATGACGAGTTTAAGTCAATGATACTTTTATTTTTATTTTATCACTCATTTCTTTTCAATTACTCATTTTGATCTTCTGTTTAAAAATATCCGTCGTATAAATATAGATATTTAAAAGATATTTTTATGAGTACATACCCAATCCCATCTATTCCCAAACTAAGATTTTTTCCTGTACGATAGGAATTAGACAAGGATAGAACAAATCACAAATAGATATAACAGATCGGGACCAACATGTACAATTGTGCAAACTGGTCCCTGGTGGGAGTCGAACCCACCAACTCAGACGTCAACGAGGCCATTGGAGGAAAAACAACAGGCATAAATGTCTGTATATCCCAGGCTATTGCGCACTAGACAGCTAAACTACCTCAAGGTAAGGCTTATTGGTGGCTCAGGTGTTCCATCTTCCTTTTTTCAATACCTAGGTATGTTGCGGTTTATAGAGAGAGATTGCAATTTATCGGCTGCGATAGGAACGAGCTTTCGAGGGGTGAAAAGATTCAGCTAGTAGAAGTACCTACATATTTGTTGAGATATACAATCATATGTATTAGGTACACTTACCGTATATAGAAATAGTATGAAGAGGGTTCGTGACTGTAAATTGCTTGGAATAATATTTACGTTACATATTAAAGAAGATTAAAACAGCAGTTGTAGCAATAGGTCAAAGCAATACAATTAATTGTTACCGTTGTAGGTCGAAATCCTACTATAGTGTGTAAATTTTGGCATGGCGCAAAAAATCCAAAAAGTATCGTTACTATATTATTATAAAATATTTTACTAGCCTTTACTTTACTCCTTTACTTTATTCTTTACTTAACTTTACCTGTTAACTGATATGTTTTTGATAGCAACTTAATTTTAAACCAGTTCTCCCCTGATCTGAACTTTTTCACACACCTTTGGTTCTGGTAAAATTAGAATATAGAATAGGTACTTATTCAATAATGCAATTACTACTGCTAGTATTACTACGTACTTACTACCTAAAAAGCACAAAATCGAATAATCTATAAGGAAACTAATAAAATAAGATTTAGAAAGCTTAAATAAAGCTTATTTTTAAAAGGTATACTATAAATTTACAATCTGTTTGTTTTCCAGTTGTTATATTTATATTTCAATTAAAAATCTTCTTAGAAGTCTAATTAGAAGTAGAAAGGCTTTTACGATAGAAAAATGGCGGTAGACATTCATATTAAGCTAACACAAAAATGTTGGTGACTATTAGCGTTAACAATAGAGGCTAAGTACTGCGATGGCCAATATTTCGTCCAAGCGTGGCCATTATGGACATATGTGAAGATTTCCGTCCGACAGTGGACGGAGACAGGATGAAGGACTTTTTAAATCATGAAAGTCCTTGTTTTTATCACAGTTTCTATTTGCGTCCTCTGTTTCAGATGTCTGATAGTTTTGTTTACGTTTATGTAACTATGTAAGTTGAATAGGTAGTGTTGCAGGAATAATTATCGATATGTTTTGTAATGGCAATATCAATTATACTGTCGACAGACCTATCGATACTATGATATTATCGATAGTATCTGTAGCTTGGGCCACATCAATAATATATTTATTATTGATATATACCTTTTTATTGTATTGCTTTAACCCATGCTATTGATGGCATTGATTTTATTGAAAATTTCGATAAATACTATCATTACCTACTGTTGTGACGTCACAATCGGTTAATCGATATAAGAAAAAAACTATCTTTTATCGATATTCCGGCAACATTACTAAATAGATAGCACTCAGGTTTCTCAAGTGCGGATCGCTAATTAATTCAAGGACCGTCCCGGCAGTTACGGCGATAGGAAATGAACAGCCGATCTTAGGTTGGGCCGCTCTGCAAACTAAATTAATTTCGGACATACATAAGAAAGGGTGGACTGATGAATTTCAGAATATTGAGCGCGACTCTCATATTTTAGGTAGGGAATTAATATTCGGTTCTAGTTTACAATGGGGGCATACCTATTCATAAATAATTTGCAAGCCACGTAATTTTTTAACCTCTACAATATTCGAACACAATAGTCATACCCTATTTCCTACTAATATTATAAACTACTTGTTGCCCGCGACTTCGTCCGCGTGGATAAATAAACATAAAACATTATTATGAATAATACCAAATGAAAATGTTTTGCAGGAAGTTATGTATATTTTATCGCAATGGCATATGCCTTTACTTCTTCTTTTCCCCCTCCGATTCCCCCTCACCTTCCCGTTTCCCTCCTCTTCCTCTACACCTCTCCCCTCTCCTTCTCCCAACCCCCTACCTACATACCTTTTCTCAGCCCTCCCACTACCTATCTCCCCTTTTCCTTCCCCAATCTCTCCCCTCTCCCCTTTCTCTTCTCTTTCTCTTCCCCCCATTTCTCCTATCCCTTCTTTCTCCCCTTCCTCACCTCAGAGTGCTCAATATTTTGCATACTCAACCAGTCAATTGGTGTTCGGTAATCGCCCCTGTCCGATCTTGAGGAGATTTTGCTGTAAACACTTGAGCGTGTGAGTTGCCACCAAGTTGGAGCCGCATATAATGCGTAAGTTTCAATTTTAGTACAGAGTGCTTGTGGCAGGCGTTCACCTTATCGGCAGTGGTGCCCTGCGTCACCACCGGCAACGCCTGGTGAAAACCACCATAAAAGTGAACCGTGGCCGGGCCCATCGCACGATTCTCCGTGCAGATTTCCTATTATGTTCACAGATTCTACAGCTTTCTTGTGCCCTATAGTGCACTTATCCTAAACGATTAGATAGCAGCCCTGGATCACCCGGGCTTTGTCACTGTTACGTGACGTGACACACAGGAGTTTCTGACGGCCCGTTTTACCGACAGGAAGCAGTGTGGCAGCGATTCCTGAGGACACTACAGCGCAGGCGAGCCTTGTCGTCTGATTTGTACCAGAAGTATGCCAGTGAGAAATAATGTTATCGGTGCGTCCCTGGACATCAAGAGAAAACGTATCTCCAAACTGAAGCTCCACGCTTCTTACAACTTTGTTGAAAACTACTCTTTGCCCAACTGTGTATCTTGGAATGTTATCAACTTATCACTCACTATATCGCTAACATTTCAGTTAATCAGTTTCCGCAGCGTACTCACGCTTTATATACGGTACAGGTAAGCCTCACGCAACGATCTATGCGGCGTATCTCCGCCGATATAAGTGATAACATCTTCGAGCATAGTAAGGCAGTAGTACCCTCTCATCAGATACGTCTGCGTCCAGTTCAGCGTTCCTCAGAGCACGCCAGAACAAATTCCCCGAGACGCGGACGATACTTCTCCCACAGTTTCACTGGCTTCGAGAGCCCACAGAACACAGCGAACAAAAGGCGCAGACTTCTTGGGTAGTAAAACTTACGACTGCATCACCGAGAGTTTCGTCCCAATTTCGGTCTTTTCCAGGTGCTTGGCGCTGCAGGCCGCGTGAAACACATCATCCACCGTTTTGAGGAACGCAAATAAGGAAGCGCCGCGAATAGTGGACAGTAACAATCGTTAATAGCATTCACTGATACTGGGATGAACAGTGTACACCCTGCCTAAAGTATGTTCTGTGTAGATATTGCATGTACCAATGGACCCCGTCGACGTAGATTAAATAAACCTGATGGTTGCATAAGTAGTACGACGCGAAGGCAAATCGTCATAAGACTTCATTCTGAAGAACGTTAGAAGTGTGGTCTGCATAGAGTTTTCCCGTTCGGTTTGTGCCCTTTATAGTGCGCAGCGACAGGCTCACCTCCGATTTACGACGAATATTACGACCCCAGATGCAGATATTTTAAAATAAACATTTCTTTTTTGATATTCTGATATTACTAGGATTTAAAATGGTTCTAGTTTTAAAAAAAAGTGCGAATTTCTCTGATGGCCCAGCGTAGCTTAGAGTGCTCGACGCTTGGACAGGAAAATGTTTTCAATGTGATCAGATTGAAATTTTGCTGATGGTACCTATCATATTCTTAGATAAAGAAGATTCTGCATTTGGATGAAACACTGGAACAAATGAAGACAATGAGAAATGAGTTAGGTGCGTAGAGAAGCGTTTTCAAATGACATGACAAAATGGTTTCTAGCCACATGACCGTTGTGTGATTACAAAATTAGTTCCCATTGCATCAGGCGAGTTGTGGTCTCGTTAACGTCACACTCATTGGCCTCCTAATGCTAACACCACCAATACAAACTAGTGTTGCATAAATATCTTACAGCTATTGATAGTGGGAAAAGTAGTAGTGAAAATGTGTATTAATAGTCCAAATACTCCGGTAGTTTTCATGCAAAAAGAATCGTACTATCACTTTGCGTATTGACAGTATTGTGAGGTCACAATATTGATATTATAGTGAGTATTGATATAAAACTATCGATATCAATCTTATCAAATTTAAATTATACCTATTGATACATCATCATCATCAGCCCGAAAGAGTCCATTGTTGGACATAGGCCTCTCCCAAGGTGCGCCACTGAACCCGATCTTCGGCTCTTCTCATCCAGTCACTGCCAGCCGCCTTACGCCTTACGCAGACCTATTGATACCTTTTGTCTGAATCATGTTTATTAGCAAAAACACCGTCGTATGCCCTCTCTTGTCAGTCTATTCATTAATACTTAAAAGTATGAGAAAGATAACAGCAATAATAGAAGATAAATTAGTTGTCACAGCCACAACTTACAGAGCTATCTTCGCCCAATAAATATAATATTATCAGAACGAGTTCGTGAAAACGATAGTTTTCGCCGGCGACTTATCACTTTCACACTTTATTGGACTTTAAAAATGACTTTTAGAGCTGCTGAATCTTCTATTTTGCAGCTGATCGGTTTGGTTTCTTTGAATTATGCAGTTTTGATATATAAATTATATTTAATGTCTTTATTTGAAACATTGTTTTATACTAAATTCGTTTCATACTGAGTATGTAAGAGTTAAATTATTAAGTAAGTAATAATCTATGTACAAGTAAGCTACCGTTTTACAACTGTCATTACTTTCATGTTATACCTACAGCTTACTGTATAACATTGTCTGCAGCATCTTGATAACTGATTATTTTTCTTACAAAGATTTGGGTACTAAATAATTGTAATATTCAATATCCAATACAGTCCATATCTTAATTTAAGTACTTAAAAAAATATGCAGACTGCTGCTGAAAATTGGGTCTGAATTATTTAATAAATTTATCGAAAGATTCTTCTGTAGTCCTCAAAGTAGAAATCCTGTAACAAAATGAATAGATACGATGTGAAGATTGTAAGAGTGAATGCACACATCCTCCTTCGGTCCATTTTATTTATTTAACTCTCTTGAGGGATTCCGTATTCAAATAGGTGAAAGAAAAGGTAAGAATTTGTTGGAACATTTCGCGAGGATGCACGCGATAGGTAAACTTTGTAGGTATTACATTTCGCAGACTTTTGTCAATTTGTCTACTTACTACAATGTTTTATAGTATTTTCACTAAGTACTAAATAATTGCTATTGTTAAATACTTAGTAGGTAATAATAACCGAAATACTTAAATCATTATTAATGTCTTTTACATTCAACACCCAAACTACTTGCAGAAAAAACACTCACGGTAGTCACTTTGCGGCGCAGAAGTACCGCAAAACTTTTCATATAAATAACCAGTTGTTTACCAAGATACCTTACCACCTACCGCTATCACTAGTGCCTTCCCCACTACATTGCCTGTCCACAAACACCATCCGTCAACGTCATTGCTCCACTCTGATTCACTTGGCCAGTGTAAACATGCCCTTACGCCTATTTACAGAGACAAGCTGACTGTATACAGACAGATAGACTATCTGATATGATATTCTTTCGAAGCAGTATAAGGTTTAAATTACAATGAACTTTGACGAATTTAAACTCCACCACACCGCAACGGAAACCTATATTATTCTTCCATTCAGTATGTACACTGAAAAAACCTATTGCAAATTTGAACAAGGTCTTGTTAACCGTGAACAGCCATATTAACTCCATACGAGCGCATTAATAAAATAGGATAATGACTGTGATATCACTCTATATATATAATAGTTTGTTAGAAGTTCACACTGATCAAGAAAATGGAAATTTAAATAAGAGAATGAACGGGCACAACTACAACATAAGAAACAAAGAAAAGTTAGTGCATCCAAAAACAAGGCTACAGAAAGTGATGAAACAAGGAATTTACACGAAAATAATAATGTACAATAAGTTGCCACTATATATCACCAAATTACCGATGCTAGAGTTCAAGCGGAAGCTTAAATTGTTTTTTGAAGGCCATACATTCTATTAACTTAATGATTTCATGGAAATATCATTAGATGAATATTCATTTTCTGATAGCTGAGCTTAAGTTGTAATTAAAATTAATTAAATTATTTTGTAACTAAAATTGACATAAAAATAACATTGTACTGTGACCTGCCCAATGCAACGTACTCAGTTGCAAGGGTGAATAAATTGATTTGATATCTTGTTCCCTTGAACTAACTCCATTAACTTGATCACGATCTTGTTTCAAATGTTCATAAAAATTATTACGTCAGCTATAAACCTAAGACAAAATGACACTTGTTGACACCATTTTTTTTTTCAATATATGACGGCCAACTAACAACAAAAGCCTATGTCTACTGCTGAACTGGTTGGGAGGTATATGCCCCATCAGTTCTACGGCAGGTATGCCCTCCCCCCTTAATTTTTTTTTGACGCGGAGAAATGGGTCGCATGCCCATTCGCCTCGGGGGGACGAGCGGATTATGTTGAACTCTATACCGATTAAAACCCCGCGGTGGCCATCTACATCACAAGTCAAGGTACTCCGGGGCCACCGAAGGCACACGCTCCTGGTGTCCTTCACATGCGGCCGTCTCGGGTTTTTTTTAGAATATAAAACTGTAAAAAGATTTTTATTTGGTATACAAACAATAAAAATATTCAACCATAATTATTACAATTGGATGTAGGTCAGCCTAATTCGGCTGTTTTGGTATTATACGTGTTGATGGTACAGGAACATATGGTTTAAGACACAGCTCGCCCCGGACCGCATCCGACACCATCAGTCTATTAATTCCTGCCTGGACAGTAATAATATCCAGGTTACGTTTTAGATAATATGAGAAATAGTAACGTATTTTCTCTATGTTGCGGTCTATGAGGATTTAGGTAGTTCGTGCCTTTTTAAATTACTGACAAACTAATCCTACTAATAATATAAATGTGAAAGTTTGGATATTTGGATGTTTGGATGTTTGTTACTCAATCACACCTCAACCTCTGGACGGATCGTGATGAAAATTGGCACGCATATAGGTTAGGTTCTGGAATACGACATAGGATAGTTTTCATCCCATTCCTACGGGAAATACATAATAATTTCTGATGTTATTGTCCACGCGGACGAAGTCGCGGGCAACAGCTAGTGCAAATATAAAGTAAACTTTATTCATTGTTACAAAACTATTTTCTTAATTACCTAATAATGCAGAAAACTCTTAGCAATTGAAAACGTTGAACTTTTGGGTTTGGGAATAAAATTATTAATGTTACTTAACAAAACATAGCAATTTGTTGAGAGTACGGGTAAATTTTTTCGGAAGTCGACGGAAATAAGGAAAATTTAATAATTACGAGTATATACCTATGCATAACTTGATATAATTTTTTAATAATGTTGTTTTATAATGTACTAGCTGTTGCCCGCGGCTTCGTCCGCGTGGACAACTTAACATCACAAAATATTGTGTATTTCCCGTAGGAACATGTTTTTTCGGGATAAAAACATTCTATGTCATATTCCAGGACCTAACCTATATATGTGCCAAGTTTCATCACGATCCGTCTAGTGGTTGAAGCGTGATTGAGTAACAAACATCCAAATATCCAAACTTTCGCATTTATAATAGTAGGATAGGATGTAAAATTAACATACAATTAAATATTCCTATATTTAATCCTGTAGATTATAGCGCAGTCAAGTAATTAACGAAATGACGAGTAATTAACGAGAGATCGAGATTTGGATGATAAAAAAAACAGACGTAGGTAGTTGAGTAAAATTTCTGGCGGGAAATACGAAAAGCACAGAGCAAACAAAGTGAAATGTAAACTGCATAAATACTTTGAAAGTCAATATGTAGTTTATTTAGATTAGTACCCGTAGACTCGTTTTATGTCTAAAACACAACACTCATCCCCATGGATCACTGTTAGTCTGCATATATGAATTTAACCTAGGAAATTCCTGCTAAAAGGAGTTTTCGAAGACTTAAGTAGTCATTGACACGTTTTAAATTCTTTGTGATGCCTTATTTTACGTTAATTTGGTGATATTTTGTAAAGAACACAAGAGAAGAGAAAATACTCGAAATTTTACTTAACTAGCTCGTCAATTTTATACTACGCACTTAATTAAAACTCCCTCAAAACCCTAACCAGACTAAATTAATAGATGTTTTAAACAGAAGTGTCCGACCAAACTAATGACTGTTTTCTATAAAACCATTAATACTATTACCAAGTAAGTAAAACAGTGCAGCCCTAATGGCTCGGTTGGCAATGTCCACATCATCGGTCAACGTCAGCGCTGCCCCGGGCTTTTTGTCGCACTTATGCTCTCTCGTATTTAGTTTGATATGAGAATATTTTGATTGCAATTATACTTGTCATCATAAGAAAATAATAGAGTCTAATAAAACATCTATCTAATATTATAAATCAGAAAGTGAGTCTGATTATTACGCTGTCACGGCTCGACTATCTACCTAACCTAGCGTATCTAACCGGTTACCACGAAACTATGCATCTAATTAAAAAGGATATAACTAGCAGTTTTCAGAAAACCACATTTTTTTCTTAAAAAACGGTTTAATGTTCCTTCATATTCATTTGAAATTCCATAAAAACCATTGAACCAAAAAAATTAACCAATAAAAATAATTTAGGTATTTAGTCTGCTGAAAAGTAGTATTTTCTAAGTTAGATAATTTTTCACTAGATGCACAGAAATACACATTACCAGGGGTAGAAATAACTTTTTGGGGCATCAGATGCTTGATTTCATGGTCGCTAAATATAAATATCATTTATCAACATCGAAACTATATATTGGCTTAGTCGACGAAAGTTTAATTCGCAAAAGGACTACCATTTCCCATATTAAATTATGTCTTTCTGGTTATATTGATGTGAGTAAATTTGACAATAATAATTATTATTGTGATCCATTTTAGATTTACTTAATAGAATAGAAGCAGCTGCTTCTACGTACAAACATACATATTTATATATAATGGTCACGTCTTGGTCCTAGAGGGGTAGAGTAGAGGGAGAGAGACAGACGATGTATCGCCGCGTTGCGTGATCCTGACAAAACGTCGCAAAGCGATTTTCCTTTGCCCGATTTTCGCCCCGTGACACCACTTGGCGTGATGTGTGGCGAATTACAATATTAGAATAATGGAAGTTTTTCCCTGCACATAAACTTTCATTTTAACATGGGAAAACTTTTCTTTGGAAACAAAATTAAATACTTATTCCACGCATTCAAAGACCCGAGAAAAAAAAAGTTAGTTTAGAATAAAAGCATTCATATCATAAGTCTTTTTAGTATTAGGTATTCTATGCCATAATCAATTAGACTATTAAATGTGCATATTTTAAACTGTACCAAAGACAATATATTACTAGGACTGTACTTAAGAAATTCGTGTATTTACTTTTTTGTTATCACTAACATTATAAACGAAAACTAGAATACTAATAAAAAATGACTCCCAGACCTCCCACCGCTGTTTGTGTGTAGTTTTTGTTGTTAATTAATAACCAAATAAATAGGTATGTTTATTATAATTGTTGATATAATAATTAATTAACACATAAATAAAACATAGCTGAAGGCAAAACTTATTTTTGTACCTACACCTGCTTTAAAAAGCACTAAATGAATTAAACAAAGAACACAATACTGGAACTATATCTTGTCTTTGATGATATTATAATAGAAATGAATCAAACATTGTATTAAAAAATCAGACTGTAATTATTTAAAATTTTGGTAACATTTTATTTTTAGATAAATATTCATTTATAACGATTATATAATATTATAATACCTAAATTACTAAGAACCAATTTCCAAAATATATATTTTTTTGACAATGTAAACACCAATGTAGATATTAGAGAATAAGGAGATAAAGATACAATAGAATTAAGAGGATTAAGTCATTTTCATCTGTAATCAATTCAAAATCAATTGTCGGCATGTATATTGAAAATTGCTCGTCCGACTTATCAATACAGCTTTTCGATTAAACGCTGACACGAATTTAAGCCAATTTTAATTGCTACCTAACGAGTTATTTAACCACCGAAAGCCGATCAACAACATACTCTTTTAAACGTACAATGCATTTTAAATAACACTATAACATTTACAACAATACCAAAACACGTCTCAATAGCAGAGAATACTAAATTGTCATATAGGTAAGTACAGTAAATGTAACAATAGACTTCCCATCAATATAATATCAGATCATTTCATATGAAAGATAAGTTATTGCTAATTTTTAAACTGCCAGTGGTTATTGTTATATCTAATAAAATATCCTGGTAACTGTATAAGAAGTCGTTTTCTTTGAATGCATTATATAGGTAATTCTAAGAATAAATGAATAAAATGTTCTCCTCTGACTTGCTGCACTGAGATAAAGTTTCTAAAATGCTATCAGTAATGTCTCGTTAAATGGCTAAGCAAATTTTTTAGAAGAAAAAAACTAAGCTGTTCGTTTTCAAAAGGATTTTTGCAATAAAGCCGACACTCGTTTTGACTCTCATATGAAAAATTTGCGACGAGGCACATGTAATAAATAAATAAATAAAAAGCAAAAGAGAAAGCGAGAAACGCAGCGGAATACGCTTGTCTGATGAGATTTCCCTCGTTATCAGTTTGAGTGGCAGAGGTCGTCGCTAAAACTGTGTCAACAAGATTGATTAGCTGTCCAATTTCATGAATTAAAAACATGATTCACGCAATATTTTATACCGGAAGGGTTGCTATTCAAAATAAAAGTAATAAAACTGTCACCTAAGTATATTAATCTTGTTCTAACAAGATTATAAATATAGACAATAAATATAGAATGAAACAGAAAAATATAACAAGTCTACTTAATCAAAAGATTTTTTTACAGACCAATGAAATTAGACTTAATGGAATGTTGGCAAATGCATCTACCTCAAGGCCGTTTATAACTTTCTATTGAATGCGCATAAAAAGGAAATCCAATCGAAGACAATAAAATTAGTGGTTCTTCTGATCAGAACTTTAGAGATTGATTTTCGGTAATTTTAATAGAAATTATTATATGCGACCGATAGCTTTAATTTTTAACCGACTTCAAAAAAGGAGGAGGTTCTCAATTCGACAGTATATTTTTTTATTTTATTTTTTATAGAAATATGTAAAACACACACCGCCACTACGTAGTAATATTTAGTATTCTCTGTTGCCACCATCAAGATATATATTATTTCGTGAAAATTAAGTTTCTGCATACAAGCCTATATGAGCGACTTCGTTCGTATCCTCATGTTATTCGGGGTTATATACCTAGCTGTTACTGTATCAAGTTCAAAAAAGTCGTTCAACCGTTATGGTATGAGCAACAAACAAATTAACAATTATTCTCACTTTTGAATTTATAATATTAGTATGATGAAGATGAGCAATGAGTAAAATGGCTGAGCGGAGAACGCAATGTGGATACGGTAAAATACGAGAACTAAAGCTTTCCGCTATCAGCATTTTGTAGGATCTATTCACTATTGTTAACCATTCCATTCAATTATTACTGGGAAAGAATGGTTTTTATTAATAATTGCAAGTTTAAACCTAAAGCCCGCCTCGTTGGCTTAATGGCATGGGCGTTGGTCTAAAGCACCAGACGATACCCTCTGAGGGCATCCAAGTCTTTCCAAATTTGTGGGGTCTGGGTGTTACTTTTGGATTACCCTGTTCTTGTTCAACTCCTATAGAAGGTGCAGTAGATCCTAATTTATGATAACAATATAATAAAAAAGGTCATAGCCTATCTTGTAATGGGCAGTGGTTACCCTAGACCATTAACTGTAGCTTATGGAGTAAGGACTTTGTAGAAACCGAAGAATTTATATGGGCTTCAAGTGACTGCCAACTATAACAGATGCTCCGAATATCAAACTCTCCTGCATACGGTGTGAGTATAAACGAGTATGTCTAACAGTGGACAGCAGTAGGCTAACATTCTGCTTACATAATTCGAGTTTTTTAATTTTCTGTTTCATCAGGAAAATAGCAAGATTTTCTGACTACCTTCAATTCTGGAACACTGTCCATTTTTATTTGTTTCGTACTACAAACGAAACAGTTTTCTACCTGATTATCTGCAGAATAGTCTGGAATAGAAAATTGTTGACTACTAGATTACCTAAGGCTAACAACGTTTATAAACAAATTAGCATAACATAAAGTAGGTTCTTGTAGAAACATGTCATGTTATTTATAGCATGTCTTTATTGGATTACCATCGAAGTAGACGTCACCATTAGTTCTCTGTAACTTAACGGTACAATAAATTGGTTAGGGAGGTGAAATCTTCAATTTCCGCAACGGTACAATAAAATGAACCCAACTTTGAAGATGCTAGGGTTGTATTTTATACGGCAAGGTGCGGTAAGGATTGGTAAGTGGGTGCCAACGCAATTAGGTCACTTACTTCTGGCATAAAGTACGCCACTTCTATTCCGCGTTAGATGGGAGCATGTTGCTTGTTAGAAGCAGACTTCGTGGGTTCGCGACTGAAAATAGAATTGAATTCAGTTCCACTGTAATTTCCCTTAGGACACGTACCTACAAATTTATTATTTTAAAAATACGGTACCCAGATTTAAAACGAGAAAGACCTATTGGTCATTTAACCATAAAATTTTGCGATCTAGTACTTATTACAACAATTGAAGTGGCTTTTTTTATCACATTACAGAAGTTGACGAATTTTATAAAAGTTGGCGAGGACAAAGTTTCATGTCGGCGGCTGCGACATAATGTATTTATTATTCTTCCTTTAAAGGGTTCGCTGTCGTTATAGTTAGACTATTGTTTTTTTCTAGAGTAAAATAGTCGTCCATCGACTTTAATTAATTATTAAAATAAAGGGAAAGATTTTTATGATTCGGTTTCATATAGAATGATGACCTAAAGCGAACGCAAAAACTTTACATCTTACAACATCAACTTTAAAACTTAATATCTTTTAGGTGCGTTTAATACAAGATTTATCTTTGTTTATCCACAGATCCAAACTGTAGATCCAGCTTTTCAAAGTATAAATATGTCATGTTAATTCATATTGGCTCAAGGTGGAAAACAGATTAATTTGTTAAAAATTTACGCCATTCAAACTAATATATTTTTTAGTTCCTATAAAGTTAGTGTTCTTTACATATAACGGCCTATTGCATTAACTCCGACGATGTAGTCATGTACATCATGACTATATTTTTTATTTCCGAGTAGGTACAAAAAATCAGCAATAAATCAGTATGTGCAAATTAGGACACAATGCTAACGAATCTTCATTTGCTATTTCGCTTTGATTACAAGCATTGGGTTAATACTAATTCCGATTGTGATTGGTTCATTAGGATTCTAAACAGAGTTAGTTGTAATGTGTTCACAACGGCATACCTACATAATGTAAGGGTCTGATTGCAGAGGAAACCCCCATGCACCTCCTGTGCGAGTGTGGACCACTGATGCGTAAAAGAAATACATACCTAGGTAACTACCTGCTACGAAGTAAAACAACTCAGTGCTAAAAGCATAGTGCAGTTTCTAACTGCTGCAAGGCTTAACACGGAACTATAGTATGGTGGCGATCACAATAGACCAGAAATGGTCGCAGTGATACAAGGTCTAGACTGAGATCTTGAAATAGCCCCAACTCGAATAATAATAATAATAAGGGTCTGATTAATCAATGATTATCATTAACAGTCTGTCGATGTCCACTGAGTCCATAAGTGAACATCGACAAATGCCTTTCATAATGCGCACCATCTTCCTCTTTCAGTCATTTCCTTACCTATACCCTTTTCAAGTCGTTAGCCCACTTGGTAAGGGAACGCTCCTTGCTTGTTTTCTGGTATAAGATCTCCACTGTTAGAACCATCTGCTCCAACGACAACGACATTTTCAAAAGATGCAGGTGCCACTCAATATTTTAACATAAGTAGATAGTTATCTAATTATATTCCAGCTTTGAATATGAGCGCTTCTTACTCCTTTTTATACCATAAAAGTGTTAAGTAATTTTGTCCTGTTTGTTCTTTAAATGGAACGTCAATAAGTTCATATGCATCATGAAATTTGACATCACAGTCTCAAAATTTGGTTTATTAAAACCTGCAATTTATCTAAGATATAATACTCATATTTTACAATTTAAAACAAAGTGCAGTTAAAGCAATTCATATAGTAAAAGCCGAAAAGTACTACTGAAATGTCTAATTAAAACTTTCGTCTCTCCTCGCTATGAGCACCATTTCACTAGTTTGCGTCTGTGTTCCTTGTTATATAAACTTCCTTGCTCTTTAGAGCTCTAGGTTTAAATTACGGATTCACTGTAAAAATTAAAATGTTTATCTATTTCAATAAGTA
This sequence comes from Esperia sulphurella, assembly GCA_947086405.1. Taxonomy (NCBI): domain Eukaryota; kingdom Metazoa; phylum Arthropoda; class Insecta; order Lepidoptera; family Oecophoridae; genus Esperia; species Esperia sulphurella. The sequence continues at coordinate 5,528,306 of OX352271.1, read as the reverse complement.
ATTCTTTTACCGGTGCCTGTGTTGCTATAAGATGATTTGATTTTGGTTTATCCAAGATTTTCTTTGTGGAATTGTAATCTACTGAACAGTGAAAACCGCAACCAAATCCGTCTTCTATTCAACATAAGATCCCTATTCTCTTTACGATAACAAGCTCTTAGGCTCTCCGACTCTCAGTCAGTAATCCTCGTATTAACTATGAAAATACATATTAGATACCTTTAACAGTTTCGCAGTTTGACGGGTTTATCTAATCTGAAAACTATTGTCTAAACTCAGGATAGTTTGTTCTTTAGGGATTATATGCACCAGTGAACGGAAATAAGTGTTAGGCACATTGTCGGTAGGTATCATATATTCTTAAATTTGTATTCTGATACGAGTAATGATATACTCCGATGCTTTAGCGACCCAAAATGGTTCTTGGCCTGTAATAAACATCACTGGTCTCGTAGATGCATCATCTTGCACCATAATGTAGGTTACCTGAAGGTCGCTTAGAAACTTCACCATTGCGTCCTCTAGCGAAACATTATTTTCAAAAGCAAAGTTTTGTTTATTGCGTCGGGTCGTACATGTGTCCATGTTCATAAGAGTAGGTATTGTGCAAAAAATGCGTTCAATCAAACATAGTTTTTGTTCTAACATCGTCATTTATCAACTGCCATTTGTCACTGTTACGTTTCAGTGGTAAAAGTGTAAATAAATATACGAATCAATGGACACTATAATACCTATACAGTGTTAGTTCTTGGCGATTTTAAAGCGCATCCGAACAAGTTCGTCGGTAACTAGCTTTTTATTAATGCGAAATGAGCAATGGAAATGTGCTGTCATGGAATTATATAATTTACAACTGAGCTTAGGTGCATACACTTACACCACCAAAATTCACGATTGCAAACGATGGCTTGATCAGTGTTTTGTTGCAGAGTTAAGCTGGTAAAATGGTATCTAATGTTTAGGTAAACTATGATCTATTTTGATTAAACTACTATCCTTTAGAAATAGTGACTTGATTTCTGTCAAATAACTGAAGGGTTTAAAATGTAATAAAATAACGACTGCTCTACTTCGATGCAATGAATGGGTACAGTGGTATCTGTTCCGTTTTATAAGACTGTCGAATAGTCGAACAATCCGGAAAAAATCCGTTCTGTTACATTACTTTTTTGTTAGACCGTTAGTTCGAACGAAAGTGAGTTAATCGAACTAACAGTCTAAAATGAATCAGACGGTGGCAAGACAATCTGAAGGTTATTGCAGAAAAAAATTACAGCCCTATCTTAATAAATGGATTGACCGTTAGAGTAGTAAGGGGGTGGATGATCAATAAAAAGTAACAAGTAATAGATCATACTAACAAAACTGGTTCTTGTTCTTGAATAAAAGTTATATTTCCTATTATAGTGTCTTGTTTACCGCCGAGTATAAATAATACGGCAGAAAAATTAGTGTTGGTATAAGTTGCAAACATTCAGAATTTGTGTATGAAATATTACGAGTTAATCAATTCAGAGTTACTAATCACCATTGGATCAGCAGTTACTCAGCTAGCTATGGAAAGGATTATACTCGCAGTTTCTTTGGAGGATATGATCCGGAATAATGAGCGTAATGAGCATACTCCGACGAATGACTAAGGTTACCGACAGAGCCGGATGAATTATGAAATGCTACCTCACTTGATATAGTTAGGTTAGATCCCTTAAAGAAAATGTACAACGAGTTTTAAAGTGGAAATCCCGTATGCGAAGACGCGGCCACAGATGAGATGCCCTTTGCGTGATGGACAACGACCAAAAAAATAGGCCAGTAAATACTATATGAGAAAGGCAGTGGACTGAGTCATTAATAGTACTTACGGTCAACAGCCAAGTATAATGTATTTTATGGATAACAGCTTTATTATTACTGAAATGAATCTTTCTATACAGGTGGTTGTAATTTGAAAAATAAACAGAAGATGATATCTTCTTACAAAAAATCAAATGTTAAAAACCATTAGTTTAGAAAACATCGCTAATGATACGAGGGATACACATAAATGATTAGGAATAGAGAAAACTACAAGCAGGAATTACTGTAATTAGCTTCATTGTTGTTCAAAGTATTCTCTATTAAAATAATGTGCTTTTGCATTCACACAAACCACCTACTATAAACAACAATTCCAGATGAAGATGGGATTATTAAAATAACAGATTTTAATGCTTGCACAGCTTCTTCAGAGCGTCCAAACCTTTGACTATGATGAAATTATTTTTGATTTTTGGCAATGTAAAAAAATCGTACCAATGTAGATAGGTAAGTACTATTAATAAAAAAAACGATATTAATATCATTCGTATGCATTATATAATATCCAGCGACATTTTTGCGAAGAGCACAACTCCGCAGAACTGTGGTACGGAAGCCATTAGCGAACGAATGTGTTCGGTCATTTGTCGTAGAGAGTAATGGCCGTCGCTGAAGAATCCGACTGATTCGCCAGACCTGTCGAGACTGACGCATTAACTGGTCTAGACGCTGTATTAACTGGTAAAAGTCGTATATTGGTGAGCTTGTCTTCTGTGCAAGAACGATAAAGCCGCCAATATATATATTTTACTTAATTACACTATATACGGTAGTTCGTTCTACGTAATGTACGAGTAGGCTTCATTACAAAGTAGAATACGTACTGTCATGGGCTATGGTGTGAAGCTGGCTGGTTTTTGTTTTATTTTCTCTTAAAACCATTATCAATTTTGAATAGGTACTCTAGTAACAGCTAAGTATACACCACGCCAATAATAAGAAGGCATATTTTAAGTATATTATAAATGCTTTTATGACTAAAAGGCATTCATTTTGTTAAACCAAAATAAAAACTTTGTAAAATGACTTGAATTTAGCTGTAGGTTTCAGACTGAAAAATAAAACATAAATGAATAAGATCACAATTTTTCCACTGTAAGGGAGCGCAAATACATCCGGTGCTCCAAATTCCAACCTCACCTGCACGTGGTGTAACCCGGCTGGTTGACAACGAGGCTCTGGCGACCGACAAATGGCGGTATAACCATTCAACCTCTCACTAGGCCATAAATAATACAGACCGGTGGCGGGCAGCAACGTCACCGGGGCGAGGCCTAGTACTGCGATGGCCAACACGTCTGCCCAGCGTGGTCATTATCCTGAACGTAGCGAGGGATTCAAAGTACGTCGGCCAGACCAAAAATATATTTTGCGCCCGAGTGATACACTCTACTTTTCATCACCATCTATGAGATAATAAATTTCTAACAATCCGTGAAAATTTACGAAAACGCGGGCTGTTGTAGTTCGCGCGTTTTTTGTTATTCAGCTGGCGGCGCGACTATGGGCTGTCGTACCAGCCAGTCTTTATTCAAACAATATTTGCGTTCGATTTCTTTGGCGCTGAACACTAAGATGTTCCAAATTCAAAAAGTGCGCGGCAAAGATATACGCGGCGCACTTGTAAAGAGGATTAAAAACTCATTACTGTCCTCTAAACGTTTCTTATAGAAAACACCACCTTTGGGTGCACTTAAGGCGAACCAAGTCGTCCTTTATAAATAGATGGGATGAAAAAATTGTTACTACTGACCATAGGATAGGTTGTCCTAGAAGTTTTCCGAGTCGATTGATAATTACTGTTGAGATGAATGCAACGACTTCTGTTGCCAACTTTAGCAACTAAAGCTTATTGTTATAGTTATTCTAACTCAATATTAGGCTCGATTCTGAAGGCACAACGTTAAAATTTGACAGCACTAAAACTGTTGCTATCCTTGTTACACAGTATTATGAAGATAAAGACGAAACCAATTTTAGCGCTGTTAAATTTTAAATGTGTGCCTTCAGAATCGGGCCCATCAATATACTAAAATCAGACCTTACTTTTTGGTTTAATATCTTCGCCTTTGCTATAAATAAAGAATGTTACAATAGAAAATACACGTCGATCAATCTGATGCTACCCCCTATATTACAAATTCTAAGCGGGGTAAATATCTTTCACCGTTTCATAGTGATGAATTTTAACCAACTTTCGTATTATTGAAATTGAAACGTATATCTGTTTTACTACTTAAATATGTATACACTGGCTGTTACCCGCGACTTCGTCTGCGTCGACAAATTCAAATCACAAATTATTATGTATTTCTCGTAGGAATTAGATGTTTTTCGGGATAAAAACTGTCCTATGTCCTATTCCAGGACCTAACCTATATGTGTGCCAAGTTTCATTCCGATCCATCCAGTGGTTGAAGCATGATTGAGTAACAAACATCCAAATATCCAAACATCCAAATATCCATACATCAAAATATTCAAACGTCCAAATATCCAAACATCCAAACATACGCATTTATAATATTAATGAATTAATTTACCAAATTTGCCGTGTAGTTTCCGGTAGATTAGAATAGGACCACTCCAACTCTTCCCGTGGATGTCGTACAAGGCGACTAAGGGAATTCATTATAATACATCAATCAGGCCTCCCCAACCCGTCTGGCCAGCGCGGGGAGTGTAGGCCAAATCCTCCGTCTGTGTCCGGCAGATGAGAGAGGGCTGTGATCCTGCAGTGGAGACAAAAATAACCTGATGATGATGATGATGAATTTACCAAATGATAGATAAACTCACAGGAACATTAATGTTGGTACTGAGTTCAAGTATACTTCTCAGTAACATAGCTTGTATATTCTAACACCTGTTCTACCGTGACGCATAAACCCAGTACTACAATAATAATTATAGACTGTAAATCCCACTGCATACAAAACTTGCACATTTGCAACGTCACTTGCCATAACAACAATTTTCCTTATACACATGTTGAACATTAATATAACCCTTATAACAAAGCTATTGGGATTCACAACGTATGTGGAGAACAAGTTTGTCGGCTTGTTCGTCATAGTTCCGCAGGTCATGCCTTTGTTCTTGAAAAGTCTCGCTTTGTTTGTACTTCCTATGGCTCTTGCGGACACGGTGTTTTGATATTTTTGTAAACAACTCCGTTTGCTCGAGTTGAGGAAACTATATAAATAAATATGTGGCGTTTAAATTCTCCTTTTCACTTTACTCTTCTGATTCTTTTGCAACTGTGTGTGGAAAATTTCGAAGTTATAAGGATATAAAATAAGCAAAGCACTGGTAACACATATAAATTATGTGGTTTACGAAGCGGAGGTAGGGGAGGGGAAATAGAAGAAGAGGAGGTGGAGGTGGATGGAGTAGGAACGGAGAGATAAAGCGGATGGGAAGTATTCACTTAAATATTTGTGGTTGTAGCTTTGACTTACTACCTACAATATAATTTTATTATCTTTGTTTTGACTATCTTTAAGTCTCGAGTATACTTATAAAAATATGCATCTGGACGTATTTCAGTGGTCTGCACATACGCGATATAATACACATACATTCTCGTACTACAAATTTTAGTATTAACCCGATGGTGATGTGACAGTTTTTGCTAACGTGTAGCAAGTATATTTCTCCGCTTTTTTTTTGATACCATATATAAGAAAATGATAGCTTAATAGAAACTCACGTATGTTCGGTAGGGACGCAATTTACGGACGGGATTTATACATAAATGACGTCCCAATAAACCATGAAAATTCCTTATCATATTTTACAACTTCGCTAGCGCTGAACAGCTTTCCTTCACCTAAATTGTTGGAAGCAATAGTAATAAAATAAACCCTAATAAAGGGTCGCATTTTCCGCTGCTAGCCATTTTCTCCGCCTCTCACTTACTTTTTCCGACTAATTGCAAGTTTCTTCAGAACATCTGCTGTCATTTAATTAATGATCATGTCCCGCCCCCGAATACGTCCGGTATAAGTCCCGTTATTATTCTATGTTTGGATTAAACTCTAAGTTGGCATATTATTAGAAACTGATAGATCTGATCGATGGATCTTGGAAATGACTTTCGGAGAATCAGATATTTTTATCCTTTTCGCTAATCCAATAAAGGGTTAAACTATCGAGGAAGGAAATGTGGTTACAAATACGTATAGAATTCAGAGTCATCTTCAATCCACTTAGATACTCGTACCTATAACAGTTAAAAGTCTTCTGCGTCTGTATATTCTAAAACAAAAATATCATCTACAAATACCAAAGTCTTTATTCTTGCTGTAACGCGTTTGTATATATTAGTTTTTAATATTTTAAATAGTTTATTAATAAAACATTTCCCAATTTCTGTTGGTAACCTAATAAATAAAATAAAATAAAAATAAAATAAATGAAAATTACAAAAAAAAAGTATTTATTGTAGATCATAGGTACAAACATGGATAACATAACATACGTAGAGTTCAGCTATGTCTATGTTCCGCCAAATGGGCATACAACCCGACCTATCACAGCATGCGTTTAGACATCTAGAGCATATAAAAAACATGAACATAACAGAAATTGTGCTCTTCGTAGTATTAAATATAACAAAATATAACCTTTTTAAATAAATGTTTGCTTTTTAAATTAGTAATATTAATTAGGTATTTATATCTCGTATCGTCTTAGAGATTTTATCGTATAAAGTGAGGTATTCTACAGAATAACCTTTTGATGTGTATTTGATAGTAACGCCAGTTACGAACTTTGGTTACCAAATGGGACGAAATGATTATGTACTTGCCTCAAACGAGTTTTGAAAAATATGTAAAGACAAGAATTTTTTTTTATCAAAGAATTTGTGTCCAGAATTTCAATTTTTTAAATTGCTACTACTTACGTGAATCTATTTGACTATTTCCCGAATTCATGTCTCCGTACACTAGATATGAGCACTTTTGAAAAAAAAAATTTCGTGTACCTACATTGACAATTATAGGACGTCGGTTTAGATAACCTCATAAATATTATATGAGGTCATTTCGACATAGAATACTTATCAGTGCAATGCAGTTGCTAAGTATCTACCAACCAGCTAGCTAGCTTATTTAACTGCTGCATGCAAAACTCCAACCTTCGAAGTGTTCGATCTTCATTACCCTAAGACGCTGACAACTAATTGCCAATATTCCAGCTAAGTGTCTCTATTTAGCCGCGGTGCTCTTCGATCTACATTTATCGATATATTGGGCGAGGAAACTTGGGAATTCAGGTGGCGGGTAAAGTTCGCAATAGGTTTTCCATATCACGGACATACCAGGTAACTTATGGCAGATGAGGAGGTGAACTTTCATTGTTGCGCCTGGCTAATCTAACCTTACCGACCCATTTGGAATTGACAGATGTCGACTTGCAATGGACTTCTGACTTTGAGCAAATATAAATCCTACTCCTACTAAATTAAATCCTACTAATAATGTTACACTTTCACGTAAAAACTACTAAATGGATTTTAGTGAAACTTTACAATAATATAACTTATACATCAGAATAATATATAGGCTACAATTTATAAAGATATTGTGTGAATTGTCCAAAATATCAAATAAGTAGGAAATATATAATATATTGTGATGTTAAGTTGTCCACGCGGACGAAATCGCGGGCAACAGCTAGTAATCCTATATATTTTTTTATATACCGAGCCATCCTAATGAAACCACCTGGTAAGAATGCTTACTATCAATGGAGACTAAATCGCTTTGTTGTTCGCCAGTTAATATCCCTTCTTAGCACTTTTTATTTTCGCTCACTGCCCCCCAATGTGTCAGCCACAAAACTTTTTGGTAGTTTAGAATATACGGCTTTAAATTTAAGATCCCTAAGTGGGATAAGTCCGCCTTTGTACACAGTTTAATTCCTATTTTATTATTGTTGTTGTTGTTATTTTTGGTATAATAAAGCGTTTACATACATACATACATACATAAAATATTCGTTTATAATATAAAGTATCTTACGAAATGAAGGAAAGTTTGTCAGGATGGCACAAAGTGGCGATACATCGTCTCTGCCTACCCCTATAGGACCAAGGCGTGAACATTATGTATGTAGATACTTTCGTTTGTTCGCGTTCCGTACACATTACTGTATCTCGGTTGTACATATCGGGGCAGATAGGTCTTAGATTTAGGTGTAACCGGTACTTAGCTCTGATTTATAGACGCAAACGTAGAAGGTGCTTTTTCACTCACTGAATGTGGACATCTAAAATGTTCGGGGTAACATATCGTCACTGTCGTTCTAACACCACGTAAGCCAAATTTGGGTGAAGGGGGTGGCTGGCGGATCCTTGTGTGAAGCGGTGCGGCAGGCCAACGACCGCAATGCGTGGAGGTTTTGTGCGGTTGCGATCCTCAGCAGTGAGGGAACAACGGAGTATAAGTAAAAATTGTCAGCATAACTGGTTAGCAACAAAATATAGTTTTATTTAAAACTGAAATTGTACCAATTATCGTTCATATTATATAACATTATTACCTATGCTAATGTAAGGTAGCTGAATAGCGGACTCATAATTTGATGACCAACCGTCAAACATGTAAATAACCTGTTCTCGAAAATAAATATATTTCATTTCATTCTACACGCTGTACATGTGACGACGTTTTCATGATCAGAAAAGTCTATTCTACTTTCATTAAATTTTATTTTGTCTCTTGTAAAATTAGGTTTCGCAGTCATTTTCCCTTTCTAGATTAAAACAATTAAAAGGATTCAATTATAAACAATTTCCCAAGATATTATCGGCTTTGGAATAAATAAATTTGCATAAATAATTGTAAACTGAATATCGCCTGAAAGTTTAAAATCCGCTTTGGCTTTAACAATTTCTCATTTATTTCAATCGTTACAGTAATCCGTTTTAGCTTCCGTCGCATTTCCACAATTTTTGTCATTTTTCAACATTTTATTGTGCACCTGCCGTTTTTTAATCCTCGCTCGCAGTCAAAATGCATATGTCGGACTTAAACCCGGCTCTTTATCGAACGTTTTAATAGAGCTGGTCCGACATAAACTGATACTTACCAGTAAAGGATTTAAGTAATAATAAATTATTATTTTTTGTCTTCATCAACAGCTGAAATACGTCAACTGATGAACATAAGCCTCTCTCCAATAGAATGCCACTTTTGGAGGATTTTCCATAATCACCATTTTGACAGGTGGATTGGTGATCGCAGTAATGATCTTAATATACACAGGAGAACGCCGCTGCCCGTCCCTGGTGCAATCCCTTAGTCGCCTTGACGACACCAACGGGACGATTGGGGGTGGCCCTATTCTGCTATTGTATATATAACAACACGACTATTGTACAGATTTATCGTATTATTTTTATAAAGGGCGATTACCTATGCCAAATCGTGTAATTTTATTTATTATTCGTCCTTCGATTTGTTTTAGAATGGGCGTGTTTGCCGACTGATGCAATATGATATTCGCTCTTTTACTAAAAGATGATATCGTCCTTGTTACTGCAAAGGGTCGGATGTCAATTTTTTTTTAAAGTACTAATGCCAAACAAAATTCTAGGGATTTTTTTACAAAGTCACGCTGTATAGATTTGCTAAAACAGAGCTTGTTTTAAGTATGCAATCAATAAGTTATTTTTGTCTTACTTTTTTTACATCCCTTTGCAGTAACATCGACTACATGCATAGGAAACTATGATTTTCTCCTATACAGTGGGTCAGACAAGGATACAACAATTCACAAATATTACATCCAAACCAGGACCAACTTGTACAATCGTATAAAGAAACCCCCGACCTATGCCGCTCGAGTCTAACGACCAACTCACTAAGCCAACGAATTGGTCATAAATAAGTACTTGATAATTGGTTACAGTACTATTAGTCCTATATTTTCACAGAAATATACAGTCTGATTTATTGAGAATGACCTACTTATCTTCAGTTCCTTACTAAAGCGATAACATTTCCTCATTCTCGTTGCTTGCTTCCGTTTCCCGTGTTGGGTGTTCAGAAGCATAAAAACTAAGCGATAAAAGCTACGCGACACGCAGCAATTATGATCATGTCATCATCGTCATAGCTGAGTCACCTATTTGTATTAATGAAAAATATATTATAGTACATCACGTTATTATATTAATCACAGTGTTACTAGTATCTGTTACCTACTACTAACCGAGTATCAGCTCTAACATTTATTCATACGTGGTGGCGGCCAACGAAATTCTAAAAAGGAACGGATCTCGTTTGCTTCGGGCTAAATCTTCTCATTTTTGCGCAACACTGATTTTTGCATAGATTATTTTGTATCATAAACTTTTTTATATGTAGGTATGTATAAGAAAACATCCTCATTAAAAGAATATGTCTAAGCAGTGTAACTAATTGGAATTTTTTTTGTCCAATATGTCCCATCGTAGAAGTAATAGTAGGTATGACTAGTTGGACTAACGTTTATAAACTAAGTTCAAATTCTATTTTTAGAAATTTACTTGTTTTCATTCATCATCATAACAGCTCTGAGACGTCCACTGCCGGACGTAGGCCTTCCCCAACGCCACTACACACGGTCCTCTGCCCTTAGCGCTTCCGGCCACTTTCAGTCGGTCCATTCGCGGTCTTCACTCCAGAACTTGTCTGCTCATCAATTCTGCGACTGCCTTTTCAGCTTGCTAGGTAATTCTTTCGGCTATGTTACTATGGTGACTTTCGTTCTTCTTCGGATCTCCTCATTACGAATCATATATCCTTTAAAGAAACCCCTACACATAGCCCTCTCCATAACTCGCTGAGCGACTTGAAACTTGTGGGTAGGCGCACTGTCAGTGTCCACGTTTCTGCGCCGTAGATGACATAACAGGTAATTGTTTTAATTAAAGAAAAAAATGCATAGAATGTTTAATGCACTTATACATATATTTATAAAAATAAAATGTGTAAAATAAAGAAGAGAAATTGGATATGCTTTCTTTAATGATGTCAATTAAAAGTATTTCTTCCTAGAACATTATGGTAGACAGATTGCGCACAAAAGCAGGAAAGGTAAGCTTGCTCGCCTCAGGTACGACTTTGTGATAGTAAATAGACTTCCTATAGTACATACTAGATCCTTTGCTACAGCCAAGGATTTAAAAACAGGCCTTAGAAAAGTAAATTGTTTTTACGCCTGGAGGCCGTTTGCTTCGTCTAGCAGCAACAGGGGGTGGTGTGTCCTTTAAAAGTGTGAATTCTTGACTTGTCCGTAGTTTCAAGACATATACGCTCTCTGCATCTCTTTAAACATGCTGGTAGTTAAACGTTTCGTTTAAAAGGTGAAGCAACACATTAATTAAAAAATCATTAAGAATTAAGATGTACCAGGCCACTCAGATAGTTTTGTGACAAAAAAGTTTGTATTCTATAAGACACTGGCCGGTTACACTTAATTTTAAAATACGACTATTGAAGAGAAAAAAACAGGATATTCCAAATTAAAATTTCCCACCATATTTTATCACTATCAATAAAATGTAAAAAAAATGATCTGCGCCGCGAACATTTTCGCGCGATGTCTTTTTGGGATTACAAACCGGACTAATCGTCTGATAAACTTCCAATGGCGAACCCTTCCAAGGCAATCGTTTTCCACTGGTACAACGAATTTAAGCGCGTTCTAATAATATTGGCGGTGGAAAAAAGAAGTGACGGCTATTACATAAGAAAACGTATTCACAGGGAACATTTTAATAGAAGAAAATAGACGACTTACATATCAGCATATGTATATTACAGATGGGCCCGGGTGTGCATGAGGTCCTACCTACATATCGACGATGTCTTCGCGTGAGGAGGATAGTTCCGCGCTGCAGGTCATACCTCCAAGGAAAATAATTTTCTCACCTCATAAGGGCGGAAAAATGTATTTACCTTCATGGTTGACATTAATTGGTTATTAAATTAGATAACTGATGAGTCACTATTTACTAGTACGGCACTATTCTACACAGAATCATACTCGTGCCGTGACATGCGAGCTAAATTTGAAGCAAGTTCTTCTCCGCGCGTTCAACGACATCGCTACTGATGATGAATCTTGAATCAAACAATAGAATCCAGAAATGAATCATCAGTCGACAGTTCGGCTGTTTCAAAATGAACCAACGCCTACCAAAGTGAAGCGAGCAACAAGCACAGGAACGATTTAGCTGTCGTATGATAAATAAACAGTACCTACTTGTTTTTTTTTTTATAGAATCGCGTTGAAAATGGCTTTGTCTCTGGATCACATTTGTTCCTTATTTCTTCATAGAGGCGATTCATAATTACATAAGACTACAAAGATTTATAAGTCGGATTACCTCACATCTCTTCGATACAATCCTGTCTTGAAAACATTTTCATCTCATCTAAAGATATTTTCGAGAAGTAACTAATTTTCCAGATCAGTATGCAGATTTACCCAAAAGAAATAGAGTCGTTACCATCTGTTCAAGCTTTACATCTTCAATAACTGCAATATTTCACTGGTCGTTTATAAATTATTCTTAAAATATATTTACCATCAGGTGAGATTGAGGTCAAGCGCAAACCCATCAACAATAAAAAAAAAATACTTACCAAGATTATTCAGGAAGATAGGTATGAAAAGCGACTGTTACTTCGCTTGTTCCCCGTACATTTACGTAAACAAGTTACATTACTAGTAATTTACCATCGTTTATTTATATTAATTTTGTATTTAAAATAAAACGTAATTAAGTATAGTTAATATTAATTTCCGTCCTTAATTGATTAAGTCAGTTATCCATTTAATTGGATTTTCTTCATTAAATATTATTAAATTAGAGGTAATTAATTATATATCTCCATAATTACTCGGATGAGCCCTCAGTCCACAATTCCTCAAGTCATTCCCTTACTTAAGACTAAAATCTGGTCTTAATGTTGCCTTTTCAACGCATTGTGTAGAGCCTGAAGGCTCAATTCATACTGGCTTACCGGCTTTTAACAAACTCAAGAAACTAGAAGCTTTTAACTGGGAAGGAAACGCCAAGGAATTGCTACCTATATACATGCAACGTGGATATAAGTTATGTTAAGTGGTATTCTTCCTTTATTTACTGTTTTATGTATGAGCTCTATTTGTAACCAGTTGTCATTTTGATATGTATATTAATTTATATGTGTCACCAAACCTCTAACTTTGCAAGTCGGAGTTTAAATTTAAAGGTATGGGTTTGATGAAACCAAAATATATGCAAATAATATGCTAAAATATATGCTAAAATATACATATGTGATATCTAACTAAATTAAATTTGTTAAAACATGTGTGGTGGCTACGGTGGTAATTATTTTTTACGTACGATGGCTACTTTTCATAGATTTAATTAATAAAGACGTGTACAAAGTATATTCTGTTCCTATGACCGACTAGCTGTGCCCGCGGCTCCGCTCGCGTGAACTACAGAACCCGCTTCCATTCCCATTCCCACTCCCGATTGCACGTCTGCGCCTCCGCCACAACCTCCGCTTCCGCCTCTGCCTCCGCCTCTAATGTATTACATACTAATGTATTTGAAAACTAAAAATGTCCATAGCTTTTGATTGAGTAAACCGATTGTTATGAAATAAAAACTAAATGTTAAGTTAAGCCCCATGTTTCTGTGAAAAGTCCATCAAAGTCCGTAGCGTAGTTTTTAAGTGATGCGTGCACAAACTCACAGACAAACAGATAAACAGACAAAATTTTCAAAAATTATCGAAATTTGTTCTGTTGCTTATTCTTAGACGCCCCAATTTTTTTTGCAAATATCTTCAATGTACAGACACGCGAAGTTTACGATTTTATTTATTACCGATTATTTATTACCGTTTATTAATGTAGTTTTTCCTCTCTTTGACATCGGCAGAATCATCGGCCTGTAGCGGTGGATCCTATTTTGTTACATATAATGTTAAAATTGGATTTGGTAAGATTCAATAAGAATGATAATTTTTTCAAAAGCTTTTCCCATGTATACTCATGGGAACTAACTGTGCATAAGCCTCCTCAATAGAATGCCACTTTTGGTGGGCTATCCATTGGCGGATTTGCCATACATCACCACTTTTAGAAGGCGGATTGGTGATCGCAATATTGATCTTAATATAAACAGGAGAACGCTGCTGTGCCTAACCCTGGTGTAATTCTTTAGTCACTTTGATGACACCTACGGGAATATTGGGGGTCGCCCTATTCTATTTTGTTTGTATATAAGGTTTTGTGTGGAAGGTACTTCACAGGAAGCCTATCTTATAACACCTATGTCATATACTTTACACAGAGCTTTCATCATCAGCCTCAGCCTTTCGATCTCCACTGTTAGCCATAGAGCCTTTCTGCACTCTATCACACACGGTCTTCGGCCTTCTTCATCTAGCTGCATCTGGTGCGGGAGCACCTTTTGCTCAACGCCTTCCGGTATGCGGTCTTCGCTCTACAACTCGTCTTTCCTAACGACCTAGCTCAGCTTATTACGTCTCCCGATACATAAAAATAGTTTTTTGTGGTTATAAATGAGTTATTTTCAAATGTTCGAATGTTACAGGTGATCAAATCAACAGGCTCCTAAACGAATTGTGGCGTGAAATAGTGTCAGACGTGGGTCCATCTATATGCAAAGCTCTGGGTACAGCAGTAGTTAAGAACTTGAGTGTTCTTTTAGATCAAGTATCGTACGACGAACTTATGCCCGAATAATAGAAGAAGACTTATTGTTTAAATGTAATGTAATAAAAATTAGTCTTAGTGATATATCTTTTATTTTTTTTACGTTTAGTATTCTATGTACTTCTAAAGTTTGTTTAAATAAAAAAATAAAAATCATTTATTTCAGGTGTTGCCCATAGACTATTAGTAACAATGATACCTTATAACTATGTTAGTAACTTGATAATATTAGAACAATAAAAATGAAAATTCGTTTTCTCTGACGAGGTGGGTCCAGTGCTGCATAACAGCACAGTCCATATCCAGTCTCCCTGCCACAGTCTGCAGAACTGTTGGAGCTGCCCGTCACCCGTTGGATCAGGGAAGCAATGCACTTTCTAATAATGCTAGAGAAGCTATCAACTCCAGCTTCTGCCAGCACCCCTGACTAAGATACTTACCTATCACACATGTTGGATAGTATGATTTTTCCAAAAAATTTGGACTGTCACCGACCAACCACCAACTTGATAGCTGCCTAGCGGCGAACAAGACGGTAAATCAGCATCACTTCGTTTTTGATCGGTACATGGAATTGGAATATTTGTTATTGATTGCCTATGTCATTTGAGGAAACTCTGTGAAAATTTCTATAGTGTACAGTTTCTAGGTCCAGTGTTCAAACTTTGTGCATAGATAATTCATAAATTCAGTAAATCTATCTCACAGGGCCACACTCGCTGCAGCGAGTAGAATATTATATGAAGTTAACTCTTTCTATTTTAGTGCTCTCACTAAATACTCTTATTTAATTATAAGCACTATTAAATACTCTTATTTAATTATAAGCACATTATCCGTATTCTAATTTTTATATTCCATGGTGCATTTTTTTATCACACGCGGCAAAGAAACCTAATTTGTAAACAGCTCAATGATTCTCCAAAGGAGTTTCGGTATAGTGAAATACAGCTGTCGGTTTTAATTTAACACGTTTTCCGACAGAATGCCCTTAATTAAAAGCTCAGAGGGTCAGAAACGCTATGCCTCCGGAGATTGTTTATTCACTAATTGCGGATTCTAATAATATCAGGTTTCCCGTTAAAGGGTACCGAACCATATTCAATTATATCTGTACCAACAGACTGTAAGGCACACCCCCGACACTCCGAACTGATTTCATTGCCTTGTACTACTACAGCAGCACCAGCTTCTCAGTACAAGTTTGTCTGTGTGTGCGTAAAATGTTGTAGACCTATCAGCAGCTAGCGTAACCGATCAAAGGGACAATGTCATACGTCAACCACATAGGTGTTTCTCTTTCTAACTTATGGCATCGATCGCTCAGTGCCGATACGGGATACCAATAATCTGCGATCTTTATTGGCTTTTATGCATTCATACATACCATGTATCGTTAATAATTTTCAATGACAATATATCAATGTATCTCACATTAAAATTTTAGTAGGTTCGACAAATCCAACAAAAATTCAAATCACACGGTGGCAGCCCTGTAGACTATACTCCCAGCCGTACTTCTACATTACATAAAAGCACTATGTATACTTCGACGACAAGTGAAATTCATAAAGTCTCGTTTACTCATTCGTCACAGAAATACTTACCGAGCTCGGCAACAATGTACAATTTCTGAAGTCGACATCCAAAATTCGGTCGAGATTTATTACACCCTACCCAAATACGAGTATAAACATAGAAACATCGGTTTGTCGACGTCCACCGCTGGACAAAGCCCTTGCCCAAAGAGCGTCTTCCGACTACCTTTTTGAGGTCACCTGTTCATATGGCAGAGGAAGAATATAAATAGATTGTACAAAGGGAAAATACTATAAACTAAAATCGTATTTACACTAACAAGAAAATCCAGAACAAAGATAGGCGTGCCAAAATGTAATTTACATAATATAAAGGCGGAGAAATGTACCGTCTTGCGAGTCGATGCGATTACCAGGAATGGCGGCCATAATATTGTTTGTGTCCCTGAAGAGGTAGCTAACATTCAACGTTCTGAAATTGAGCGTTGAAACGTTCAGTATGCATATTGCTTTCGTTTTGTATCAAAGAGTACAAGTCTCTAAACAGCGTGTGAAATGACGCTTTACTGCGGTTTTCTCTAGCAGTACTAACTTCTTGCAATAATCCAACACGTTACGATATTGAAACTACATTGTGTACAGATTTATGCGAGACACTATGATGCCATGGAACGATACATTATAAGTGATTTGGTACATACTTACCTGACGTCGTTCCATTGTTACCGTTAGTTTGTTACCAACGTTATCGTTAGTTTGTAGTTATAACAATACAAAATGAATCTTGTTCTCTGAAGAAGAAAGCTAATAATTAATTTAGTCCAAATAAAATTAATTATTAGCTTTCTTCTTCAGAGAACAAGATTCATTTTGTATTGTTATAACTACAAACTAACGATAACGTTGGTAACAAACTAACGGTAACAATGGAACGACGTCAGGTAAGTATGTACCAAATCACTTATAATGTATCGTTCCATGGCATCATAGTGTCTCGCATAAATCTGTACACAATGTAGTTTCAATATCGTAACGTGTTGGATTATTGCAAGAAGTTAGTACTGCTAGAGAAAACCGCAGTAAAGCGTCATTTCACACGCTGTTTAGAGACTTGTACTCTTTGATACAAAACGAAAGCAATATGCATACTGAACGTTTCAACGCTCAATTTCAGAACGTTGAATGTTAGCTACCTCTTCAGGGACACAAACAATATTATGGCCGCCATTCCTGGTAATCGCATCGACTCGCAAGACGGTACATTTCTCCGCCTTTATATTATGTAAATTACATTTTGGCACGCCTATCTTTGTTCTGGATTTTCTTGTTAGTGTAAATACGATTTTAGTTTATAGTATTTTCCCTTTGTACAATCTATTTATATTCTTCCTCTGCCATATGAACAGGTGACCTCAAAAAGGTAGTCGGAAGGCGCTCTTTGGGCAAGGGCTTTGTCCAGCGGTGGACGTCGACAAACCGATGTTTCTATGTTTATACTCGTATTTGGGTAGGGTGTAATAAATCTCGACCGAATTTTGGATGTCGACTTCAGAAATTGTACATTGTTGCCGAGCTCGGTAAGTATTTCTGTGACGAATGAGTAAACGAGACTTTATGAATTTCACTTGTCGTCGAAGTATACATAGTGCTTTTATGTAATGTAGAAGTACGGCTGGGAGTATAGTCTACAGGGCTGCCACCGTGTGATTTGAATTTTTGTTGGATTTGTCGAACCTACTAAAATTTTAATGTGAGATACATTGATATATTGTCATTGAAAATTATTAACGATACATGGTATGTATGAATGCATAAAAGCCAATAAAGATCGCAGATTATTGGTATCCCGTATCGGCACTGAGCGATCGATGCCATAAGTTAGAAAGAGAAACACCTATGTGGTTGACGTATGACATTGTCCCTTTGATCGGTTACGCTAGCTGCTGATAGGTCTACAACATTTTACGCACACACAGACAAACTTGTACTGAGAAGCTGGTGCTGCTGTAGTAGTACAAGGCAATGAAATCAGTTCGGAGTGTCGGGGGTGTGCCTTACAGTCTGTTGGTACAGATATAATTGAATATGGTTCGGTACCCTTTAACGGGAAACCTGATATTATTAGAATCCGCAATTAGTGAATAAACAATCTCCGGAGGCATAGCGTTTCTGACCCTCTGAGCTTTTAATTAAGGGCATTCTGTCGGAAAACGTGTTAAATTAAAACCGACAGCTGTATTTCACTATACCGAAACTCCTTTGGAGAATCATTGAGCTGTTTACAAATTAGGTTTCTTTGCCGCGTGTGATAAAAAAATGCACCATGGAATATAAAAATTAGAATACGGATAATGTGCTTATAATTAAATAAGAGTATTTAATAGTGCTTATAATTAAATAAGAGTATTTAGTGAGAGCACTAAAATAGAAAGAGTTAACTTCATATAATATTCTACTCGCTGCAGCGAGTGTGGCCCTGTGAGATAGATTTACTGAATTTATGAATTATCTATGCACAAAGTTTGAACACTGGACCTAGAAACTGTACACTATAGAAATTTTCACAGAGTTTCCTCAAATGACATAGGCAATCAATAACAAATATTCCAATTCCATGTACCGATCAAAAACGAAGTGATGCTGATTTACCGTCTTGTTCGCCGCTAGGCAGCTATCAAGTTGGTGGTTGGTCGGTGACAGTCCAAATTTTTTGGAAAAATCATACTATCCAACATGTGTGATAGGTAAGTATCTTAGTCAGGGGTGCTGGCAGAAGCTGGAGTTGATAGCTTCTCTAGCATTATTAGAAAGTGCATTGCTTCCCTGATCCAACGGGTGACGGGCAGCTCCAACAGTTCTGCAGACTGTGGCAGGGAGACTGGATATGGACTGTGCTGTTATGCAGCACTGGACCCACCTCGTCAGAGAAAACAAATTTTCATTTTTATTGTTCTAATATTATCAAGTTACTAACATAGTTATAAGGTATCATTGTTACTAATAGTCTATGGGCAACACCTGAAATAAATGATTTTTATTTTTTTATTTAAACAAACTTTAGAAGTACATAGAATACTAAACGTAAAAAAAATAAAAGATATATCACTAAGACTAATTTTTATTACATTACATTTAAACAATAAGTCTTCTTCTATTATTCGGGCATAAGTTCGTCGTACGATACTTGATCTAAAAGAACACTCAAGTTCTTAACTACTGCTGTACCCAGAGCTTTGCATATAGATGGACCCACGTCTGACACTATTTCACGCCACAATTCGTTTAGGAGCCTGTTGATTTGATCACCTGTAACATTCGAACATTTGAAAATAACTCATTTATAACCACAAAAAACTATTTTTATGTATCGGGAGACGTAATAAGCTGAGCTAGGTCGTTAGGAAAGACGAGTTGTAGAGCGAAGACCGCATACCGGAAGGCGTTGAGCAAAAGGTGCTCCCGCACCAGATGCAGCTAGATGAAGAAGGCCGAAGACCGTGTGTGATAGAGTGCAGAAAGGCTCTATGGCTAACAGTGGAGATCGAAAGGCTGAGGCTGATGATGAAAGCTCTGTGTAAAGTATATGACATAGGTGTTATAAGATAGGCTTCCTGTGAAGTACCTTCCACACAAAACCTTATATACAAACAAAATAGAATAGGGCGACCCCCAATATTCCCGTAGGTGTCATCAAAGTGACTAAAGAATTACACCAGGGTTAGGCACAGCAGCGTTCTCCTGTTTATATTAAGATCAATATTGCGATCACCAATCCGCCTTCTAAAAGTGGTGATGTATGGCAAATCCGCCAATGGATAGCCCACCAAAAGTGGCATTCTATTGAGGAGGCTTATGCACAGTTAGTTCCCATGAGTATACATGGGAAAAGCAATCAACGAAGATACAGGTTAAAATAGAAACTGAAGAGCAAACGTAGTAGGTGTGACGTCAGCGCTTCGAATTCCAAATCCGACTAAGTTAATCGAATCCTTGGCACTTAATCGTTACGACATGTGCTTTCGGTCCAACTATTACCACTTTCCTGAGAAAATAGCGATTGGAAACCAATCTTGTCTTTAAATAGTTGTGTATATTCTCTTAAAATTTACTTAAATGTGTGCGAAAACTTTCCAGGCCTTTATTTATTATTATTTATTTATTTAACTCTTTATTGCAC
The DNA here is from genome assembly GCA_947086405.1 of Esperia sulphurella. Classification (NCBI taxonomy): domain Eukaryota; kingdom Metazoa; phylum Arthropoda; class Insecta; order Lepidoptera; family Oecophoridae; genus Esperia; species Esperia sulphurella. Next base: position 5,507,993 of record OX352271.1, on the reverse strand, counting down.
ACACACAGATAAAACAAAAAATAATACATTAAAAGAAACACAAGCACAAAGGGCGAACTTATCTCTGAGAGAGATTTCTTCCAGCACACCCGCGAGAGAGATAATTGAAATAAGAGAGGCAGACATAGTGTGTACGTAAATAAAAAAAACATATACATACATACACTAATATAAACTATATACCCACTTACATAGATTATAACCTACACGGCAAAATATATATATAAGTATATAAATAAATATTTACCAATAATATATAAATATAATATACATTATATAATAATAATATACAAACATTCATAAAATAATATAAGAATGAATCTATCACAAATCTTTAAGTTTGGTTATAGAAGTTTCAATGGAAATGATAACAATCCTATAAGATTATGCTCTGTAGCAACATGACAGAAATATTTTGATTCAATAGTCGAAAATACCCGTGAAGCAGACGGAGAGTTTGGTAATACATTTTAGACTGGGCACACATTATTATTAGTATAAACATTATTATACATAGATCTTACACGCGAATATTTTTATATAGCTTATATACCTCATACCATGAAGCAAAATAATTTTCACCTCAAAGTTTTTCCTTCATAATTGACGTGAAGATGATACCATGTATCGCTACGTAAAATTATTTTGCTTCATGGTATGAGGTGTAGGTGCCTTTAATGTCAATAGGGAAGAGGGTAGGGGAGAGAATAGCAAGAAAGTAGGAAAGGTTGTGAGGACGCTTGTGTGTACGTAGGGAGGGAGTGAGGTAGGAAAGGAAGCAAGCGAGAGAGGAAGGGAGGTAAATACCTTCTAAATTTAAAGTTTTGAATACCACATTCTTCGCATTAGTATAGTATACAACAACAAAAGTATGGTAGGTACTCATACATGTAATAGTAGATACCCACATACTTGAAAGTGAGGGAAAGGAGGGGTGAAGGGAAGGGAAAGGATTGGGATATAAGATTTCGCTAGGCAATTTCCGCTACTAAACATTTTGGGCCGAATAAAAATTACGAATCAAATCGGAGCCTGGGGCCCTTTCTTTATTTCTTCAAAAGTTCTGAAAGTGGCAATTTTATATACCTATTTTTTAAGTATTTATTTTATTTTTATCAATGATTATAATATTTCGGTGCCCACGATATGCCACTTAATCCCAGCTCTACTATTTATTTTCCCACAGTAATATAATTACACTTAACAATACTATCAAAATCAAAATATTTATTTTCAAAATTGGAATACATTATTCTCTTTTTGACGTCAAATTCTGCCTAAAACTACTCCACTCCATATTAGAATGTATTGGCCTTATTATAACGTCACGATAGTACTGAAGGCATATATATATGTATGTATAGATAAAAGATTGATGTTGTCTAAAATAGGTAGGTATTCGAAAACATTAGTATGTAGTAGAGTTATGTAGACAGATTTACAATATAGTTGTTTGTTTATTGTTATTTATTGGCAAATTGTTTAATTTACTTACAACGAACCTGCAATTTGTCCGTCTAAACGAGCACTTTGTGTCATACATCGTTCAATGAATTTATTGTTATTCATTCTCAAAATGGCCGCCGGCACATCGTTATATCTTAAAGTGATTGTTTTTGAGCAAACAATATAATATTATAGTTGTTGTTGTATACTATAAAAAGGAAGTTAACTAGAAGTATCTGAATGAGAAAGGCAGAACAGAAGTTAGGAATGCTGATGATGATGGGTATGGATAGAAAAGTTTGAAAAATATAATATTTTTTTTATATTGCAATGGAAGTCTCCTGTAAAAAGTATGGATACGGGGTCTTTTTCATATATGCGAAGTCATTTTGAGTCATGCTGGCTGGCTGGAGTACGAGTGGAGTATGCCAGACTGCCAAAGCAAGCTATTCACAACAGAGACAATTCAGAATTCTAGGTGTTTGGATTAACTTACTTTTTGATCACCATTTAGATATTTTCAGATTAATGGATAATTTTGACGTTACCTATAATATGATCTAATGTCACCCAAGTCGAGATTCAAGGGTTCAAAATAACCTCGAATGTATCAAAAAGAACGTATCCATACTTTTTGCTGGCAGTGTATATAATATAGAATAGTAGCCTGGAAGAGACACTGATCAGTAAACATTGTAGGTTGAAGTAGGTCCGGGTAGGCCACGTATTTCTGGGCACAGAAGAATGGGCGAAGATAGCTAAACAATGTGTGCCCAAGATGATCGACGCGGAAGACCAAAGCGAAGTGAAAGGCGAACCGGATGGTTTCATTCAAGAATCGCCGCGTGAGACTTTCGATCGGAAAAAGAAAGGTGAGATCTTTACTTATAAGTAAAGATCTCCCCTTCTTTTTCCGATAGACTATTAAAAAATATAACAGTCAGTCACCAGTAGATCGAACCCAGACCTCTGATGCTCGAAATCCCACCCCCAAGCCAATGTAAGGTAATACGAGGTGGTTAAGTAGGTACTCCTTAATAAGTGACTTCTTTAGTTGTTATGTGTGTTGTAACAGATGTAATCTAATAATTACTTCATGACATATCTGACGATGATAAGACGAGATAAGTAATTAGTATAATTACAGAGCAAGGAAACAGAAACTGTAATTTACTTAACATGTAATCCTACAGTTTTCTTAGAAGAAGATTAAGTTTGTTTACAATTAAACGTATTGCAGTTATTAGCGTTTTATTTGGATAATCGTTTGGTGTCTAACTACAATAGGTTCAAATACGTCTCATAACCCGGTAGATAGTACCAAATTGCTTTTAATGCCTTTCGAAATAGGCAGGGGACCACATTGGTCTTAGCCAATGCGCGCCATCTGACCTGGTCCTTCCTTCCTACTGCAGCGCCTCACTCATCCAGACCAGGATAAAGTCGTGCTAATTGTACATTTGCCGTGTGGTTTCCGGTAGAGTAGAATAGGACCACTCCAACTCTTCTCGTGGATGTCGTACAAGGCGACTAAGGGAATACATTATAAAACGTCAATCAGGCCTCCCCAACCCGTCTGGCCAGCGCGGGGAGTGTAGGCTTAATCCTCCGTCTGTCTCTGGCAGATGAGAGAGGGTAGTGCTCCTGCAGTGGAGACAAAAATAACCTGATAATGATGACGAATTGTACAAAGTTGTCCGTCTCCAGTGGGAGTTCAACCCCTCACCCTCTGGCATTCGAACCACTAAGTTATCGACACATAGGACTCGAATGAATCGACTTACCAATAATTTTATCACCTAGTAGGTTTTCTAGCATAAAGCTAGCCTTTTCTACTTCATACTTGATATCGTTTTTAGTAATATTCCAGTGAACTTTCCCATCGGATCCTTCAATGTGTTCGTACCAGTAACGTATATGAAGAAGTGTGTTCTCTAAAAAAAAAAGGTAAGCATGTTTATTAGTATTACAATCACTTTTTAGAAATTTATTAGTAGTTTTTATATGTAATTAAATACCAACAGGTTTGTATTGGACGCTCTTTTCGTCAAAAGCGCCATCTTACGAGGGAATAAGGAACTATCAGTCCACGTCCAATATGGCTAACGGCCACAACCCAACATTTCTGTTCGCAAATAATAAATATATATATAACTAACGCCGATTGTTATAAACCAACAAAACATAATCCCAAAGTGCCAACCACAGTGATCCTATCGGACCAGCTCTGTTGACTGCATCACAGGGGGCCCCTGAGGAGTCGCAGCTGCGTTCACCGGTGAGTGCTGAAAGTTCATATCTCTGTTTGCCTATTTGTCTTTTCCCAAACAAAGAACTTAAATGTAGTTTTAGGTCATACAGCTTACGTAAATGTTGACTAAAGAGCTTGAGATTTGGCTAGGAGATTAGATCAGTAGAGTGCATTTTACTGAGTTTTAAATATCAACAGAAAATGTTGTATTCCTGTTGGTACTAGCAGATTAACCAAGCTTTACCATACAAATGCTTATGCCTCTCCCTTGGCGTCTGGTACCCGGTATTGCCGTGTGGCACTCGGCTTGCCTTGTGATACCCGGCTTAGAATAGGGCCACCCCTATCTTTCCCGTGGGTGTCGTCAAGGCGACTAAGGGGTTGCACCAGGGACGGGCAGCAGCGTTCTCCTGTGTGAGTATTTTAAGATCATTACTGCGATTACCAATCCACCTGCCAAGCGTTGTGATTATGGCAAATCCCCCAATGGACATCTAACCAAAAGTGGTATTCTATTGGTGACGCCTATGTCCAGCAATGGACTTATTTAGGCTGATGATAAGATATAAAATTAGTAACTAAGATTTTACAAATATTTTGTTAACTTACTAAGTTTTATAGAAGAATCGCCGTTGGAATGTATGGGCACTATAAGGAATTTCCCATTAAGTTCATATTTGTTCTGCACTTCCAAATTTACGAGAGCATCTGCGATGATAAGTTTTTTGTTCAGATCAAATCTACAAATCAGAATAGAAATTATTTCACTCCCATCTCAACTCATTGTGGGGTGTCTGCAGTAAAATACCGAGAACGCTAGGATTCTAGTACAGGCTGCCTTTGGTTGGATACTACCTAACCTATTTCTACTGTTATATAGAAATATAATGCATTGGTATTTATATTCCAGTAACAAGGGATAAGAAAGTCAGTGTAATTGCAAGTACATAAGGTATTCCAACTATGTCCTCATTATTCCGTTTAAATCTTGGTAACCTATTTCTTGTTCATTGAATACCGCACATGAAGAGCTTTTTTTTCACTATGTCGCCCCTATCTAAGATCATTCTAATCAAAAATTAAAATGTCGTAAGCTCCCTGAGTTAGGAATTTATACATCACAATTTTAAAAACTCTTGGATTTTCTAAAATTGACAGTTTATTGAAATCACAAGTGTCTAATTTCAGATGAAATGGCAATTACCGGATGTGGGAACAGTGAAAAAATTACGAGAGAGGAGATTAAAAAAGCATATGGAAATTAAAGACACAGAAGTGGAGTGACTGACCGTATAATGTTACTGGCAAAATGAAGTCTGCCCAATCCCACTTGCTAGAACTTGGAAGATGAAAGAATGGAGACTTTAAAATACCTTTAAACAGCGAGCGTTTGGGCAGCCTAGCAGACGAAAGGCGGGATGCCCCAAATACTCCTGAAGTGAAGTGGCGACGATATAAAGAAGGATCTGTTCAAGCTATGGGCCGCCAAAAGCCAAGTTCAATTACAACTTTTGGTAACAGGGGCAAAGACCCACTTTGCATCTCTGAGTCAGATGAATAAATAAGTTATTCAGCAATGGACGTCGACAGCCTATAATGGGCTAAAAACAAACTATATCATGCGTTAAAATGTTGTTCAATGAATAAACCTTTATATACTGTTCAGCTTAACCAACTAATTATGTTTTTCTTTGTGTTTGTTAGCACAATAGCTATTTAGAACAATTTTGGAGAAAATGCCACAGGACCACCGGGTGGTTTTTCACTCCATTACTCCTTTTGTGCTCAATGAATCATCGGCTGCGCCTAATTATTGAAACGGCTCCTTTAAGTTTGGGCACCGTCATAATATTATTCGTAATTAAAACGCCCATAGCTAATTGTCCGTGAGTCATGACGTCGCTCGTCGTTAGTCGTTCACATAGTTCATTATAGCATAATGTACCGTCAGCATCACAATTAAGACCGAAGTCACTAAAGGGGACATTAGTGTCTAAAGAGTCTTGTCCTTAGTAAAGTTTTATCATTATAATTAATTCATTTTGTTGAACCCTTCACCATTCACATTGTTGTATCCCGGTTGTACATATCGGGGAAGGTAATATAGTTATCAAAGTATCGATTAAGTTCTTCTAAGTTTTTCCACGGTAAAACCAGCTTATTATTTCCTTTAAAATGTGGGTTGCATTTACGCAAAATTCATGGAGATGTATTAAAAAACCCATGAAACAGTGAAACCGTTATAAATAAAAATAGCCTTTATTTTGATTCTGATAACAATATTATTGTCAATTTATAAATTAATGTAATTTGTTATCATATATCATTTGTCATTTATCATCACATTGTAGGTATGTCATTATTTACATAAATTATTTTGTGTTCTTACTATGGCATTTTGATTAGTTTTTAACATTATGTTTTTAAAACTAATAAATATACAAAAAAAATTATGCTATTATTTATTTTTAAGATTTTATTTTTTCTAATCACCCGAGTCTAGGTATACATGTTATATTATTATTATCTAGCAGAGTTTAAAACAAAAGCTATAAATACAAAGTAAACAAAAGTCTAATATATCCTTATAGTCCTTAACTTACAATAAAACAGTCCGGTGTTTCGATTGAAAGTGTCACTATAAGTAAATACCGACAACTAATTAGCCGTAAAAAGGAATTCAGAGTGAAATGGAGCTAAATTACAGTTGAATTTTAATAAAAGTGCTAAAACCGTCTCATTTATTTAAAAATAGTTTTATGTTTCTTTTCTGTCTCTACTATTTATGGTAATTAATGACCTGTCTACGTTATAAAATGCTAATGAAATTAATATTTTGCTCTAAGCCAAGATACTGTTTTTCTTAGTTACACTCGTACTCTTATTCAGTTGGTTATTTACTACAACCCTAAAAGAGTTGCATAGTTTTTTGCGTAATGTAGCGGCAAATATGCAGAGAGCTCACATGATGAAGTGGTTACTGTTGCCCATTGACCTACGGCACTGTACACAATAACCAAAGGTCACAAGTTCGTTGCCACACTGAGGACGAGGTTGGACCTCGTGTGCTTGTAATTACATTGAATGCTAATCTGCATATGACTAATCGCTTAAGAGCCAAAGATAATAGTAATCATTTGGTTGGTTAGTAAGGAACAAGGAATTTAATGGTGTTGTAATACCAGGACCGCTATGCGTGGAAGCGCATTTTTAACGGTCGCGATCCTCAGCAATGAGGGAACGACAGAGAAGGAGCAATAATACCAGGCGCGGATTCAGGATTTCATTGGAGGAGGGGGTAGGGGGGAGGAGGAGGGGGGGGGGGAGGGGAAGGGGGGATGGAGGGGCAGTGCATTCGTTTGATTTGAATAGGCCAACCGTTAACTAAGTTCAGCTAGTGTTTTGCACAATTGCAGTAAACTTTGTAACTGAACAACTAAAAATCTATTTGTTCTGCATTCAGCTCGATATTGGAAATTCGATGAGTGACATTTAAATTAATATTCCTTTGTGTATAATGTACCTCCCCACATCTGACAGCCTCGTTGACTTAGGGGCTTGTGAGTTGTTCTGTTTTCCTAAATCAAATAAAGCAGAGAAAAATCCTAGTTTGGAATCAATGTACATTTACATTAATAAGTATCAAAGGAACTTATCGAGAGTGACCAACCTTTTATCATAATTCGTTTATTTTTACAAATATGCTTAAAAGGTAGACTCACTTTAAATCTTGAAGTTCGAGTACGGACAGGCCACTAAAGTAGTTATCCTTGAATATTAATTTTAAACCATTTTCGTTAGGTATGAAGACGATCATTTCTTCAACGTAGAGAGGGTCCAAAGAGGCTAGACCTCTGCTGGAGTCGCCGAGAGAGAACCGTTGTATAGACTCCTTTGCCGATTGTAAAGCACAAGCGTTTAGATTTGGATCATTTCTTGAACACGATTTTATATATTCAGCTGTAAATAAATTAAAAACTAATTAATATTTGTATATGTACATGTACATACATACACTAATTGTCTAAACCCGAACCAGCATTTTCTCTTTTTAGGGTTACGTAGCCAAATGGCAAAAACGGATGGATTCGTCATGTCTGTCTGTCTGTCTGTCTATCCGTCCTGTGACATACACAGTCACTTTATTCCGAAACTATAAGAACTATACTGTTGAAACTTGGTAGGTAGATGTATTTTGTGAAGCGCATTAAGATTTTCACACAAAAATAGAAAAAAACAATAAATTTTGGGGGTTCCTAATTCCTAATTTTCTAATATCATTTTTTTCTAATCTGAATAGTTTGCGCGAGAGACACTTCCAAAGTGGTAAAATGTGTCGTCGTCGTCGTCGTCCCCCCCCCCCCTGTAACTTCATAAAACTAAAAAAATATATGATGTACATTGCCATGCAAACTTCCACCGAAAATTGGTTTGAACCAGATCTAGTAAGTAGTTTTTTTAAAACGTCATAAATCGTAAACCACAATACTATTATTAAAACATCGATCAAAGTTACAACGAACTACAATAACTTTTATATTATGTTACTTGCTGCTACGGAACCCTTCATGGGCGAGTCCGACTCGCACTTGGCCGGTTTTTTTTATTAAATTATTTAAAGTCGCCTCAATATCTTAAGTCATTAGCGACCAGGTTAACTTAAATTACCTATATGGAACCGTATAAATTGACCAATTTTAGGAATTTTGTTTACTTTTGGATAACCCTTTTGGTTTAAACATTCATTTAGTTAGACTATTAGCCGATTATCACGAGGTCCTATCTACATTGTATCCTGAACATTCTATTAGCAAATGTTTTACTGTTAGATCTAGTCTGCCTTAGTACATCTATTCCTTTCTGTTTTGGTGATAACATGAATATGGGTCAAGTTAGTATATCAAATGCGTAACCTAGTGATAACCACCTGATCTTTACTTCAAGATTTTCTCCTGTGCTATGAAAATTAAATCATGATAAGACACTTCAAATATAACATCCAGACCGGGACGAGCTTGTACAAATTGTACAAACGTGTCTGTCCCTGGTGGGAATCGAACCCACGACCTAAGCGTCTGAGTCCAATGTCCAAGCCACTAGATCAACGAGGCGGTCAAATAAAGTACAAAGGTAAAATAAAGCTTTGTCCGTTCGGTACATGTAATATTTGTTGAAGAGCCACTAGCTACCATTCGTTTTCGGCCGTATTGCAACTCCACATACTACATTGTACTACTTTAAGCGATTCTGCCCGATTTGTTGGTACAACACGACTAAATTACGATAGGTGACTAGTGGCTCAACCATCATTACTTTCGACTGTACTTCAACTACAATGATGGATTTTTCATGTCCTGAAAAATCTACGACTCTGTATAGTTACTACCACATGAGAAACTCGCCATAGTTAATACAAGCCCTGATTTGGATAAGTGTCTAGGTACTTATTTCTTTTCAGTATCTATACTAATTAACGGTGAGGGTGTCTGGGAGTTCAATGCTCCCATACGCGTACCTATAGATGACGAACGATAGAGCTGAATAGGATAAACATGGCTAGACGGATGCTTTGATATTATCGTCATAAACATAATGTGTGAGCCTCGCGTTGAGGATTGGGGTGGTTAATCCGACTTTTGGTATCAAGTTCTGCAGGTCTAATCTGATTAGCAAATTTAGCATAATATTTATACAAATATCAATGCAGTTGACTGTATCACTTGAATTATTCTTGAATTTCGTTGGTCAGACAGTCTGCACGAAATGCGTTTTTAAAATAAATAATTGCAAAACTTCTACCGAACAAATAGACGAGTTAATAAAAACGCAGTAATATACCTCTCATGCGATTCATCCATAAAGAGAGTCGATAAAATTCTTAGCTAATTGTTAAATGTATGGAGCAGTTTTAAGGTAGCGTAAGCACAACAACACCAAATGGTCCAAATGCCAACCTCACATACACTTAGTATGTACACCTTGTTAGTTAACAGACGAGGCAATGATAACCATTGCACTTCATTTCTCAATTTTTGAAGATCTATATTTTTTAGTATTTATTACTTACGTAATGCTATAGATATCACACCTTTTCTCAGTGAGAATTCCAAAAATAACAAAATTATAAACCACATATTCTTGAATCGAATTTAAGTATCGTATACTCTCTACTTCGTATCGTAACTAAATGACTATGAAACTATAGAACTGCTGAATGTATGTTGTCGCATCGCCTTATATAACAAGTGGTGAAAAATTGTATGTTGCTTTGCATCAGGGTTTTCATTAGGGAGCAAACTGAATACGCCTCTAATAACGTATACACACGTGAATCACGAATGTAGCAAAACACATGCGAACGTCATTCTACGTGACTTTTAATGTATTCAGCATACGTGGTTCCCTTTCAGCTTTGAATCAAAGCAAATTGGTTATTTCAAACAAGCAATGGATACGATTCAAGCTAAGAAATTCTTTGTAGACTTGTACAACAGGATATTTTAATACTATGTGTCGAGTTTACAAATTAAAGCTGTGCTTAATTAAGAAGTTAAGATAAGTACTAGTCTTGAATGGCAATTATGAACACATCTGCGTGATATTAATAAATCAACTACAGCTACAAAATGTCAATAAGGTTTAAATTGCAAAATTTGATACAATATGACCAGAATGGGCTCATCAAGAATGGGAGAAGATATAACGTACACATACAGAGTGGAAAAAAGGTTGTTGGTGGAGGGAAAGTGCCTGTCCGGTGCTATCCAGACGAGTCACGGATATGTGGTACCGGCTTCCCGAGTTATCGCTACTACAATCCCACAATCCTATCGTAATAGCGGTATCCCATTCCTAAACCAAACTCCTTACCCATACCCTGATTCGTGTCTCGCTCCGATCCATGTCCCTTCCGCCTATCCAAGGTCTGCCGTGCCGATGGATGAGGGGTTAGCTTGGTCGTAAGCGTGCCGACATCCTGGAACTAGGCGAACTCCGGGCACTATTAGCCTTGCCGAGTCATGCGGGGCTCTGACGAGGTGGACCAGTATTTCCCTAGCTAATCGTGATACCTCAACACAGAGGCGGCGAGATGTTGTTCGCAACACATCACGTCAAGGGGTATTAAGCGAAAAGCGGGCGAAAGTCGCTTTGCTACAGTGTATTGCGCAGTGTCTCTGATGACTACCCCTCTTTGACAAAGATGTGAGCATTATATATGTATGAAACATTTATTTATTTTTAAAAGTTACTTACTAAACTGCATTCAAAAATTTTGAGGTTTCCGTACCTACATACGGTGGAATTTCCGACCTTCTATTAACGTACTTCTCCTTGCTTTCGTTGAATTAATAAAATGTTAGATTTCATACCAGTTCTTCTTTTAATTTAAGACACAATGTTAATATCTGTTTAAATATTTGATCCTCATCATTGACTCCATCGATTGATGTTATAAAATTAAAGGGTAATATTTTTTCGCATTTATCTCCATGCCATTCCCGGCTGAGTTAACTTTTATAAAAAATTCTTGGATGCAGTTGTAATTATGTTTAAAAATAAATACACGTTAAATAAATATATAATAATGTCATCTACCCAAAGGTTGTCTGGAAGAAATCGCTTTACTAAGACCGCCAAGATGTACATATATGTACGTTACTATATTATTGTATCTTTTTATTCTTTACGTGCAATAAAGAGTAATTGAATTGAACTTATGTAAAATGTGTAAGACCTTTTTTATTCACTCTGTACAACGATGCTCCTCCATCCATGTTCTGAAAACGATTTCCTTTCGGCTAAAAGCTAAAGTATCCTCTTGTCAGAAACATGCGCTAGAAACGACAATAAATCACGAGAAATGTAAATAAAATCGCATGCATAAATGCAATTTACATGATCTTCTTGCATCGTCAACGAGGGAACGCATTACAAAATGTCGTCACATATTATTCGCCTCTCTATTCATATCGCAGCGCTTAGATTTTGTTAGTTCAATCTTGCCAATATTATTTCTCACTTCCTTGAGATAATAAAGAAGATTTCTCATAACTACCTTCTTTACTTTTTATGTGAGAACAATACATCTTTAAGTTACTTTATTATTGTATCTTTTTTATTTTTTTATGCGCAATAAAGTGTAAATGAATTGAATTGAATCTGTGACGAAATAGAGTTCTTCGTGCAACAACTCATCGTCGAAATAAATATTAAAAACATCATTAAAATATTACTGAACGTACAATACAATACACTTTATTGCACAATCAAATACAGTTAAAAGTAAGCCTCTCCAAGAGGAACTTTTGGTGGGCTGTCCATTGGAAATTTGCTATAATCATCACACTTGGCGGGCGGATTGGTGATCACAGTAATGATCTTAATATACACAGGAGAACGCTGCTGTCCATCCCTTGTGAAGAAACTATTTTGTAACTTAAAAATAAGACACCTGCACATGTTTCATGGTTATAAATTATGTAAATATATTACCGATATGTATGAGTATCAGATCATCATATGCCTATTAAAGTCCACTGTTGGACATAGCTGCAACTTGTATAAGTAGGTATTTTACGTATCTAAAGTATTTATCTGGCCGTGTGGTTTCCGGTAGAGTAGAATAGGACCACTCCAACTCTTCCCGTGGATGTCGTACAAGGCGACTAAGGGAATACATTATAAAACATCAATCAGGCCTCCCCAACCCGTCTGGCCAGCGCGGGGAGTGTAGGCCAAATCCTCCGTCTGTCTCCGGCAGATGAGAGAGGGTTGTGCTCCTGCAGTGGAGACAAAAATAACCTGATGATGATGATGAATAGATAACAAAAGTTAAGTGGATGTTTACAAGATTGTTCATGATCATGAGTGTGTAAATGATTATATATGTAAGCTAATAAGTAATAACAGATGAGTAAATGTATACTTACAACGTAGTTGCACATAATCTGTGACGTCGTACAGTTTACTATAAGCGCATTGTCATTCAGCGACTACGTCAAACAATATTATCATTTTCATATGACTTTCATAATAAAGTGAGAAGCTGGGAAGTCAGGAAGACGTATAATAATACTTTAAGGAGATTCCATGAACCACGTAGCCTACAATACCACGCCTTTTGATTCGCAGTGATCATCCTCCTGCTAAAGATTGGAACGTAGTTTCTTCCTATTGTTTCTAGAAGACATATTCACTATATTCTATGCAAAGATATCTTATTATAAGTACCTAAAGTAGATAATTTTTGTGCATTTGCTTTCATAAACTGTAAGAAAAATAAGGCTAGGTAAAAATATTTAACCAGCGTAAAACTATGTAGACAGATAGCTTAGGCTCAGTCCCTCCCCGACGTCCAGCTAGTGTAGCTTTCTCAACCTCTCCGTCCCTTAAACTGTGTATATGGTTTATGGATTCTCCCTAATATGAAAGCCTTGACTATTTAATAGCAGGTCGGTCGCTATCATGTAACTAAATCGCTATCATGTAGTAAATTTAAGGTTCCTGGTGCGACTTAATTTCTTTGTGGTAAAACAGGTTTTTAATGTACTTAGACCGTTTCGTTGACCTAGTAGTCGTAAGACTCGAGCACCAAAACTCGTGGGTTCGATTACCACCATGGACAATATAACAATACAACTTTGTACAATTTATACTAGTCCGGGTCTGATAACCCTTGAACGGAGTTACTTGCACCAGAAAGTACAAAAAAGAGACAGAACAGAACCCGTAGGGGGAAAGAGCAATAACACAAGTACCGGGCATCCCCCATTAGGTCCTTATAACCGGGAAATTGGAAGGATCATGTGTGGTGGTGGGACTGGTCCCGATCTGAATGTTATATTGTGAATTGTCCAATTTCCGTAGTAAGAGAACATTGTAGTTTGGGATTTAGACCAGTGTTATATCCTACAAAAAAATTATTTATTGCTTAAAAAACATTACAAAGTTTAAGTTGAAGCTTAGATAACCCAATTTGCAATCTATGACAAAATCCGAATTTTCAAACTGTTTGTAATTAAGGGCACAGTGGTGGTGAAAATCCATTAACATGCCGCCATCATAGCTGTTTACGTGATGCCTACACGCATACATATCTCGATCATTTCTATGCTCTAGTTAGCACGATGGATTACCAATTGCAGAAATATCGTTATCTTGTGTTAATTATGGGATTTACCTTTAATTATTGCTTCAAAGTGGCGGTTGTGTGTGATACGATGTAAATATAAGTTGGGGAACTCTATAGCACTTCTTTTGAATTTTTATATAATTCATGAGCAAAAATACGTCCACTGCTGGACATAAGTCTCACCAATACAGTCCACATTCATATAGTGGGCTGTCTATTGGGATATTTGCTTTAGTCACCACGCTTGACAGGAGATTTGGTGATCGCATTGATGATCTTAACTACACGCATGTTACACTGTACCGTTAGCTCACGCAACATTTACAGACGTACGCGAATCGTCTAGGTGCCCCGGCAGTCGGGGCCGCGGCGCGTGTATATTTTTATACCTAAAGTGGGATGGGGCTGACTGGGCTATCTGAGAGAGACGAACGTTCCAAGTCTGGGTTCCATAGTTTTACACTATGTATATGGAAAATATGAACGTGGTTGCAAGCCAAACGGATGTTATCTTATTTGTATTATTTCTATTGTGATATGAAGTGTATATGAGATACATATACACTTCAATTATTGATGACGTCATTTTATCACTATATAATTTCAAGCTGAAGTGGCAGTGGGTGGGCAACATATGCCGCAGAACCGACGGCCGTTGAGCAGACGAATTCTAGAGTGGAGGCCGCGGATCGGCACTCGCAGGGTGAGACGCCCCGCCGCCAGGTGGACCGACGACCTAAAGAAAGTGCGAAAGATGCGAAAGGCGGAGGACCGGGTGTGGTAGGGTTCATTGGGGAAGACTATGTCCAGCAGGAGATGTCTAGGGGCTGACATGATGATATTCTAGGCATAGGACAAAGGAGTTCAAGATATATAATTACAAAAGTTACTTTTGCACGTGTTGCCGTGTGGTTTCCGGTAGAGTAGAATAGGACCACTCTAACTCTTCCCGTGGATGTCGTACAAGGCTACTAAGGGAATACATTATAAAACATCAATCAGGCCTCCCCAACCCGTCTGGCCAGCGCGGAGAGTGTAGGCCAAATCCGCCATCTGTCTCCGGCAGATGAGAGAGGGTTGTGCTCCTACAGTGGAGACAAAAAAACCCTGATGATGATATGCAGGCAAAGTTAAATAAAAAAAAGTCGCGTGTAAGACTAAATATAGTAATGTAAGTAGGTACCTTAAAAATTCAATACTTATGCACTAAGATAAGGGTCTTGTTTTATCTACTACTTTTGTTATTCTATCATTGTATTATTATATGAAACAGGTCTTTGTCTATTTTGAGCGAATTATCTGGCTATGATAACATGAATATTCTAAGGCTTGGAACATAATTTTGGTAACCACAACCAAATTTAAACTGTGTACCAATAATCGATTTAATTTACACTCATTATTAATATATTATGTACCTTTGGGAACACATTATATGGTAAAAAGATCATATTTGTTTAGTATTTATTAAAATTAGACTAAACAATTATTATATAACATAACGTTAAAAATGTTTTCAAATACTAAAGCGCCATCTATCGGCGTCTTATAAAACTAAAGTTCTGGTAAACCTGACCATTAAAAAAGAGAGGATCCGGAACAGAGTTAAAATTTATTCTTAACTGGTAGTTAACTAATAATTAGGTACAAATGTTTTTCTTGTGTTGTGTACTGGAATTAATTTCACTAGATTTTTCTTGTATTCTTAATCTATTATAAATAGTTGTGTCCAAAAGTCAGGTCGGTATAAATAACAATATTTAGGTACGTAATGTTGCCTAGATTGTTATAGGTAGTAAGTAACAAGTCGTTCTAGTGGTTTTAAAAAAACCTCCGTGTAGGGTCAGATGGAAGTCGTAAAACAGATGGACGTTGGAAGTTAGAAGTTGGAAGCCGCTAGATGGTAGCAGACCACTTTCAGCAGACAGAGATGTAGTGCAAAAAAAGCCCTAGTACAACAGTGGACTACTGTGGGCTAAGCAGGGATAACAAAGTAAAAAAATTCCCAACTATTTATTTATAGACACATTTACATAATTAAATACAGGAGTAGCAGTAATTACCTATACTTAAAACATAAAGAAAATAATTACTTAATAGAAAAATAACTGATAAATCCATATGAAAAATCTACTTAAATTCCACTTCCTTAGTCGTGCGTGACATTAGCCACGGTTGAGTCGGTAAGTTACATGGGAGGTGTAAGGGGATAGAATAAGACAAAGAATGAAAAATAAAATACGACTGACAGAAAGTTTAAGAATTACATTAAAAAACAACTTTGCAAACAAGCCTATTATAAAATGGATGATAATTTGAACGACAAAATACTAATGTTATTTCAGCTTTGCACAATTATTGTTTCGTAAAATTGATTTTAAGAGTTATGTTGCTTAAAGTTTGTTGCGCCGTTACTTCTTCACAGCGCTAACATCTAGGAAGCGGTAGTCTCAAAAAAATTCACGTGTATGAGCTCATGAGCAATTTGTGATGATTTTGACTTGATTGAAGCAAGTTACAATGGAATCTCCTTAATACTTATTCAAGACTGGCGAAAAAAATGAATATGAGGTTAATAGCTAATACGAAAAATAATTGAGTCAGCCTATGACAAAAATAGATATCAAGCAAAAAATACAAAATCTCGTAAAATGTCGTCGTAAAATGTCTCGTAAAAATCGTATGTCCCGAAACCAACATAAATCATTGCAATGTTATGCACGCAGCAAGAAATCCGTATTTTATGTGACGTCAAAAATAATTGAGTATTTTTAGTCATCTAATAAATATTATAATGTGATAAATATACTTGACACCCTATTGATTCTCAAGCCACAAGGCTCTAGTTTCTTATGTCGATAGATTACAAAACTCTGACGTTTTACAATATGCGGCTCATCTTATTGTATTTTGTCAAAGATGCTCAGAGAAATAATTTAATCGAAATTTTTGTTCTTCAATTCAGTTTTATTTGAGTACTACATACATTTTTTGTACTAACTTTACGTGTTGACCTTTTTAAAAAACGAACTATATAAATAAACCTACCGTTCTTACTAAACAAGAAAAAATACGAACTTAAGAGCAGAACCGAAAACTTTGCTCAAAGTTTTATCAACAGCAGTTTTCACACGCAATAGTATAGTAAACTATATATCACGCCTGCCGTTTCTGTTTAGCTATCAGTCAAAGTAAATAGAAATATACTAGCATTTATTCAGGCGTTGATGGACATAGTGCTTTCAAATTATTGTGATTGCGATAGAAGTAGCATATATATATATGCTACTTTATATTAATTATAATCACACAATGCCTTCTCTAAGTCCTTGAACACCCCTCTAAATCCGATTCTAGATAAATAACAGTCCAAAACCTAACATCTTCAACTGAATGCTTATAGCTGTTCCCATTCGGTAACCATTTAAACTTGGTAGGCCATTACGGTGGCGGGCAGCACCGCCATAACTGCATTCCTAGTACTAAGATAGCTATTATCATAACTAATGTCCATGGTCAGCAGTGGACGTTGACAAACTAATGATGATGATGGCACTGTCACAGTGACGAAATAGTCACATAAAGTTTGTTATAAGTTTATTTGTGAAACAACAAGGTATATTTATAAAATATTATTTACTAGGAAATAAGGGTTAGGAATATTTTCATAACTATTGAGAATTTTCGGTTAAGTAGGTAATTCAGATTAACAAACATAGAACTCTGAAACAAATTTTAGCAGATGAGTAATTGTTCATTGAATAATGTGTGTGTAACGGAAAGGCCCAATACTCATGCTGGTACTAGCAACCAGATTTCGCCATTGCAGCTGCTGAAATTTTCACTTTGGTGAACTCATTAAATAATTAACGTGATGTAGCTTGGTTGAGATGGTGCCACCCTGGATATCAGTTGCACTGATACATAGCACAGATCTGTCCCCGCTGGGGGATAGCAGGGAAGCAAGAAGATGAAGAACTCATGTACCTACTTTACAATAGCTGAAGTAACCATATCTTGCATGCAAAGACAACATAGTACCACCGTGATCTTATGACAACTTAGATATAATATTTTCACTGGGCAGAGGCGGATGATGTCCCTTACAACTACATATTTAAATATGGACTTCGCTTTTTTCTGTTTTAGGCAATAAAGACTATTTCGCGAAAAATCTCATTTTTGGCCACATTAGTTAACTTATTCTGACTGATGTCTAAGGGGTCCAAGACAAGTCTATACTGTGTTCTAAATTTGATTCGTGTGGATGTACAAATTAGGAAAAACCTTTACTTATAATCGTACAACTATACGTATGAACCTTCATACTCGACCGGCATTGTTAATCACGATGTCCTACTTTTGTGTGAGCCACAGAAACAGTGTGCACCTTCAGAACAGCGGTGCACGCAGTGCGACGCACGCGCGGCGATGCGAACATTTTGTTCGACGGATTAGTGGGCAGCGTTGCGTGAAAAGCAGGCTTCACATTGGCAAAGAGCTAGTCGAATTTGTGCAACCGAAAATGAGAAAGAACTCGTTTCAATTTACATAAGCGGCGCGTGCAGCCTCGAGGGTCACCCGTCAGTGTGTCTCTAGATCTCGAATCGGCCGCCGCTGCATTGTTGTCGAAACTGTATCTTGTACAGCTGGTTTGCCGGTCAGTGCGCGCTGATATCGCGATGTGTGAAAGACATGTTATGGTTGTCGCTTTAATGGCGCTGGTGGGCAGCTGCATCGGGGTGGGTGAGGCGAAATATGCGCGTGAGTGTTTTTATCAATATTTAAGTGTTTGTTTATAAACTTTGTCAAATTTTGAATACCAGCTGCTTTAGTCGCAAGATTTCGAGATAATACATATTTCAAACATCAGTCAAAATACTGGCTATGCAACTGTAAAGCACTGAACATTCATTGTTTTTATTGCTTGGTCTAATACATTAATCTTACTCATATTAAATGATTTCGGTATACAAACTACAACAAATATTTAGTGTATCCTGCCTAACTACGGAAACGTTGACCTCAGATAATATCCGTTGAACTATAAGCCATTTTGTACTCTCTAAAGATACATATCTTATATTTTGCTAAGCGTTTGACGTTTAAGTATGATAATAGATGCCAAAAGCTTATCAGAGTATGCCCCAACACCCGTAAGAAAGTATAAAATGGATATTATATGAAATGCTTACATACTAAGTCCACTGGAGCAAATTATAATAAGAATATCGACGTATAGTATAATAGGTTCGCTATCTCGTCTTTCTAGCAAACCATATCGCAATATACGCATTCTATAAAATTGCGCAAGTGTTGTTCTCGTACGTACGATTCAACCTAACATTCGTAGAAACTATCGATTATTGAATATCTAGGTATGTATATTAACATCCAATTAAGAAAACTCACACACATGTACAACACCGGGAACTGCTATCCGGGATCCTCATTAACAGCTGATTCAGGTACTGCCGTTAAATTCCAATATAAGAAATTGCTTACTGTGTTTAAGGGTAATTATTTTGTGATATTAATATTTCAATATTTATTCTTTACTACCTGTTGCCCGCGACTTCGTCCGCGTGGACAACTTAACAAATTATTATATATTTCCCGTAGGAATGGGAAGATTTTTTGGGATAAAAACTATCTTATGTCCTATTCCAGGACCTAATCTATATGTGTGCAAAGTTTCATTACGATTCGTCCAGTGGTTGAAGCGTGATTGAGTAACAAACATCCAAATATCCAAACTTTCGCATTTATAATATTAGTAGGATAGGATTGGTTATCTCTAATACAGATCTTCCATCAAAACTTACTTGTTTTCAATGATTAAATTTTCATGTATGTCTTTTATTTAAAGGTTCGTTGAAGTCGTTGATTTTTCTAGTTAAACCTTTTTTGTTTGATCGAAAATCAGTAATTTTCACGAAAATGTGGTCTAGAGGCGTCGGTAGTTTGAAAACTTACCTGTCCGTCCTTCGCCATCTATGGATTTGTAATCTTACTGTTTTGTTAACGTCCCCATTTGTTCCAATATTAGATGTCAAGGACTCAATACATAGCTTACTGTTACTCATATTATAGTTGATTACTCATTTTGTGGGGTGTTGTCAACTCACCTGGTTTGTTGAAATACAGGGCTCATCTTAGTTCAAACTTCAGTCTCTTCCCTGCAATATTCATAAGGTAATACATAAATTTTATTGGAACATTGTGGAAAAATCCAACCATTCGTCATCGTACTTGATTCTAAATAAATAATTCATATAATTTATACACTTGTATAATTCAAAACTAGGATTTTCGCCTGTGTGAAAATTTGTTAAGGATATTTATTTATTACTTGCTGTGCCCGCGGCTCCGCTCTCGTGGACTACAAGATCCGGTCCCTATCCCACTTCCACTCAGACTTTAAATCCAGGTCCAGGTCTAGGCCCAGGTCCAGATCCTCAACCCCCCCCTCAACTCTCCCCTCAACAATCCTCTCAACCCTCCACACACAACCAACCACAAATTCATCGTAATCGGGTACTCAAAAGTTATGCGAATTTTCAAACACTCAAATTACACTGGTACCATACCCGCTCCCGCTACCGCTCACGAATTCAGTCGAACATTTACACCTTACATTCTTCGCAAAGTATGTGAGTTTTCGGAAACTATAAATTCGCATAACTTTTGATTGACTGCACCGATTGCAATGAAATAAATTCTATATGTTACAACAAATCAAGCCCCATGTTTCTCTGAAAAGTCCATCAAAGTCCGATCAGTAGTTTTTAAGTGATGCGTGCACAAACTCACAGACAAACAGTTAAACAGACAAACAAACCAAAAAATTCAAAAATGATCGAAATATGTTCTGTTGCTTATCCTTAGACCCCCAATTTTTTTTAGCAAATATCTTCAATGTACAGACTGGCGAAATTTACGATTTTATTTATTAGAATATATTTATTTACGACAATTTATAATATATCATCCAGACCGGGACAAAATTGTACAAAGATGTGGTCCTAAACGGGAATAGAACCCAGCACCTCTGGTGCTCGAGTCCAACGACCAACCCACTAGGCCAAAGAGGTGGTCAATCTGTCATAGCAATTTTGCCATTTCATGCTTTACTTTGCTCAATGTCTATGTAATAAAACTTGTCATTCTCTTCGACCTTGGCAGTTTCCTTTTCAGTCTATCACTGCAAAATAATCATAACATGCTAAGACTTCGTTCTAAATCGTGCTATAATAATTATTTACGACACAAAATTATCATTCATTCACGAGCCTATATACTAACCCAATACTCAGTAAAATGCCACTTCACAATGCTTTTCAATGAAAGAAAACTTATGAGGATAATGAAATTTGTCAAAGAAGAAGTTCTGTAATGCATGTGAAGCTTCTGAACCCGTAGGACCGACCGTTGAGCTGTTGGGATAATGTCCATATAAATTATCATTAATAGGAAGGTAGGCCTCTGCTCAATAGCAGGAGTATCATAGGCTATTGATTTGAATTTTGTTGGACCTGTTCCCACCATAATTGAAGGGTCGAGTGGACATTGTATTATATTCCCGCTTCAACCGCGTAGATAACCATGTTTGATAACCAGCAATGTAGCAGGGAAAACCTTGTTTCATAAACCAATTTTCTAGAAAGAATCTTTTTACCGGTTTGATAACCAGGTTCTATACGAATAATATCATTTCCTGTTTAAAACCCAGTTCTCTGTGAAGAATTTCCTTTCCTGCTTGAGAACCGACGTTAGATTAGTAAACTTAACAAAATACTTGTAAAACAATTGAAATTTTATACATGGTACCTTTGTTCAGTTCTAACTTAGGTAAGTATAATATTGTTTAACTCAATATACTCGTACATATCTGTTATGTTCTCATATTGTTTGTTATTCAACGACGTCGAGTATTGGAACTAAATACACGTGGATTTTAAAACTAATTAACAAACGAGTATATTATACAGATGGATGACCTATCACATAAATAAATTTCATAGTCATAAGTTCTATTATCTTTTAAGTTAGTTCGAAGAAAAGAGGGTTTTTATCAATAAAGGAAAAGATGATTAACAACATCTAAATATATACATCTATATTTAACCTTATGCTTACCAACAAAAGTAAAGAGTCACAAAAAGTTATTTTTGTGCCTCTTTGAAAAATATTATAAGTATGAGCACTCAATACCTTTGCAAACCCAAAATTAATAGTAAAAAGCAGTCAATTATACCTGGACTGTACTTTGTAAGTCAATAATTTTTTTGTGTATATTTGGACTTCTCGTCTACGTTTATCGTTATTTAAACCCATTAGTTGAAAAAAAATGTAAATAATATATGTTAGCACCGTTTTTCACTCGATTCTTTATTTTCTAAGAATTATTATGTTAACTGTTTTAAGTCATTCTGTAATTTATAATTAATGATAATAAACTGACGAAAAGTTTATTTTATGTTTATGTTTAAGATCTTTATTTTTCATTAAGAATTAAAACAATTCACTTACATGAAAAATGCTGTTATAACCAAGAAGGTTATGTATGTAAAGTAAGCGTACAAATACATTTCAATATCAAAAACTACGCGGGTATATAAATAAAAAGTGTGGAACATTACAGTCATGCAATACTTAAAAATGTTTGTTACATTGTTGCACCAACCAGTATTATTGGAGTACAAGAAACTATCATAACTAGATGTGGCATTGACGGCATCTGCATATATGTCTAATTAAATGTGTTTGTGATATAAAATTTTAGTCCTTTTTTGAATGTATACATACTTTTCGATTCTTTTATATCTTTTGGTAATTTATTATATAATTGGACACCTTCATAGACGATATTCTTCTTACCATAATTGGTTCGGGGTGGGCGTAGTGTTAAATTATTTGCATTACGTAGCGACATTTTTTGTACAGTTTGTTTTTTAGTGAAACTTATGTTAGTGCGTATATCTTTATTTAAAATTTTTCGTATTAGGATGCAAGTGTAATATGTGTATGTTTGTGTAATGTTCAATATTTTAGTGTCCTTATATATTTTACGAGAAGGTGTTAGAAAATTGTAGTTAAATAAGACTTTAATCAATTTGTTTTGTGCTTTTTGTATTATAGCTAAGTTTGTTTTGACAGCAGACCCCCATACCTCTATTAAATAGTCAATGTGTGGTTTAACAAGCGAATTGTATATTAAGTGTCGTATACGGTGAGGAAGACAACGTACAATACTGCGTAAAGCACCCGTTAGTGATACTAATTTGGATTTAATATTTTCAATATGTGATTTCCAGGAAAGATAATTGTCTAATGTAAGACCAAGATATTTTTCATTTGATTTTTTATGAATTATTTTATTATTGATGGTAGGATGTGCAAAGTCCGATATTTTTTTGTTTTTTGCAGCAAAGATTACATAATTTGTTTTAGTTGTATTAATAGTTAACAGGTTACACTGAAACCACACGTTTAATAGGTCCAAGTCATTTTGCATATCAGTAATAATAGTGTCAATTGAGTGTCCAAAATAAAAAAGACAGGTATCATCGGCATATAAGGTAACGTCTGCTTTAAGATTAATTTCGTGAATGCTATTTATATAGATCAAGAACAAGAGCGGCCCCATAATGGATCCCTGAGGTATGCCATAATTAATCTGTTTCGGGTTGCTTTGATGTTTACCAATTTTGACTATTTGTTGGCGATTAGATAAGTACGATTTGAAAATATCATGTGCACTGCCATTTTAAATAATTATACACAGTGTGTGACCCGGTACAGCGGCAAATAATAAAAATGGAGGCTCTATAAGTTATCAACAGTAATTGATTCGAGATATTTCAACTAATTCAAATCTAAATAACAGTTTTCGATTTTTTCTAACAAACCTCATCGCATATTCAATATAACTCAAACAGTTAGAAACTAACGAACTTCTTTTTAAAAAAGAAGACTTTACTTAGTCTGCGATTAACATACCTACAGAGCAAAGAGGCTTGCTACACTCGCTGCAAATACTCTGTCGCTATGTCTTTCTTATTTCCCTGAAAGGTTGTCTGGAAGAGATCGGTTTAAGCGATAAGGTCGCCTTTATACACTTTCTGTGAAAATTCTGTACCTATTTTTCAACGATCTCTATGTACTACTAGATGGAGCGTTCCAAACAATCGCTCTGTTCCACGCAACTGCGGGCCCGGGAGCCGCAACTCGTTTACATTCACTTTGAAACTTGTGCAGTTACTACGCAGAACATTTAATTATTTACTAAATATTGACGCTATTTACCCGTAGCGTCAATATTTACTAATAATTAAATGTTCTGCGTAGTAACTGCACATATAACATTGTGAATGTAATCGAGTTGCGGCTCCTTACGTGGAATAGATCTATTGTTTGGAACGCCCCATCTTGTAGTACATGGAGATCGTTGCTATTTTTATTGTTATTCTTAATTTGTGTGCAATCAAGAGTTTATCTATCTGTCGATAGATAGATCTCTCTTACCGAAGCCGATATATATCTAGTACCTAAGCCTTTTTTGCTCTACGATCTAATATACTCTTTGCCACAACACTTACAATGATAATGGGTTCGATTCTGAAGGCATAATGTTAAAATTTGTCAGCACTAAAACTGTTGCTATCCTTGTCACACAGTATTAAGAAGATAAAGACGAAACCAATTTTAGCGCTGTCATATTTTAAATGTGTGCCTTCAGAATCGGGCCCAATATCGCTGTATATAGTATTTTTGATGTATTTGTAAGAAAAAGTACATCAAATCTGTGAACTTACTTAATTGTCCAAAAATTGTGATGGGTCCAACATATAAGATTGCTCGTGTACCTACCCACTGAACTGTTGTGGGACTACTCGTAAGGAGAAACATATATATATTCTTTATTGCACAAATTTTAAAAGTAAATACAGTTACAAATTTTAAACATCGATCATCAGATTTTTTTAAGGCAATAATTTTTATTACATAGATTCGAACCTGCAAAATGTGTTGAGTTAAGAATATTCCGGCATTTAATTTGGGTAACACTCGAAGAAATAATTAATAAACAATATATACCTATAAATAAATGATTGAATAATAAATTCAACATTCAGAAACTTGACATAAAAATAGATTTTATTGTAGCCATATAGTAAATAAGTAATTTACAAGAACCGTGACGTATAAGCTATTTATGTATGTAAAGGAAATATATTCTTAACTAGCTGTGCCCGCGGCTCCGCTCGCGTGGACTACAGGATCCGCTCCCATTCCCACTTCCGCTCCCTATCCCACTTCCACTCAGGTCCAGGTCCAGGTCCAGGTCCAGGTCCAGGTCCAGGTCCAGGTCCAGGTCCAGGTCCAGGTCCAGGTCCAGGTCCAGGTCCAGGTCCAGGTCCAGGTCCAGGTCCAGGTCCAGGCCCAGGCCCAGGCCCAGGTCCAGGTCCAGATCCAGGTCCAGGTCCAGCTCCAGATCCAGTTCTAGATCCAGCTCCAGCTCCAGATTTTTCATCGTAATTTATAGTTTTCAAAATCTCACATTACATTGGTACGATACCCGCTCCCGCTACCGCTCACGAATTCAATCGAGCATTTACACCCTACACTCATCGCAGCGTATGCAAGTATTTGGAAACTATAAATTCGCATAACTTTTGATTGACTGCACCGATTGCAATGAAATAAAGCCTATATGTTACACCAAATTAAGCCCCATGTTTCTGTGAAAAGTCCATTAAAGTCCGATCAGTAGTTTTTAAGTGATGCGTGCACAAACTCACAGACAAACAGACAAACAGATAAACAGACAAACAGATAAACAGACAAAAATTTCAAAAATGATTGAAATGTGTTCTGTTGCTTATCCTTAGACCCCCCAATTTTTTTTTTGCAAATATCTTCAATGTACAGACACGCCAAGTTTACGATTTTATTTATTAGATATACGAGTATCTTCGGTCGAAATACATCCACTGCTATAAAAAAAGCGGCCAAGTACGAGTCGGACTCGCCCATGAAGGGTTCCGTAGCAGCAAGTAACATAATATAAAAGTTATTGTAGTTCGTTGTAACTTTGATCGATGTTTTAATAATAGTATTGTGGTTTACGATTTATGACGTATTAAAAAAACTACTTACTAGATCTCGTTCAAACCAATTTTCGGTGGAATTTTGCATGGCAATGTACATCATATATTTTTTTAGTTTTATCATTCTCTTATTTTAGAAGTTACGGGGGGGGGACACATTTTACCACTTTGGAAGTGTCTCTCGCCCAAACTATTCAGTTTAGAAAAAAATTATATTAGAAACCTCAATATCATTTTTAAAGACCTATACATAGATACTCCACACGTATGGGTTTGATGAAATTTTTTTTTTGAGTTTCAGTTCTAAGAACCCCCAAAGATTATTGTTTTTTTTTCTACTTTTGTGTGAAAATCTTAATGCGGTTCACAGAATACATTTACTTACCAAGTTTCAACAGTATAGTTCTTATAGTTTCAGAATAAAGTCGCTGTGATATACGGACGGACAGACAGACAAACAGACATGACGAATCCATAAGGGTTCAATTTTTGCCATTTGGCTACGGAACCCTAAAAACGACTAAGAGATTGCACCAGAGACTGCCAGCAGCTTTCACCACAGTAATGATCTTAATATACACGGAGATCGCTGCTATCCATTCCTGGTGAAATCCCTGAGTCGTCTTATCGACACCCACTAGAAGATTTGGGGTGGCCCTATTCTAAGCCGGGAACAATTTGAGGAAATATCATTATTTGAATTTAATATGTGAATGCTGCAATAAAACAATAGAAAGGTGCCTAAAATATGGCGTTCAAAAATCCAGCTTATCTACAGAATTATTAAAAACAGCCTGTCGACGGTCATGGCTTCCTTTATTCGGACATTCCTCATAAGAGAAAGCCTGTCTGCTGCAGCTCAATTGAATGATGGATAGAGTAATACCCGCTTGGCTAAACCGTCGTCATATGTTTATATCCACGTCAAAACTCAGTGTACTTTTCAATTTAGCAGTGTACTTTCTGGCTTAGTATAGGGCCACCCCCAATCTTCCCGTGGTAGGTGTCGTACGGGACAGCACCAGGGACGGGCAGCAGCGTTCACCTGTGCATATTAAGATAATTACTGTTACCAACCGTGGTGATTATGGCAAATCCCCCAATGGACAGCCCACTAAAACTGACATTCTATTGGGGAGGCTTGTGTTCAGCATTGGACGTATTTCGGCTGGCGGTCGAACACAAGTAAAATTTTGATTTTACACTATGATTTCCGTCATTCATAATTTCGGTCAGGGATAGTCGGCTATAATAATACTTCTGAGTATGTAGCCAATATTTCGCTGTAGTGCCAGTATTGTGGTATATCTAGGTACCTCGACCTCGACTGTACATGTCAATTTCGTTTTACAGCTAAACAACAATGAAAGCATGGGCTTAAGTGTGCCAGTATTACTAAAGGCAAACGAGACATTACATTATGGACCTTAAAATGACAACACAACTGTACTGGAGGTGTTAGATAGTTTATTGCCATTTCCATAGCTTACTATACAATGTAACACAATAAGCTTAAGACTCAGTTTCTGCTGACTGCACGATTATTTGCACTGCATTGTCTATAATATTATTAGTACTTACACTTTTGTTTTATTTTAATAAATAAATATTACATAATATTCAGTACCGTGTGGTTTCCGGTAGAGTAGAATAGGACCACTCCAACTCTTCCCGTGGATGTCGTACAAGGCGATTGAGGGAATACATTATAAAACATCAATCAGGCCTCCCCAACCCGCCTGGCCAGCGCGGGGAGTGTAGGCCAAATCCTCCGTCTGTCTCCGGCAGATAAGAGAGGGTTGTGCTCCTGCAGTGGAGACAAAAATCACCTGATGATGATGAACATAATATTCATATAACTACATTATCATCATCATATTAGCACTTAGACGTCCACTGCTGGTCATAGGCCTTCCCCAATGAACGCCACCACACCCGATCCTCTGCCCTCCGCATCTAGACTACCTGCATACACTTGTCTAACCAAATGAGGATTTTCGGCTGTGCTATGGAAATTTAACAAGGATAGGACAATTCCCAAAATATAACATCCAGACCGGGACCAACTTGTACAACTTGTACTTCATCATCATCATCAGGTTATTTTTGTCTCCACTGCAGGAGCACAACCCTCTCTCATCTGCCGGAGACAGATGGAGGATTTGGCCTACACTCTCCGCGCTGGCCAGACGGGTTGGGGAGGCCTGATTGATGTTTTATAATGTATTCCCTTAGTAGCCTTGTACGACATCCACGGGAAGAGTTAGAGTGGTCCTATTCTACTCTACCGGAAACCACACGGCAACACGTGCAAAATTAACTTTTGTAATTATATATCTTGAACTCCTTTGTCCTATGCCTAGAATATCATCATGTCAGCCCCTAGACATCTCCTGCTGGACATAGTCTTCCCCAATGAACCCTACCACACCCGGTACTCCGCCCTTCGCACCTTTAGTCGCCTTGTATGACATCCACGGGAAGAGTTGGAGTTGTCCTATTCTACTCTACCGGAAACCACACGGCAAATTGTACAAAATTTGTTTACCCCCGGTGGGAATCAAACCCACGACCTCTGGCACTCGAGTCCAATGACCAAGCCACTAGGCCAACGAGACGCTCGAGAGAGCAGACGCACAAGAAATAACAAAGTTCAAAAACAAATACAGAAACTTCAGAAAAGAATAAACTAAAAAAAACTAACAATTCAAATAGACATTGCGATAATACTATTGTACGAAAGCGTGTGGTAATGTATGTATATGTATCTGTGTGTAACTGTATGTTTGCACGAGTTTAATGGGCGACAATTATGTGTATGTCATTTGTTTCTAGGAAGTGATACACAGAAGGACAGATTCTCACATTTGTTGCACTTCTAGCACCACCCGGTGCAACATCGGACTCGCGATAACATACACTGATAAACACGGGTATGACTCATTGCTCGCCATTTGGATGACCGTCTGTCCGTTTTTCCACTCCAGTTGTTTAGGGAACTACTGTGGCGCCCAACATTTAAGGCCCAGTTAAAATATTTATCCTGGCTGTGAGCGTAACTATACCATATAAAAATCACAGTGATTGCATTTAGGGTTGCCAAAAAATTTCAAGAGATTTTAGGTGACATAAAAAACAGAAGACATAAAAAAATATATAGTATCTTATTTATTTTTCAATAGTAAGTTGATCCACGAGCAGTTTTATGATTTTGACGTCATTTAAAAAGTAATTAAAAGCAATATTTCTTTACATTCATATTTTAAATTTGATCTTGTTACGAGTTCACTTTTTATCAAATTAGTCGATGACCTATTTCGATTGTCCCGCCACTTGGCATTCATTATACAAAAAAGTTCATTTCATTGGTCAAGTTTGGTAAGTCAAGACAAGTTTTATATGTAATATATGACAAATTTCAGGAAATTGTTTAGTGTTGTTTGTTGCCTTATCTGCGGGCTAAAATATAGTAAATTTGACTACAATATATTTTTCCAACAGGACATAATATCTTGGGCCAAAATATAGTAGTATACTATATTATGTAGTAGATTTGGCAACCCTAATTGCATTAATAATAAAATATCCTGTGAGTAATGCTTTAACAAGCTGTTTCAACATTATTTTATCGTACGTCAGTCTTGAAACGACTTCGAAAACTACCTTCAGTCGGCTGACCATCATGTCTTGCGTTCAAAGAAAAACGAAAGGAAGTTACAAAATACTTCCCTTAGCCCTACAGGCAGCTATTTTCAAGGTGCGCGCCCATACGTAATAATAAGTAGATACAACACACGATAGGCAGTGAGTTACGTATTTCCGTGCGTTGCACGATTTAATCGTACGACTGACGGACTATACCGCTCTTAAGGAGTATGCGGAATAGTATTTATTATACTCTTTGTAGCTACCTTTTTGTAGTTAAATATCTTATTATAGGTAAAACCAACGAGACTTGGAAACTTAAGAGTGCGGAAAATGAACATTAAAACACCCGAATAATAAAAATGCAAGTTAATAGTTATTATTGATTTTCAAATTATTGTAAGTAGTTGGCTTCTTACATAATTGGCTAATTACATACTAGCTTCATACCAAAACTTTGCTTCATTATCAGCCGAAATACATCCACCGCTCAACATAAGCCTCCACATAGAATGCAACTTTTTGGGAGTGTCCCTTAGGAGATTTGCCATAATCACCACGTTTGGCATGCGGATTTTTGATCGCAGTAATGATCCTAATATAGACACTAGAACACTGGTTCCTATCCCTGGTGCAATCCCTAAGTTGCCTTGACGATAACCACGGAAATATTGGCGGTGGGCCTCTTCTAAGCATAGAACCACACGCACCAGCTTTGCTTCTATTTACGGCAATAGACAGATTGCTCAAACTCCGCCTGATGCATAAAATACAAAAGATAAAATTACAATAGAACGGTGCTTTCTTACCTTCGTCGTTTTATTAAAAGTACTTATGTATAAACTGAAAATTTAACTACAGATTTCCATAGCCAAATTAGGACTAGACGGGCTGTCAATTTAATGAAGATCTCATAAAACGTTCAAGGAGAATGAAGTAGGGATAGATATACCATGATACAATAATTCCGTTCTTATCGCCTTAACAAATCGCGTGCATTTATCGCGAAACAGCCGCACTCTTGCCCAATCGAGTAGACTCACTTACTAAACTTTATGATACCGTCAAATATTGTGTCATAAACTAATATACACTGATCCCAGGCACCATTGTAGGGGGACACGCGGACCCCTTTCCATATGACCAACCCCCCCGACTTAATGACCAGGGATAGAATTGTTTAGGGCAGATGCGAATGATTTCTGGATCGCTAAATATATATATCGCTTTTCGACATATCCAAATAAATATATTTTCCTATGTTTAATGATGTATATGTATTTATATTGATATAAATAAATTCAATGCGAAATTAATACAATGTTTATTTAGTTTCAAAAACCACTTTCTGCTTATAACTCACAAAAACAGTTCAAAGACACAAAATTATGTATAAATTTTTGACAAAGACTATTCCTTTCTAATTGGCAAAAATAAAATAAAAAAAAGAAGATATGTACAGACATAATAATATACACAATGCCGCATTTTATACACTTTCTATAAATTTGTATTTGTTATTACCTCATTTATGTGCAACAATAAATGTATCTATCTGTATTGACATTCCATTGAAATATAATTTAACTAATTTACTATTATAGACAATAATATATTAATAAAGGAATTTAAAATTTGACTTACTAAAAATTCAAAAAAAACTATGTAACAAGTGTATGCAAATATGTAATATTTATTTTATACTATCGACTAGTCTTTCCCCAAACAGTTATATCCCTATAAATGAATCACCCACCTACCTATTTACAACGCAAAACAACGCTTATACGTTTGTATTCCCAAATAAAATTTTATTGTACTATAGGTATGGGAATCAGCCAAGGACAAACCACAATCACCCGGCCAGACTAGGAACAACTTCTAAATAGCTTGCAGTCTCAGAGGAGAACAAACCTACGAGTTCTGACATTTGAAGCAAAGACCCAGATCACTAGGCCAAAGCCACTACGGATAAGTTCTGCGATGGCCAACTTGTCTGTTCAGATTAGTCGCCATTTTGGTTGGCCTTTATCCAGCAATGGACGTTTTACAGGCTGATAATGTGATTAGCAACCTATAAAATTACATGCTAATGGGATTACCTGTAATTAACCTCCGCGACAATAAATCTCAAAAATGTATGTCAATAATATGTATAATAATTCATTAGACATCAACGAGCTATAATTTTATCATTTTAACTTAAATTTTAGGTTGAGTAAAATGAGGAAATTGTAGCTCGTTGATGTCTAATGAATGAACGTACTTGAGTGGTGTGTGACCCTAAAGAAACAAATACTGACTACAGACCTGGAGTCATCTTAGATATCTCAGTGATAGGACGGTAATGATGATGATGACAAATTGTGCGAATTGTGTCTTTACATTGTAATGCCACTCGAATGACTCGACGATGACACAAAATCTAAAAGAGCTAATTTAGAAGCAATTAGATATATAAATAATTACTATTTGGGTTTTAGGTACAAAACCTTACCCATTATATCCGTTTTTGAATACCATAAAATAACATCGTTTAAAAGCAATGTGAACGCCGGAAGTTCAATTTAATGTCATATGCTCAATTAAGTCAAACCGGAATTAATAAATTTAAATAATTTGTCAACTTCTTATACAGCGAGATCTCGAGTAATGCCCTTTGTAAGGGCAAGGTTGGTTGTCCTGAATCAAAATGTTTTTGGTGTTTCGACTTTACATGCCAAATTTACATGCCAAAGTATTTTCTTTTCCAAATACAGCATGATTACTTGCTGCCTCTACAACATTGTACATAGCAATATTGATATTAAAAACTCAGTTGCTGATTTTCTGCTTGGACTGAATTGCCCCTCCCCCCCATTTTGAATTTGCCTCTCCCCCCACACACATGCATACACTCTTATTATATTTTTGTTCGTTTTTTTATTTAAAAATAGTTTTTATTCGTAAATATAATTTTTTCATTTGTGCTCTACTTAATTTTATCTAAATTATATTAACATAATCTTAATGTAGAAGGCGAGAAGCCGTAGTTGCCGTAGTTAATTGTACACTCGCCTCACGTTCAAGAGGCCGTGAATTCAAACTCCGCCCGTACCAATGAGCTTTCGATCAATCGAAACTTAAGTACGCTTGATTCATTCTTTCTTTCCACAGCCTTTTTGGTGAAGGAAAACATCTTAAGGATATCTGCATATGACAGAGAAGAAATTATAAGGCGTATGTGAGGACTACCAAATCGGCTTGGGGCACCACTGGTGGACAGGAGTTTGGTACAAAAGATCCTGAAAGGACGAAGTGTCGCCACTTTTTCCTGACCCTCTAAGGAAGATAAGATAATCAGATAATCAATCCGTGGT
The DNA here is from genome assembly GCA_947086405.1 of Esperia sulphurella. Taxonomy (NCBI): domain Eukaryota; kingdom Metazoa; phylum Arthropoda; class Insecta; order Lepidoptera; family Oecophoridae; genus Esperia; species Esperia sulphurella. Next base: position 5,475,047 of record OX352271.1, on the reverse strand, counting down.
ACTATGATGTCCAGTATGGCATAGGAAGGGAGGGGTAGAGGTGGGCTCTGACATTCAAAGTTTTACACGGACGATCGGTAATCCTTTGAGGCCCGTTTTCCCCGAAATTATGTGTGGGAAGTTTTGCGCAGACTTTTTAAATTCACAAATGAAGCTGTTTACAACCTACATACTGCATGCTAAAGTTTTCGCAGCTAGTACCTACATAACTAGCTAGTACCTCGTAGAGCTTTATATGATTAGTTACCAAGTTTTCTGTTTTTTCCAGCTGACTTCATCCACCCCTGCAACACCACTGACTCATCATGCCTTATACAAGCAACCATAGACGCCATACCTGAGTTCTCAAAAGGTTTACCTTACCTCGGAGTCCCGACCTTAGACCCGTTCACCATCGAGGAGTTACCCATTCAGCTGCCAGGAGTCAAGGTTACGTTTCTCAACGGAAAGGCGACGGGACTGAGTAAATGTCAAGTTTTAAACGTCGAGTAAGTGTCTTAATTGTTTCTGTCTAACAAGTGTCCTATTAAGTACCTCAAAGTTTCACGTACTAATAGTCTGAAGCCCTTGGGAACGTTCTATTTAATATAATGTATCTTGATTAATAACTTGATAGATTAATATCGGATTTTATAATTGTTACTAGTGGCTTATAGCGCTAGAAGTCTAGTGTTGGATTCGCCTCCATGAGTTCGGTACCTATACATGTATTTAAGATAATGGTACTACTGAGATTCGGTTTAAGAATGAGAGAGCCAGTAAAAATACATACATAAGACACATTTCTACTGACTCACCTCCTGGTGACAATGCATTTGCATTTGTAATATTACAAGCAGTAATTTAAGGGTAAAAAGTATTCAGCCATAGTCGACAGTTGCCGCTTAATACCTAAAAAGAAGAGAAAATAATTTGAACGTAAACTTTTTATGCACTGGCTCGGTACCTCAAATACAAACACGAGGGTTTAAGATGAACTATCAGACCGTATTCTAACTGCATACTTTTGATATATCTAGATCACTACTCTCTAAAAATAAATCCAAAAGAGTGTGAACTAGATTTATTCCGTGCTGTGATTTGTTTGCACAACGTAACTTTGAACTTTACTACAAAACATTGGTTATTTCGTTTGTATTGCGCCACATCGACTCGGATTGGCAGGAAAGCCGCAACCTGCAAGACAGTCAACACAACCACGAGGTGATGACATCACCAAGGTTGTCGAAAATATTACATGGACACTGTCAACTTGCACGTGCTCATTTGCCCCTTTCGATTGATCCTACTGGCTCTCTGATACCAAGGCCGTCGACTTCATCCTGAGTTCAGACCTTCAATTAGTAGCAACATTCTCGCGAACATTAAAATGTTAAAAAATATTCGACCGCTGTTGTTAATTGATCACATTTTTACGAACAAAATTTAACTTATTGTGTTACGTATTTCCTCGGGACCTTGAAGCACCGACCCAGGAGAAACGTAACAGTTTAGTGTCGGATATCGACAAGTTGTCTACGTATTAATTCGTGGGACCTTGTAGAACAACCGAGCCAATAGGCAGGGGTGAATTTAAAAGAGAAATTCGCTGCTAGATAATTCAACCAGTTCGATTAGTTCATAGCAGCTCGAAGTTTAGTTAGAAGTGACAATGAGGAGCTTATCAGCAGCAAAGGAGGTAGATAGAGATTCCTACGAGGCTCCTGCAGATCATAATAAAATAAAATAAAATACAATGATTACACGATGGCTTCAGGGTTAGAATAAAGCCACCCTCAATCTTCCTGTGCGGGTGACGTCATGTAAAAAACGACTAAGTCTGTTACAGTAAGCAACAACGACTGCGATCTGCGATTACCAATCTGCCGGTAATCGTGCTGATTATGGCCAGTCCCCCAATGTCCACCCAAAAGTGGCATTCTATTGGGGAGGCTTATGTTCAGCAGTGGACATATTTCGGTTGATAATGATGATACGCCACCATAGCGTGGAACAACGCGGATCTAGGGCTTCTTAGTATATTAAATAATAGCTTTTGCTATCTTACTGAAACTGTAATGAAAATAACAACTGGTTTTAACAGAATTCCGTCTTAATTGTGAAAAATATAGCAGACCGACCAGAGCTATAACAACAGCCCTAGATTTAAGAAACGGGATGCAGAATCAGAAATTTAATTGCGGAAAGAAAAGTTCTCGACGAAGCAGCCAGCATTAAACTTTGTACAAACAAAAAGTAATACATGATACTAAGACTACGTAAACCTACAAGTAAACAACTAAAGTAAACATCTTGAATGAATAATGAAATGAAGGAACAAAGATCGTGGTGAAATTAGCGGACAGACAATGTATATGAAAGGTTTACATATTACCTATGCTTAGGCAGTAAACTCAATTATTTAAGAATCTTCAAATGCCTCATTAAGTAGTTATATTTTAAACACAATAGGTGTTAGAAGTTATTTTTTATTGTTAGTAATAATTAGTGTAATCACACATAAGTTTACGTTAAATAGAGTCAAGGTTGCTGTGCGTAGCGAGTAACTGCCTATCATAATGACCACAGAACAGACACAACTCTGAGCAAATACACAAATAGATCTAAAACTGCAAGATTCCCTATAGTTCATGCCGCATACTGCGGGGATATATAAGACCAGAAAAGCGGGGATATATAAAACCCAAAAAGGCGTCCTATTTTGACAAACTGACTGTCAGATTAACATGAGAATAAAATCAAGAGTGTAATATTCTAAAAGGTTCAGTATTCTAACTTGGTACCTACTAAGTAGTACAAAAGGGTTGTTAGTATCAAATACTTACTTTTGAGGACTATTGGGAATTATCAAATGGATTTTGTAGTTTCTGTCTATTAACTTAATTGAAATGTTTTATGTACAAGTTCTTAAGTGAAACAAATCAATCTCATTTAAGTTTACTTCGAAAGGCACGCCACTACAAATCTAATATTTGGTATTGGTGATGAAGAAATACTAGAAACTGCAAACTTTAGTGCCCCTAGCAGGTTCGAATCCTGCTAGGGGCAAGTGCTCGTATGATGAATATGAATGTTTGTACCCAAGTCTTGGATGTTTATATATTTATTTAAGTATGTGTATCCGTTATCTAGTAACCATAGCACAGGCTCTGCCTAGTTAGGGACTGGATAATTGGTGAGAATGTCTGACATATTTATTATTATGATTATATGACCTAGGTACATATAGTGATTGTTATTCAGGGCCAAAATTTAATTAGATTTAACCTCCAAGATTTTCTCAGTGCAATTATGCAACACGAAGTGCATAAATTGGTGGACAACACAATTTGGGGCATTGCAACCTAGTCCTCATCCTTAGGATGGCAACGTACTTGCAGCCTTCGCGCTGCTGGTTTATGAGTGACAGAGACCGCTTACCACCGAGTGAGATTTCCATTTGCCACTTCAGACCATAAGAAATACAAAAGATGACTAAAATATCCACAACAAGTTATAATAAAAGGCAAACAAAGCGTGCATTCACTATTTCCGGTTTAATATATTAATCTACTCATTGATATATTGATACGCATATTTGGATACCTGTCTGTAATTTGTAAATAATATATTTTCGGTGGTTTTATTTTACTGGATAAAAATATCGGTATTAATTCCCTAAAATTTCATATTTTTCCATTATTGTCAGTCAGTTTTTCATACATCAATCAAGTAGTTTTTTTGAGATCGACAGACATACAGATGGACAAAAAAAGCTTCGCTATAAAAGGAGATCCCGATTGAACTGCACAAAAGAGGTACTAATATTTAATATTATATCATTATTTATTAAAACTACAAACAGGTCTCAAATAAGTTAGTACATATTTACTGACTAAAAACTGTGTTAGACACTAAAAACAAATAAAATAAATAGAGCTAATAAGACATCTTAAAAATACAAGCATTTTAAAAGTGGCTTAGTAAATATCCAATAGACAGAAGTTACTTATTTAAATATAAGAACTAGTATTTTAAAACGATGAACACATGTATGCAATAATTTATCATGCTTTTATTACCGATGCGATGGTACTTACTCATTCTCTTTTGTACACTGCTGAACCAAGCCTCTCCCAAAATAATAAGCGGTTTATATGCACGCTCTAGGCAGGCAGTTGGAGATCTCAGCATATGAAGTTCATTCAGCACAGACGATGATGCTGGCTATAAAAGACAACGTGTTTTGTGACGTCTTATACCTATATACAAGACAACAGTAGAATTTATATTGTGTCTCGTTCTTATCTAAGCAATATTTGTGTTGTATCAGTTAATGCATGTCTATCTATCACCTACCTTTCTTGAATTTAGTATCTTTAAGTTCTGTAACTTGATTACAACAACCACAAAGAAACTAAAAAACAGAAGCAAAAATTATCCCAAGTCTATTAGGTATGCATGATGTTAAGTTATTATTAATAACTTAGCATACGAGTATGTTTAAGTAATAATTATTACTTATTATTATGCATATTTGATAACCACTGCAATATTAAAGAATGTACCTAATTTCGTGGACTTGAAATGATTTCGAAAAAACATTATTGTTTGTATTGTATTCGAATGAGATAAAAAAGACAATTGTCTATGGACAATTTAGGGGTACAGTTACTACAGGAAAATTAAAAGTCATTTAAATTCACTGAAGCATACTTATATTCAAAATTCTATGTATTAGATATTAAGCATGACGTTGCAATATTAATATAGCAATGTCTTGTTATTTAATTATTTTTCACAAAAAATATGATTTTGTTCTTCATACAGTAAACTAGAGATTATCCTATGTACAGTCAGCCAATGAAAAAGATAAATAGTAAGGCTGCCCTATTCATGTATATTTATTTCATTGACGGCCCCACAGAACAGTCGGTGGGTATCACCTACTTACTAAGCTCGGGGTCGAGCATTTGTGTTTGCCTTGTGTTTGGATGTAATTTATCTGTATATGTATGTACGACAATATCAGCTCATAGTATAGGCTCTGCCTAGTTTAGGATCAGATGGCCGTATGTGAGATGTCCTCACATATTATTATTATTACATATATTATTAAGCTTATGTTAGTACATATCCAAATACATAAATATCTAAATTAAAGAAGATGATTTTAGCTAACCTTTTAATAGTTATGTTGAATAACTTACACATAGCTTTAAATTTCACCTGCTTCTCAAGAAAATTACCTATTATAGTTTAAAAAAATCTTAAAATAATAAAAAATTAATGTTTGTAATTCTGGCTCTGTTACGCAAAAAGTTCTCAAAAATGGTTACCATTTTACTTGCCCGACTGTGCCTAATTACTAGTAAAGAACATTATGAACAACGGCGTTCTCACGGGCAATTGTACAATTAAAGCCTATGACAAAACCCTGTATTTTAAAAATTTACTTCTCACATTTAAGAACTGCTATAATCATTGTCATTGTGTATTTAAGTCGGATTTCGTAAGATATTTTAATGTTTGTGCTTCAAGAACCTTAGAAGAATTATGTACGCGCTGTTTGCGAAAATCTACATAATGTACAGTTTGTAATACCTGCCCTGTATAAGTTTCTCATATCATGTAATATAAAAAACGTATATAGGATGTGTATAAACGTATATCATGTGGGGCTCTGATGAGGTGAACAATTATTTCCCTAGCTAATCGTGGTACCTCAAAAAGGCGGCGATGTTGTTCGCAACACATCATGTCAAGGGGTATCACGGATCGAAAAGCGGACGAAGGAAAGCCACTTTGCGACATTAGATTGCGCAAAGTAGCGATACATCGTCTCTGCCTACCCCTCTGGGACCAAGGCGTGAGCATTATGTATGTATATAGGGTGTAACAAACTTACCACTTAATACCGTAAAAATAATTCATCTTGTTTTCCATTTCAGAGCCTTTCTTGAGAGGAACATCTTCGTCTTAGAAGTACGCTGCAACATCACCATCAAAGGCAAATATACTGCTGTTGGCAGGCTTCTGCTGTTCCCCATCAATGGAGAAGGAGATTCCAAAATAAAAATTAGTAAAATCCCAATATAAATTTTTAAATATCTTCCTTATAATATTAGACCTATCTGAGAAAATATATAACTTTATTAGACTGTACCGTTGGGGCAGACGAGTTCTCGAGTAAAGACTTCAAGTCAATAGACGCAGCATATGGCGTCCCACTTTTAGATGGACCGACGACCTGATAAAAGTATCACAAGGATTAAGATGGCGGAGGACCGGGTGTGACGCGTATTGTGAGAGGCCTATTTCCAACCAGTGGACGTCAATAGGCTAATGTTTGTATGTATGAAAATGACAGCAACCTTTTAAAGGACAGAATGAATGAATGGTTAGTAATTAATCCGTTGTATATTTTCCACTACTTTGACATTGGCAAACTTATTGTGCCTTAAAGCATAATAACAAAGGCCGGATTAAAAATAATAATGACTACGTTAGTCACAATCAGTGGTAAATGGCTCAGGTAAATGGTAATAAAAGTGTGATGGATGTCATTGAGGGATGTCACACGTACCCCGTACTTGACGAAGTATCATGTGACCTCACCAAGTGTCTACTTATAATTATTGGACTATCCACCCTATCCCCAATAACTTTGGAGTGTGTTGGTCCTGCCCCAGACAACAGGGATGTTGCTTACGCAAGATGGCATGAAATCCATCTGTATGTACTTCAGCGAACATCCCCGATGCGCTACAGTAGCGCGGCATCCCCAACATCACCCTGAATGTGTTATTTTACTTGATAAAAGTAGGTACTTGTAAAAACGCACAATACGAGCTAGATTATACATTTTACTAAAAAAAATGTTAGGTAAACAAGTACTAATTAGCGTACTAGATAATTAGTTTATTATTAAACATGAGAAGATAAAAAAAATATAGTCCTAAATATTTGTATCAGTTACTCGTACATAATGTTCGCTGTTTTGTTATTGTTATTTTTAAAATCTTTTCAGTCCTTGTAAATTAAGTTTATTTGAGGTATAGCTATTTTTTTTGCACAGGTACTACTACTATTTTTATTTATTTTCACAAAATCCACAGCACTTAGCATACAGTATTATTTATACTAAGGTTCTAAGTATGTTTAAAGATTATATTATACCTATTTCACTAAAGCTAAATATTTAGAAAACATTCATCTTTTTACATGTGAAAAAACTTATGGAAAAATCACTAACCAGGAAGGGCAATGAATATATCCACTTATGACAAATGTGTCATTAGTGGAAATAAATGTTACTTGTTTTATAATGATTAAACAAGTAACATGGAAATCTTCGCTAAAATTCTAAACATACTTAGTTAATCTTTGAACAAAGAACAAAATAGATTGTTAACATAAGTAAACAGGGTTGTTACGGTTAATGCAGTGCGAATTATGAACAATGCTCTACTTGACCTTACACTTTGTCGTGTTAACCTTCTACCACTATTTATGTGAATAATGTTTAAAATTTCAGTCAACTCCGTCATCAAAATGAATATTAAGACCAAGTACTTCAAGGATGCTGAGGGACGGGACCACTTCGGCATCAAGAGTTACAGATACAACTTCGATTACGGAGATAAGATCATCTACACCATCACCAATTTATTTAAAGGAAACCCTGAATTAAGTAAGTACCTTACTAATTCCGAAAACACGAAAGCAAGGCCAAAATCCAATAAGCTGCTTAAAAACCAGACACTCAAATAAAAGGCAATGTCTTAGTTGGTGTGGCGTTCGCAGTTCACATCTGACAAACGTTGTTGCTCTTCTCAATTTTAATCTTATTTGTCCGTAGTTAGACCACAATGTCCTGGTTTCTCTTCAGAATAGGTCAGAAGTGACACTAACGGACGCAATGCTTTGAAATGAATTTGCGAACCCTAGAGATACTCTATATAATTATGGACTACATTTGTGCACTTGGATTCAGCTTTCTTTCCTTAGAGAATGATAATAATATATAATAAATATAATCTATTCGGTAAAATGTACTAGGCCAACAGTGGTAAATTATTATTTCCTAAGCAGGCAATAAAATCTTCTAAGAGATTTGTAGTGAATTTTAATCCACTTCTCTAACATTGATCCGTCGCAACACACCCTTAATTGTCACTTATGAGGTCAGGAGTTAATAGTTTAATTCGACTCGTTTGCAAGCAAAGTTAAAATAATTTCATGAGGGAATATTAAAATATCTAATTATTCACTTACAACGAGCGAGCGTAAGTGATTATTGTAATAGTTTCCGCAATCAAATCAAGAGGTCTAAGCTCAGCAAATTATAATGATGTCAAAGAGAATTAGTAGAAACGTATAGAAAACGTAATACCAATGAGTAGAGTAATTAGCATAGAACTGTGTGTATTATTTATTTAGTATGATTATAAATATTATCATCTTGATATCAGCGTAGCGATGTCCATTGCTCGTCGACTAACGGATGGCACCAGGGACGGGTAGCAGTGTTTTCCCGGGTAGATCACCAATCCGCCTAGCAAGCGTGGTGACTAGCGGCAGAGCAGATTCTGAGGCTTATGTGAAGTCCACCAAATCGGCTTGGGGCACCATTGGTGGTTTTGCACAAAAGATCCTGAAGGGTCGAAGTGTCGCCAGGTCTTCCTGGCCCCCTAAGAAGATAAGAAGATTAGCAGATTCCCCCATGGACAGTCTACCAAAAGAGGCATTCTATTGGGAAGGCTTATGGTTAGCTTTATATGTTCTTATGTACGAGTATTTAGGTTGATGATGAACACAGAGTAATTATAAATAAATTAATGTTACATACACTTGCCTTATCCCAAACTAGGACTTTATACTGTGTGTATTATTTATTTAGTATGATTATAAATATTATCATTTTGATATCAGCGTAGCTATGGGAATTAAACAAGGATTGCACAATTCACAAATATAACATCCAGACCCTAGTCTGTTGGTCCTAACCAACTTGTACAACTTGAAATCGAACCCAAGCCCTGTGGTGCTTGAGTCCAGTGACAAATCCACTAGGCCAACGATTGCGATAAATAAATAAATATATTATCTATTTAAGTATGTGTGCGTTATCTAGTAACCATACCACAGGCTCTGCCTAGTTTGGGACTGGATAATTGGTGTGAATGTCTGAGATATTTTTTTTTCAAGGTAACACCGTGCTACATTTCATAAATGAAAATTGGAGAACTGTGTCGGAGGAATTCGGCAAGCCGGTCGTGGACTACGCTATGAATGTGACCGTCGAGACCGCGAGAAAATTCTTCAACGCCGTACCTTATGACGAGTTACTTCACGTCCCTATTCCCAAATATTAAGTAATTTTAAGTATTTTGATAATAACTAAGTATTATACAAGTACCTTATTTTTCTTTCAATATCCATTATTATTTTTTTACTAGTAAGCCAAACGAAAGAAGTTATTTTACGAATATTTTTTTAAATGGAGACGTTGATAAAGAAACGAAGATATGAAATTCACCTAAAATTATATAATTATGAATATACCTATTAATAGTAAAACGTAATTATTAAATATCAATATATAGGTAGATTTATTATTGTATAAGGGATTGCGGTATTAATATTAATTTTTATAATGTATAATTATAATTATACTCTTAGGTATACTGCATTTCCTACAATTACTATAAGTGTAATTTTTGTGTGATTTTCTTTAGTTAAATCATAAGAGTTGGTTATGCTAGGATAGTTTAGTAGATAGGTCAGCATGTACATCATCTCTGCCTACCCCTCTGGGACTAAGGCGTATCTTTGAACTTAAGATTTTTATGACGTCTGAGAGGCGTGAGCCTGGTGATCTGTAAAACACTAGTTCAGACACCAGTCTCTCACAAGGCAATGTATGTTACTATAAATGCCGTATTTGCGGTGGCAGGAATAAATTTACATCTGTTAGTGCGAGTTCAACTTGATTGCCTATTTGTATAATGTATTACTAAAAAGCCGTGTGGTTTCCGGTAGAGTAGAATAGGACCACTCCAACTCTTCCCGTGGATATCGTACAAGGCGACTAAGGGAATACATTATAAAATATCAATCAGACCTCCCCAACCCGTCGGGCCAGCGCGGGGAGTGTAGGCCATATCCTCCGTCTGTCTCCGGCAGATGAGAGACGGTTGTGCTCCTGCAGTGGAGACAAAAATAACCTGATGATGATGATGAGGATTAATAAAAAATATTTCCCTAGCTAATCGTGGTACAACAATGTGTCTCAACACGGAGGCGGCGATGTTGTTCGACACACATCAAGCCAAGTGGTGTCACGGGGCAAAAATCGGGCGAACAAAAACTCGCTTTGCGACGGTTGTCAGTCTCGCGCAAAATGGCGATACATGGTCTCTGCCGATCCCTGTGGGACCAGGGCGTAAGCATTACGTAAGTATCAATAAAAAAAAAATACAAAGGAAAAAAAATTAAACAAAGCAACACCAAAATAAATAATATTCCATTCCAAAACAAACACATAAAATGAATTGTTTACTTTTTTATTTATTAATTTGACCAATATTTTTGGTACATGAATGGTGTTAACTGATGACGCATCTTTAGCCTGGTTTTCGGCATTGTCCTTTCTTCTTAACAATCTTCAGCTTTTCCTTTTGGAATTTAAGAAGTTTGTATATATTGTAATCTCATAAAATGTAGGTACCTATGTAAGGATAATATTTCATTAAAAATATACACATAGGTAAAAAATCTTATGTAGATTGATATTAAAATCGATTTAATCAATTTCATATTGCCACCTGTCACCGCTAATACAAAACATAAAAAAAAACAGGAATTAACTAATAGTTATGTTTTGTAACAGAACTGATTTACAATATGAACATATTGCAAATTATAAATACCTATTATTATGAACAAATTATAAGGTCAATTTCGGTAATCTGATTGAATTAGTATTTAGTACCTTATATGTAAGATTTTGTACTCAAAATTCAGATTTTGTACTTGAATAGATCAAGAGATACAAGAGGGTATTGAATTCGAGCTGGAGTTACGTCACCCCAGGTCGGAAATTATGAACTAAGCACGTACTTAATTTCTGATCACACCAAGCTTGACCTTGGAATTTTTACTTACTATTTTGTTATCAAATTTCAGACTTTGTACTTAAATAGATTAAGAGTTTTGTGAGGGTTTTTAAGTCCGAGCTGCAACGACGTCACCGTGATATGATCGTTGATTGAAAGGAAAATACATATGGATTTTATTTAGGAGTAGGATATGAATATCCTTAAAGGCTACATAGCAAAATGTGATATAAATATGTAGGTACCTTTATAATTTTTGGTTACTTCACTTTTAAGCCGTGCGCAGCATTAAGCTAAGCGGGATCAGGGGTGCTCTATAAGCGTTTTGGATAATATTCGTGAAAACAAAGAAAATATTTTAGACTTTATAAAAGGGCGTGTGACATATTTTGACCCCAGGTGGCTTTCGTATAATACTAAATATTTTTAATAGTATAAAAAATATTTTGTACTTTCTGTGTAACGTTACATGTGACATTTCTGAGGAGCGTGTGACATTTTTAGTATGATAGATGCCAAACGCTTATCGAATGTCACATGGAGATTAGAGAGTACAAAATGGCCTTTCAGTTCGACATATTTTATCCAAAATGCTTACAGAGTAAGCGTCCAGCGTCCATTTTTCTACATATTTTTCCATATTTCTGCGCTGCGTAGAAATAGAGTCACCGTAGACCTTCGGATAGCGGCGCGGCGAATATTTCGCCGACAATGAATAGTAGAGTATGTTCGCGCTCTCGCTTTTGAACTTTAACTTTTTAGGGATACGCGTACCCACTTTCAGGTCCCGCTTAACGCAGCGAACGCCTTACTAAAATTAAAGTTGTATATAAACAAAGTTATGTACCTATATTTTTAATTTAGTTTATTCATACTGTTATAGGAACCAATTAATATGTAATTAATCAAAAGTATTTCGTAGACTTAACATTTAAATACATAGTTACTCATGTATGGAAAAACGGTTCAGCTACAAACTTATGATTGGTTAAATTAATTTAATTAAATATATTCGGATTTGGATAGACAAGAAAGCATGCCACTTAATTTCTTACTTATATCGACTTATTTAGTTTTTTGATTAATCGATTAAATTATGTATACCTACTGAACTGGTATGCTGAAAAAGAAACTCTTAAGCACTCGTAAGAACTCAATATATCGCGCATGCTCATTGCTCTCATGGCGCACATCATCATCATATCAGCCCTGAGACGTCCACTGTTGGACATAGGCCTTCCCCAATGAACGCCACCACACCCGGTCCTCCGCACTCCGCATCCAGCCGCAACCAACCACCTTCCTTAAGTCGTCGGTGCATCTGGCGGCGGGGAGTCCCACCCTGAGCGTGCCAATCCGCGGTCTCCACTCCAGAACTCGTCTGTCCTAACGATCGTCGGTACTGCGACAGATGTGACCCACCCACTACCACTTCAGACTGCTAATCCTTTCGGCTATGTTGGTGATATTTGATCTTTGGGGCGCACATCATAGCATAAAATAAATAGTCACTTTCCCTATATTAGGAACGTCTGTCACACTAGACAAATGTGAACTTTACGTAGATATGCTTTTAAATTTCTTATTCATTGTATGCAGGTTTCTTCTTGTGCTTTCTTTAACCGAGAAACCTATGGATTTCGAATAACTTTTTTGTATAGGCGCTATAGGCTTTGAAACTATGAACTAAATGCGAATGTAGGCGAACTTACTGTTTTTCTAATATAAGATGATTTTGAACAAAATGTATTAAGTTGACTTTCAATAGACATGTACGTATTGATGTATTTTGTTTGTGTACAATAATTAGATTGATTAAATAAAACAAAAAAAAGTCCTTGCGGTTTGTTCCACACCAATCCAGAATGTACGTAGACCCCTAGACCCCTTTCATATTTTTTTTTTATAATTCTTGGCATTCCTTTTAGTCGTTATATATTCTCAATTTTAACATATAAAATATACACAAAGGCATACATGAAAAAAGTGTACAAAAGTGGACTTACATTTAGAAGAGATCTCTTTCAGTGTGGGAGAAAATAAAAATAGAAGGAAATGGAGGGATACTATATTTTAAGATAAATATTGTACTATACGTACTTCGAATAAATGAGTACCTATAGATACTAATATACATTACCACGTACATAATTGTCATTCTGATATGAGAACAAAAAAGTTTCAGGAGAATGACTGACAAGAAAATTAACGAATTGATGAAACTGGTGCTTTGGCGAAAATGACGAGTAAGGAAACTGGTGAATTAGTGAAATTGACAAATAAGCGAAAACGACGGATCAGGAAACTGACCAAAGATACGAGAACACTAACTCAACAAAACCAGATAATGTTAGTTTTTAAAGACACTCCCTAGGATGGAAAAAGAACGGTCCACTAGCCGCAACCGGTAAACCAAAATGTAGTTGGCATAATATATTAGTCGTTAATACAAAGAATTGAGGACGACTTATCTGATGAAAAGTCATCAATCACATCGCCGCCTCACCTTCAGCTTTTGAAATGTTCGTATTATAAATATATGGGCGAAAGAGATGTCAATTTGTTCCAATTTAGCTCTATCAGTTCGGCAATTTTTGAGTTAACCGGGTAAAGAGACGGACGGACAAAAAGCTTGACTATCCGTTTTGATGGAGCCATAAAAATCCTCCTACTATAGGGCGCCCAAGATTCAGTTCCCTGTGGGGCTATGTAAATAAGACAAGTGCTGCACATTCACAAAACATATTGTTTTGTCATTGTCTTTTTCGGAGAAAATCCTCGAGAGGACGCCTCGCTGCCAGATGGACAGACGACCTGAAGAAGGTGGCCGGAAGCTTCTGGATGAGGAGGAACAGGTGTAGTGGCGTTCATTTTCGCAGGTCTATGTCCAGCAGTGGACGTGATATGATGATGATGATGAAGTATCATGCTTATAGCAACATTTTATTATTTATTGAACGATCCTCAGTGGGAATCGAATCCATGACCTTTGGTTCAAACGCCAAAACCACTCAGCCAATGAGGCAGTCTACTAGAAACATCTAGACTAGCCAGATCTTATATTCGTCAGACCAATGATGGATAAATGCTCCACCATTGCGAAATTTAATACTACGATAACTAACAAACACACAAGCGATAGTCCTTGAACTACCAAAAAACAATGAATTGTGCTAATAAATACAAAGTCTAATTTCAATAGCGATGAAATCTTACAGCCAAACATAACTAAGGAAGCATTCAGTGTTACTTCACGTTATTTATTGTTCAGTTTTTTTTTATTTATTTATTTAATTACTAAAGTGATCAAAATGTTACAATGCATTGAATATAAGTTTAATCCCTACCACATAAACCTCTAAGGTTATCTTCCTTGTCACTCAAGTTAGTAAACTTTGAGAATAATAGAATAATCTACAATAGGTTTTTATATTTTGCGCAAATTTTTAAAGGAAGTTTTAAATTTTGGATCTAAGTAAGTTGTATTCTTGTTGAATGTCCTTGCAAGGCATTTAGTTTTTGGTAATATATTTGCAATATCTCTTACCATGAGTATTATTTTATGTTGGTAGTAGTAGTAGGTACCTGTCGAAGTTAGGTAGATTACTTAGTCTATAATTTCTAGTTCTCCTTTTCAGCAATTGCAAGTTTGTGTGTTCATCGGTTAATATGGATAGTTTTTTTTTTATATATTTTAGTTGTAGTATCATACGCCACCTCAACGAGAATCGAATGAAGGTGCCTTCATCATCAGCCGAAATGCGTCCACCGCTGAACATACAAAGAAGAATCGCCTCGCCAAAAGAATGCAACGTTTGGTGGGCTGTCTATTGGAGGATTTTCCATAATAACCACTCTTGATCTTAATATACATACACAGGAAAACGCTGCTGCCTATCTCTGGTGCAATCCATTAGTCGTCTTGACGACACCGACGGGAAGATCGGGGAGGCTCTATTCTAAGTAGGAAACCACAAACCTGTGCCTTATGATCATTTAATGATATGAATATCACTTACGTCCTTTTATAAATAAGCATGACTATGAATCAAATCGTAAGAGGCCTAATTTTTCAAACGAACTCATATAAATTCAATCTTGCATGTAACTTGGTATTTTATAATTATAAAGATCTTCAAGGTAATAGCCTTGATAATGTTTACATTACATGTACCTAAAAACCGGATTAATATCGGTTTATTACATTTCAAGTTTATACCTTCTAATATAAAACTTTGTGAGTTTGTGAGCATACAGAAAATAACATTCTTAAGGACAAGAAATCGTAAACAAGTGACTTCCATATCCAAGACAATGCGGAAATGTAGCTGTGAATAAAAGCAACTCAACGAACAACATTTAGATATTAAGTAAATTTTCCCCGCGACTTCGTCCGCGTAGGTTTCTATATTTACACATTTTCACTGCTTTTAACGATTAATTTGGTTTCCCGTAGGAATACGGTATTTTTTTCTTGATAAAAACTATCCTATGTCCTATTCCAGGACCTAACCTATATGTGTGCCAAGTTTCATCCCTATCCGTCCGTGGTAGAAGCGTGATTGAATAACAAATATCCAAACATCCAAACTTTCGCATTTATAATATTAATAGGAGAGTAGGATAAGTACCTGGGGACCACAAAAAGTACCTTTTTAAAAACATCTTACAAGATATTTTCAGTTCCAATATAATCCGGCATTCCTGCCACAATCACTTCAGTAAGTACCTACTTCAGTTTTTCAAAGAGCCCTTATACACAAAGCAATTGCAACCGCTCTACGCAAGAAATCAAATACGACGTAAAAATCAGATGTCACAAATAATAGGGCGAACTCTCATGGTGACGAGGACGCGGTAAAGGCGTGTCCGACTCTAGTCTAACCAAGACAAATTATTGTACATCCAAAGAAACTTCGTAAAGCTGATAAGGACCTTACCTCGAAGGTAAAAGATATGTTTTTATTCGACGGCCTGAAAATTGATTGGTGCCTTCTCTCGAAAACGTCCCAAATATTGGAAGCAATTGTCGAGTATACGTAGATATCAATTTCATCTTCATGTTCGTAAGTACGTGATTTGGATTGTTGTTAAGTATTGTTTAAACTTTGTTGTCTAGTGTAAGTTAGGAGACGTTAAAGGTATCAGTCTGTTCTTGGCAAGGTTTTTCTTTAAAATGTCGATTTTGCATATGTCGGGTTGCACTTAGGCGTTGATGTTTTTTTTATTAAATTAAAATCTTAGTACAGCTTAAAAAAAACATAGAATTTATTTTGGTTTAATAACAATAAAAATAACATATTATTGCAATTAAAATGCTACGGGAACAAACAATTTTACCATAATATTCTCATAATAATGAACTAATACTAGGTATATTGATAATATTATAGAATATTATATTCTGTCCCATTACAGTAATTTTAATCATGATATGGTTATTTATATACGTATCACTTAAAAATTATCTTAAATGCAGTTTCTAGTAAAATAAAAAAAATGGTTGTTCTATTTTACAAGGCCTCTACTATTTAGAGACCTGCGTACAACTTTATATAACGTAATTAGCTTAAAATATGGAGTTTTATACTGAATATATATGTAATAAAATGGAAAATGTGAGTTCCAATGTAATACTTCAATAACCACGACTAAATCTAATTGTAAGTAGTCAAAATGATATATCCAAAACCCTTTCGTTACCTTAATTTGTGCTTTAAAAATTACCTATATTACTTACGAGTATATTTTAATACCTTTATTAATTTCTAAATTGTATTAGTTCCCAGTTCTTACCGATTGCAGTATAGCTACTTATTATTAACTTAAAGACTTTAGATGTAAAGTACAACTATTACATGTAAACATTTATGTTCATATATATACATTACTAACATATAAAGAATAAAAATATTATCTTGCAACTTTTTACCAAAATGAAGTTTAAACAATAAGCAAGAATTTTGTATAGTCTAAAGAATTTTAATTACGTTAACAGATGCACGTTTCATTTCTGTTTACCAGCCATTACCTGGTATAAAATAGATTCCATTGAAATTAAATAGCATGCAGAGATACTGGTATGTACGAGACTTGAAATCTTTATAATCACGAATATTGACTGGGACGTGATTTGACGTGGCGGGAATGTAACATTGAAATTATCTCTTGATTCAAGTTATTAAGAAAAATGTGTGGTGTTTAACACGAACCTACTACAGCTGTTTGTCTATTCGCTTATGTCTCGGTAGACAGATTTTTAAACAGTTATTACACTTAAACATATTTATTATTATAAATAATGTTATGGCATTTATTTACCAGCCGTGAGACTTGAATTAGGTTTTAATATACCTACCAACTATAAAGATATGACAATTACCTAGTAGTGGAACAGTTACAATTTTAAAGACAGGCATTTTATTCAACTACATTTCCATATAAGTTTTGTTCGCAGATTAATAAAATATCGCTTCATAATATCTTTGAATTGGTTTTACTTATCTTAAAACGCCTAAGTAAATATATATGATTTTGTCTCAACAATATTTAACTTCTTTCTACAAAATTAGGTGGGTATAGGAATATCAACGAGCTCACTGTAAGGAACTACAAGAAAGAATCTCTCTATTGTTTTAATAACTAATTCAGTGGCATAGTCCACGATTGGCTTTCCAAATTCCTCGGCAACTGATCGCCAGTTCTGGTTGAGAAAAGTCAAAACTGTATCACCTGGAACAAAACAATAGTTATTAATAAAACTCATTACAAATACAAATTTTTGACATCAAGAGATTTTTGTATCGAGACTGTTGTTGCCACTATATTCCCACTATTTGTACTATGCATTCCGAGCATTGCGCAGTTTCGGTACCAACTATGAGCTTTTTATCATAACTGTGTCGTGCGTCACCTGCCCACATCGCCTTTCTATGTGGTTGTAATGAAATGCGTTGTAATCCATCAACATCGAGCAGTGAAATTCTTCCTTTGTTCTCTATACATAACCAAATTAAATTACGAATCGCCAATGGGCGAGGAAAAATCATTCTTGATACAAAACTAGGTTATTTCCCTTACAAAACCATCATGGTGGACTGTTATGTAAAAAATAGGTTAGGTTAGGTTCCGGGCAATGCACAGCGATCCATAGGGGACGCCGTACAGGACCTAGAGGCTCAATCTTTACCCCTGGACTCCCCTCGTGACACAGTCGCTAGCCTCAAGTCCTTCTCCTTTCAAAAAGATAATACTGCTGTCCCCCGTTTATAAAACAATACAAGTACAGATTTATACTTGGTATACCACGAACAGCCATGAGAACAAATGAGTCCATTCTTAAAGATCTCAATATAACGAAATAGTTCTCCACTATGTGCAATGAAAAGACCCTAAGCTTCTTCGATCTCATTATGCGGTTTCCTAAGCACGACCTGGAGGATCTCATCCTACTGGGATAAGTGGAGGGTAGGCGTGCCAGAGGACGAGCTCCGAAGAGGCAATCAGACCCGGTGAAGAAGGTGTCTGACTTATCTTTATATGAAGCGGTGCGACTAGCCAATGACCGCTATGCGTGGAGGCGTATTTTATAAGGTCGCGATCCTCAGCAGTGAGGGAACGACGGAGAAGAAGAATACAGATTTATCATAGAAAATATACTTACTGAGTTCTTTGCTCTCTTTGAATAGATTTTTCAGATCAAACGTGACTCTATCACCATAATTGAAGGAATACTTGTAGCTTTTAATGCCAAAGTGATCGACACCTTGGTCATCCTTAAAATACTTTGTGTTAATTTCCACTTTCATCCGCAAATTCGCTGAAAGCAAACAAATTGACAAAAATGTAATATAATTTAATATAAGATAGTACACGCGACTATTACATCTCTTTAATCATGTATCTTCACCGCAAGTAAGATGGAAGACATTGCTTTAGAATAAGTGCAAACTTTTGTTTATTTTTCTTTATATTTTAGTGTGTACAATAAATTATGAAATAAATAAATATAAAAAATTGCATACACACAGCCTATGTAATGGATATGAACAAAGGCTATTACCGCGGGAAAATCAGTTCCCGTGTGAAACCAAAACAAGTAATAACAAAAGCAGTACCAGCAAAGCAACAACTAGTTGAAAATAAGTTAAAAAAGAAAAACGAAATTTGAGCAAGACCTTTCCGTTAAATTTGTAATTTTGGTTGGTAACCAGTTTCGAAATTGGAAAATATTGAAAAATATTATGATGTTATATATAATAATAAATATATATAACATCATAATATGAAGTCGTATATACGTTTCTGAGGGTGAATGATATGGCAGTTCACGAAATAAAATATTTGTTTTGGGGACAAGATTAAATGTTGTTCTTCCTTTCCTGCCATATTTTTCCTTTGATCATTACTTTGAGTTTTTTGTGGAATGATCATTGTACGAGGTTATTCTGTGTTATATCAAAATCTATAACTAAATATATATCTGATTTTATAATACTGAAATGTTTAGAAATGAAATTTTCATGCGCTCGGATTTACTTATATGAAACAAAAAGGAAGAACATACGTGACTACTTTCTGCACAAGGTCGTAAAAAAAGAAGTCCAATGGACCTCGTTTTCAGTACGAAGTTAAAAAGTAGTACCTACCTAATTAATTTGAAAATTCAGAAACTATTTGATTTTTGCTACGCCACGTTTTTGTGTAAGCGAGATCTGACAATATGAAACAGGCCCTGCCATCCCACTGGCATGACTGTTCCACCCCTTCACACTATCTCTATCTATCGGTGATTGTACGAACGCAACTTAATTTCAGCTGTGTAGGTTTGTGTGCGTGTAGTTGTGCACCGAGTCTAGTCTTCGTTTAAGCAATGTAAGATTGTCACATATCTTCATTAAACAGTTCAACGTGTTTGTCGCATCAAGTTAATAAAAATAGTTGAGAAATTGTAAAAATCTGAAGATTTTAGTTAATTACTCACTGTATAATTCTGATGTCTACTTACCGAAAGTATGCTATACTTAAGGTGTGCTGTAGTTTAGGTCTAAAAATTACTGTGGTCGTTTCGACAGTTTATAAAAAAATACGCCTGCATTTTAACGAGACTTACGCTCGGCAGTAATCTCGTGTCTAGACGCAATTGTATTAGTTTTGAGGCTTTTGCGAACTTATTTGCGTTTGCGTATTTTCAAGGCAGACTAGAGATCTGGTTAGTGGTAGTAGTAGTATAGATAGAATATCATTGCGTATCTTTCTCCTTTTGGTTTCATCTAAGCTGATTACCTGGCTGTTTAAGGCAATTTGTTATATATGCATAGGTACACTTACATTCCGAATCTAGCACCTTATCCAATGTCGATATAGTTAAAATTAGATTGAAATTGGTCATTTATTTTATTTATTTGGAGCACAGACTGTACATGCTCGTCTACCCTAAGCTAATAAAGCTACACTGATTTTATACCTACACCCATTTTTTAGTTTTCGATTTTTGTTGCTTGTTGACCTTTGCTTGATTTTACAAGATCACTGGGTGAGTTTTAAAAGGACCAAACGACCTCAGTACGCATAATAATGTAAGTCTTTGTGTATAATTAAAAGTACGACAGTGCATTTTGTTAAATAAGGTTATTAAATAAGGTCGAAAGTACTTTTTTACGTTAAGGTCATTGCAGTTTCATATTCAAGTATCCAGTAACATGTAGACACTAGCCTTTATAAAAATAGTGTTATGGTCTTAATGACCCGTTACTTAGACATTCTGTACTTTTATTTGGCGTCTATTGAAAATTCTAAATTTGGTCATACAAAATTGGTAGCCAATTGATATCGTGCAAATCGTTCAATTTACATAAAAGTCAAATAGCATATAAATAAAAATTTGCTTTTGTTTTTTTTTATTGCTGATGTGTTTGCGCTTGACTTCAATCTCACCCGATTATAAGTGACGATGAGGCCTAAAATGGAACGCGTTCACCCAGAAGATATTCACCTCACTCTTCCTTTAAAAATACCTTTAAGTTTTTCGAAAAGGTACCATTAAAAGTTTCTCAATAGCTACCACGGGGTGCCTACGTCACGATAATAAATATCACATATAGACATATACATACATACACTTGTCTAATCCCTGACTAAGATTTTCTCCTTTGCTATGAAAATTAAACAAGGATAGGACAGTTCACAAATATAACATCCAGACTGGGATCAACTTGTACAAATTGTACAAAGTTGTCTGTCCCCAGTAAGAACCCATGATCTCTAGCGCTCGGCTGCATGGCCAAATCATTAACGATCTCTACAGGTACTTTGTTAAAGTATTTTAAAAAATAACAGCTTAATTCTTACTCAATTTTATTTTAGCATCTCCTTCTCCATTGATGGGGAAGACTAAAATCTGTCCAGTGGCACTGTATTGTCCTCTAATTGTCAGATTGGTATGAAATTCCAAAACGAAGCGTCGTTTCTCTAACTCGGATCTGAAAATAAACAAAACAAAGTACATTAACACTAGTTACCGCTATAGTAGAAACGAGTATTGTGACTAGTTTATTTTTAATTATTTAGATGCGACCTCTTCGTAAAGGTTAGGTCGATATACCCAAAACAATAGACATTCGTTTGCATATTTCTTAATGTTTTGATTTTAATTTTCATCCCTCATAGTTTTACTACAAATAAGTCTAACCAAATGTGCAAATGTCACCACTTTTCCGCACCTCCTCAATTATAAACATCAGGTAAGGGACAAACCACTACTTTTCAGGGGACCCAAAAAAAAACTTGTTTTTTTTTCTTTGTGACTGTAACTATTGTACTAGTGCACCTACATTAATGATGTCAAACTTTTTTTTTAGTTTACCACACATACATACATCATCAGGTTATTTTTGTCTCCACTACAGGAGCACAACCCTCTCTCATCTGCCGGAGACAGACGGAGGATTTGGCCTACACTCCCCGCGCTGACCAGACGAGTTGGGAAGGTATGACTGATGTTTTATAATGTATTCCCTTAGTCGCCTTGTACGACATCCACGGGAAGAGTTGGATTGCTCATATTCTATTCTACCGGAAACCACACGGCATAATTTAATTTACCATTTGATAGAACATTAGAAACTGATTTTGGACAGCAAACTTTGGCATCTTGTCCACATATATAATCCACGTACGCCAATTTAAATTGCCCTCAACGACATTTTCACAAGTCAGTATTGTGTTTAATTTATGATTATCAAAATTATAAATTGTACAACAGCGCTCCTAATACTTTCTCGCGAAAACGTAACGTATATAATCAGTGCACTATGATAAATGACAAATTTCATCTTATTTTTACTTCATCATTTATACATATAATAAAACTGTAACTAGTCTATGTTTATACATGGGAGATATTGTAGAAAAATGTGTATGAGGGGTCTATATAGGGCCAATAGACGCTAAAATAATTGTTTTTAGATTTTTTGTCTGTCTGTCTGTCTTTCTGCCTGTCTGTTGTCACCTCTCATCTAGGGTGGTAGGGTGAACAAAATAAGATAACTAGATTAGGTATTATAAAAAGGTTCAAGTTTATTAAGTTGTCCGGCTAGGGAGGGTACGTTGGTTTGTAGCCTAGGTCGGTCTGGCTATCGGAGACTGGTTGAGCTGTCTTTCAAGATACCGCACGCCCCTTGCTCGCGATGATCAGCTGCCACGCCGTGATGACCCGGTGTTGAGGCCAAGTATGGGACACTGTTATTTCACTTTTAAAATAAGTTATAGTTGGAAAAATAAGAAATAAATAGGAATATAGATCCAGAAACAATCAGATGATTATTCGCCTAGCAGTTGAGGCTGCGTGTGAGTGAATGAATCGATGGCCGGCGGCCGCGTCCGAGCGACCCGCACTTGTTTGCAACAAAGTATCGGCCGGAATTATCTATATAGACTGTGTTTGAAGTTTGTCTGTTTATTGATTTTTTGTAAAGGGGATTTAGAATTTTTTATAAAATATGTTTAAGGATTTTACTTTAAAATAAGGTATTATTTAATATTTAGACCCTTCGCTGTTTCTCTTATTAAAATATTAACGTTTCATACGTTACAGTACACCTCCTCCTAGGAAAAAAAATCTTATTAGATTTTTTTTATTTGGGAACTAAAAGATCTTCAATCCTACTATACAACCTCTCATACATCATTTTTCATTATAATTCACTTATGTTGTTTGCACACTTAGGAAAATAGTGTACAAACTCCTCTCACACTAAGAGGTACGCGTATTTAGTTTACACAGTACCCAAGTAGGATTTTTTTATGTGTACATAAACGATAACTAGGGTCAACATTCCACAATTCCACGATTTTGATTCTCAGCAATAAGAGTTGCGCAAGAAGCAAACATTAGTCAGTATAAGCTATAAGCTATCTAGAGTACGAAGTCACCATCCGCTTCAGTTTGAGAAGATTCTAAGACAAGGAACAGAATATCTCTGGTGTAGGCTTTTAGAAAATGTCTAAGGGAATTAAGGAGAGAAAAGAAAGGTCTAAATACTTCCTTTTTTTTGATTCTCAGCAATAAGAGTTGCGCAAGAAGCAAACATTAGTCAGTATAAGCTATAAGCTCTCTAGAGTATGAAGTCACCATCCGCTTCAGTTTGATAAGATTCTAAGATTACAAGGAACAGAAAATCTCTGGTGTAGGCTTTTAAAAAATATCCAAGAGAAATAAGGAGAGAAAATAAATATCTAAATAGGTATTTCTTAAAAAAATATGAAATCCGGAACCAACGGCCATCATATACGCAAAGAAAGAAAAAAACTTGAACCTGTACATATTATAGAAATATGTAAAAAAAATAAGTAAACAAAACTATGCTACAGCTGTACTCTGGGAAAACGTTGAAAAACAGTAACTCAGCAACAACCTTCTCAGATTTAGATCGGCAGCTGCTCGGTTAGACGCCTTTTACGTCACGCTATCCGGCGGCGGTAAGGAACAGTATTCTTCCCCGTCCCTACACGGGTTAATGAGATTTAGAATTAAGGAACGCAAGCATTGTTAGACAATTTGAAGTCCTTAATATGCCAGGCTCCCAAATCACGGCCAGACATGTCCTCTACGACGTAAACTAAAGGTGAACGTTTGGTCCTACATTATAAATATTTGGAGCTAACTTTTTCGGAAATGTTACTCAATGTTAGATTTAATATTTAAGTATTTGTTGGATTGCAGTCAATTTAAACAAGGTAAAAAAAAAACACCATCGAACAAGGTAAGTGTCACATAGATAACAAATCGGCATTATAAAGCACTAAATCTATGAAAGCATACACAGTAATTCATTTTTTAATATTATTATTCTAGACAAGAACTTATGCTATGCTAAGACATGCACGCAACCAACACCAAGAATGCAAAAACAAAAACAACCAACCTCCAGATAGACCAAGACCAAGAACCTATTATTAAAAACACGTTTTGGGCGCCATTGTCACCTAGCGTCTAGGGTGGTAGGGTGAACAAAATAAGATAACTAGATTAGGTATTATAAAAAGGTTCAAGTTTATTAAGTTGTCCGGCTAGGGAGGGTACGTTGGTTTGTAGCCTAGGTCGGTCTGGCTATCGGAGACTGGTTGAGCTGTCTTTCAAGATACCGCACGCCCCTTGCTCGCGATGATCAGCTGCCACGCCGTGATGACCCGGTGTTAAGGCCAAGTATGGGACACTGTTATTTCACTTTTAAAATAAGTTATAGTTGGAAAAATAAGAAATAAATAGGAATATAGATCCAGAAACAATCAGATGATTATTCGCCTAGCAGTTGAGGCTGCGTGTGAGTGAATGAATCGATGGCCGGCAGCCGCGTCCGAGCGACCCGCACTTGTTTGCAACAAAGTATCGGCCGGAATTATCTATATAGACTGTGTTTGAAGTTTGTCTGTTTATTGATTTTTTGTAAAGGGGATTTAGAATTTTTTATAAAATATGTTTAAGGATTTTACTTTAAAATAAGGTATTATTTAATATTTAGACCCTTCGCTGTTTCTCTTATTAAAATATTAACGTTTCATACGTTACACTGTATGTATGTTTGTTACCTCATCACGCCAAAACTACTGAATGAAATTTAATGCAGTTTTCACAGTTGTCTTGCTGGAGGTCCACTTAAAATCTGGTGCATGTTTCATTTTGATACGCCACTTAGAACCTGAGATATTAATCAAGTAATTTTTTCTATCAGTCATTATATGCAAAATTCATATTGCGATTGGTTTATACTACACAGTTGGAGCGGGAGTGGGAGTGGGATCGGGATTGGGATTGAGAGTCTAAGTGTGGGTGGAATAGGGAGCGAGAGTGGGAACGGGAGAGGATTCTGTAGCCCACGCGAGCGGAGCCCCGGGCACAGCTAGTCACTGGATAAGGTTCTAGGCCTGATCACTTAATTCGAAATGTGACTGTACGCAAGAGGTTGGAGTTCGATCCTAGGTCTCGCCATGTACCAATGTGTTTTTTTTAAAATATAAGTACATTTACTGACTGCTCTCAAACGGTGAAGGAAAACATCGTGAGGAAACAAACACATGTAAGGTTTAACGACTTCGTATTATAATTAATTCAATCTTGGCTTCTTGTGGTTTTTATAAATACTTAATAGATAATTATTTTTTTTAAGAAAAATATACAAGAGTATACTGTCAGATATATGACGTATTCCGAATTCAAATTGTAGAACATTAAAACTAATTAACTTAAGAGGGCTATCGCAACTTTGAGTAGCTCAGGTTTAGGTAAATTCGTGTCCGTCGTGCGCTTGTGTGGGTAAAATCGCTTGCGCCACACTAGCGTACTCAAAAACGATTTTGATCCTTGCATGCATTTTATTAGTCGATTTTCTTTTGTTGACCTTTGTCACTTTGTCAAATAATTTAAGTTTTACTTGAATAGTAATAAAAAAAGGAATTCTTAAAGAAAATTAGGCGAAATTAGTAAAGAAAATTAAAAAACTTAGCACAAAATACTTCGTTTAGATTGTTAATGTACGAGTTGCATGCAAATTTGCCTTATACAAGATGTACAATAAAATAGATTACTAATTAAGATAGCTAAGATTTATTCATGCTCAATGTTCATCCCCTAAATATAAATATTAATTTTGTATTCTTAAACAAAATACTTAACCAAAGTATTTCAAAGATGAAATTCGCCCCCTATTATAAAACAAATTCTCTATTTATAAATTTATCTACATTTTCGCGGGTCTATGATTCCAGGTAGAACCACACGTTCATGGTAAAACCACCCTTGTCCGGCACTCCATATAAGTGAACCGAATTACACAAGTGAATCTACTCTAAAGGAAAGGTGGTCAGAGATGACACTTGACGAGTATTTAGTAGAAAAACTGTTAAATTTAAGTTACCTAGGTAGTTTTTTTTTTATCATATTTTACCATACCGAAAAGGTCAATCATGTTAGCGCTAAAATAAGTATTGTAATACCTTTTGTAACTCTTGATTTTGCAAATAAACTAATTATGAATTATGAGGCGTCGATGAGATGTTTATTTCAGATGCCAGCTGTCAAAATTGAAACGGCCGTATCTCGGAAACTACTGACCCCAGACTAGAGGTCTTTTTACCAAAATGGAAGGCCTCGATGAGATCTTCATTTCAAATTACAGCTGTCAAAATTAAAACGGCCGTATCTCGGAAACTACTGGTCCCAGACTAGAGGTGTCTTTACTAAAATGAAAGGCCTCGATGAGATCTTCATTTCGGATGACAGCTGTCAAAATTAAAACGGCCGTATCTCGGAAACTACTGACCCCAGACTAGAGGCGTCTTTACCAAAATTGAAGGCCTCGGTGAGATCTTCATTTCGGATGAAAGGATGCTGTCAAAATTAAAACGGCCGTATCTCGGAAACTATTGACCTCAGACTAGAGGTGTCTTTACCAAAATGGAAGGCCTCGATGAGATCTTCATTTCGGATGACAGCTGTCAAAATTAAAACGGCCGTATCTCGGAAACTAGTGACCCCAGACTAGAGGTGTCTTTACCAAAATGGAAGGCCTCGATGGTATCTTCATTTCGGATGACAGCTGTCAAAATTAAAACGGCCGTATCTCGCAAAATACTGACCTCATTTTGGTAAAGACACCTCTAGTCTGGGGCCAGTAGTTTCCGAGATACGGCTGTTTTCATTTTGACAGCTGTCATCCGAAATGAAGATCTCATCGAGGCCTTCCATTTTGGTAAAGACACCTCTAGTCTGGGGCCAGTAGTTTCCGAGATACGGCCGTTTTGATTTTGACAGCTGTCATCCGAAACGAAGATCTCATCGAGGCCTTCCATTTTGGTAAAGACACCTCTAGTCTAGGGCCAGTAGTTTCCGAGATACGGCCGTTTCAATTTTGACAGCTGTCATCCGAAATGAAGATCTCATCGAGGCCTTCCATTTTGGTAAAGACACCTCTAGTCTGGGGCCAGTAGTTTCCGAGATACGGCCGTTTCAATTTTGACAGCTGTCATCCGAAATGAAGATCTCATCGAGGCCTTCCATTTTGGTAAAGACACCTCTAGTCTGGGGCCAGTAGTTTCCGAGATACGGCCGTTTCAATTTTGACAGCTGTCATCCGAAATTAAGATCTCATACCATAGAAATGGTAACGTTGAGATATGTATTTTATACCTTATATTTGCCCTCGACAGTACACCGATCGTCTTTACACCAATTGGTATAACTTTTTTTTAAATACTTTATTTATTGAATATGAGTATAACATCCAAGCTGAAAATTAATAAATATCAAACATAACATGGTATAACTACATGGACTCAATTTATTAAATTTACCTACTTGATTCAAATTTGTCATACTGAGCAGTAGAACTAGTTGGACTGCTTTTATTATATTTATTTATTATATTTATTCATTTCCAATATGTCATACTAAGCAGTAGGACTAGTAGGACTTTTTTTCCAACCAGTCCTACTAGTCTAAGACTAGAAGACTAGTCCTAATAGTAGGACTGGTTGGACTAACCCATGTCGTCCGCCTCCCGCTCCTCCCTTCCTCTCTGACTACCTTCCCGATCCGTCACAAGACCCTGGTCACCACTTCTTATTATAAAATGTATCCCTACCATTTAAACGAGTCTTTATTAGGTGAGTTTATCATATACCATTAAGCAGTTCCTGTGACCACATTTACACAGTTACATTTTACTTAATTACGTCAAACACTGTTACAGTGTTATCACAAAATTTTGCAAAATAAAATAAGTACCTAACAAATAAACTCACGATCAAAAACTTGCGGTCGTCGTACAATTCGAAAGGCTGAAGCGGTTGTTGACCGTTAGAGCGGGAAAACGAGCGACACACGTCCTACCTCTGAAAGCCCTCGGGCGAGACTGAAGCCAGCGGGTCGACGCATCGACTTATAAATGAATGTTTCGAAATTTTTTATTAAATATAATTATTGAATAGTTGTAATATGATTTTAGTGATTTCATTTGAGTAATAGCTCTACTTTCATATTCCTATTTTTAATTTTTTATTTAAAACCTCGTAAAGGTAGAGGAGACATTTATTTGACGCTATTTTTCCTCTATCAACGCGTCACTTTGTTATTTTTTAAAGTAATAACTGTATCCTTTTTCAAAATTATGGCTCATGACGGCTCAATGGGACTATATCCCAGTTATGTCTGATTTTTTTCAGCTGTTAATGTCCCTTTAATTAGCCACGAAACATTACCAAAGTCATGCGTTATAGTTCTGACCGAAAATTTTGCGTAATGAAATGTTTTTTAATTAATTATCAGTAGTTATTTTCAAAATTATGCGTGATCACAGTTCAATAATAGAATACGGTATATGATGTCGGCATATAAGATTCACTAGAAACATTGTAGTTTAAGAGTGAGACTTCTGGAACGATTTGATCAGCCAGGAAAATCTGGTAACAAACGTTGAAACAGTCTTAAACCGATTTAGAGAACATTTATGTTTACATTTTGGTCGTATTAGAACACCCCTAAATGCATTTTGGCAGACCGATTGATACTGCCGTAGGAGATTATACATAACATGCAAGATCGTTAGAGCAGGTTTTAACAAATTTGATGTTTTTTATTTTTGTTGTTGTATGACAGCTACCCTCAAATTGAGAAACCACTAAGAATTCTCGTTGGCGTCAATCAGATCAATGGTTTAGCCGTTAGCAGAGCGTGACGGACTGATGGACGATTTTGGGAAACTTATGTTTGAGATGTAGGTACTGCTGATATGATATTTTAGTTAAATAAAATAAAAACTCACTACACTCGAAAGTCAAAAGTAACAACAAACATCCAAACTTTCACATCTTATTAATATTTTTATTCAGGAATACGGTAGACTCGATTGAACTGTATTCTAATAAACAGCATTAAAAAACATTGATTTTGAATCGACCATAAATGATCCGCAAAATTCGCTAATACACGAGTAGGTAGTTTACGTCCGTGTATGGGTGTGTATGTATGCATAACTTTTTTTATACATAACATGTAAATATTATACATTAATTATTTAAATCGAAGTTTGAGTGCCCAGTGACTTACTTTAATATTGTTTAATTCGTGTAAACCGGCACAATCCTACGTAATTTCTAATAATAAAATAGATCAGGTTTTCAACCAAACATCCTTTTATAAACTGACTACCTTTGTTGCTACATTTGCATGAGTTTTATTACATGAGGTACAGCGTATACCTGCGACTTCGTCCTGATGGAAATTGAAACACTCATAGGCGGAAACAGGTTCCTATCATATCAGCAGTCTATGAGGTGAAGATGCTCACATTTAGGTGCGTATTATGTTCTAATATTAAAAAAGTTAACATTTATTTTTTTAGTATGGCAGAGAAATACGCCAAAATTCCAAATGGTAGGACCCGACCTGGCGTCCGGATTTCAATATTTCTTCCTATTTTTAGGCACCTGTCTCTCACAAAAAGATTAACTGTATGCATACTGAAATTGCATATCTTTTATTTTTTAATCATATTTATTTGTGTTAAGATAATAAATAAATTTTGTATTGTATTATGTTTGTAATATTGAGTGCGATCAATATAAGAAATCCGTTATCCACGCACGCTTCCCTGGGAGTGTTGAGCAACAACTGTTTTGTGTGCCTAGTGTCTGCAACTACTATAACTAGAAACTAGGCTGGTACCCAAATTTTTAACACTATGATAGCATCAAAAACGATTTAATTAACAAAAACTCTTTCAAAATAAGAAGCTAGTAAGCTAGTCCATCTTTTTTGCTAATTTCAAAAATAACACAACCTGTTTTTATTTTCCTTAGGTATTCACCATAATGTATAAGTTAAGAGATAAATTTCTGCCAACAGTCTAATGCAGTTTGGCGAATTTGATAAAAGTATTATTTTGGTGATATGAACGAATAATAAAACATACACTACCCATATTTTATAGGTACTCAAGGTCTCAACGATCGCTCAACATAGTGGATATAAAGTTAGTTTAGATAGCTCCTCTCCTCACCATTTTGGATTACTCATTTACACTTTGCTTCGGGGAGTGTTCATGTTCCTGATATAATATCTATATAACTATGTACTATAGAATACAAAATTTGTTTATTATCTTCGATACAAAGATAACTATGAAATTAAAAATACATGCCTACAATTTATCTATTGTGATACATTATTTTACAATCGGGTCAGTAATCACTGCGGCCAGTGTCCCCCGGACTTTATGTGGGCAGGTTCATATACTGAAGAAGTTATTTCCTACATACATACGTACATATATCAACCCACACCATACTTTTTTCTCTTGCATACATAGTAGTAATATTATTTTGCATTGCAAATTACACATAATTAACAGGTGAATTAGCTTAATTCGAGTACTAGAAGCACTCCAGGAAAAAAAATCTTGTCCTAAATAATAATATGATAATGTTATGACGGGGAGCAATTTACAACACAATTATCTGCATTGTAGGTATATATGTGTTGATTATGTGAGCCATAGCAACAGAATCAATGATGTGAGGTCAAATTAATTATCGTTTAAGTGCCTCCGACGTTGTACTTCATTTAATATTAGACTACAACGTAGAAAACAATTCCAATTACAATAGTATTTGGAATGCATCTGTTTAATTAAAAACCAATTTATAATAATATATAATTATGTAATTTATAATAATATAAACTTTTGACGTCTGTACATTAAACATATTTGCAAGGAAATTAATCGGGCGGATGAACGATAAGTGATAGAATGTAGAGAATTAGTTTTTGTATTTAGGTTATTATATATGTATGTTGGTTTGTACGCGCATCACGTAAAAAGGGAGTGAGGGCGGAGTTAGCGAGACAAAAAGATAGTGAGGGAGGGAGGAATCCCTTCTACTTTCGAGAGAGGTAAGACGGGAAGAAACAAGGGAGGGAGGGAAAAGAAGATTGTTTGATATAACTAGTTAATCATATCATGTTTATTTTATTTTTGGTTTCTAAATTGATTATTTTTACAACCCGTTGCCGGCCCCGACTTCACACGGGTATCTTTAAGATTTTGAACGAGGACTCAATGGTGAATTCCATTCGGTAGTTAGCCGAGATTAGTCCGAATATACAGACAGAACCGGCCGAGGAAATTTGAAATGATGTATTGATTTCCGAATCTTGATCAGATCTATCAGTTAACTGGCAGAAGAATTCGAGGTTCTACTTGTTACAGGATTTAGCCGACTTTGTTATCAGCCTAATGTTAGATTATTCTAGTCAAATCGACAGTTTATATTCTATAACTATAATATAATGGTCAGGGGACTTGGTTGAGGTAGTTGCCTGTTCGGTGCTATCCAGACGAGTCACGGGTATAGGTCCCGTATCCCATACCCTGTCCCATCCACCAATCCAAGGTCTGCCGTGGCGATGGATGCGTGTCCAGGGGCTAGCCTGGTTGTAAGCATGCCTATATCCCGGAGCTGGGTCAACTCCGGGAACTATTAGCCTTACCGAATCATGCGGGGTAATTTCATTTTTCGGGTTAATATACACTATGACACTCACAAGTAACGTGGCTTTCTATTGGTAAAAGAATTTTCAAAATCAGTTTAGTAGATCCAGAGATTACCCGCTACCACCTTACAAACTTTACCTCTTTATAATATTAGTATAGATATGAAAGGATTGAGTCATTGAATTTCAACGTTTTTTAAATATATCTATAATTCGACAGAGAATTGAAAACGGAGTTTGTAAAGTCAAAAAACTGATTTTGGCCCTTTGTCTATTACGCTAATTTAAATCTCCGTCGTTGATATGTATCCTTAATATAATATATTAATAAAACTTGATCATAGACATAACACTTACATTATATTGTCTATTACAGCCTTTTTAAATCCAGTCACTTTTCCTTTGTAGAATGTAACTTTTAATCCGCTCAGAGGGATGGCCAGCCGTTCTATGATGAAGGGGTCCAGAGACTCCACTCCGAGTTCTGGAATCCCCTTCACAAATTCCGGTATAGCTAACTGTGCGGACGACATCAGGCATGTGCTCCAGTTGGTACGGTTGCACTTATGAATGTAGTCGGCTGAAAAAATCAATCACAAAATCAATCGATATGCGATACCAGAACAAAAAAGTTACGTCAATATTTATCTGGAATCTCTCTAAAATCATAATTTTCGTAGACTATTCGTAATTTTGCAACCATTTCCATGCAGTTTTACGTAGGTCAATCAATCCGTTCCGTAGTTTTCGGATTAACCGGTGAACAGATATATAAACCAAAAGCTTAAAACTGTAATAACGGCTCCTTTATCCTACGAAGGGACAATAAGTTTCTACGGTAAACTTAAATGGTGGTGCTAAAATAGTTGATATTAATTTGGGTATTTAAAAAATACTCTAAACAAATTACATCATTTACATTATAAACACTACTGGACGTGATTCCTTCCATATAATGTGTCCTAGCTACTGGGTCGTATTACCCGACTACGGGGTTTCAGAAAAACGATAATGTAACTGATTGACATATTACGATATCCTCATTAGCATTTTATTATTTTTATCAACGAATCTTTGAATGCCAGAAAATTGAGACATCTGGTCAAATATTTGGCAATACTGACATTAAGTTCCTCCCCGCAGTGCTACCTGAATTTTTTTAACTTTTTTATATTTCCTATGGTAGCATATAACATCCCGGCTTATGAACTGGGTGCCTGCATACAAAAATTGCAAATCTGTGAAGTTTAAAAACACAGACATATACAGACGGATTTTTAAAACAACTAGCAAACTGAAGGAGAGTATGACTGTATCTTTTCATGATGTTTACAAATAAGCCATGTGCAGAAACATGTATATAATACTTATAAACACACGTGTGTGAATACCAAGCTATAGGCAAAATTTGCTAATACCATTAAAATGTTTATCTTAGGTACTACTGTGTACCAGGTAAAGTCAAGGTAACATATTTTTATAACAGGTTTGTGTTAGTTTTGTCTAATAATAAATGATTCCGTATAGTGACTGTTTGCAGAAGACTAGGTATTAACTATTGTCTTTGACTTCTTCCGCATATACTCATATATGTACCTACCTAAAGGTGTACAATTAAATAGAGCAGCTGCTTAAATCACAGAAATAACTAAATATTAGTACGTTATTACTAGACATCGTTATCTTTCGCTTATTTTGGTAGCATTGTTCAATTAGCAGAAATACATGGAATAAAATATGATGCTGTGATCATAAATAAATAAATGTGCCATTTATCAATTCAGTTCCATTATTTTTTATTGCACAATAAAAATATACAGATTCAATAATAAAGTAAGTTATATTAGTAATATTATCCAAGAGATGAGGCGAGATCAACTGCAGTTGAGCTAATTGATGACGAGATCAGTAATAGAATACTTTTAGTATTTTAAATGAATAAAGTGTCTCACCATTAAATTTTTATTTTATTACAAAATAATAATTGTAAAACATAATTACGCTGACTCTCCAGATGCTATCGATCTGAGCCACCGATAACGATCGCTACTTATGATTTTTTTTAATCTATAATTTTTTAAATAATAATTGTTGAAAGATTCAAGTTAAATATAAATAAAACCAGCTTTAACACATCGTTTTAAATAAATATAACTTATTTCATTTTTTTTCGCTTAATTATTATTCTGATTTAATTATGCACCAATTGTATAAACAGTCTATTTCTACATCCTAAATACTAATAATAATGTGGGGATATCTCACACGCGGCCATGTGATCCCAAACTAGGCAGAGCCCTTACTATGGGTATAGGACAGCTGACATACTCCTAGTTACATAGATAAATGATATCCAGACACAAATGCTCGTCACACAAATGTTTGCCCTAAGCGGGATTCGAACCCGACCCTACTCCCCGTCCACAGATAAACATTGGAGGTTTATGTGGTAGGGACTAGCTGTAATTATTAATACTTTAATTTTTTTATCATTTTAATAAATAATAATAAACCGAATATTCTACGGGGCCGTAAAATCGGTTTCTATTGGTCATACTTTTCTTATTCATATAACAGTCTCTTTAGTACACATAGTAACTAAATAGTATGGTGTGGAGGACATTTGACTAGTTTGACAGTTAAAAAGTTAAGTAACATGATTTAAATGATCATGACCTAGTTGACCGAAACCAATTCAGAGTTTGTGAATATTTTAACTGTCATATAGTAATATTTGAACGTGCGACCTGGTGTTTAATTTTTCTAGAACATAGAGTATATAATACAAACCAATCAATTGTCGTCAAAAATAGTTGCACTGTCCACACAATTCGAAAGTCACAGTCAACTTCTGTTTTCTCAGAATCAATCAGTGTTATACTAATGCCCTTATAACAAATTGGTATCATGATCATCTTTAACAACCTGTTTACCTCCACTGTTGAATATAGACAGTAGGCCTTCCCTTTCCCTTCAATAGAGGCGTAGATACTTATAAGTTTTACGACAATAATGTTACATTCATAACATAAAGATGTAATATGGTTTTAGTGTGCAATAAAAAATATTTGCAGCGAATTGAATTAAATAACCTCAGTTATTATTTAAGTAGTAAGTTAAGTCGCTTAAAGCGTTTTATTTGCGTAACAAGAGTACGTACAATTGGCGGACATGTGTAAACTCTTATGCTAATTATTTAATTATAACTGCAACTACTTGTTTTCTAAGCTGAGAGCCTTGACTTCGAAGGTTTAATAACAGACCCTCAAAAGTATCGAGTAAATATTAAAAATCTATATCAACAACGTGTCATACACTCACTGTTGGCCAGAGGAGGACTTCCTTTATAAAGTGACCGTCCATCACGCTGGTCCAGTGTTGGTCAACCTCATATTATACGCTTTAAAATTTCTTCTTAAGCGTATGCAGATATTTTCCTTTACGAAATGCTGCGGTGTCACAGTACTTAATCGTAATTCGTAAAGAGTCTTGGAAAACTCATTTATTCGGGCAACCCTTGACCTCATGAACGTGAAGTGATTGCTCTCCCACTAGACTATCATGGTACTTCAATATTAACAGCTTAAATCAATCAAGATGATTTTCGACAACGATAAGCTAGATTGCGTGTGGGTAGCTCGTTACCTTCATACGTAAGTATTGTTGTTGTGAATTATGATAAAGATTCCTTCAGTAACTGCTGTTATTATAACCAGGGATCGGAATTAGGTAGTGTCATTTATGCACTTGCGACGAAATGTTTATGTTAATGTCGATATTCCGAGATTTATTATATATTGTTTCATCATTTGTTTGTCATTTATTTATATATTTATTTCTTTGACAAATTAATAACATCAGTAAAGCCCACTCAAATGGAAGCCATTCATAAAGTATTATAAATATGGACATTCTACTTCGCCTGATTACAAGTAAAATAAAATACCAATAATATTAAATAGTATTTTTAGTTGGATTTTTTAAAATATAACTCCTACTAAGAGTCCTGGGATTTTAATTACCATTTAATAAAGTCCATCACCTTCGGTGTAATATTTTCTTTTCTTATTTCATATTTAAATAACACTACCTAACTCCAATCCCTGATTATTACGTAGAGTTGTGGTAGCCTCGGTCTGTCAGTTCCTAAGGTCGAGAAATTATCCCGCGTCAGTAACAATAAGTTTATTAAACTGAGAATATTATGTTTTATTTAGCAAACCTGTCACTAAAGTATTAGTTACAGAATCTGACTACAACCATATATACTCTTTGTTACAATGATGTCATGAAACAAATTTAAAATGTGTATAATTGAACGATTTATTTTGCAGTAAGGCACATGTACTAAATATTTTTTATGTTTAGTATAAATATCAATGTTTGTCTCGTCGTGTGATAATGTTAAGTTTTGTGAATTAAGTTACTTAATTTAGCCCTAGGAATAAAATGTTACAGATACTAAATATAAATACATCATATTATATTTTTTGTTTACTAAAATAGATCTATACGTTAATGAAATTTAGAGACTCAATTTTGTTAATATTATACCCCTGTGACTCACATACTCATTACTCACATAATAGTTTATGTAAATGACTTATAATATCCTTCAAAAAGTTAATTCAAATAAAAAAATGTGCCTCTATACTATAAAGAACAATCACAATGTACTTTAAAATTGAGGCAAAACAAATGTAACTTAACTTATAGTATATTAAATCTAGTTTAACCTAATCTAATAAATTATAAGGTTTAATTTAATTTTGTAATATCGCCCAATTCAGTTCTAAAAATTGCAGTTAAACCTATTTGTTTGCACCTAATTTATTTAAAACACAAATCAACCAATCGCTTAAAATTAGATCTTAAATTTAAATGAAAAAATATTAAATTTAAAAAGAAACTTACGCGCTAACTTCGCATATCCATTCTTACATAAAACTAACATAAAACACAATACAACAATATTAAACATAACATGATATTTCGTCATTTTTCTTTTAATTTGATTAAAATTACGTTCGCGATTAAAAGTGGCTTTACTAACTGAGGCCGCGTCATGTGAACAACTGCTTATATCCACAATCTAGAGAAAAAGACATACAGGTATAAGCGAGTAAGTAAGTAAGCAGTAATAATAAGGCCTTCAGTGCTCTCCTGTTGTTCTATATAGTGCCTACTTAATGAATATTAAAAAAAAATTAAAAATCATAGAAAAAAGTGGTATTAGCTTGGTGTGTTTAGGAGGTCGACGGTTTAAACCGGGTTCATAACAAAGTGCGGATTATTATCTTAGTAATAGGTACTATGGTCATAGGCATTTCTGTGAATTAAAGCAGCGTGAGGAAACTTCATACCCTTAAAAAGTTATTCTTCACTGGGCCAGCATTGTGGAGTACGGCCAGCCAAACTCTCGTTGTAACTCGTCCAATAGCATGTAAAGTGCGGTAGACTTTTGTCAAAACGGCAGATTTTACAAATAAAATAATAGCTATAATACGAAAATAGGTTTCCAATGAAACCGGTAATACACTGACAGTATTTTAGACAGGGACTGCAACGTTATTCTGACTAACGATACCGGTAGAAATAAGTATTACCAGTTGTAATTTCATTATTTTTTTTTGCAATAGGTACCCCATGAATAGATTCTTTTAAACTTTTTTTTATATATTTATGCTATGCCACGGTCAAGTTACTCCAGAACTAGGATTCTCTAGGCTAGAAAATAAAGAAAGGAACTTATAAGGGCAAAAATGCTTCGAATTTAAATTTAATTATTTATTTGGGATGTAGCAAGATATAATAGAAGTACAGTTATTTACAAGTACCTAGGTAAAACCACGAATTCAACATAAAAACACATTCTTAACATATTTGTTTTAAACTTAATTGTCAATTAGTTTCATTAAGTTCAAACATAAACACAATTAAAATATATCAAAATAAATAGGTAATTAACAAAATAAATATGTCAAGTTTACTGTCCAGAAGTAAAAATCACAGTCGCAACGCAACCAGACATACAATTAGGTACTTAGTTTATACATGAAACTTATATTTAAGTTGAATTTCATTAAATAAGATTCAAAAAGGATTTTAAAATATTTTATGTGTATTAAAAATAAAAAAATCCATTTCATACATAAAAAA
This sequence comes from Esperia sulphurella, assembly GCA_947086405.1. Classification (NCBI taxonomy): domain Eukaryota; kingdom Metazoa; phylum Arthropoda; class Insecta; order Lepidoptera; family Oecophoridae; genus Esperia; species Esperia sulphurella. The sequence continues at coordinate 5,436,743 of OX352271.1, read as the reverse complement.
GAATGCTATCATGGAGGTCCTCTATTTCAGTAAGTAGTATTATGTGATAAACTGATGTCTTCATTGTTCCTCTCGTGAGTCACAAGAAAATGTGCGAGAAACCGGTGAATTAAAAGCCCATTACTCTTTCATTTGCTCGGAAATTTCGTTTAATTTTATATTTGAGAAAATTACAAATTTTTAGTGATGTGATCAGACACAGGAGTAAATTTTTTTAATGAATAATAGACAAAGAAATTGGAAGAGTTCACATTGAGTTTTTTTTTATTGAAACTTAAAACTAGGCAGAGTGCTGTAACCATACAGTCCAATATGAATAAACAACATCTCTTTTTTTTCTTCTATTAACTCTTTTTTCGTCCCTAAGAAAAACGAATGTCAATTAATTTTGTTACAAGTCATAGCATACAAAATAGCTTACGTCTACTTAGAACAATATATCAGTGACAAGTTAATAAAACTAACTAGTTTGTGAGTTGTAAAGATTACCTCGTAAATGACATTCTGAATGATACAATGAAGTTAAGAATCAAAATCTTATATTATTTACCTTTACAATGCAGCACCTAGTTTCACAACTTAAGAAAATCAAGAGGTTTGTATTTAATCTTCAAAACACTGTAGAATATTCTGTAAGTTAAGAGGACATCCTTCGAGCTGATTCCATAGTTACATAATAATGTGGAAACTATTCTTATAATAAATTCAAGCAAATATTCCAGGACAAACAAATATGTCTATAATCATATACACGTGTTAAGAATATTCAAACAGTTTAATAAAAACGAGCTCATCTAAATCTCGCAATCTATAAATGTCATGAATATTTAAACCCAGCTATTTTATTCGATTACAAGGATAAATACATTTATAATGTAATTCTCATTTATCATATCTTTATATTAATTCTCATTTTAACTCTTAAATTAATTAAATTTATTTATATACGAGTACATAGCGAAGTTCATCAAAAGACTATGATGATGATAATATTAAAACAAGCTGACGTTTTTAGAAATCTGGTAGGTACGTACTCATATTTATATATTTATGTAATTTAAACAATTTATTAAAAAAATATTTAAACAAAAATCTATAATCCTGAAAATATGGGTATTGTATATATTTCATGCAGATATTTTATGTTCAGTGAAACCTTTAATTACATCATTAAAAAAAATCAGACTAAAGATTAAGATTAAAAAAAACTGGTAATATCACGAAATCTAATGTACTTCATTATACATTCTGGTAGGGTTTGACCCCATCTACGTCTAGTTTCGTTTTGGACGTTTATGTCCAAATCGATAAGTGTCTGGTTTTTTTTTGTAATACTTGATGAGTATTTTTTGCATGTTAACTTAATTTAGCCATGATAAAACTACTTAACTGTGATGTAAACAGTTGAAAAAAAACATTTTTTTATTAGATGTGCTCACGCTTGACCCCAACTTTATCTGATAAACAGTGAAGTTGGAGACAGAACATGCTGCCTTTTCAGTTTTCCTTTGAAGAAATTCAAATTATGTATCCGACAAAACAGGAAATTGCAAATAATTTCATTCCTTAGCCAAATAATAATAAGTATTACTACGTATACTAAAGTACTACTGCGCTGCCTTGGCCGGGAACGAGAGATCGACGCTATAAGTTAGGAAGAGACGCACTTATGTTGTTAACGTATAACGTTGTTCCCCTCTCGATCGACTACACTTGCGTGCTTGGCCCTAAAATAATTTATGCGCACACAGAAACGTGTTCGCACAAGCTGCTATGCCTGTAGTAGTAGTAGATAGTTAAAGCTATTTTAGGTATGTATGGAATGCCGGGGGTGTGCTATTACCTCTCGTATACATCGACACATTTCGATACGGCGCATGACCGATGGTCTTTATGGCCGCCTGATTACGGCTACTCCCATCCAGTGTTGCTTTATGACTGTGAACGTCTATATGCTTGCATAGATAACTACATATGTGTGCGGACAGGCTACTTTCCTGTAGTAGAAAAGATAACTGAATCAATTCGATTGTATTGATTGTTCCGGCCTTAGCTGTCCGCATTATTTTAAAATTCAACCAACAGTCCTCATCATACAATTAAATATCTGACCCAAGAAACAGCAAACTGCGTCAAGTCTGTTTAAGCTAGCAGCGGGACTGGGACTACAAGTCTCAAGACTCAAGACAAGCCGCAAGTTAACAACTTGTTGTTGGAAGTACAAAGTTGTTCCAACTGGACAACATTTATTGTCCGTGTGTTGTCAACTAAGCTGTATCAATTTACATTTCTTTAGGAACTTATCTACAACTCTATGTTCCGCCGTAAGTCAAGTTGTATCACTTAACTTATTTCTGCTGCCTTTTATCGTAGTCGTATAGATGATAGTTTATACTCAAATCCTTGTAAAATGATTAATGTAACGTTGGTATCCAGATTTGTCTACTACCTGAGGGCCTACTACGTCGGGCCGAAACACTTCTAATCATGCAAGCACGGTTGTGAGGCGGGGTAGGGCAACATAGTACAGTCAAGAGCAAAAATATGGATAAACTTATTGTAACAAAAAATAAGTATCCTTAAAAGGAACACAAATTGCTAGTATTTTTTAACTTATATAAATTGTTTATGACATTATTTCATATTGCCATCTCGTTTATTCTTGCAGTCAGTTTTTTTTATAATCTTCAATCAATGTGAATTGTAGATAATTATAAATAAACAATAACAAGGAACAATTATAAATAGAAAATGTCTTCCAACGCACCGCACCGGGGCAGGGTTCCCAATATGCTGGCAGCGTTCCCCCTCTGAATCGCCAAGCTGATTCGTTGGGCGAGGAAGCTGCCAGCTCTACGGTCTCCCGAAGCTTCGATGAGGCGCGTTGAAAGGTCTTTAGCTAGTAATAGGGCATCTGGCCCCCAGGGGCCCAGAGTCTCGACGCCGAACGGCACAAATACATACCCTTGCCCAAGATCGGCATATTTACTTTTTTTTTTGTCCTCCGCTGAGGCCGCTGCCGCGCCCGCAGAACAGGCAGTTGCCCGAATGTGAGATGGAGCCAGCGTATCTACGCAGGTAGCGTCCCACACCAGGCATCTACCTTGCCTCCAAGGTATAAGCGACAACCCATCAGGTCTCTTTCCGTCGGAACGTAAAATACCATTTGGCTCCAACACTGAAGGGACGTTCGCGGAGGAAAGAGCCCTGCGAATGGTGTCATTTAACGAAGCGTGGCGCGACAGACGGCCCGCGCTCCTTCGGCAGGAAAGTCCATGGTGCCCCAGCTCATTAACCAGCTCGCCACAGTGACAGCGGTGCGGCTGATTAATATTTACTCCTAGGCGCAAACTTACCGCCAAGGTAAGAGTACAATTATCCAGCAGGGTTCCTATGTGTGCAGAAGGAATTGCATGAAGCCACAAACCGGACTCTCTCGTAGATACAGCGAGGAGGCGAGCATGCTCTACCGCATCCGCGCTCGATGTTAACAGTTCTTGTTGTAATTGTTTACACAGAGGGTCGTCCCACTGTCTCTGTGAGTGCAGTAGGGTGGGCAATGCACTGGGACAGGCCAGCAACCACGCATCCCTAGCTTCTGACAGGTGTGTAATCTCTACGGAACCCAGAGATGGGCTGGTGATATTACCGAAGAGACCACAAGAACCATGTGAAGAAGACAGATATGCGGGCAACGAGACGTGGCTCGCCTTCCTTATACCCAGGCCCCCGAAACGGACCGGAAGTGAGGCTTGAGTCCAAGCCCGGTCACTAAGAGTGCAATTTAAAATTTTGGATAGAACGTTCCTAATTTCATCGTCCAGAATGGTGAGTTGGTCGAGGTTCTTCCAAAAATGCGAGCAACGCAACACATAAATTTTGGTACGAAAAGACAAAACTTCATTATGACCAGAGCCATATGGGCGTTTATTTTGAACAGACGGTCAGATGACTGGCGGAAATTGTTTATTTGTTCCTGGATGTAAGTGGGAAAGGACTCATCAAATACCGGTGCACCGAGGATGCGAAGCGACCCGTTATCCAAAATGTTTATACTGGGGGCCAGATCACTAAATCGTTTAATTAGTTCGCGGGCAGTTTCTAACGGTGTCGATGGAGGTACATAGATTTCACATTTCAAAAAATTCAGGTCAAGGCCACTGGCCCCAAAAGCTTTAATTAGGCTGTTCAAATCTTCGAAAACCACGGATGCGTCACCCCCAAAAGTGCCGTCGTCGAGGTACCAGATGTTAAATTTTGATTTTAGAGCCGAAATAGTGGGATGGATAGCCAAGCTAAAAATGGCAGGTCCAAGTGGGTCCCCCTGCTGGCAGCCTACAGATGAGTTAAGAAGGTGGTCTTTATAGACTAATTTAGTGGAACTATTATAGCACTGCCAGAGATAAGGGTATATCGACGGGAGGTACTCCTTGGCTTGACCCAATAGAATGCCACGGTCGACTGAATTGAATGCGTTTTGGACATCTACTTTTAAAAGAACTTCAGCTTCCTTGCTTTGTAAGAAGGACCGCGTTGCATGCACAGCAGCCTCGCACCCACCCTTCGAGCCAAAGCCTAATTGTAACGGCTGGAGCTTAGTGGAAAGGTGCGGCATAATATGTCTACAACAGATCTTAGAGACCAGGCGCCGAAGGGTTGTGCCGACAGCTATCGGTCTGATTCCGCCGCCCTTCTTATTCAAAGCGCACAGATTAGCACCGTACAAGATGTCTGTGACTTCGGGTAGTACTTTTCCCGACAACATTAAATTTACTAACGACGCAATGCTCTCCAAAAGAGCCCTGCTGGTGTCACCGGTGTTCCCATACACAAGATCCTTTAAGTGTTGAGGGGAAAGTCCATCGAGGCCACTAGCCGAACCGCTTTTGAATGACATTAAATGACAATTTCATATTAATTATATGACCTATACTATTTAATCCACGAATTCTTATCCTTTTGATATTAAATATTTTTACCAATAAATACGATTATGATTATCCAGATGCTTTTTAATATGTTCATATTAAAAATATATATATATATATATATATATATACTCGTATATACATAAGTATGTATATATGTGTGTAATAATTTTTATACACCAAACATTACTAAAAGTATGTAATCTTTTATAGATGCATTAAATTGTAAGCATCTAAAAGTATGATGTGACATTATGATAGATTTTACTGCTCTACGACTTTATAATTGTCATTATACTAAAACAAGTATTTACATTAAAGTGGCTATAATCATGTATACTTATTAAGCAATTTTAGGATATTCCCAAATTTATGATTAAGGTGAGGGAGATACGAGTATATATTCCAATAAGAACAGTTAGAAATCTAATAAATAAAATCGTAAACATCGCGTGTCTGTACATTGAAGATATTAGCAAAAAAAATTGGGGGGTCTAAGGATAAGCAACGTTTCGTATACATTTCGATCATTTTTGACATTTTTGTCTGTTCATCTGTTTGTCTGTGAGTTTGTGCACGCATCACTTAAAAACTATTGAACGGATTTTGATGAACTTTTCACAGAAGCATGGGGCTTAACTCAACTTAACATTTAGTTTTTATTTCATCGTAATCGATTTACTCAATCAAAAGTAATGAACATTTTTAGTTTTCAAATACATTAGTAGGTAAGGTTAGTATGCAATATATTGCAAATATTTCCGTACTATTCAGATTGCGATGAGTTTGGACTACATTTTGAAGCTGGTAGTGGGAATGGGAGTGGGAGTGGGAGTGAGAGTGGGAGTGGGAGTGGAGTGGAGTAGAGTGGGAGTGGAGTGAGAGTGGACGTGGGCGTGGGCGTGGGCGTGGGTCCCGCACCGGGCGGAGGCGGAGGCAAACAGGAGCGAGGCGGGAGCGGGAGCGGGAGCGGGAGCGGGAGCGGCAGCGGCAGCGGCGGCGGGAGCGGGAGCGGAAGCAGGAGCGGGAATGGGAGCGGATTCTGTAGTACACGCGAGCGGAGCCGCGAGCACAGCTAGTATATACTAAACAACCAATATGTACTATTTATGAAATTGTATAGGTTTCCATATAAATCACATCTTGAAGTATACATATTATGAGATATACATATTATTACCCTTGACTATACCACTCCTACCCATAACCTTCAAGGTTTCATGAAGACCATGTTAACAATAACTGGATCTTAAGAATGGTAATACCTAGGAGGTTCAGGTATAAACTCTAACGTTAAGGTTCATGGTGCAGCTCCCACACTCTCAATCTTTAGGGTCTGATGAAGAACAGGTAAACAATAACAGTATATTAGAGATGGTCATTCCTAGGAGCTTCTACCAAGGTTGCTTGAGCTACGACACATGTCTTTGTCGATATGGATATAGTTACCACATCTTATCCGTATGAGTATAATTGAAAGTGTACTTAATAAGGTGAAGAATATGCAGTCCATTTTTGTAGTCGGGGAAAAAAGTGATCTAAGGTTGAAGTTCGTTTGCACATCATAAAACGATAAGATATATTTTCACATGCAAAAATTATCTGACAGTTACTATTGCTCTCTAAGTATATCATTTATTATAGATACGTCCTAACCTTTGTCGTTGTCCCAATCAATTTATTTGAAATGTGAATATAATTAAGTGGTTGGGTAATTGCCTAATTAAAATCGATGGCTTGTCTTACTATTGGCCACATACTAAGTTTCTTATATGCATTTTGATATACGTACAAGATAATGTAAGTACAAAATACCTGTAGTAAAGTTGAAGGTGGCTGTACAAGCATTTACGTAACCGGTCTGTACAAATTGTATTTTATGGCCTCATATAAGTAATTTTCTAGAATTAAATCGGTATCAACTAATTTAATAATCAAGATTTCATTTATTGTTAACACTGACTGATTTTTCAACGCCCAACCCTATCCTAGCCAAGAAAGTGATTTGTAAAAGTTTTCATAAATTCTAGCTGATAAAAATTTCGCTATGACCATCATTATCAGACGAAATACATCCACTGCTGAACATAAGCCTCCCCAATAGTAATACCACTTTTGGTGGGCTGTCCATTGGGGAATTTTCCATAATCACCACGCTTGGCAGGCGGATTGGTGACTCAAGGTTAACTCGAAGTCTAAAATAGACGATTTATCTACCAAAATACTCAACAGGAAAAACTGCATCAAATAATGACCTTTGATTTTTTTCCAAGGACGTATCCAAAACAAGACTTGTTTTGAGTAATGATTATGGCCCAGACACTAGAGACTACAAAAATAAAGCAAAGTGTACGTCGTACACAATGTGCGGGTTCCATCAAATATAATTATTTAGTAACTTTCTTTTAATATCCTGAAAATATCGTTTTCCTGAAGTTCCCTTAATTTTCCTATTATCGTCTGGCAATTATATTCCAAACTAGCTGTGCCCGCGGCTCCGCTCGCGTGAACTACAGAATCCGCTCCCATTCCCGTTTCCGCTCCCGCTTCCGCTCCCACACCCACTCCCCTTTTCCCACGCTCACGCCCACGCCCATGCCCACGCCCACGCCCACGATCACGCCCACGCCCACGCCCACTCCCACTCCAATTCCCACTCGCAGCTTCAAATGTAATTAAATATTATCTTTGTCCAAACTCATCGCAATCTGAATAGTAGAAAATACTATTATTATGCATTATATAGCATACTAACCTTACCTACTAATGTATTGGAAAACTAAAAATGTCAATAACTTTTGATTGAGTTAGCCGATTGCGATGAAGTAAAGACTAAATGTTAAGTTAGTTAAGCCCCATGTTTTTGTGAAAAGTCCATTAAAATCCGTTCAGTAGTTTTTAGGTGATGCGTGCACAAACTCACAGACAAACAGACATACAGACAAAAATTCCAAAAATGATTGAAATGTGTTCTATTGCTTATCCTAAGACCCCTCAATTTTTTTTTACAAATATCTTCAATGTACAGACATGCGATGGTTACGATTTTATTTATTAGATTACAGTTCAAGATTACAGTTCAATCGGCCCTGTAGTTTTTGAGTTATCCGGCGAACATACTAACAAACAAAAAACTTCGACAAGTCTTGTAATGTGAAAGGTAAATAAACAAGTAATAAATTGATAAGTTAAAAACAAATCTTCAGAGAACGAAACAGAACATACACTATTTATAACGACTATACCTATCATCATCATATCAGCCATCAGACGGCCACTGCTGGACATAGGTCTTCCCCAATGAACGCCACCACACCCGGCCCTCCATCTAACTATATACCTAGGCCTCTTTTAACTCAGATTAAAATGGGTGACAGATTCTAGAGGGCGCAGTACTTGCTGTGATTGAGTATTATCAAACCAATTAATAAAATAATTGAAAATCAGAATGTTGAAAAATTAACCCAAATTAATCAGACTTTGCAAAATATAATAAACTATATTTTACTTAGTACCACTGACTTGCATATAGCTAAGTGATCATGTCACATGTGTCAAGTCATTGTCTTTTTCAAGTAATTATCTTTTTTCTTGTAAACTTTACAAGCTTCCACAAATTGAACGTTACAATTCAAACTCCTTCCCAAAGTAGCTGCTCAACTTAGTAGTAGGTTACCTACTGACTTTTTTCTAAGTTGAAATACTGGTCAAGAAGTAATTAATAAATTAGCATTATAATTCGAGGACGTCGCCAGCCAGTGGGCAACATGCGAGAAAAAATGGGGGAAATATTAATTGCAGGTATAAATAAGTACAACGGTATATGTATAGTTATAATTATAATATTTAATGTTATATAATATTATTATGTGTGTACTTAGTAACTTATATTAGTATATATATATATATATATGGAGGTTGGCTGGAACAGATCTCTTACATAGACAAGTCCACCTTTGTACACTTTTATGTTATACCTTTTTTTGTAAAATTTATGTACCTGCAATAAAGAAATACTATAATGGTTTCAATTTTTAAAGAAATAAAAATTATGCAAGAAATGTTATTTAAAAAAATATATAGAAATTCGTAGAAAATTTATTAAAACAATCCTCTTAGACTCTTGGGAAAACGAACATATAACTAAATAGAATAATCTATAATGCTATTCCCATAATATATTACTACACCGACGAACGTCAACTTTCATCATAACATGTTTGGAACAAGTTGTTACATTTTGTCGTGAAAAGGCCATTACTGTCACATAGTGGCAAGTTGTGTTAACTAATATTACGACTAATCAAGTTAAAACTTCCAGCATTCGCAGCGAGGCTTAACGCAGAGCTTGTCCTAATCGAGTTTATTCAGTCAGTTCTGCAATAACGATGATACAAATCCTGCAATCATAAACCTGAAAAAAACTCAGACAGTAACAAAATTACATTATATAGCAAGTAAATCATTGCATATATATATATATAAAAATGCAATGATTTACTTACTATATATATATTAAAAGGATTAGCTGGTGCTTCCATATTAGTAGTCGACTAGATTATTTTCTTTAAGAAATTGTCTAGTCTGTTCTTAAACATGTTTTTTGATGTGGCAGTTATTCCGGTAACTTGTGCCAACTGGATACAACCCTGTTGCTTAAAAAAATCTGTGAGTGTTCAGGTGAGCATTAATTGGTCTTTATAATCTTATATTATGTCCTCTGAGTCGTTCAGTGGGGTTTGAGTTAAATATATTATTTTACTTGGATATTAGGCCGGATTCTAAAGGCATACATTGGTAGTTCGTAACCCACATTTACTGACTGCTTTCCAAACGGCGAAGATCGAGAAAACTCAATAGGTATATATTGTAGTTTGCTTTATGATAAAACATTTCTCCTTCTGGACCTCATGTTTCGTAAATAAATGCCATGCGATAAATAAATATATTAAAAGCAAATTCAGCATTTAACTATCTATTCTTTTAGTTACTTAGGGAACGTACCCAAACTACGTGAAAAAATGCCTCTCGGTGACCACCCGTAGTATATGCTAAGACCCCCCCCCCCCCCCTTTCCCTCTAGTTTTCACGTAGTAGTGCATAAATATCGTTTTAAACCAATCTTCGCAAACATAAATTAAAAAGATTTTTTTTGCTCCTGTTTGTCTTTTTTAATAAAAAATATCATCAAGACGGAAACCTGTCGGTTTTCAATTAGTTGATGTTCTTATTGCCACCTGAGTTTAAAAAGCGCTAAAAAACTGCGTGCCATATTTGAATATAGCTCGAAAAAGCGGATTTCCCTAGAGGATGTTGACTACGTGATGAAAACCTACCCCCCCCCCCCCCGCCCTTTGACCAAGCGTGGTATTTTGAAGAGCCTGCCCCCCCCCCCCCCCCCCCTAAACGGGTCACGTAGTTTGGGTACGTTCCCTTATTCTATTAAATTAAATGACCAATAATGTTATACTAACAACTTATCAGTAATGTGTATAAGTTTTGGTAATGAATCAGGTAGTAAGATACATTTTCTAAAAATGTATTTTAGAAGTGCTATAAAATTCTTGTTAAGATCTTCTTCAAAGCGTTTTCACTTCCTTAGCAATGGTAATAAATATTATATGATAATAATATACGTAGACCCCTCTACATTTTGCTAAATTATTTTAAATCGTTGTACCTACTATGTACTATGTATGACCAACACCCAGCCCAGAATAAAATTAGGTTTCTGACAAAATTTACATGAAAAACTTTTTCTCCAGCTAGCTTTAATTTGTAGCGACTCAGTTTGGACGTGGTTAGCAAGGGAGACAGGGACCAAATTAGTGTCTCATTATACTAATTATATACTCCTTATCTCGTCAGTAATATATGAAAATGGCTGCAGATTAGATCTTATTTCAGAATATTTTGTTGGTAGACATTTTGCTAAATACTAGAATATGAATTTTCTTTTTTTAGGTTAATGATAATTTTTACTAATATCACAGGATATGAAAAAGTTATTTATTATTTATAATCTTATTAAAAAAATAATATAGTTAAGATATATTTCTTTAAAAAAAATTAATTAAATGGCGTTATTTAATACACAAGTTCACTGAAATTAACTACACAAATCATCTCACTCCCCCATCTTCTTTATTTTATAACTTAGTCGTTACCAATTCCACATTATGATACGGTATTGTATGAATATATCTATGTATGTATGAATGTGTGTATATATTTGAGTATGTATTTATTTATGTGTGTATAATTGTATGGGTATGCCCTTACTGGTATAAACTATACTCCGTCCTTTATTTAACTGCACAACCTAGCTATTTCTGTTATTCTTATTCTCTACCCTAAGGTTGTCTAGAAGAAATCACATTTAGCAATAAGACCGCCTAGATGTACGTGTGTACGTTGCTTATTATTGTATTTTTTTTATTTTTTTTACGTGCAATAACGAGTAATTGAATTGAATTGAATAATGCACCTTAAATTGTATAAATTCTTCAAAGTTATTTTTAAATAAAAGACACAGTGCACTGCAATCATCAAGATATGCTCTGATCGGATAAAAAAAATAGCAATGTTCTTTAATTCACTAAACATTATAATAAAATGGGATGCGAACCCGGACTTTGCATTGTACAAAAAGTAATGATTCTTTTATTACAATAATTTTTTATCTGAGTTTTTTAGTAACAAAATTTAATGCATAATTTTAAAAGATACCTAATGCATATTATTATTTATCATATAATAAAACTGAAAACTACCATGTCTGTACATTGAAATTAATTGAGGATTTTTTGTGCATGCACGCATCACTTTAATCTGATGTTTCCGGTACTTGCCGATCGACTATTGACCCAATTTGTATAGAGTTTTCAGAAAATATAGGGCTTAAATTGATGTAACATTTGATCTATATTTCATTGCAAGGTTCATTCAATCAGAAGATAAACGAATTAAAGTAGTGAAACAAACATTGTTAGTGCGAAGCAGTAGAAGATCGGTTTGGACTGCGATGTGAGTACTACATTTATAGGGCTGTAAGCAAGAGGGTATGAAAAGTAAGAAGAGAGGGGGCGGGAAGGCTGGAGGGAGAGAGGGAGGTACAGAAGGATAGAGGATGGGATGGAAAGAGAGAGGTATTCACTTACACATCTGCAGTTGCCGCTCTGACTACGCTGTACTAATAGAGCTTATCACATTTTTTAATAATATTTGTCTTGAGCATAGAAAACCTAGAAATATACGTATTAAAACGGCATCAATAGGAATTTCAGTAGACTTACGAAGTCGCGGGCACAGCTAGTGTAAGTGTATAAGCAGTGTGCAAAAAATTTACAATCAAGTCATAGTTTTTCATAGGAAAAAATAGATAAATAGCATGACTCTTCATTTACAAAAAGCAAAATTGTTTATCAGATGCCGTAAGATGTGTGTTTTATAAGCAACGTTTATCATAATTAATCAATGTATCCACGTAATAACAAATCGATGGATGAAGCGAACCGCCTGTCGATATTTTCAAAGCATAATAAACTGTTGACAATTCGTAAAGCAACCGAGCCCATCGACGTAGCGGCTTATTCCCCATTATACCACCCAAATATTCTCAGATTACCTTTTTAATTCATCCGAGGATTCCTATTGATATCCCTTTGGCTATCGATAGGCACCTGTCATGCAACAAAAATAAAAAAGTACTACTAAAATGTAAACTTCGATTTTCTCGAAATCGGATGAAATAAATTAGTTTTGATGTCGTACAATTTGAATTGTGAATAGGTCATATATCTGACAGCCATACCCTTTATTGCATATTTTTGATAAAATAAATGCTTACTTATTATTATGTATTGATAAAAACCACGAGAGGCCAAGTTAGAATTAATTATAATATGTAATCGATAATCTTTAGATGTGTTGGTATCTTAAAGATATTTTTCTTCACTGTTTGAGAGCAGTCAGTAAATGTACATATGTTTTGAAAAACCCATTGGTACATGGCGTGACCGGGAATCGATCTTGGACCTCTCTACTTAAGTTACGTTTTCGCGAGAAAGTATGTGGAGCGCCAACTGTACAATTTATTTTAAATCATTCACCTTCTGAAAAACAATGTGCTACATACATGTATCTATTAACTTGTTGTTAAGATATATAATACTATATTTAAAATATAATTGACAATGATAATAAAAAAAAACTATCTGGTAAAATAACTAAAAGAAGGTAAAAAGGTAACTAATTATATTTTATTTTTACTAATTTTTTAAACTTAAATAGTCAGCTTTGCATTGACTGAGTACATTACACGCTATATACGTACAGGCAACATCGGCAGACCCGGAGGTCGACTGTACAATTAGACATCTTTACCAACTGCGCTGTAGTGCTAGCACAAAATGTTTTAAAAATTGATATTGGCACATGGCATTATATAGTCTATTTCTATCATTTCAAGATGATATTTAATTTTTAAGTTAAAATTATTAAGATTTCAAGTAAGTCCATAAACGATGACCATACCTATGTAGTATAAATAAACTATCTCTTTTAAAACAAAGTTGTTTGTACCTATTTATTTTATTATAAATTAAACCTGTACCTCTAGTGAAAAATAATCTAACTTAGACAATTCTGAGGAGACCAAATAAATGAGGTTTTGATAATGTTCTGACTTTTTTACGAAACCATTTCAATTTTCCTTCATTTTCATGTCGAATTCCATAAAAAAACCATTAACCTGGACCTGGACCATTGAATGGAATTAAACATGAAAGAACATTGACCCAAAAAAAACAGGACATTTTACAAAATAATTTATTTGGTTTGAAGAGTATAGCAATTTTTAAGTCAGATATTTTTTCACTGGAGGCAGAGAAATATACTATATACACAAGGATAAAGCAAATAGAGACAATATGTATGCTTCTAAGAGTAATATTCCCTAAGGGCTCTATACTATCTTGATTGTACTAAGGTCTATAGATAATTATATTATAAGCGTATTTCGTCTTTGGGTACAGAAGGGAATTGGGTGGAAGTGGGAATGACCCGACAGAGGACGGAGGTCCTCAGCGGCTTTGACGTATGATATTCCCGTTCCATCAACGTCGTCACTAATGAGAATCATACGTGAACCAATCTCACGGGTTCCTTCAAAAGAAACGCTACTTTTTCACAATAAATTGAGAGGGATGCTTTTCACTTGAGATTCTCTGAAGATTGGTTCAATAACATTGAAGTATTGTACTCGTACGTAACGTAAGTATATTATGTATTGCGTTATGAAATCTGTATTATATTTGTTTGCTTTTTTCTCCGTTATGAACTCATGAAGGTTGCATAAAAGTAGGTCAGTGGGTAGGCAAAATGGTTGAGTTACAGGTCAGTGTCAAAATCAGTGATTTCACTAAATTAATAGCTATATGTATATACACATATAAAAGGAAAATGTGTATCTATTATAGACGGTATTCTATAGTAATTTTAAAAATCATTAGTTTCGTTTGGGCTTCGCTGCATTCGTGTAATAGAACTTTATTATACTCTTGTACTTTTTAATACTTTTTTTTTAGTCTAGAATTCATGAAATTGATAAATTAATCAATCATTCATCAGTCTGGTCAAGTCCACTGCCAGATACAGGCAATCCTCCTAATTTATATACAGGCTGAGGTACAAATAAATAGATCAGCTAGATTAGGGTTTATTTGTATATCTTAAGCAGGATACAATTCATAGAAAAAATAAAATAAAAATAATTTTAATATAAAAAAAATTAATATAACAAAATAAAAAATTGCTTACATTTGAATCCTTTGACCAATGTCAAATCTGTTATTAGGCATCGGACGATTTAGTGCAATGTCAACAAATGACATACAATACCAAAGAAGTAATGGAGTCGAATTATCAGTATTTTTATACTTTTACTAGCTGTTGCGACTTCGTCCGCGTGGACAACTTCACATCACAAACTAAGTATTATGTATTTCCCGTAGGAACGAGATCGTTTATTGGGATAAAAACTATCCTATGTCCTATTCCAGGACCTAAACTTTATGTGTGCCAGGTTTCATCCCGATCAGTCCAGTGGTTGAAGCGTGATTGAGTAACAAACATCCAAGTATCTAAATATCCAAACTTTCGCATTTATAATATTAGTGGGATGGGATTCAATTAAACTACTCTTTAATGCATGATAAAAAACAATAAATAGGTTTCATCGGATTATCAATGATGGATGATTCATAACTTGATGATATTATGAAGATGATATACATTCAGTCAAAAAAGTATCGGGAATGGATGATTGGTTTATGGTTCCAAATTCAATATTTTTGTTTTTTTGTAGTTGTTGGATTGGAACTACTTTTTCCCATTTTGGCGCGCTGTTTGAGTTGCATCTGTTATTTATATTTAATATAGTGTTGTTTTTAGTTTATTGAAAATTGTCATATTTATTAATTCAAGTCGATTTATAATAAATCTCATTTATTGCACACAAAATAAGGATAACAAATAAACAATAGAATTAATACTAAATAAGCTAAACTAAAATTAACTAAAAAGAACCTTAACCTAAGAAATGTAAAAAATTGGGCCCTTGTGGTAACGTACCCAAGATGCTGGCGGCATTTCCTCTTTGGATCGCAATACTGATCCTTTGTGCGAGGAATGCGCCAGCTCTTGGGTCCCCAGTAGCGTCGACCAAGCGCTTGGAGAGCTCCGAAAAAAGACCCCGTGCTCCGGGACCCCACGGACCGAGGGTCTCGACACCGAATGCTACAAAGTGATATCCGGTGCCGATGCCCCTATACTTAAAAGCCTTATTCTTTTCGGCCGCCTCTGCCGCCGCACCAGCTCTCCTCGACGTGCTCTGGACGTGGGACGGGGCCAGCGTGTCGACGCAGGTCGCATCCCACACCAGTGCACGCCCCATCTTCCACGGGATTAGTGACATCCCGTCCGGTCTCCTACCATCGTCACGCACGATACCGTTCGGCTCAAGGAGAGCCGGTACGTTGACGGTGGCAAGAGAGCGGCGCAGGATGTCGTTCAACGCAGCATGGCGGGAGAGACGGCCGGCGCTCCGTTGGCAAGATAGTCCGTGGTGCCCCTTGGGGTCGACGCTAGTACCACAAGGGCATGTGTGTGCAACGCAGACCTCCACTCCGAGACGGAGGGCTATCGCCAGCCGAAGGGTGTCAGGGTCCAGGTAGGTACCTGTATTAGTAGACGGGTAGGCGTTTAACCAGTGGCCCGATTCTTTTTTAGACACAGCCTGCAATCTTGCGAGCTCCGCGTCGAAACTGTTTTCCATTAGGGCTTTGTGTATGATGTTGCAATATATATCGTCCCACCTCCTTTGAATGTGCATATCCGAAGGCAGGCTTTCGTTCGGACAGGCTATTTGCCAGGCGTTTCTGGCGTCGTCCAAGTATGCCACCTCCAAGCTGGATAGTGAGCGCCTCAGGATGTTTTCGGTGAGACGAGACGTGCTGTGGACGGAGGAAAGAAAAGCCGGCAAAGAAATACTAGTAATTTTGCGTATCCCTAATCCACCATACCTGATTGGAAGGGATGCTTGGGTCCAGGACTGCTCACTTAAATTTATATTTACTATAGATTCTAACAAAGTCTTTACCGAATTATCGATAGAACGCATTAAATTTGGAAATTTCCAGACTGGACAAGAACGGAGCAAATAAGTAAATTTGGGAACAAAGAGACAGAATTTTAAGATGAATAAAGCTGAATGGGTGTTAATTTCCATTAGGCGGTGAGAGTGTTCGTTGAATTTTTGTATGGATTTTTCAATGAGAGGGTTTACCGCCTCGGTGAATATTGGAGATCCTAGGAGGTGAAGCGATTTTTTGTCAACTATTTTGATGTTGTTTGCTAGTGTGTTAAAATTTTGAATGATTTCATTTTTGTTAGGGAGTCCGTCCGAAAGATATAGTTCAAATTTGTCAAAATTTAATTCTAGACCTATACCCTGAAATTTTGAGATTATGTTTTTGAGGTCAGAGAGGACCAGATCTGCATTACCTCCGAGAGTGCCGTCATCCAGGTACCAGATGTTTAGGTTACTGTTTAAATTTTGTTTGATGGGGTTTATTGCCAAACTGAAAATAGCCGGACCGAGCGGGTCACCCTGCTGGCAACCAACAGCTGAGACGATTTCATGATTTTTATACATTAGTTTTGAAGGATTTTGGTAGCACTGGAACAAAAAGGGCAGAAATTCGGGCATATTTTGACGAACTTCGTCCAACAGTGTGTCCCTATTAACTGAATTGAAGGCATTTTTTACGTCGATTTTGAGCAGCACCTCACTTTGATCGCTGTCGAGGAGAAAGGTGCGGGTGGCATGAATAGCTGCCTCACACCCTCCTTTGATACCGAAACCTAATTGTGTTGGTGAAAACATAGATTGTAGTTTCGGTAGGATATGTTTTACGGCAATTTTGGAAGCTATGCGTCTGATTGTGGAGCCCACTGCGATTGGCCTGACTCCTCCATCTTTTTTGAAAGGGCAATCAGGTTCGCACCGTAAATAATGGGTATGATTGTCGGATTGACACTTCCCGCTAGCATCAGGTTGATAAGGTTCGTGAGAGACCTGATCAATCTTTGTCCTGTGTCACCGGTGCAGCTAGAAATTAGGTTTTTTAGATGTTGCGGTGAAAGACCGTCTAGTCCGGCGGCTGAGCCGGTTTTAAAGGAAAAAATGGCTGAGTACACATCTTTCTCGTTGCACTGGTGGTAATCCTGCTGCGTAGAGGACGAAAAGGGCAGACGAGGTGCCGCAGGGGATGGGGGATGTTTATCCCGTAGCGCTGAAAGCGTATCAGGGGAGTCCGGAGACAACTCATCGCTGGAGAAGAGAAGTCGAGCTGCACCCTTAAGGTCTCCATCGCTAATTTTTTCCTCGACTTTTTTTGGGAGATTGAAAGGGTGTCTATCATTGTAGGGGGCTGGTGGAGAGATATTATGTGTGGATGGAACGGAGCAGTTGTTTTTTATCTTTTGCGTGAGAGATTGTTTAGAGTTATCTGTTTTTGCATGTAGAGTGTGGAAGCAAAACGTGAGAAGGTTTTGCCAATCATTTAAGGTGTTATTTTCCACACAGCCGGAGATAGCCTGTGAAAGACTATTGGCGACAGTGATTCGAGCGCCGCGCGGTATCCTTTTTACTACTCGTACGGTGTGTTTTAGTTGGCCAAGATGAATGTGCAGAGGAGTGCTTATATCTGCTGCACTGGTACTAGTGGAATCGGTTAATGGTACCGGAAGCAAAGGAGGAATGACATTTTTGTGTTTTCTCGAGAAATTTATATGAAGGCCTCTAACAGTGTTAAAGGAGTTTTGGCACACGCTGCAAGCATGTGGAGTTGGTGAACTATCGTCCGGCCGCTGCATTAAAGATGGCCGCGTTGCACACTACATCACATAAAAATAATAGACCTAAAAAGGCGCACGTGATTACGGTTATACTATACGCTAATTACTATAATATAAAAGTAGAACTTGTAGAAGTAACACGGGATGTAGACAGCGCTGCTTCGTCGCCGTGCAGGGCACACGCCTCGAAGCCTGCTTCGTGCTGCGCCGGCTGGCGAGTCTTGTGCAGGTCTTGCTGGTGCGGCACAGCGCAGGACGTATAGGGGCGAGAGGTTCAATCTTATCCAAATATTATGGATCTGTTGATTGCTTGAATGTCATATATTCCTGTAAAGTTCCTTGGATCAAACTGGAACATGAAGCTTCGGTACCACATGTCCCACAGCACAAAGGTCTGATCGTAAATCAATGCTGAAGGAGCAGTACACGCAATTGACCAATAATTTATGCAATTATGGCGTAGAAATCGCGTAGAGGCGATTATTCTCGCAATATAACGAAGAATGTTGCTGCTGTCAAACTTTCCAAGGCTGCTTCCAAATTTGCTATAAACTTTACTTTATACACTTTTAGAACGTACCGAGAATATACACAAGTTCAGGCAATTATTTAGCAAGCCAAAAGGGTAGTTTTAGGAATTAATTCGAGAATATTTATTAAAATTTGTTGACAAGCCTATGACAGTATTTATAATAAATTAATAACAAATGATATGACTAAGGGTATTATGACATATCGGGTCGAATAGTTATATTCTGTATCGCACGAATCCATCCGTAACATTTTATAAATAATCACTTGTGTATGAAACAGATTGCCGCTCAGCTAGTCCCAAAAGACCTGAATTTTCTCCAAAAACTCAATCGCTTACGAGTCGCTGAGGACATGCTAGAACGAGTCAATTCCGACCCAACATTCATGAAACGCATTGTTACAGGTGACGAGACGTGGGTTTACGAGTTTGACATGCAAACTAGTCAACAAGCTTCAGAGTGGCGCCTTCCAACTGAACCGAAACCGAAAAAACCACGCCAAAGTCGATCGAAAGTCAAAGTCATGTTGACTGTTTTCTTTGACTATCGCGGTGTTGTGCACTCAGAGTTCTTGCCGGAAGGTAAGACTATAAATAAAGAATATTATTTGAGCGTTATGCGGCGTTTAAGGGAGCAAATTCGATAAAAATGGCCAGATTTGTGGAAAGAAAAGTCTTGGATTTTGCACCACGATAATGCGCCATCGCACAATGCCATCATTGTGAATGAATTTTTGACCAAAAACTCCACAAACATCATTGAGCAACCACCATATTCACCAGATATGGCTCCATGCGACTTTTTTCTTTTTCCTAAACTCAAATTACCACTTCGTGGCACCCGTTTCCATTCGATAGAAGACATAAATGAGAATTCGCGGCGAGAACTGTACTCAATTCCGGAAAAAGCGTTTCAAAAATGTTTTGATGATAGAAATTATTCGTGTGTCGCTTCTGAAGGAGCATACTTTGAAGGTGATGAAATAAAGTTGGATGAATAATATTAATTAATATTTTGTGTATTATTGATCTTTTCCCGGTACTTTCTCGACAGAGTAGTATATTACAAATAAAAATAATTTCCGATATAATTCCGATGAAACTTACCTTTTTTTCTTGCAATAAAGAGTAATTTACTTTACATGAAATAAAAAGTTATAGATAATTCGACTCTATTGCTCCTTTGTTTTCGTTTGTAATTTTTTGACATTGCAGGAATATCCGATGCATAGTAACTATTATATTTAAATTAGTGTTCATACTTAATCTTTAAACATTATTCGAAAACGGCCATCGATATTATTTTTTTCACAAACCTTAGTTATTTTTGATAATGAAACTGCTGATAAATTTTATGAATCACATTGTGTATGTCGCAGGCCGATCGTAAAATTAGGCAGATCATGATACGCCTAGGCACATCGTGATCTGGTGCCATTTCATGATTTGCCTGACTAACGCTTAGCCATATCATAATAAGGCTAATTTACAACCAGGCATATCGATCGAAGACGAACGTTCGACGATCTGCCTTGCTACTCGCTTAGGCATATCATGATAATATAAGCTAGGCAGATCGAATAATAGTTGTAAAATACATCACCAGAGGCGCTGGAAGCGCTTTGTTTATGTTTACGCAGTCATGGCATCTGACGAGTTTGTGAGTTTACAATTAGATAAAATTGATAATAAAAGGGAATGTGGTAACAAAAGTCCTTACCAAAATAATTATTAGTTGTTTGGCTTACCTGTTTAAATTTATTGACTTATGTTGAATAAGAATTTCAATATGTGATAACTTGTGCGAGTTTACATATTTAAGATTAGGAATTTTTTTATTTACTTATTTAGAATATGTACACATACGTCATTTTTAGTACGAGTAATTTTGAGGTTCATTAAAATCTCTCTACTTATTTAACTAAAACATGATCTTCCTACAAAACGATATGGCTAAACTTGGCTAGCCAAATCGACAAACGACGAGTGTCGAACGATTGGCCTGATATAAGTCAGGCACATCATGAAAGGGCGCCAGATCACGATGTGCCTAGGCGTATCATGATCTGCCTAATTTTAAGATCGGCCTGTATATAAAAGGAAATCCAGACAACCGGACTCATCGATTAATAAACAGTCTAGTATGCTAGGAGATTCTATAAAGTTAGAACAAATTCGTTGGAACAGTTTTTAACAAAATCGATTTTTTATAGACATTTTATCGATAGCCTGAAACCACTAAGACCTTGGATAATTTAGCATATAACTTTTAAGTTCAAAATTTTTTGTCAACCAGACTAATGGTTTAGCCGCTAGGCACTAGAAACTTTAAATGTGGCATGGTTTCTCAAATGACGTAGGTGACCAATACGAAGTTTTTTTCTTAATCTTTTATTTTTAAAAGGGTTTGGTACATATTAATGACTATGTAACCCCACTACGACTTTTTTTTTTTTAAATTCCCACGGAAACAAAAAAACGTGATACCTACAAGTATAGTCAACTTTTAACGCTAATATTAATGTCGGGGTAGATTCAGACGACATTTTGTTTCTAAAACGAGACACGAACACAAAATTCAGTTAAGCGATCCCTGTTCTCTGGAGGACTACATTTTCTCTACTAATTTATGACACGTTAATTGTCAAATTAATCCTGAAACATTTTGCCTCATGCCTCCCTCGTATCAGATTTTAAATCGTAGAATCTTTTTTTACGATTGAAACTTATGAACATTCGAATTATAATGTTTTCTGCTAGAGGTGATCACTAACTAGCCCGAGGTACTTTAAATATGTATTTTTTTCTGGTGAAGTAAACTCAGCCACCGACACTTCACCAAACCATGTTAGTTTTCAACTGAGGCTGCTGATCTTCGCGAATGTAAGTACCTAGTTCGCTGCCATTAAGAACGAAAGAGTACGAAGTCCAAAATCTTTGACGTAACTTCAAAGTTATCATGAGAAAGATCCAACATAGTCTAAAGGATTTGCAATCTGAAGTGGTAGTGGGTGGGTTGCATCTGTCGCCGGGTACCTATACCTATATGTATATGGACTGTGCAGGAGGATACAATCGAGGTGCCCAGAGATTATGTCTATGACTATAGCCGTTGGACGAGAGGATCTGAGTGGAGACAGCAGACCTGGTCGCGCTCGTGTAGTAAAGCGGCTGAATGCGAAGGACTGGGTGCGGTAGCGTTCATTTGCGAAGGTCTATGTCCAGCAGTGAACGTTGAAGGGCTGATATGTTGATGATGATTAATAAACGTATAGTTGGGTTATGTCTTCCTCCGTATATGTATATGTAGACCCCGTCCTAGAATTTGTGTTTTTTTAGCCTCTAATCATTTTAAATCAAACAGAAAGTAGATAGGACAGAACATCAGTAATTTAACTACCACTAATAATAACTAACTACTACCTACTAATAATAACTGCAGCAAATACTCATGTCCTACTAAATAGGGGAGAGGGGGGCATGACGGGGTACTTAACGTTTGAAGTCCAATAAAACGAATAATGTTATTCTTTTCTAGGCTTTATAATTTTAATAATTATCTTTGGTAATCAGTCTTTGATAATTAACACTTATTAGGAACTACTGTTAGATAATTAAATTAAAAAACAAGAAAATATGCAGAAAGTCCCATCTCCCCATCTTGCCCCCTGGGTAGGGTTAGATGGGGTACCTCTAATTGGAAAGATGGAGAGATGAGACATTATGCATATTTTGATAATTTTACAAGTAGCAGTAGGCGAAAAACCATCAACCTATGGTTGCTGACAATATTCACATGTGAATGCAGTTTCGTCGTCTTCATCATTGACACCGGCACAACTGCAATGTGCCCACTTTTTGCACACAGGACATGCCACCCAGCCTTCAGTTATTATTAGTAGGTAGTAGTTAGTTATATTAGTGGTAGTTAAATACTGCTAGTGAGTGATAAATAATGACAAGATATCAACGCAATATTGAAAGGTAGACGTGATTTTGCTAGTCACTTATTCTTAGGCGTTGTATTTTGTAGTAGGAATTAGAAAAAAAAATGTCCATAGGCTAACTAGGTGTTGCCTGCTACTTCTTCCGCGTGCAATGTCTACCTTCTTGTAGGTTATCTAGGGGTGAATTAAACCAAATATATTTACTTCTATAAATGTACCAAGTGTCGGCAACTCATATGCAATAAATGATTTTGATTTTGAAAATCTATGGAGAATTTCAAATTTGTAGAGATACAGGCAACGATTCAATCAGTCAGTCAGTCAGAATAATAAACAAGATTATCCACATTAAAGTAACAGACAAAGATATATACAACTAGAATAATGTTAATAGGTACCTACTGCGTAAAAAAAAGTCAGAAAAGGGTTCGTCGTACACAAAGTGCGGGTTCCTTTAATTAATAGGTATTATATTCAGTTTTTCATGTATACCTACCTGTATCTCAGAAAAGTCATTTTTCATGAAGAAAATTCATTATTGCCGTGCAATTTTGCATGTGTTTCTAAATTTCAACTCTATCGGTCCAATAATTTAGAGTTATGCGGTGGACAGACATACAAGATAAAGCTTCGCTATAAGGGTTTCAATTTTGACGGAACCCTAAAAACATCCTTAGCAAACTACCTCATTATTTCTGCCAAGAGAATCGTTTATTAAATCTACTGAATTGCTACGATCCTTAGAAATAAAAGGTATTGACGACGACCCACAGAGAAAAAAGTAAACCAACTCGAACTGAATATTTTATTTTCCATTTAATTAAATTTTTATTATTATTTACAAAATCTAGCTGTTTCCATTTCAGTTTATGTACTTAATTACTATGAAGTTATATAACTACATTCCCGCAGCGGTGCTGTCAACTCAAATTATAATTAGCCATCATTATATTTATTAATTTTCATCAATATCGATCGTTGGGCGTGATTGAGTCAGTAACGAACCAACTAAACATATATACATACATATATAATGCTCACGCTTTGGTCCCAGAGGGGTAGGCAGAGACCTATTTTGCGCGACTGTGAAACTAGCCTTATATTGCACGCCGCGAAGAGGTGGTACTTATAGTAGACTGATTTTAAAAACGATATAATGCGCTCACTTTCAATAAGTCATTATTTATCTTTACTTATTTACTCAGGCTAGCCCCTGAACACGCATCCATTGACATGGCAGACCTTGGATTGGCGGACGGGACAGGGATCGGGGCGAGAAAGACAGGAAATGGGGGTATGGGTATAGGTTAGGAATAGGATACCACTATTACCTACGGAAAGATAAAGAGATTGTAGTAGCGATAACTCGGGAAGCCGGGACCTCATACCCGTGACTCGTCTGGATAGCACCCGACAGGCAACTACCGAAACCAAGTCCCCGGACTTAGTTTTTGATCCGCTTACATAACCAAGTTACCATCTTAACTCCATACGAGCGCACCAAGATTGTTCCTTGTTCCCTTAAACTGACTCTTGTCCCCTTACACTAACTCAACTTGTTAACTTGATCATATTCTTGTTTCAAACGATCATAAAAATAAGATTATTTTAGCTTAAAGTGGTGACCTTCCAAACTTAACTGTACTATGTACTGTACGTAACTAAAATACAATATTCTAAGGCAAACAAGAGAATAAATGTTCCAAGATGTGTCAACTATTACGGTGAGAGTACCAGGTTATGTTATGGCTAAAATTTGGAATTCTATGCCATCCGATTTAAAATACATTGCATCAGATGGATTACTAAAGCAAGAACTGCACAAGCATTTCTTGTTGATTGGTGTAGATCACATGAGCGCTCTGTTCACATACAAATGGGCTTCCATTTCTGTGGACATTACTGTAATTTATATTAAATATTTGTTAAATAAAGAAAAACAATATATAGGATGTCACCCGGTAAAAATATAAGTCATAGGCTGTTAATTAGAAATTCATATGGCTGTGGTTTTCTGTGTCGTCCCGAAGTCTTAGCCAACTCTAATTAAATCTGGTAGCTGCGGCGGCGCTTCCAATGTTTGACTTAGTAATTAAGTTCTCATGTTCGGAGTTAAGACACGTCCGTTGTCAATACCCTTCGGCTATTAAAACATATCCAACTTACCCACAAATCGATATTACAGGGTTGATACAAATATATCATTTCTTATTTATTTTATTCAAATTATAAATATATTAAAGTCAGAAGAACACAAACGGTAATGTATAAATTTGGTTAACAAAATGTATGATAAAAACAGATCTAACGTATATATTCCAACAACATGTTCCGCATAATATGCGGTGTATATTATTATACATATATAATATAATTTATATACATTTGTAAATCAAATTAGTCGTCGGCCATAGAGTTGAAACCTACTGTAATAAAATACTACAGCATATACAGTATTGTACAAGTACCCAAGTAAATAGTACGATCTAGTATGCACATCTAGTTAGTTATAATCATCATCATATCAGCTCTGAGACGTCCACTGGACATAGGCCTTCACCAACCACAAAATAATATTATTGTTGCTCCTGGGGGAGTTTTGTCCATAATGGCCAAGCTAAGTATACGTGTTGGCCATCGCAGTACTAGGTCTCGCTCCGGTGACGCTGCTGCCGGCCCCCGGTCTGTAGTTTTAATGGCCTAGTGAATGATTGAATGGTCGTACCGCCTGGAGCACCGCATGCATGTGAGGTTGACATTTGGAGCACCGGATGGATGTCTGTCCACTTTCTTACACCCCAATTTCTGTTCTTATTAGTCTACTACCTGTGCCCGCGGCTCCGCTCGCGTGGACTACAGAATCCGCTCCCGTTTTCTTTCCCACTGCCACTTCCACTTCCACTCAGACTCTCTATCTCCCAATCCTAAAACAGACAAATGTATTCAATGTACAGACACGCGAAGTTTACGATTTTATTTATTAGACTAGCTGTGCCCGCGGCTCCGCTCGCGTGGACTACAGAATCCGCTTCCGTTCCCACTCCCGCTCCCGTTCATTTTCCCACTCCCTTTTCCCACTCCCGCTCCCGGTCCCACTCCCACTTCCCACTACCACCCCCATTCCCACCCTCACTCCCCCTCACCCCCCCTCACTCCCACTCCCACTACCACTCCCGACTCCAGATCCAGATCCAGCTCCAGACCCAGCTTCCGCTTCAAGTCCCGCTCCGGCTAACTCAATCAAAAGAATTTATAGTTTTCAAAAACTCACCAATGTATGGTACCATACCCGCTCCCGCTACCGCTCACGAATTCAGTCGAACATTTACACCCTACATTCTTCGCAGTGTATGCGGGTTTTCGGAAACTATAAATTCGCATAACTTTTGATTGATTGCAACGATTGCAATGAAATAAAGCCTATATGTTACACCAAATTAAGCCCCATGTTTCTGTGAAGAGTCCATCAGAGTAGGATCAGTAGTTTTTAAGTGATGCGTGCACAAACTCACAGACAAACAGATAAATAGATAAACAGACCAAAATTTCAAAAATGATCGAAATGTGTTATGTTGCTTATCCTTAGACCCCAATTTTTTTTTTGCAATATCTTCAATGTACAGACACGCGAAGTTAACGATTTTATTATTTACTAGCTGTGCCCGCGGCTCCGCTCGCGTGGACTACAGGATCCGCTCCCATTCCCACTTCCGCTCCCTATCCCACTGCCATTCAGACTTTAAATCCAGGTCCAAGTCCAGGTCGAAGTTTACGATTTTATTTATTAGATTTGTTATAAATATTATCGAATGCCTATTTACGTGTGTTTTAAGGGGCTTTTTGAGAAAAAATAAACTAAAAACATATGTTACATACCTGCAATGTTAATAAAACATTTAAAATACCCCATCAAGTTAATCAACGTTTACTGAATTTATTCAAATATTAGAGAAAATCCTCACGTAAAAATGTTTATTATTTTGTCATTCCTCGGAGAAGTGTTCTTCGCGTCAGATCGGTGGCTTTTATTTTTTGTCATGACGTTATCTATAACTTTATATAAGTGCCTTATCGACAGCTTGACTTGTTTTTATGCCTTCTTTTTCCATGTAATTTTAGTTTTCACCAGTAATGAGAAAAAATAAAAGCCACGGATCTGACGCGAAGAACGCTTCTCCCAGGAATGACGTTATTGGAGTCGGTAGATATTGTAATCGAATTTAAATATTTTACTCAAAATGCATTTTCACACAGTAAAAAATAATGAGCTAAGTTAGTTAAAATAAAAAATGAAATATTTTTAACAAAGCCGTTCGAAGTCTATTTTATTTGCAGTGAATAAAATTAATCAAAAGCATTGTTTCGTTCTTTTATTCTTGGATTTGCATAAAATTCGTATGCAATGAATGTAAAATTGAAGAATTTTATTCATTTTAAAATGCAATTAAGTTCGTATTCGAAATATTATAGATTAGCTTTTGAACTAGAACTGAAATGTATCTTTTTTATTTACGTTTTAGTTCAATACGAGGATTCGTATTGCCGATCGTAGGGCGTGGGTGCTAAGAATCTCCATGTCACGATAAGCAAACATTGACATCCGACTACAAAAACAAAAATCTTAAATCAATGCGTTTGTCTGTCTGTCATGGCCAGTCATGGCCTGAAGCGCAGGAAGTGGATAGTGACGGTGGGCCTGAAATTGCACATATAAAAATACACAAACTCATACATGAAAAAAAAGTAAACGAAGGAGGACTTATCTCTATAGGAAATCTCTTCCAGCTAACCTTCACTAACCTGATCTGCAAGTTTCAAGTCGTTCAGCTACTTATGGAGACCTATGGGGGCTATGCTCAGAGTTTCCTGGTAGTATATGATTCTTAACGACGAGATACAATGAAAGGAAGAGGATGAAGATGATGGCCGTTGGAACAAGACGAGTTCTGGGATGGAGACCGCATATCTATGGGCGCCGTGTGGAATGCATCCCCTCTGATGAATCGACGACCTTAAGAAGGTAGTCGGAAACATCTGAATGGGGGAAGAGGAGGACGCGAATTGAGGAAGGTCTACGCCCAGCTGTGAACGGGGCGGCGCGGGCAATAGGCTAATAATGACAATGATTACCTTTGTTGAGATTTTAATACAGAATCAGTTTGTATCATCTTACCTATTTTAGCCGTCAAACAGCAATACATGCATTTATATATTCAGGGTTGAAAAGTAAGTCCGCCATCTCAACTAAATGGCCTCAGGGTTGCAGCCTTCTAGACTTTTGTACACAACAGATTGTATTTGCCACTTCAATCCTTAACAAATATAATATTATGTTTTTGGTTACAATTTTTCCTGCTCCTCTGGTTTATCTTTCGTTGTGATACGTACATATAAGTCCCGAATCAATATTTTGGGTATCAGACATAACACTCAACAATAGAAGGCAATAATGTGTTCGTAAAACCAACACTTGTCAGTACAATAGGATATCGAGTAGGAGGATATCGATCATAACCGTGCTTCTTCTCATGTGTAAGTAGGTAGATAAATATAACTGGCTGATACTGGTATTATAAATGTGAAAGGATTGTTTGTTTATTTGTTCCTCTAAGACGCCTCTATACAACCAACGAAACTTTAAAAATAAAGCTAATAAACTGTTATAACCTTGTGCCTACTCGTGTGGTAATCCAAAACTCCGCGTGGAATCCGGAACAGAACATTACCACCAATAATAATGTGAATGTCTAATGACGTAGCTAAACCTGATAACAGCGGTATACAGATCATATTATTATAGATGCAATCACCAACCCGCCAATCGCCCAGCATGGGTAAGTTAGTACCTGGTTAGTGAGTCCCATCTTTTTGGGGGAGAGTCGGTTAGGTACCTCATGCATAAGCTATGTCATATGTCATACTGACGGTGGGCTTGATCCACAAGTTCCAGATCGCACAGCGAGCTATGGAGAGGGCAATGCTCGGGGTTTCATTGAAGGATATCATTCGTAATTAAGCGAACCGACGAAGAACGAAGGTAACCGACATAGCTGAAAGGATTAGCAAGCTGAAGTCGCAGTGGGCGGGCCACAGAATCGACGGCCGTTGGGGCAGGCAAGTTCTGGAATGGAGACCGCGGATCGGCACGCGCAGGGTGGGACGCCCCGCCGCCAGATGGACCGACGACCTGAAGAAGGTGGCCGGAAGCGGCTGGATGCGGAGGACGGAGGACCGGGTGTGGTGGCGTTCATTGGGGAAGGCCTATGTCCAACAGAGGACGTCTAAGGGCTGATATGATGAAGCTATGTCATACTCTTAAGTGTTACTGTACTATGTCACAGAATTAATATGTATGTGTATAGAGACTTACGAAGTGTTAATAATAAGCTCTATAAGACCTACAGAGCAGTGAAAATTAACACTTTATCCAACTTGCAAACTGGCGAAATATGCAGCCCTAAGCTGAAAAGTCGGTCTATAGTAGGGGTATAAGGGGTATATCGGTATTAGTATACCTAACACCGATATACCGCTACTATAGATCTATTAAGCTATAAAAAGGCTGCATATTTCGCCAGTGTGCTAGTTATCAATAGAACCTACCCAACTAGAACACTGGCGAAATAGTAGGGGTATATCGGTGTTTTTAGAACTGATGCTCTAAAAACAAATGCTCTATAACCAACCTATACTCAAAGAGGACCATTCTTAAAGCACCTATCGATGTTAAGATCGGTATAAGAGGTATATATAGTAGTCGTTCTTAGCACCCTTAGTGTGGTAGAACGGTTCTGCAAGAACTAACTCTAAGAGTAACTCAAGGGAGGCATACATAAGGCTAAAGACTTTAGTCACCCCTCAGGAAGATGACATCCGCGCCCCAGTTGACGCGATAATTAATATAAATATTCCAAGACAGGGCCGTACAAAGTCTTGGCAAAAATAACTTTCTTACAAAACCCTATTAGTTTAATTAAAGTAGTGAACGTCTTTTTGTACTACTTATACAAAGGACAGAACTTTGAGGTCTTTGGAGCGTAATGAGATTTTTGTATAGCTTTTTTTGTTTGTTTTACCCTTAACGCAAGCTTAGAACTGATAGATGACATAAAATGTGATGGTACATTGCTTCAAGGAAATGAAATTAGGTAAATACAATAATCTTCATTGTTAACGGCGATGTTCGCAACACATCACGTCACGAGGCATCACGGAGGGAAAAGCGGGCGAACCAAAGTCGCTTTCCGAATTTGGATTACGCAAAGTGGCGATACATTGTCTCTGCCTACCCCTCTGGGACCAAGGCGTGAGCATTATGTTTGTATGTATGTCATTGTCACTGCGACTATTACCGTTATGCCACACTGGTACTTTTATTTTTCAGAATAAAAGAAGAGGTCGCCTTATTGATCACCAACCTCTGCCAGATAGGATGTGGCATTGAAATAAAAAGAAAAATATATTTGTCGAAACTTTATGGTTCGGTTCGGTTCAAGAAAAGTATATTCACAGAATAATATGTGCCGACTTGTATGCAATGTTTTTGACAGAAGTAGGTCAAGATAGTAAGGTTTACACATGCTGGACAACAGATGGACGGACAATGTCTTGTCTAATTGGATTTCCTTTAGAAACAATCATAAAATACATTGCACGTCTGTCCCTGGTGACACATGAACATGACAGGCCGAGACCCGCTGACCCGTTTCCCTTCAGCCACCTGCGACTAGTCAATTTACCTTAAAAACCTCGCAAAACCTCGGCTCGAAAGAAAAGCAGAATGTTGACTTAACATACATACGGGACTTAACGGGCGCGCGTTCTCGTTTCCCTAGCCACGGGAAAAATATATTTCACACTTTTGATTCCTTTACTCTTAAAGTCTGTATTCCTGTGCACTCTTCGGTCGGTTGTTAAGACGTTTTGAATTGTAGATTCAGAGGAATGCTTAGGAATGGTTCAGACCTGAAGCGCGATGTTTACGGTATTCAAATTGCTGTCACATGCCACACACACGGCTTATGTGTGCAACCACTATTGTGGGATTTAATAAAAAATATATTTCATTCATGGCTTCATTGCTTTTAGATCAACTTTGCGAAGTTACAGCAAACCACCTTTTTTTACCAAGTCACGTTTGTTGATTGTATAGTACCTCTACTCACCCATTATCCTGCAGCCTGCTCTTATTCGTTGCCAATCTATAGGATTAAAACAAACAATTGTTGACTTATTAACCCTGGACATTCATCTTAACTCCATACGAGCACACCAAGCTCTTGTTCCCTTGAACTAACTTTTGCTTCCCTTTTCACTAACTCAACTTGTTCACTGGATTATGTTTGACTAGCTGTTGCCCGTGACTTCGTCCGCGTGGATACCTTAAAATCTCAAATTATTATGTATTTCCTGTAGGAATGGGATGTTTTTTTCGGGATAAAAACTATCCTATGTCCTATTCCAGGACCTAACCTATATGTGTGCCAAGTTTCATCACGATCCGTCCTGTGGTTGAAGCGTGATTGAGTAACAAACATCAAAATATCCAAAATTTCGCATTTATAATATTAGTAGGAAGTACGATTTCAATTACATAATCAATAAATTAAAAACGATCACTTTAGCTAGCATACAACAAACAAGACAAAATGCCACATAGTTGATCAGCATTTTTTCAGAGGACTGGTTCACTTCGCCTTCAAACTTGACCACAGAAATGCATGGATTGCTATTTGGCGGAAAAATAATTAAGATAACAACCAACCCATCAGATCCTGCACTAGGATCTTCCCAATATTTAAGTAAACAAGACAAGTTTTCGAATTGTTGTAGCGTCTTTAAACCAAATCAACAATCTAAAGTATTTAGACAAAATGCATAACATATTAAAAAAAAGTCTACGATAGTTACTCCTTCAGTCTCGGTTTCAGTTCTGGTGTTAAAGCTACAAATGAAACGCATAGATTGTCATAATGCAAGAATGCATTTCAAATACCGTTTGTTCGGATCTGTCTGTGCAAGTGGGATGAATTATTCACGCGAGCCGTCATAAGTAGATGTTGGTACGAGTACGTGCGAATGCGGGGTAAATCCGGTTTATAGACGGAGTTACGTAAAGAAGGGGTTAAGCAAGGTAAGACGGTAGACGGTACAACAAATTTAAGTTTACACGACTGTCCAGCGTGGCCATTACAACATTAGGATAAGCTGCTGAGTGATGATGATGATTATAGGTTATATATACATCCTTACACACATACATAAATACTTGTCTAATCCCAAACTAGGATTTACTTATTTACTATGGGAATTGAACAAGGACAGTCCATTCACAAATGTTACATAGTATATCCAGATAAACTTGTACAAGTTGTCTGTCGCTGCCGAAAATCGAATCCACGACCTTATATCCTATTACCAAGAGTTATAGAGGTGTGAAAGAGTAACAAATTAATTCTATTCTCACTCTGCTGAGCATCGCTAAGAAAACACGTGTCCACGCATTGCGGTCGTTGGCTAGCTAGGATCCGCCAGCAACCCCCACACCGGGCCAAACCACCTCGTTGGAGCTAGTGCTCTGGCACGCCTGCTTATTCCAAGACGATTAGCTTCTCCTGGGGGCCAATTCTACTAACGCATTTTCGCACAAAACGTAACTGAATTGCAGCTGAAACGCAGGTTTTAACACTATTCGTACTCCGCTGCGCACAACGTTCGTGCTTCAGTTGCGTTTCAGCCGTAGCTAACGTTTTAAACAAACATCAGATGTAGATGGAACGGACGTTTCTACATTTTGACAGATGTCTCAGGTAAAATCGAAACGCAGCTGCTGTCAAAATAGCGTCTGTTAAAAAGTTGGTAGAAAGGTACTTTTTCAGAAACGCAGTTCAGCCGTTACGCTTAAATTATGCAGGAAAAGGTTATTTTAACAATAAATAACCATTTTACGGATACACAATCAACCAAAAAGAATCAATAATAACAATACAACATTTACCTTAAACGGAAACATTTCCCGCGATTTTAAGAAAACAGTGTCGTATCTATGAGTGCTTTGCACAATCGAGAATCGAGTAACCAATACTTACAAAATACTAGGTTTCGTTCCTAACAGCTGAGTAGCGTGTGCGTTTCGTCTGTGTTTCATTTACGTTAGATCTTCGTCAAAGTAAAACAATGAGCAAAATACCAATTTGAATTTGGAACGGAGTTTGACTAAAACTGAAACGTAACTGTGGTTTAAACGAACGATACATGTGGGAAATAGTAGAATTGGCCCCCAGGTCGTGCTTAGGCGTCAGCATAATGTGACCGAAGAAAAAGGGTATTTTCAGTGCAGATAGTGGAGAGCCGTTGCACTATATTGAGCTCTTTGCTTATAGGTATTAGGATAGCATAAATAATAGAATAAGTATACTATAGATGCCTCCACCACATACGTATATTTAAACTGGGAAGCCTTGTAAATGCGTAATCGCTAGACTATATACCATTACATTAACGTGTTGAGTTTCCTAGAAATCTAATACACCCAACACCAACCACCCAAGTTGTGTTAAACGAAAATCTCTTCTATGAATATGAGACGTAAAAATGATGTTTCCCATGCTATTTTTCTAAATACGTAGCAGAAGTATGACACCAAAATAAACATTTTCTTTAGGAGTACATCAAACGACGTGAAAATAGTAAACTTTACAGCGAGGAAGGTGTGTCATATATGCATACATTTTGTGTATTACCTTTAATCACAGAAATGGAATTAAATGGAATGGTTTTTTTTAATAAATTAATCTCATCTTCATCTCGTATCGTTTTAGGGATTTTATTATTTAGGTAAGGTAGACGGTAAACCTTAATCCTAATTGTTTCCAAATTAAGTATTTATACGTACCTACGCGAAAGTTATATTTTTGAACTCATTTTGCATACCTACTACTTTGTGGATTAATTTATAAGTAGACATACCTATGTATTTAGTAATTATATCTAAGTAACAATTGTATCAGGTAAACTGACAAATCAAGTCATTTAAATTACTGATACTTCATTCATTAGATTAAAGATTATAACAGTTTCGAAACACACATTTCTAGCAACCTATTAGTTGCAGTTGATTGTACACACGTAGGCATATTACCTAGTAGTGTATAGTGTATAAGTACCTAGTTGTAAAAATACTTATGTATTCCCAAATTAGGATTTTCGTCTATACGATTAAAATTAGACAATGGTATAATAATTCACAAATATAACATTCAGACCTAGACCAACTTGTACAAATGAACAAAATTAACTGTCTCTGGTGGGATCAAACACACGATCTATGGGTCTCGAGTCTAACGACCAAACCATTTGCCAAAAGTGAAGTGGCATTATGTCCAACCATAAATAGTTTTATTACAAAACAAACAAAAATTTAACAAAGTTAAATTTAAGAAAATATTACTTTTATAAAGGAAGTTTTCTTATTTCATTAGAGTAGTCATGACTTAATCCAGTAAAGGAAATAGAGGCGACTCGACGTGATACGATTATGCAACGTCGCCGGGCAGACTGCTAAGTGCTACAAATCCTCTGTCCAATGTCCCACTCATGCCGCAGCTCAGTCCACCGTCGGTAGCAACCAATAACTCGCGTCGATACAGAAAAATAAATATTTAAATATGAACCTGCAGAAATGGCGTTATTTGCTTTAATCTTCGCAATATTTCTCGTGAATCGAGTTAAGTCGGCGCAAATAAACATAACCACGTTGTACCCAACAGACGTAAATACTTTAGCGGAAGGTTCCACTGAAGTTATTTTTGCCTTGCAAATCCGACAAATCCGGACGACACTGGAAGCTACGCCCGCGGCCTCTGCCGGAAACAATCTAAATGTCGTTGGCGCTAGCGACTCACTGAATGCTCGTACTGAGAATTTCCAAGCAATCTCCACAATTTACTCGGTTGAAAATAAAGAAGCTTCCAATAAAAAATATGATGACGAAGGAAATGTCAAATTACTCTTACCTTTTCATAAAAATGAGAAAGAAAATAAGGAAGAAAATTCTTCAGGAGAATTTCAGAACGAAAGTATACAAACTCAGCCTTTAGTTTGGGATAGTTGTTTCGAAACAAATTTTAGGGACAATCGAAAGTATATCGAACAGGTACAGAGTGATACGGAAAATAGTAATCGTGATGTACCAATTGGAAACCTCATACAGAATAGCAGCATTTGGACGAAAAGAAATGCTAATTACTCAGCATCAATGAAAGCTTGGCTTGAAAAGTACAATACCTTAAAGAACAGCAAAGCTGAGGAGAAA
Organism: Esperia sulphurella; assembly: GCA_947086405.1. Lineage (NCBI taxonomy): Eukaryota > Metazoa > Arthropoda > Insecta > Lepidoptera > Oecophoridae > Esperia > Esperia sulphurella. The sequence goes on along the minus strand of OX352271.1, from coordinate 5,401,604 downwards.
CAGAAAAAAGATTTAGTTCTTTTAAGGAAAATAACTAACCTCTCAATTGCTGCAAATACATCTTCCACAGTGCAAATAGTGCCTATAACAAGAGATATATTTATAGAATCTACGGATTCCCTTAACTGGACACTAGATCTAACAACGGAAAATAATATAAGAGCGGGGTATACTGGAGATTGGTATAAGGCAAAGGACAGAACTAAAATAAGATTTAGTGGTCTCCCGCAGACAGACCACTATTTGATACCGACACTTAAGTTGGAGGAAGGATTTCATCCTTTCGGTTTTATGTCTGGGTTTTTTTCTTTGATATATCCTTTCGAATTTCCAGTAGGTAAGTAATAAATAACTGCAAATTATTACGTAACCTATATGTCCACCTTTTGGTTTATTGGTTTGAAATCGTTTCTCTGTGATTTCCATAGGTCTAATCAAGGATATAGTGTGGGGAAAGTTTACATTTCCATACTCATTTTTACAGGTAATTAAAATAATATTTTTTTTTTACATTAAAATATTTACCAAATTCACATGACCTAGAATAGGTACCATTGCCTGAATGTTGGGATAATATATGTTATGTTTTGAAGATAATTATTAATTGCCTCCAACTTAATCTAGTCATTTCTTTGAAGCCATTAAAGTCATTCAAATCATTTTTTATGCGGACTTGTCAAGAATGAAATTCCTTGTCAGCTTCTGTGTCTTCTGTGTTCTGTGTATGACATGGATTTTTTTAAAGTAAGATAAATAGATTTATAATTGGATTTCTTTAAAGAAAATAAGTACCTGACTTCTATTAGTGCATTCCATGTACAGCCACATCTTAATTTAAGTAAGGTTAGTTTGGGCTCAAACATGTATATTTTTTAATATTTGGAAAATTAACCGGAAGCAGCAGGACACGGACATTGTTGATATTCTTTCCGAAATTATTTTTCATTCGCCACGACCGGGTGTTTATAAAGCGTTGACATTTTAAAAGGATCGCTTCCAGAAATCCGATAATGCATTAATAGGACCATCGTCCAAGCTTCCAAAGATGAGACTAAACGTCGCATCGACAGTGCCTAAAATATTATCTAAATGACTACGAGACTAAGTGTGTAGACACTTATAGTTTTATAGCAATTTTTTTTACAATTTCTTTTCCAGACACGTGGTTTAACTTCCTAATTATATAAGTATGCAAAAATGATAACATTGTTTGGTGTTTATGGACTCTTTTACGGCATTATGGCTGAACCGATTTTTGTTAAACTTGGTACAGTAATAAGTTAATCACTTACTTATATCATGTATTGATACAAAGGATACTTTTCTACACGACAAAAGAATGCTAGAAATTTGTGTCAATTCAATACACAGAATGTGCTACCCAGTACTAAAGAGTAGAAACTATATCTAGTATTATCAAGATATTTGTCCCGGTCGGTAAATATAGCTAGTTTGGCTTTTCTATAGACGCAAACAATTCACGTAGTATTTAATAAATGAGCGATTGGCCAGTAGGTACCTACTCAATTTTAGTTGCTAATGTTAGCAAATGAACTCTAATGTTAGCTAATGGCGTTGCAGGGTGAATATTCGAGCGTTTCAACCGTCGCGTCGTCATTACCGTAACCCCTAAAAGTTGATGCAAAAGAACATATTTAATTTAATACATATTTCACCGATGCACAATCTGTGCTAGAACCAGACACTTACTGTTTAACAAGAACGATGAACTGGTATAGTATCTTCAACTTATGAAGGAAAGGCTCGAATATTTACTGTGTATTGATATCAACTGTCATTGTCAGTCGAGATTGGATAACTTAAAGTACAGTATCAAATTCAGTCAGAAGTTTTTCTTTTTAATGTTATGGTGTTTCCTCATGCGCTCTTGCAAATATTCTCACATACGTTGACATTTGATGATAGGTATAGTTACTGCCATCTAACATGGAATTTAGAACTACTTCTCTTTTCTAAAAGAGTTACTGGAAAATGGCTCATTGATCTTCCTATATCCATGCCGTCACGTTAGTTTGTCGCATACACGCGTTAGCAGATGACTGTTACTTAAAGACTGCACACAACAAAGTAAATATTGCGGGTAATGTTTACGCTATTACAGCGTTTACGCCTGAGATTCCCTCTCATTTGTTGAAGAGCACATTTTTCTTCACCAAGACGTATTGGTCATTCCCTAATTACATTGGTTTTTTCCTTGGATTGTATCCTAAGGCTGCGTCTGATTTATTATCAACATTTACATTATTACAGTGTACTTTATTATTGAAGTTACTTAAGCCGTACTCCAGCGATATCGTTTTATTTTTACACCCCGAATCTTAAGTAAAAGATTGTGGAAATCTTGTTTTGACGTTTAATTAATCTAAGTACCTAGATATAGATGTATCTGGATAATCTAATTTGTAATTTGTTTATGTGTTTTAAAAGAATAAATTAAAAGTGTAATATAGAAATCTTTTCCAGTCAATCAAAGTGGAATCAACCTTCCTAGCCTTCATCGTACTATTTACCTGCATAGCTCTGGTGATACCATCATATTTAATCATCTTGGGCATACTAGCATTGCTGTCGAAGTCTAGTTGTGATGATGAGGTGGAAACTGGAGCTCTGTTCCCAGAGGCTGAAGAATGGGATTGCAAAGATAGAGTTCTGGTGGTGGTTGTACTGTTTGTGGTACTGCTGTGCTGGTAAGGAATTTTCTCACTTTTAAATTCGTTTTATAATTCCTATTCGATGACAAATATCTGATCACCGTGGCATCCGATTAGGAATCATAATTATTTTGGTGACATTAATATTATAATTATTTTTATCGTATGGCTTATATGAAGGGTACAGGAAATTATGTCATGTCACAAATACATCGAGTTTAAATTACAATGTCAATAAATACAAAACCTAGAATTAAAACTGCCAACTTGCCTTAGGTACGTAACTTCATATTCATTTGACAGTTGATTACTGATTAATGTCGAGAAGTTTACTGATACCTAAAATCTTATAACAAATATATAAATAAATATTACATACTTGTACATACAATACACTTATCTAATCCCAAACTAGGATTTTCTCCTATTCTATGGGAATTAAACAAGTATAAGACAATTCACAAGTATACCTAACATCCAAACCGGACCAACTTGTATAAAGTTGTCTGTTCCCAGTGGGAATCGAACCCACGGCCTCTGACACTCGAGTTGTATGACCAAGCCACTAAGCCAACAAGGCGGTAAATGATACAAATATAACAAAGATACAATATAATATATGTATATTCATTTTGATGAGTATTTGCTATTAATACATCAAGTTTTGCAAGTACGCAGCACAATTAATTTCCAATTACAACGAAGTCACGTTTGTCTTGTACGCAGAGCTAACTCGTTGGAGCAAAGTCAAGAAAAGTTAAATTAAATGCCGAGTCGAAATTACACACAGTAGCGCGTTCAGCTTCGCATAGGCAATTTGAGATCGGGGATGAACCCCCAATATAAATCTGGCATGAAAATGTCTTTGTTTTTGTATCTTCTATTCACTTCGTAATTTTTTTTAGACAATAATGTATTCCTATGCAGCTTTGTCAAGACATTTGTCCCGGTTAGTTAAATAATATATGTATATCCGTCAAAAGAGTTTAACTTTTCTATAGACACAAATAATTCACGTAGTATTAATGTTAGTGTACCATCGGTAAAAAAAAACTTCCCGTGGTACTACTGGATCGCTTGGTAGTTCTACGGGTTGTTTTTTTACCCGTGGTACTACTGGTAGTAATACTGGTAGTACCACGGGCAACAAACGTATTTAATGCCTTCTGCTACGATTGCCTCGTTGACCTAGTGGCTTGGTTATTAGACTCGAGCGCCAGAGATCGTGGGTTCAATTCCCACTGGGGACAGAAAACTCTGTACAATTTGTTCAAGCTGGTCCCGGTCTGAATGTTATATTTGTAAATTTGCCAAATCTTCTTTAATTTACATAGGCACAGGAGAAAATCGTAGTTTGGGATTAGACAAATGTATGTATTGTAGGAAAATATATTTGAATAAAATCAAGCCTACCTAAGTAAGCGTTAAAAAATACTTACATACGTTTAATTTTGTAGCAGGATGAAACTTTACACTATTGAGTGAAACCAGGTCGAATAACTCATAGCATTTTAATTAATTGGGAAGGAAGACTGCATTTGACATTACATATAAAATATTGTACATGAAAATTTTGATGTGGTCCTTTAAAACTCGCCGAGCCTATAGAGTCCAAAAAAACTACTGCATCTACTGCCAAAATTAAACCTAAAAAATGGATCGGCTTATGGCGCCTGGTTAGAATTTGGAAAAATTACTACGGCGAAAAAATGAACGAGAAGACTCACACAAGCTTTAAATATAGCGTTAGAAAAAAGATACCAGAAGAATAAAACGAGGAATTCCTTTACAAGATGAATAAATCCTAGGGTACTTAAATTATGGCCAGTGTTCTTCGGCGCCAGGTCATCGGTGCCAAATCTTCAATTCCTGGTGTCCATCCAAAATAGCCAAAATAGTTTCGGCAAATTCGCTCCTGGTGCGTTCCTTTTAGTAAGATAAAAATGTTCCTCCTGCTTTGGCTCCTGCCTATGCTGAATACAGCGGGCTAATCCCAGTTTGGCCAGTTATAATAATTTGCAGAAATTTCAAAATTTTCATCTTTACAGAAAAATTCACACCCTCCTTCCATCAAGTCAAAAGTAAAAGTCCCCCTTGTCATCCTCTCGACTCTAAATTTAAAAATTTATTCTTTCCTAAAATTTTGAATTAAAATGCCGCCCGTCGCCTATAAGGACCACGCAGATTGCCCGTCAAAAAGTTCTGCAGCGGCAAAAAATAACGCTGCAGTATGTAAAATGTATTTATTTAATGAATGGCCGAGTTGCCGGTAGGTAAGTACTTAGTGGCTAATGTAGGCAATTGACCTCTCAATCATCACGTGAGCCCTTAGACGTCCACTGCTGGACATAGACCCTCCCCAATGAACGCCACCACACCCGGTCCTCCGCCCTCCGCATCCAGCCGCTTTCGGCAACCTACTTCAGATCGTTCCGTCCATCTGGCGGCGGGGCGTCCCAACCGTCGGTTCTGCGACAGATGTGGCCCGCCTACTACCACTTCTACTGCCACTTGATCTCTAATGTTGACTAATGGCGTTGCATTAATCTCAATTGTCGTAGTCAAGGGGCTGAATTGAAGTTACTAAGAAAAATATTTTATATAAACTGAAATATTTTTAATTTTTTTATAAATCTTGACTATTATAGTGGTCAAAAGTACCTAATATATATTCCACCTCAAATGGAATATTATACGAAATCTTTACGTCTAGTAACGTAAAAAAAATGCCTTGAAAACAAAAGTATAGGTAGAACTACCAGCTAAAACGAGTTTATTTTATTTATTTATTTTTAATTTTATTTTGTTTCATAAACTCCACAGCATAACAATTAGATTACTATTAGAAATTATTATAAAATTATACAGTCAATAATGAAGTTCAACATAATTACACAATTTACATTATAGATAAGTTTGTATTACTACTTTGCTGTTTACTCTGGAACACCACTTATTGTTTATGTTGTTTGCGGGACGCAAATACGTTTGTTTTCGTATACTATTTCCAATGGAACAGAACATGTTAGTTATAGATTTTTATAAATGTATTTCGACTGATTATTATTTATTTCCAAGCGATTTATTTACGTAGGCAAAATACCCATAAAAAGGTTTGAAAAATAATGTTTAAGAAGTAATAATTTGCCACAAACAAGGTTCAATGAAAGTGATTGAAACTGTTGTGAAAAAGGGAGAAAGCGGCCGTGGTCTGTCGTACGAAATTGGACGAAGTGAAACGAAATGAACTAATTGTTGAGAATAAAGGTTGAACTTCACTATAGCAGGACTCGCCGCACTTTGCCTGAACAAATCGCGTGTTTTGTATGGTATAACATATTTAATATTCTTTGGTATAGCGCCTGTACGGCAGCGACGCGGAGCAGTGCTGCGCCCTGTCACTAAACCGCCATATTACATAATGCGAATGCGCGCGTTTGTATGTAGCTCAATCCTTATCGCAGAATAATTTAGCGTTTATTCGCTCTCGATAACTTATTATTTTTTCAAATTGTTTAGCTCGATATAATCCTTTATCTAAAAGAAAAATGTTAAACTGCGAACGCCCAGCGCCTGCTTTTAATTACTGAGCTATCGCTTCGATTACCGACTCCGGTCTAATTTTTAAATCAGATTAGATTAGATTAATTTATTTCACTTTTACATCTTAATAATTCAAGTAAAAGGGATCGTCATAAAATAAACTACCCAATATCATCAGCCTAAATACGTCCACTGCTGGACATAGGCTTCCCCAATAGAATACCACTTTTCGTAAGTTGTCCATTGGGAGATTTGGCTTGTGCCCACAAAATTTATTTAAACTGCTGTTAAGTGATATAGACAATTACAACGTGGAGAACAACAATTCAAAACTCCACACAAATACCTCAATTCTTTTCCAGCGTATTTATATCGGGAATGGCAATGAGTAACGAGCAGGCGAGCGCAGCTGCCGCTGAGAGCCGCAACGTCATCAGCTGCGCGTGCGCCGACATCGCCACGTGGCTCGCTTCCGCCGCAAGGGAGTTGCACTACAGCCTCGTGTCTCCTGTTGACCTGGTCCTACAAGCCTATAGGGATGATTTGAGGAGTAAGTACCATATCTAAATTTCCAGGGAGCTTTATAAATATTAGAGATGAAACGGATATCCGGTAACTATCCGGTATCCGGCCTATCCGGCCTAATTTTACTATCAGGAATACGGATAGTAAACCAATATCCAGCCAGATACCGATTAGTAAAATGTACGCTGACAAACTGATTTATGGATGTAGGGAAAATAACATTAAAACCACATAACATCAAACTGTTTTAATTTTCAAAGCGTAGCGAGGTGTGTCGTACATTTTTCCAAAAATATGTTCTATTTCTAAATTACCAGTATCTCAAACAACAATTTTCCCAAGAATTTCCGTCGGTCCATCGGTCACGTTTTGTCTAGCGTCTAAATAATTAGTCTGGTTGATAGCAACATTTGAACAGAGTAATTCATTAGAGGATTCTTAATAGTTTCCCGCTGGCTTGTAATGTGATAGTATAGCTGTCTTACTACAATTGTAGAAAATTGCCATTTTGTCAAAAACCGCTGTAACCAATTTTATCAAACATTGCTTGTTCTAGAACCTCCTGTCGTATTATTTTTCGGCAGTATCCATTGGTCTGACAAAATTCATATAAAAGGTGTTCCAGTAGGTACTACATAAATGTCATACATAAATTCCTCGTTCATAATGCGAACTGCTAAGGAATGGAACTCCCTGCCAGCTTGGGTATTTCCGGACAAGTACAATCTGGATCTTTTTAAAGGAAGAGTGAATAGGAGACTTCTGGGTAAGCGCGCTACACCTTAGGCCTCATCATCACTTACCATCAGGTGAGATTGGGTCAAGCGCAAACCCATCAATAATAAAAAAACATCGATTTTCTCGAAATCGGTTGAACTGAATTAGTTTCAATGTTAATTTGAACTCCGAATTGTATGATATCCTACGGCCGGATATCCGGCTATCCGGCCTAGAGGGTCGCCATATATCCAGTGTCCGGCCAAATCACTATCTGTTTCATCTCTAATAAATATATGACAAATTCAGCCTAGTTCCAAACGAAGCGATTGTGGTGCTGACTGGTTATGCATTGCGTGTGGCCTCATGATGAGGGTGATACATGATAGAAATAAGCAAACTGCAGCTTAAAATTGCCCTTTTTATCTTTCTTTCGAGTCTCTAAAACTCTTTAGAATAACCTTTTTTACCTAGAAGACGTTGACATTCATGTTTATACAAACATCTGTATTACAATACAAACATTAGGTTCTGTGATGCGGACTCAAACATAGTAAATGTGTATGCTAACGAGCGTCAAGAAAAGTGCGTAACATCCTAACCCTCAGGGTTTAACGTGATGCGAAGGCGAAGGGTAAACCACAGGTTTCCGGAACTGACGTGTGTTAAATATAGGTCGATGGGACACCTTTGTGTTTTGTGTCTTTAACTAATATGTTTTACCTATTACATTTCAGATGTAGAGACTCTTTTGGGGTTACCTATTCAGCAGACAATAGCATCTGAAAGTGGAATTGACCTGGTTCTGGATTCAATGGCAGACATTATTGCAGGTAAGTACTTATATACACCATGTGTCACATATCGAAGTATAGATAAACTCTTTATTGCACACAAATTAGGAATAACAATAAAAATAGGTACAGATTTTTGGAATGTGTACAAAGGCGGCCTTATCGCTTAAAGCGATATTTTCGAAGTAGTTGGTGCTTTTCCTCAAATAACAGACTTTGTGAAATCGAAACTCATTTAAGGTAGACTTTATGAAATCCATACGAGTTATAGTCTTAAACGCAACACATCAATGAGTGCATGCGTTATAACAATTAGTTCATTGTTGTTAATTTTGGTACAATAAAGCGTTTACATACATACATACTAGTCCCAACTAGCACACTGGCAAAATATGGAGCTATTTTATCGCCTATAGGTTCCATAGTGGAGATATATCAGTGTCAGGTGCACTAACACCGACATAGCCCCACCATGGACCTATTTTTATAGCTTATGGCTGCATATTTAGCCAGTGTGCTAGTTGAGGTAGTGATGTTTGGTTACAGAAAAAAGAGGGTGGTGACCATCTTTTAAATCATTCTCGTACTGCTTCATTTTAGAAAGCGCAGACCTTTCATCAAAGATATCGTCTCTTCGCGATATGAGCATCAGAGCTGGAGCACTATCTTCGTCCACGTCGGAGAGGCTAAGAGACTTGGCGCGACAACTCGACAACTTGAAGAAACATTGCACTCAGAAAGACATGCCACTTTGTGATACAATTAACACTCAGTCATTGGAACTGCAAATGATGTTTGATTTGGTATGTATGTTACAAGCAATTCTCTTTTCGATGGTTTTGATCTCCTGTGGGTCCAGCGGTGGGACCACGAGGAAGCAGAAATCACCCATTTTATCGATCTACTCTTTAACTGGCACATACTGTAACGTAAAATCAAGACAATACTACGCCTTATTTATATAAAGCATCAGAACTAAGTTCACATTGTGTAAAAGATTTTAAACGAATTTTTGAGCGAGTGATCATTTATGCAATTTGAAATACTTTTATGACGTAACGGCTGATCAAAAGAACTCAATTTAATACTCAATGGCATGCACTGTCTGCTTTGACTTGTTTTATTAATAACGTTACTGCTTGGCTCTTTATTGTTGTAACTAAGTTATTCATATAATAAATATTACCTTATAATAACCATATAAACTTTATCAAGATCTGTCCAGCTCTTCGGGAGTATAACCGTACAGCAAACAATATAAGCATAGCGTTTTAAATAACATCAATCAAACTACTTTAATAAACGAATGTCACGTCTGAATGAATTTTATTATAACTTGGTATAATGATAGTTTATGTGCTGGAATAATTGTATTTTTATTTATTTATTTACACAATACTTAAAACAGTACAAAACACTTAGATCGAAAACAAAAATCACAATATAATAAGGCCAATATAAAATAAAACAGATCACAAGATAGAAAAAACAAAGGAGAGGAAAACGGATAAACTAAGAAAAATATGATAATTTAAAAATTAACGAAAATGTAAACATAATTAAGTATGTAAGAATAATAATCAGCGCAAATGAAGTGTATATGAGTGTGTGTGTGTATGTAGAGGGGTGTATATGTATCTATGTCGGGGGTGGTTGTGGGGGGTATAATGCTTGTCTAAGAATTTGTTTCTTTTATTATTTTAGACAGGATAGCTCCTCGTCCCATAAAGAAAATCTCCGCATCCCGAAACGTTGTATCGTAGGTGTGTACTGCGCGGTGCAATACAGAGTTTTCTGCGTAGTTAGTGTGCACGAAGTTGGTGCACAGCGAGCGTGCGCTTAACATATAGGCTTTTAAATATTCCGGAAACATCAATAGTTCCCAAGTAATAGCTTATGAGATAATTAAAAATGGTCAACAGATGGGGCTGTCCAAACTGTACATCGCGCTATTCAATGCCCATACATGTAAGCCTACAGACAATTTAAACGTGGATATTCGCAATTCTGATGATGAATGATCATTTGTCGTCTTTTTATCATCAATCATCATTGATGAGAAAACCATAACTTGAACAAACTTGTATATAAGTTTAATTAAACACAATGGACATGACTTATTGAAACTCGGACATTCAACATTAATGTAGACTTTACTACAAGAGTAAGTATCTTCCCCATCAGCCATGTTGTTCAGTAATTTTATTAACGGTTTTATATTGCAGATACTCAAAGAACAACAGTTGTTAGAGCTCCGCTCTCTTGGAGTAGAAAACTTGACTCGTGCAATTTCGAACGCTAAGCTGGAATTCCGCAGACTGCCGTCTGCTATATCCACGCAAACAGTTCGAGTGAGGGCAGGTAAAAAAACAGGATACTATTGAATTTGTTCTAAATCTAAAACACTACCAACTCATGCATTAGTATGGGTATCATTCAACAACTAGAAACAGTAACATACTAGAATCAAATCAAATCAATTTATTCACCCCTGCAACTGAGTACGTTGCATTGGGCAGTCACAGTACAATGTTATTTTTATGTCAATTTTAGTTATAAAATAATTTAATTAATTTTAATTACAACTTAAGCTCACCTATCAGAAAATGAATATTCATCTAATGATATTTCCATGAAATCATTTAGTGAATAGACCAATATTCTTAATATATTCTTCCCTAACTTATTCACCTAACATGACGCTAACTTTAGAATATACATACATAATGAAGCCAGAGGGGTAGGCAGAAACGATGTATTGCCACTTGGCGCGATCCTGAAACATCTCACTAGACTTAACATCCGTCAACCTTTTATTCATCTAACTGCGCCCTCCTAGGACGACCTCTAGCTGTAGTTCCTTCCACATTCGCGCTGTCTGGCTGGCACGTACACTAAACGCTTACTGATTCCGATGCGAGACTCGCTCGGATAAACATCGAAAAAAAAAAGGCAAAAATACCATATTGCGCGATTTCTAACTGCAGAAACAAAATACTGGTACTTTATTTTAAGGAAATACCTACGTTGTGTAATGACAATTTAAACAAGTAACTCGAAAATTTTGTTTGGCTTTAAGATCTAACGTTAATTTAGGTTAGTTTAACATTTATTGCGTGGTATCGTTACGTACCCAAACTTAGTCACTACACTATGCACGCAGTGAACACCGAATTATCGACAATCTCACAACACGCTTCGCTAATTGATTACGCTAGTGCGGAGAATATGTCACATTATTAGACATATTTAATACATTTTTAGTTCAACGGATATTATCCGAATCACTTACGCAGTAGGTCTGCATAACAGTGCACACGCAGCCATCCGTGCCTAGAATAACTCTAGAAGCAGATGATATATATATTTATGTCTATTAATGTAAATAGATTATAAAGTAAGTACATGCGACTACTGCCTCTCTATAATCCTCTGTCTTCACCGCAGGTTAGCTGGAGGAAATTTTCTTAGAATAGCTCAACCTTTTGTATATTTTTTGTTTTCTTTGTGTTGTTTCTTTGTATTTCCGTGTGTACAATAAAGTATTAAATAAAAAAATAAAAAATAGTAAACTAAGATTTAACGATAGTTACTTAAAATTACTATTGAAAAGTTAATATTTACTTACCCTTTATATTTTCCAGATATCTTGAAAGATATAGAAACACGCAGACTGCAAATCCATGCCTCCTCAAGGGTTCTCAGCGACATCGTACGCCATCTTACTGGTAGGTTGCATTCTGCAGCAAGGCAGTTTGATTCTGGACTGGAAAGGGTTCAGAAATATGAATTCTGGCGTTGGACTATTATGTTAGGTAAGGAAATTATAATATAAGTTAGTGTATGGATGGTTTCAATTAGAGGACAAGAATGTATGACTTCGGGGACTCATTTTGTGACCAGAATGACAACTTTTCCGAGAAGTGGCGTGTAAACTCAATATAATCATGATAACAGGCAAATCTGGCCTTTGGGATGCAACGCAAAAAAAAGCTTTAGGTTATTTCAAGCAGCAATAGTAATACCAGCCATTCTGGTAATCAATGTATGAGGGGAAGTAGCATAATTAATAAAGATTTGAAACTAGTGTAACACGATGCTTTTGAGTGGAGTTCAAAGTTCACAACTCTTCGTCCCCTTCCACTTCACGCTTCACGCCCTTTACCCCAAATCATGGCCACCTTTTCCGTTTGTTTTTATGAAAAACGATACGGGCTACGAGTAAAATGTCGAATATCCGTTTTTTTTATAATACTGACGGTTTTAAAGTAATAGCTAGTCGAAAAGTTGATCTCGAGCGAAAATTAACACTTCGAGCTTCAACCAAAGCACCAGTTTCAAAACTTTACTAATTTGGCCCACTTAGACATCTTAAATTACCGTACATTATGCAATGGTTGTGAGGTATCTGCCCGTTTGCGATTTCATATCATCAAAACCAATAAATAGCAGCTTTCCACCCTATGGCGATCCCCGTCAGAAAGTTTTGCATAGAATTCGAAATTACCCTGGAGGTCACCTGTCATGAAAAGATACTTTTGTAACTTTTAAACGGATAAGGTTTGAAATGAAAATTAATGATTAATCAGTAATACATGACATACTTTATTTATTTAAGTATATCTAAAAAGTCTATCTAATCAATACTGTATGTCATTGGCCTACTATAGAATAGAACAACATTGGTGCCTGCTTTTATTTTTCAGCTTGCATTATTAATTTTGCCTTTGTTATGATACTGATACTTACTGCTATGCTTTGTGGATGTGGGAGTGCTAAAAACCATGCCAAAAGGACTTTACAAATGTGAGTAGACTACAACCAAAGGATTATTTAAGTTAAAGGCTCGGCTATGAATAGATAAGTTCACGGCCAGTTCTAGAGTTTTGCGTGGTCAAAGAACCCTAAAACATTATGATTTCGCCGTATTTTAAAAGGATATCTTCTAGTGTACCTACCTGTCGCAAATAAATTTATTTATATTATTGTACTAAAAGTATTTTATTTTTATTATTGTTGATGGGTTTGCGCTTGACCGCAATCTCACCTGATGGTAAGTGACTATGAGGCGTAAGGTGAAGCGCGCTTACCCATGACAAAATGCCTATGTATTCACTCTTCCTTTAAAAAGATCCAAATTGTACTTGTCCGGAAATACCCAAGCTGGGACTTCCATTCCTTAGCAGTTCGCATTATGAAAAAGGAAGCAAAACGCTTCGTGCGAGAGAGTGGCATGTCTATCTACTATCTGATGAAGTCCCTCACCACGCCTGGCATTCCGGTGATGGAAGGTGTATGGGGAAATCAAATCGTGGAATTCCTTGGCACACTCCCCAAAATGTAACCTGTAGAATACCGAAAGGAAGAGGCCACACTGCGAAGTAATGAACCGTGTGTTGTATCGTTACAGATCATCAGTATGGTTGTGCTTCACATCTCTTATTCTATGGGGTTTAATATCTGCCAGTTTTCTTATCTCAGGACACGCCGAGGTAATATCATTTTTTTTATATAATTGTATACTTTTGTGTACATAAATCTCATGAAAAAGAAAATATTTCGCTTTTTCTTGGTGTCTCTAACCAAATTTACGAGTTTCTAGAAGTTGTTAAATATTGCTGAAGTCCTTTCTCAAGAAATTGCTCCAAGCTTAACAGCAGGCGCTTTAATTTTAAGAATTAGCGTCAATGAATCGACCGCAACGACGGAAGAACTTAACGGAATAGGAAAGGCTAAATATTCAACACTCGACAAGCCATTAATGATGATTTTAATATGATTGATATTCGCACTAATTAAATCAGATTTTACTGCCTTTTCATTTCATACCACAGTTCCATAGTTCTCGTGATACTTTTAATTTTCAGGTATACGTGTGCCAAGCTTTATGGGACTCTCCACAATACGAAACGTTATCAGCTCTTCTGGACAGACCGTCGCCACTCTTACCAAACAATGAAGGAATATTCGATGCTCTCTTCAGGGACGTAGAGAACATAACCATTGACGTAACTGTTAAAGATGTCCTCAGGTATTTTATGACTTGTATTGTTAAACTTGCCGTGTGGTTTCCGGTAGAGTAGAATAGGACCACTCCAACTATTCCCGTGGATGTCGTACAAGTGACTAAGGGAATATTATAAAACATCAATCAGGCCTCCCCGACCCGTCTGGCCAGCGCGGGGAGTGTAGGCCAAATCCTCCGTCTGTCTCCAGCAGATATGCTCCTGCAGTGGAGACAAAAATAACCTGATGATGATGATGATATTGTTAAACTAGCTGTTTTTCCACTCTTTTTCAAGAGCAAATCATGATATCTGGCACAAAATACCACCAAAATGGAGAAGGTTTCAAAAAGCGATTTGTAATGGTGGTTAATCCTGACACAGGGTGAAAAGTAAAAATATGTTTCGGAAAACGACAAAGCAGATAAAGTTCATAAAATAATTAAAATAATAATTGTAAACTATGACAAACATAGAATACAGAGTTTTTAAACCTAACTCATACCTACTTGAATTTTCTTTAAAGTTAAAATAGCGAATGATATTTTCAAAATTCGATTAAATAACTTACTGTACTTATTTCAAAGTTTAAATCATTATATTTTTACCATCAACTTATCAGAGTCCATCTTTGTACACGTCATTAAAATGAAATCAAAATAATGCAAATTAATTCATTTTAGGGACTGCGAAAAGGACCGTCCAGCTTACACCGTGTTCCAACTTGATAAATTGTTGGACGTTAACAAGGAGACATCTTACTTCGAATGGACGGAACTCCAAACAGACCTATCAAGATTAACCTCTTCCATAGAAGTGGGATTTCTAAAGACTGTATCTGTTTACTTCAATAAGCTGTTGAATCAAATTCTTGTTGTTTCTGATATTAACTTGGCCACATATAGGTAAGTAGCTCTTGACCACTTTGAGTTGTCAAGAGATGGCGTTAATACAGCAGAGATAGATGCTATTCGTTAGAAATACAATACAGGTTTCCGGAATAATAGTCTTCAGTTCAGCTGTCACTGTATCAAATTATAGAAAATTGTGTTTAGGAAAGCCGTGATTGAGCATCAAACATCCAAACATCCAAAGAAACAAATAAAAAAACAACCAACGTACCAACTATCGAATCATGGAACAAACGAAGGAACGTACTAACTAACAAACAAACCTGGCTTGTTTAAGAATAATGATATGGAAATACTTAATATATTTTAGGATGCACTACAATGGCCCAATAGTGGGAAAAGATCTGCCGTCATTAGTGGATCAACTGGAAAATATTGCAGCTCAGGTTTCTGATCTGACTACAGCTGGGAGATTAGAAACATTAGGTAAGGGATTACAATATTCGATATATTGGAAGGGTTCCTTTGTTTCACGTTATGTCAATAACACCTATTAATTTCCAAGGGTCTTTACCCAAAACAATAACGACCTGGACTTAATCCTTACACTGTAAAGGCTTAATTCTGAAACGTCCCTTGAACGTTCCTTCACCCTTCACCTACCTAAGTTTAAACACATGTCTAATTTTCCCTGTTGGTGTTGTTTTGACAGTTTAAAACGTTATAAGTATAGTTTGATTTTAACAGTCCGTTCTTTATAACTATCCCGCAAGCAAATGACGTATCGCATAAATATGTTTTTATTGCTTCAAATTAAAGATCCAATGCATATCCTTTTCCAGTCCACGAAATTTTCCTAACAACATGGTATCTGTGGAATATTTTGGCGAAAAGAAAACAAGCAAGTCCACTGCTGATATGGGAGCAGCAGCTACTCGTATAAGCTGCATTTCCATTCAAATGTATGAAGGCAGTTTCAATTTAATTGTTGTGCCGTTTCTTCTTCAAAGCGCTTACACGTAATAAAATATGACTTCGACTTTAACGAACCTCCAATGCATGAATAAGTACGCATAGTAAACTAGATTCTTTTAATGAAAGCGATCGGACTTTCTAGATACCTACTACTCGATTTTTTTTATCTATAATCATTATTTTTAGCAATGGTTTATATCAATAATTGAATAGCAGTCTGTAATTTCAATGCGGTCCCATCGTCAACTGCCTAGCTGTATCAGGTCTACTTAATCAATCTTCATATTCTAGCAACTAGAACCCAAAGATTGCACACGACGAATATAAAACCACTGGAGCAGTTACGATCAGAGGTAGTGTTCAAGCTGACTGAACTGGAACTACAGCTAATGCCCTTCAGGAGGAAGCTGAACATCTCACTAAGTCACATGCATACAGCACAGTTTTACATCGACAATCAGGGAGATGTCATTGCTCACAAGGTATATTATATGGATTAAGGTGATTCGGCCCAAATGTCTGTAGAAAAAGTTTTCTTAGTATGTTTGAAATCGGATCAAAGATTTTAACGTTCACGTTTAAGTTGTAAGGTTGATACTAAACGATTAAAGTCGCAAATGATGTCAATCACCCTGCTATTGCTTAAATATTATGTCAATGAATTGAAAACTGTATTTACGAGTAGGTATGTCCCACTGATGTCCAAAAATCATTGGTCATCACACCCTTTGAGTTATTATCCAGTGTACGCAGGTTTCCTCAGATACACCAAAGCTTGTGCAATGAACCATAGTAGTCCGAATGGTACCTGAACCCTCTTTATTGTAACGAATATAAAGCTAGAGGACTCCTAAATGAATTACCATGACGAGCTAATTATTGCAGTGTAACATATCCAAGTATGTATCGGGTGATATGTAATGAAACGACTTTTCTTTGCAAGAGCCCTTTTGTTACTGAGTTCTCTAACTTCTCCACTACATACTTCATAAGATCCATCAGATTTGAGTACCTATTTGTGAAAAAGAAAAAGAGATAGATCAATTACCAGCTAAAGTTCCTCATAAACTCATGAAGTATGAGATGTAATCCTGGAACGCGGAAGGCCCATTCATCAGTGCTTACGTGGACTGCGATAAAGAACACATGCAGATTCGTGTGAAAGACACCGAACAAATCAAATAAATCACTCAGATTATAATGTGACAGTAGTATAAGAAAAATATTACAATAGTAATTAGTTATGCCTGTGCAAATCGTCGAAGACGTGGTGCGCAGACGGCTCGCCCCAACACGAGTGTGTCATGGCCGCCCGCCGCGCTACTAGCGACACGATGCTCCGCTAGAGTAACACTATTAGCTGTCACTCTTATCCAGGTATCCCAATAGATGGCGCTCCGTGATACGCCGTCAGACTAATATAGCCTGGTGTTTCCTTGCACGCGGTGCTTATCCTTAGTACTAATAACAACTAAAGCCATCTCAATGCAATTACAGAAGCTGTCGGTGTACGTATCGCGGTTGGTATCCCACGCTGCGGGTTGGAGAACCCACGTTCTCACCTCCGCTGAGAAGCACGCAGCGCGCTGCCGTCCACTGTTCACAGTATACGCAGCGTTGAGAGCACTTTTCTGCGCCAGATATGTTGCTTCTTTGGTAATTGTAATTTACAAAATACCTGTAGTTTTTTTTAAGAATAGATTTTATGTCTCCGGAAATAATGTCCTTTTAGGCCCGTTTTGATATTCAATATTCACTTTAAAAAATATGGCACACTAAAGTTCGTATCCTCACTAAAGTGATTGTAGCTTTTAATTGAGATTTAACAAGGACCAATTTGGCCATGTGGTTCCCGACTTAGAATAGGGCCACCCCTATCTTTCCTGTCGGTGTCGTCAAGGCGACTAAGCGATTGCACCAGAGACGGGCAGCAGCGTTCTCCTGTGTGTGTATGTTAAAATCATTACTGCGATCACCAATCCGCCTGCCAAGCGTGGTGATTACGGCAAATTCCCCAAATGACAACTCACCAAAAGTGGTATTCTATTGGGGAGGCCTATGTCCAGCAGTGGACGTTTTTAGACTGTTGATAATGATGATGACGATTCAAGTTTCACGCACAATATACACTTTCATGATCGACCTGCGATAAAACCCACAATAGAGATTTTTAGGAAAATTAAATACAAGCGAAAAGCTCATCTGACGAGATCTTTTCAAAAAGTCCCCTGTCTAGTATTAGGTATCTGGTTACAAGAGTATACGATATTGGCTTGTACCTGTCCTCAAGGTTTATAATTAAATGCCATCCTTTTTTTTAATTATAAGATACGGTACAACTTCTAGTCATAAATGCAACACATCGTCGATCCTGCGCCGTATCGATGCGTACTGAATATGAACATCATCAGCCTGAAAGAGTCCACTGCTGGACATTGGGCTCTCCCAAGATGCGCCGCTCTACCCGATCATCGGTTCCTCTCATCCAGTCTCTGCCAGTCGCCTTACGCAGATCGTCGCTCCATCTAGCCGGAGGCGTCCCACACTACGCACGTACTACGTACTGAATATGTCGTTCGATTATTACGTGTGTGTTTTGTAGCGACAGCGTACAAGTGTTCAGGTGTGTGTGAAGCGTCCAGGTTGAGCCAGGGGCCTCGTATTACTTTAAGCTAAAAGTTTTCTTTTAAACGTCACCGCACTGCTTGTGGTGTATCATCATTTTGTAGTAAAACATTTATTTCGGAATTTCCAAAAGATTTCCGCTAAAAGTTGTAGTATCCGTATTTTCGGGAAAACCCTAAATACTAACCGAAAATTTGAAACATTTTTACTTTAAATGATGGGAATTTTGTAAAAGTGTCGAAATATTCTGAGAAAATTAATAAAAAAAACAGACACTGCTCATTGCACTTTGTTTTCCGTTTGGGTTACAGCATGGCTGGTGGGTCTGCGGTTTCTTCCTGGGAATTTTATGGTGTTCAGCTTTAACACCACTCTGCGTCAAGTTATGGCGAGCCTATGCCTGGAAGACCAGAGCTCACGAAGCCATGTTTCTTACTAACTTGAGCACTGAGTAAGTATGAGTTTTAGAATGAAGTTTTTCACCATTTGGTACCATGGTTGAAAATTGATTAAAACTGGATACGAATACACAGTCATTATTATTATTAAGTGGACGTTGAAAGAATTGTTCTAAATCTACATCACCGCAGGATGCACTGTTGGGCCTGGAATGGAACTCACTGCCAGCTTCGGTATTTCCGGACAAGTACAATATGTATCTTTTTAAAGGTAGAATGAATAGGCATCTTCTGGGTAATCGCGCTCCACCTTAGACCTCATCGTCACTTAAGTGAGATTCAGGTCAAGCATAAAAATATTGCCTTGCAGGCAAAAAAATATTGCCTTCATAGACTTGAATAAAATTAATGTGTTTAATAACTAATATTATTATAAATTATTATAAATAATATTCCATTTCTTCATTCGTTCACTTCTGTCTCACGATATTTTAATTTTTTTTTTTAAATATACATTAAGTAAAAAGTCGAGTCGCTACTTAACTCCATTAATAATTCTTGCACCATGTACGGGCAGCAGCGTTCTCTTATGTATATTAAGATCATTACTGCGATCACCAATCCACCTGCCAAGCGTGATCTTGGCAAATCCCCCAATGCACAGCCGACAATAAGTGGCATTCTATTGCGGAAACTTATGTTCAGCAGTGGACGTATTTCGTCTGATGATGATGTCTTCAAACACAGGTATGAATTTAATTTTCTTGTTGTTAACAGGCAACAAGGAACGCCAACTACGGCAAGATGCGATGAAAGCAATTGGAATACCCCGGGGTTAGTTACTTACAGTTACAATTTTATTAATTTTCTAATTTGAGGGATGCAACAACATCAAGTAGGTACCCCAAATGTTAACCTTCCTTGCGCACCCTGGTAGTAAACTGATTTAGGGACCGATGGTAAAACCTTTCAAACAGCTGTGCCAATTATGAAGCAGATCAGTGGTAGGCAAACGTTATAATATTGGGTGAAAATGAAGAAAAATAATCCGTGATGTTTTTTAATGATAGGTATAATGTCTGCATTATAAATTACTTTATAGATACTTCGTTTACATAAATGATACTGGTTCAGTAGTCAAGATGTTTTTTTAATGGTATTAAAAGTGTTCCAACGTTAAATGATGCTTAAACTTTGCAGACCCCCGCCACCCAGAAATGACAGTTGGTGAAAATACGACATAGTTGAGAACTTAGCCCAAAAGCACAAAACGCTGAAACTTGCAGTAAGACAACTGGGGCAGCCTCCACTTTATTATTTAAGTTATTATAAGTAAGTACCTAATACTGGTGAAAAACCAGAAATTTAAATTTGTTTTAAGTAAGCACGTTGATCCTACCCACCTACTTAATTAATGGTTAGCTGCCTAAATAAAATGTAATATTTAAAAGTAAAAATATTTTATGCATTTTGAATTATTATAGATTATTCAAACGTCAATTTCATGTGGTTTCTGGTTTAGAATAGGGCCACCCCCAATCTTTCCGCAGGTGTCGTCAAGGCGACCAATGGCTTGCACCAGGGACGGGCAGCAGCGTTCTCAGATAAAGATCGTTACTGCGATCACCAATCCGCCTGCCAAGCGTGGTGATTATGGCAATTCCCCAATGGACAGTCTACAAAAATTCTATTGGGGAGACTTATGTTCAGCAGTGTGGACGTATTTCGGCTGGTGATGAAACGTCAATATTGAAATTTTTTATGGCCAACAGTGGACGATAAAAGCTTAGCTGATGAAGAAGGAGTATACTTACAACTACACCAAATCTTTTACTGTGCAAACTGCAACACTCTGGAACCGACTTCCTGTCCACGCCAGAAACTCCCCTTCCCTGGTATCATTTCAAAACCAACTCAACACTATGGGTTCAATACCGTTGCTTTGAGCTAATTCGTGTATATATTGTATCACTTATGTTTATGTAATATTATATGAATACTTTAGTGTAAGTGTATAATTGATGGGTACGTTTCTTTTATAATTTATAATTTTGGTACTAGTATACTAATAGTCCTTTCAGTTACTCTAAGGTTGACTGGAAGAGATCCCTAAGTGGGATAAGTCTGCCTTTGTACACAACTTTATCTTTTATTTATTTTTGTTGTTGTTAATTTTGGTACAATAAAGCGTTTACATAAATACATAATTATTCTCGGGTTTCATTTAAATACTTATTTTTCTATATTATTTTAGCCAACTTTCGTATTTAGTTTGAGAGATATTGATATAGTTTGCTTAGTTTCGTTCAAAATCATTCTTTATTGCCTCAAGTTATACAAAAACAACAGATCGCTAAGCGGAACCGGAAGGTGTAAAAAACTTGATGGCACATGAGACGGCTGACATATAAGGGGCCCTGGCAATGGGCCAACCTGGTTTATCGAGCGTGATGGGCCCTACACACCAAGCGACTTGGTTTGACGGACTCGGTCGGTCGGATGGAGAACAAATTAGGTCTAACAAACTAAAATCGTGTCAATTGAATTGTAAGGTGTACGTGAACCACGATACGATGAGAATTCGGGCATGCTGCGATCTCTCAGTCAGAAGTTTATTCATATTTTCGCGGCGCCTCATTAGAAGGTGCTGCTAACTAAACTCAGATTTTCATGTACAATTTCCTTTTTCTCATTATTAAAAAATAAACTGCCCTTCCCCCCCCGCAAGTTCCTCGCTACGCCCTTGCCTCTTAGTTCCGTTTTTTGTAATTACGAGGTAACGAACTCAAAAAACAATTAATCTGGATTTTTATCATTTCGCCGATCTCCAGTAAAGTTTCACCAGTCAACATCACGTAATTACAACGTCAACCAATCACAAACGGTGTTCGTCCGACAATCGCACCGTGAGTAGTCCGCATGAGTCAAAGTAAAGAGATGGCTTGTTTGTTCGAAGGTACCATTTATTTATTAAGACGGAAGACGGCCATAATTTTGATTTCAGAGGCGAATTGAAACAATATAGATTAACAATGACCTTGTTATACTACCAGATCCATTTTTAAATATAACTAGCTGTTGCTCGCGCCTTCGTTCATATGGTGTGAACTTTAAGGACCCGCAGATGACCGACATAACACTGGACATAAACATAGGGTTGCCATCCATCCGCGTTTCCCCGGATTTGTCCTAATTTACGGGGCGCGTCCGGGGAGCGACCGGGCGAGGTTTCATTTGTAGTCCGAGTTTCAAAGTTTTCAATAAAAAGTTGATTTATAACAATTAATTTTATTATACTGAGTAACTTAAAAAAAACTCTGTTGACATGTCCGGGTTGTGAGCTCCAAAATCCGCAGATTTCATGCTACTTGTCCTGGTTGGCAGATTTTAAAGATGCCAACTATAACAATATTACTTTATTCAATTGAAATTGATAGAGTATTTTTGAAGCCCTTACTCCGAAAGTAGATAAACTGTATTTCCAGTTTCCATGT
Source organism: Esperia sulphurella (assembly GCA_947086405.1). NCBI lineage: Eukaryota > Metazoa > Arthropoda > Insecta > Lepidoptera > Oecophoridae > Esperia > Esperia sulphurella. The sequence continues at coordinate 5,379,005 of OX352271.1, read as the reverse complement.
TTGTGTATTAACTGTGTTTCTGTATTCACTATAATACCATATAACTAACAGTATACTGTGTTCTTGTAATAACTGTTCTATCGTAGAACAGTATACTAGTTGAACTTAACCAAATGACATAGATTTTACAAATAGTTGTCATTTTACAGATTTTGAAATCAAATGCCTTCAAGTGCGCTCCCCAAAAATCACTGTAATGAAATGACACCCATTTCTCTCTTAAATTGGTTCTACGACATATGTGACTGCTACTTCAACTTACTAATCGTTTTCCCTATGTCGATTACATTAAGTTCGTTGTTCAACAACAATTAACTAAAATTAACTAACAATAAATTTTATACAGAGTGACTGGTAATTCGACGTATTTCCTTAAGGGGTGATAGTGCAGGTAATACAGTTTTATCCTATACATGTCCTGTCCTATTTGTAGTTAGTTTGCAAGTTAACATTTTAATTTGTATGGCAACTACTCGATTTTTCAACACAAAGTAATAAAAAAAACATTCATTTCACTTTTTTAAATTTATATATCTAAATAGGATTTGATAAAACATATTAAAGCTAAATGACTAAAAGCTTGCATAGTTTTGTAATTGATAATTTACATGTAAAAAATGAAATAGAAGTGTTAAATAACTCGAAAACTACAATCAGATATAACATATTAGGTTAATTAACTACCTGTACTATCACCCCTTAAGAGGAACACGTCAAATTACCAATCACCATAGGTTAAGGTAAAACAAAAACACCTGTTAATTTAAAGTTGATAATAAGGATAGACAATTACTACGGCAATAATAAGAGCAAGGCCTAACTTTGCAATGACAAAATTCATTATGATTCATGCAAAACGTTCTCATTAAAAATAGAATAAAATATAACACTATGCAAATATCCACAATTAAACTGCAACTTGCGCAAGTAAAGTGTAATGATCCATCGGCAATGTTGATAGTTGACCGGTTAACATTTGAAGTGGCCTTAAGATCACAAAAATATGTTGCGACATGTTAGATATAGAGATCAACATCTTGCTTATTGTTAGACTTAAGTTACAGCATGGGGTCCAAGCAAAACAAATCACCTTAAAGGTTTTCCTGTTTACATACTCTTGTGATCGTTATTAATAACAGTTGTAAAACGTCAGTCACTTTTAATTTGTCCGAGAATTTTTTACATTTTGGACATATGAAATGTTCAGACATCAGCCGAAATACATCCACGACCTCCGTGGCGGAACGGGTAGCTCTCGGCCTGCCACGCCGGAGGTTTGCGGGTTCGAATCCCGCTAGGGGCGAATGTTCGTATGATGAATATGAATGTTTGTACCCAAATCTTGGATGTTTATATATTTATTGAAGTATGTGTATCTGTTATCTAGTAACCATACCACAGGCTCTGCCTAGTTTGGGACTGGATAAGTGGTGTGAATGTCTGATCTATTTATTTATTTATTATTTTATTTACTGCTGAACATAACCCTCCCCAAAAAAAAATACCACTATTGGTGAGCAGTCCGTTGGGAGGTTTGCCATAATCACCACGCTTGGCAGGCGTATTGGTAATAGCATGATCTTATTATACACAAGAGAACGTTGCAGCCCGTACCTGGTGCAATCGTCACCCACGGGAAGGTTGGGGGTGGCCGTGTTGTAAGCCGGGAACTACCTGGCTATTGTAGGTTCAGAAACATAAAACACAGAGAGAAACGACATAAATAAAAATGATTGTTTTAATAAATGTTAAATTAAAATATTTTTGTTAATGGCGCCACTCCCACCCTCGTAATCGAAGACCTGGAAAATAATATCTGGTTTTTAAGGATGACAATACCCATCAGGATAACTCAAACGTTTAGTCCATATTGCACTCACACACTCGCTATCTTAAGGTTCTGATGAAAATAAGGAAAACAACTTCTAAATCTAATTCAGAGTTTGACTAAAAAAGTAAGATTTCGTGGTGTAGTAGATAGCTACTACACCACGAAATCTTACTTTTTTAGTCAAACTCTGAATTAGATTTAGAAGTTGTTTTCCTTATTTTCATCAGAACCTTAAGATAGCGAGTTTTAGATATAGATCTAAAACTGTTAAATTTAACTCTATTTTCTTCTATTTAAATTGTGTATGTCTCATTGCTAATACAAAACGTTTTATCCTACGGGTGAACATAGACAGTGCGCATTTGAACTGTCAACCTTCTGCAAAATGATAGTTTGGATGCAGTTTTCTTGCGGTTGGCATAACTGCATCAAAAGTGCAATGGGGCAGACGAGTTTTGAAGTGGAGATCGCGCAGGGTGGGACGCCCCGCCGAAAGATAGACCTACGACCTGAAAAAGGGGGCCGGAAGCGACTGGATGCGGAGGATGGAGGGCCGGAAGAGCTGGTGTTAATTGAAGAAGGCCTATGGCCAGCAGTGAACGTTAAGGGGTGATATGATGATGATGAAATATTAGACTGCTCTCAAAATGACACTGAAACCTACCATGTGTGTGAAAACAGCTGGTATTTACAAAACGTATAATTTTTACATGTAGGTATTAAGTTAGCAGTATCTTAGGAGATTTCAAGAAGTTTTTGCTCTTGTACTGATTTATAAATATTTCTTTTTCGATGTAACGAAAAGGGTCCGGCCCCTGAAGACTCTTGTCTTGGCCTCAAATGCTTTGATCTTTCAGGTGGCCAACAAAAAGGTCAGAAAGGTCTGCCTTTACATGTAATATATTATAGAATATTATGGAATTCATTAAAGTTCTGTTCAGTTTCTGAAGACTAGACCGTTTATTCTTGCTGAACACAAAACTTGCCTTGGCCCGGAATTTTTACAATAGCTAAATTAGCTAAAGTCCAGCGTTTATGCATGAACATTGTTATTATGATAATTGTTACATACTCTGTATGTAAATTGCTATTTTCTAGACGTGGCCACCTTCAGTAATACTTCGATTTGATTCTCTTCTCTGGCCTTCAATAAACCCTGAAAATCAGCTTAGACTCGACTGAAATCGAATTACCTTTCTTAATTTAGATAATATTTTACCATAATCATAAGATATAGATAAAAATGTGAATAAACATTTGATGCATTTAAGAATATTTGTTTCCAAGCCGTGTGGTTCTCGGCTGAGAATAGGGCCACCCCCGATCTTCTCGTAGGTGTCGTTAAGGTGACTAAGGGATTGCAACAGAGACGAGCAGCAGCGTTCTCCTGTGTATATTAAGATCGTTACTGCGATCACCAATCCGCCTGCCAAGCTTTGTGATTATGGCAAATCCCTCAATGGATAAGCCACCAAAAGTGGCATTCTATTGGGGAGGCTTATGTTTAGTAGTGGACGTATTTCGGCTGATGATGATTTGTTTCCAAACAATATCTGCCTTTCAGTTGCTAAAAATATATTTGTTATTATGGAAGAATCAGCTATAGCATTTACATTTAAAACTAAAGATATAAATAAACGATTTTAAGGTAATAAATACAATAATACGATACATTGTATAGAATACTAAAATATTAAAATCTTCATTTCAATGGCTAACTAATGTACCAAATTTGGCTAACTAATGTACCAAATGTTTCATTTATAATCAGTAAAAGCTATTGTTAAAAAAATCTATAAATTACATACAATTATTTAATTTATTAACCACTTCTTAATAAGAAGCACATCAGTGAGTGAATAAAACACGTAACGACTTCGAACAAATCAAAAGATGAGTAACAATCACCTTGAACTCGTGCCATAGTAACCCAGTACCAACAAGTACTTACGTAATACATAATTCATACATAAATAACAGTGGAAAACGGCATTGCCTAGACTTGTCTACAGCCATGAATGTAATAATAAATATGTGCTCGTATGAATAGATATGGCAATCAACGTGCCCGTCTACTTAATAGAACCATATCATAAATCATCAACCTTACATTGACTTCTCTGCAGGACTGGACTTCAATTTAAACCTAAGTTAACAATATAATTTATTATAAGGTGTAAGGAAAGCTACTTAGAACTAAATAAGTACTTATAGAAACTCTAAAGCAGAAAACTTTGAATCTCCAGTTGTTCTATAAAACTGTTGTCATACATAGAGTTTTCATGAGAGTTTCGCTCATAAAAATAAGTCTAAGATCAAATAATAATATTAATATAATTTATTTCAGACAAAGTACATATTTTGTTCGTAACATAGAAATAAAACTTTATCTATGTTAATAATAAAATAATACAACAACAAATAATTATTGTAATTTCTTAACTTCCATATTTCTAGCTATCAATACTTTGAGGTTTTATGCTTCACGTCAAAATAACACATTTCTGATTTTTAACAAAATAACGCATCAATTTGATTCTTCAACTTACATCCAAGTTCGTACTACATTTTTAATGAATAACATAGCGAAGATGTGCAGATAGCGCCTTGAACTCCAACCAGGTCAATGAACCTGAAGTGTGCGAGCTGAGGTTGGGTCCTACACTCCTGCGCATCTCCGCTACTCGTAGTGTGATGCAACTACACTGTTGTGAATAACCGCTAGTGACATAAGTGGTCAATGAACGTAATACTAATTGGTTTTGTCCTTTTCCTATCTATTCATACATATAATAAAATCTTAAATGCAAAAAAGTCTGTACATTGAATATATTCGGAAAAAACTTCCAGGGTGACTTAAAATAAGTAACTGAACATGTTAGATCAGTTTTTAAAATTTTTGTTTGTTTGTACGGGCATCACTGCGGAATGGATTGCGGGCATCACGCAAAACTGCGGAACGGAATGGAAGAAGGAAGAGGTAAGGGGAAATGGGACGAAAGGGAAGAGAAGGGGAAGGGTAGAGGGTAGGGATTGGGAAGTGTAGAGTGTATGGATTGGGGAAGGGGAAGGGGAAGGGAAAGAGGATAGAGGGTGGAGTGTGAGGGCTGGGAAGAAAGATGTGGATAGGGGGTTGGGAGAAGGAGAGGGGGGGCGTTTGGGAGAAAGTGTAGAGGAAGGGTAGGGTAAAGTGGAGGTCAAAAGGGAGGTCGAAAGGGAGGGGAAGGGGAGGGGGAACAGCTAGGGGAGGGTAAAGTGAGGAGGAGGGGACGGTGAGGGGGAAGAGGAGGGGTAAAGGCATATGCCCATGCGATAAAATATTTAACTTACAGAGAAAAAATACTTCCTGCAAAACATTTTCATGTGGTATTATAATTAAATCATAATAATATGTGATGTCAATTTATCGACGCGGACGAAGTCGCGGGCAACAGCTAGTTTATAAATAAAAATTGTTGCGCAGTTCCTTCTTCAATACAAATATTCTTTATTGTGCACCAATCCAAAAAAATCTTCACGGCGCTAATACCTAGGAAACGATGGTAGATAAAAAAATACGTGTGTTAATGTACCAAGTGTACTTATGTGCTAGATGTTGACATTTTTTTAATATTTTATTAATGTATAGCTCATGTAGTGTACACTATATTTAGCCACAATACAATATAGAGTATCTAAAGTAGGTATATGTTGTTACATAAATTGAATATTTAAGGTACTAACCGACTAAAGGCATAAGAAAAAGTATTAAGTTTGTGAGTGCCCACAGTCTCTTTTATAAATATACATAATGCTCACGCCTGACTACCGAATTATTATGTTCTATGATTATAAGAAAAACCATCTAGTGCCGATTTTCGTAAGTGGAATGTGATAGAGCTTCAAACCCTTTATTGAATTAGCTAACTACAATGATATGATTGAAATAGATATTTTTCGTCACTAGTCACACTGTAGGTGCATAAAAATAAATTGCAAAATCTTATGGATATGGATACGACACACTTTACTTAAAAATCTGTGAAACTCGGCAGAGCCCGTACAAGCTGTTTGAAACACACTTTATTAGATTTCCTAGGCATGTGTATAGTATCTTTCTCGTGTTTTATCCCTCTAATACCTATCTCCGTTGGTCGTAGATTTCTCAACATAGTGCGACGGGTTTAGCTGACCTTTCGCTACAAAAGTCTGATCCGACCGATCTAGATTCGTAAGTAGATAAATGCATGTGTCGGAGTAGGTACCTACGCCCGGCTCCATTGCAACATCTCAAATGCACGTGCGGCAAGGTACGCCTTTGCAGTATTTAAGCCCTACATATGCATTTAAGACTTTCCCAATTTTATTAACCTGTTTACGCACATCAGAAATGATCGATTACGTGTGCACCATCGCGTAAACCAAATTTTCTCGTAACAACCTGCGTTTTTTTTTCCTTAGTAACAAATTACCCTAATAAATTATCATAGCTCAAAATACAATCTAATTTAAAACAGAGTAGCTTTTGTTATACAAATTCATATCTGATTTTGTGACATACCAATATCACAACAAAAAACAGACATGAAAAGTTAACATAAGCAAAATCAGTTGCTCAACAACCTGCTTCTAAAGTGGCTATTTTTTTATTATATATTTTTTACATTTCAAACAGCGAAGTCCAGACACTTGAAATATTTCTTGGATATTCCTTATAATTATGATGTCGATAGACACTAAATAGTAGATTGTATCATAAGGGAGCAAAATATTCAAAGTACGTCGCCCGAGCCAAAAATATATTTTGCGCCCGAGTGATACACTCTACTTTTCATCTCCCTCTATGATAAAAATAAATAAAAGGCGCTTTTAGATACAATTCATGAATACGTGTATTTAGTTGAGGAATAGAAACAAACGTAGTTCGCGCCTTTTTCATTTGTTACCATTTTTAAAATAAGCCGGCGCGTTGTATTCTTTTTTAAATTTAGCCTTCGCGCCGCTCACGTTACCGGCCAGTAACTTTATTCATACAATATTTGCACTCAATCTCTTTGGTCGCGGAATACTAAAAGTCATATTCGTGTTCCAAATTCAAATCTCATTTCTGCCCGCTGAAAAACTCTCTTGCAGAAAAGACGTACTTTGGTCGCACTTATTGAGGAACCAATCGTCGCTTTTCGAATAGATGGGATGAAAAATATGTTTAATTCCATCACTGAGTGGTTAAAATTCCCCACGCGCTAGATGTTTTATAGAATTCTTATGTGCGGTAGACAAATTTAATCTCTTACCTATCCAAATGTTTTGTTTCGTTTTTGCACGATGTGATACAGCGTTGCATTATAATTTTTTTAGTGCCGTCTTATTTGTGTTTGTTTCTTAAAATTGTCAATATGACAGACTGTGATATTTATTTTCCAGATTCTTATACATATATTGGTAAATAATGCTGATGATAACAAAAAAACGAAACTTGTTGGTTATGTGATAGAGATAGGTGATTTTATGTGTCAGACATTAAATTATCCGAGTGCACATATCGCGAGACATGGACCTAGCTTTGGACTGGATTACCTACACCATTTCCAACGACGACGTCATAAGCTTTATGCGAGAAGTTGCGACACTATACCAACATGCCTATCAATCGAGTCATACACATTATTTGGATACTGTCTTTACACTTTATAATTTGATCTAATTCTATATACTATATTAAGTTCTAAAATAAAGCATGAATTCAAGAAACTGAATTGCTATCTATATTGATTTGATGAAAGTTTAAAATACGAACTTTATTATCCCGAAAATAATAATGGCTTCATAAAGAGCTATGACTCATGGTACCCATTAAAGAGGACTGGAACTCATTTTTTACAATAATGTTATTTATTCCGAAGTCTACACCTAGTTTAATATAATACCCTTAATATTTTAATACCGTCATATTACAATAGTTCTAATATCAGTAACGTTACATACCTAGAGGTATTCACCACCGTTTTGTATTACGCTGCCGCTATTTAACCCATCTATTCAATAAAGTTTTCATTTAATCTAACGTTGATCGCCGCCGCATCTACTTAGATTAAAGTCATTTTCATTTTATTTTAAACTACAATTATCATATCTCGCTAAAGGAAGCGAGCTAAACTCTAATAGAAATTTCTTCCATCAAACCTTACCGGGTGTGAGACAAGGCAGTAACAGCATGGGGTGCATAATAAACTACTTATATAATAAGAATAGGAGGACAGGATGTGGTGGCGTTCATTGGGGAAGGCCTATGAACGCCATATATAGGCAGTGGACTTCTAGGGGCTGACATGATGATGATATAAAATAAATAATAACATAACCATAATAAACATACAATATACTCAATACATACATACCATATTGTACTAAGTGAGACAGATAGTGGTCTTTTAGTTTAATTATATAGTAGTTTTATTTTCACCCTCTCGCGCCCTGCGCAATCCGCCGTACAGAAATCGCAAAGCGTTAAATATACTCGTATACCTAACTACGTTTTATAAATAATATAATAATAATATAATTCTCAGTTCCTAGTTAGAAAGGAGAATGCCCAAATTGGGCCTAAGATGCGTCTTCACCATTCATGTAACAAAAATATTGGTCTGAATTATGAATTCCTCAAAATTATTTTTAAAGCCAATGGAATAGGGAGTTTCAAAATAACATATAATAAAAACGTTGATTGATTTCCACCGGCCGATCGGCATCTCTTCAACTAGAGTAGTGAAAGCAGAATGAAAATCGATATATATTTCTTATAATCGATATTTATCAACAATATTTGATAGTACCTTTCAGTTACTAGCGCGATAATCCACCCATCATATTTTTCATTTACTGACTGGAAATACACTATTTATACTGATTTAAATCAGTATAAATAATAAGATACACACGTTCTTAAAAGATATTTATGAAAATATTGTTACGTAACCGAAATATCGATTATTCAATTTGTCAAATCAATGTAGTAGAACCTCACTATTAATACCGTCGTCGACTAATAACCACACTATGACATCAAGATCTAGATCGGTTAACAGTGGATATATACCCACGGTGCTGTGAAAACTGTGCGCCAACGTAGATTTTATTCCAAGTAAGATTATTTAGTTTTCCCACTAAATAGTTAAACGATTTTCTTTTTATAATAATTCTTAGTATTTTGCCTGTATTTTGACGACAATTTGATCCAGACGCAAAATTCAAAGTTCAAGGGCAAACTCCCATACAATTTTGGGCATTCTCCTTTGTTTAGAGAATTGTTAAAAAAACGTGTTTCAGTTTCATTTACATGTTATTAATTTCAATATAAATATTAATTGAAAAAAATTATTTCCACCACTACTTGGAGGTTGGTGGTGATTCTGCAGTAACATACTTGGTATTTGATAGATTTGTACGGCCATGAAAGAAAACGTTTGACAATGTTAACGTTAAATGGTACAAATAGTCGTAAGATAGTGCCCTTGACAAATACCATTATTATTTCAATTTAAACTGTATCATCAATTAAATAAGGTGCTAGACCCTGTATTCCTTATATGGTGTCTAGCAATGTAAAGAACTGATTGGGAACTAATAAGTTTATAAGAAAAAGTCAAAATGTTTGAGTGTTTGTTGTTGATATTTTATTTAAAAGCTCAACGAGTCTGCATGCAATTTTATATAGTGATTATATTTTTATTTAAACATTTACATATTGTACCCACAGGAATAATTTAACCAGTAAAGAATCAAACATATATAACGATTTTATTATCTACTAGCTCAACCCGTGCCCACTTCGTTAGGCGGTAAACATTTTCCGACTACCACGTTTTCGAAAAATTCAATTAATGAACCCGAAAAATGATGAGACTTTTTAGTCTCTTCATTTTTCGGGTCGACGCGATTGCGATAAAATAAAGACTAAATATTAAGTTGAGTTAAGCCCCATGTTTTTGTGAAAAGACCATCACAATCCGTTCAGTAGTTTTAAAGTGATGCGTGCACAAACTCACAGACAAACAGACAAAAATTTCAAAAACGATGGAAATGTGTTCTATTACTTATCCTTAGACCCCCCCCCCCCCCCCTCCCAATCTTTTTTTGAAAATATCTACAATTTACAGACACGCGAAGTTCACGATTTTATTTATTAGATAAAAAAAATTACTCTGCCTTCTCCATAACAATTTAGGATAACATCCGTCGAACTAAAAGGCATTTTGTACTCTCTAACGGGTCATGTGACACATTCGGTTAAGAGTTTGGTGTCTTACAATCGCAGTCAGATTTCAAACCCCATTTTTTTAGTTCTACAGATAAAACTAATGAATTACCGAAAAACTAATAAGGAAGGTGACCAATAACCGAAACGAATTAGCGAAAATGAGGAATAAGGACACTGACGGATAGGGAAACTGGTAAAATAGCGAAAATGACTGATAAGCAAATTGACGAATAACCGATAACGACGAATTGATGAAACAGTCGAATAAGCGAAAATGACGAATAAGGAAACTGGCGAATTAGTGAAACTGACCAATCACTGAAAATGACGAACTAAGAAAATTACCAGTGATCAACGATCTCTATGTACTACTAGATGGCGCGTTCCAAACAATCGCTCTGTTCCACGCAAGTAGCCACAACTCTTTCACATTCACTTTGAAACTTGTGCAGTTACTACTCAGAACATTTAATTATTTACTAAATATTGACATTATTTAACCGTAGCGTCAATATTTAGTAATAATTAAATGTTCTGCGTAGTAACTGCACAAGTTTCATTGTGAATGTGAAAGAGTTGTGGCTACTTGCGTGGAACAGAGCGATTGTTTGGAACGCGCCATCTAGTAGTACATAGAGATCGTTGCCAGTGATACATTAACTCACAAAATGCTTATGAAGTTCGAGAGTTACATAGACTATTTCATTATACTACCGATTTTTCCCCAGAAATCCTAAAATATCGCGAGCAGAGCCGCTGGGCCAAACGCTATAGTTTATTACAATAAATTATTCAAAGGGCAATTAAATAAAGGCATTAACCGCTGCGTTAACAAGATATATGGAGTGATTACGAGTCACTTCATCAGGTTTTGGAGGTCACACCAACTGTGATATAAATTCCAACGGCGACGCGGCGGACTGAGGAAATAATCTGATATTTAGTAGCCATGCATGTTCTCTTATAACGATTTACTCTTTGTGAATGATTTGATTAATTTATAAGGCATTCAGGAATTCCTTAGAAGAGGAGTTTGCATCGGATTGCATTGACTTTAACTGACACTAGACTGCAACAAGAACCACAAAACAAGCTCTTTATTAAGTTAAAGAGCGATCGACAGAAAAAGAGATAATGCAATAGAGAATTAATGCAGTTCGTTGGGTGGCAGGGAGCGGGGAGGGGGACAGTGGTGAATAGGGGGGTTATAAAATAATAATAAAAAAATAGTCATTCTTTACAATGAAGAACTATGTTGTTTGTTATAGAACACATTTAGCATATGTATATATTTCCTATACAACTGATTTCGCCTCAGATTTTAGTCCAAATTATCCATATCTTTGACAGTTTGTTGAATCTTTTCGCAATTAGGTTAACAACACTTTTGTACTATTCTTAACTGCAGGTGGCCTTCATTGCTCCATAAACGACAGCTGTGAATTCATATAAAACCATTATATCCCGTAGTTACGTCCTCAAATTCTGAACGCAATTACTGAAGTTTTTAACTAGCCTTTGCACACGCTCCCTTGTACAAGTTACTTAATATTTGCTTTTCATAATACAATAACAATTGACAGTAGACTAAAAACATAACTATATCATTATATGTACCTGTTTTTGACTTTAATTTAACAATTATCTGTGACCAACTGACGAATCAGTTCGGCTTCTTTTGTCGTAGCTACTCTAACCTTCTTCGGGATCTCTGACAATGGGATGGAGACTACAAAAAAATCTGTTTAGCAATTTCAGTTATAAGCAAGTGTACAGACATTACGTACCTTTGATGTGATATGGGTAGATTAGGTACCTAATTTCTGTACCTAACATCTGTCGCAGAACCGACGGCCGTTGGGGCAGACGAGTTCTGGAGTGGAGACCACGGATTGGCACGCGCAGGGTGGGACGCCCCGCCGTCAGATGGACCGACGACTTACAGAAGGTGGCCGGAAGCGGCTGGATGCGGAGGGCGGAGGACCGGGTGTGGTGGCGTTCATTGGGGAAGGCCTATGTCCAGCAGTGGACGTCTAAAGGCTGATATGATGATGATGAGGTACCTAATTTCCAAATTAAAAAGTTATTTAACATACATTCACGTTTTAAAGTCCTTAAAAGTAAAAGCACATATAAGTTATACCACCTAAAACGTATGCTATTGCAAAAAACTGCTAAATACGTATGAGATTTATCATTATGGAAACCAAATATAGACTAGAACTACTCATTGATATGACTTAAGCGGGAAATTTATTCACAATTATACCGCGTGGAAGGCATTAAACCGACCGCAACCGACTCGTCCAGAAAACCTCAACATTTTGCACGTTACAATCTGCTAAGTCATTCTTTTCTTCTTCGGGTGCGCTTTTACTGGAGTTAAAATCACTCTTGTTCTATTTTGAAGGAATCATTCACTTCTAGGGAGCCTACGTCAATTCTGGAGTGGAGCGCCCCTTAGAGATGGACCGACGACTTAAGTGGCTGGATGCGGAGGGGACTAAGGACCGGGTGTGATGTCTTTCATTGGGGAAGACGTGTGTTCAGCAGTGGAAATCTAAGGGCTGATATTATGACGATGGATTTTATCGACGCTATATAAATAATATGAAACCTTATTGAATTTGAGTACTTTTCATAGTGGGGTATTTACTAAATTATCAAGTAACGGCACCTAGCAACCGTAGTATACAATACCAATTTGACATGAATTTTGTGCAAAGGCGAACTAAAATGAATCGTATTATGTTATCTCCTTGTATTATTTTATGTTGAAACACGAATAGCCTAAAGAAGCAAATGCCTACACTACAGTAGGTAGTTAGTCATTTTATCATTTCTATTCTGACTCAGATTACTCAGTCGTTGGCAGCCGTTTCACAAGAAAATCCTTGGCTCCTTACTAAGTGAATCACGGATCTAAGTGCTGTAATTGTTCTTACTAATTACAAAAAAGATTTTGTAACCAAATAAAATGTAATAAACGAAGTCAACAGTGCAATGCAAAACATGAATCACAAAGAATGCAGTGAAAAATTACAAGTTTTATGATATTCTGTTTTAAAACCAAATTTCTGTCTTGTAACCAAACCTTATTTACCTATACATAGTTGTAGAACCTATTTAAACCGTTGATTTACTAAGGCGCACTTAAATCTCTAAGAGTTTTCTTCCAGTATACCTTTGGATGAAAGAGATTAGTCAATGCAGATAGGCAGACATTACAGTTAAAATAAACGGTGATAAAGGAAAAAAAACTTTTTTCTAGCAAATATAATAATGGTTACATAAGGATAGGATAGGACCACCTCCAATCCTACCGTGGGTGTCGTCAAGGCGACTAAGGGATTGGACCAGGGACGGGCAACAGCGTTCTTCCTACAGTCAACAATCCGACTGCCAAGCGTGGTACCTATTAATGGCAAATCCCTCAATAGATAGCTCACCAAAAGTGGCATTCTATTGGGGAGGCGTTGATATTAATATAAACATACTTATAATTATCTATATGAATATAAAATTCATGAGTTCACATTAAAAATTTCTGGAATTACACAATCCAAGCAACAAATCGAATGTAAAGAAAACATTAATCCGAAACAGAACTCTATCCAAACATTAATTCTACCGGAAAAAACTTTCAAATTCTCCCTTTGCCCCAAGTTTTAACGAAGAGGGTCCGACTTGTTGAACTTTCTACTTCTTTACCTATCGCTTAGAATTAACTCGACGTTAACTTTATTCCAATTCCAACGTCGCGAAACTAATTAATTTACAAATTCAAATTGCATTTCAAAATAATTGTTCAAAACTTTTTTACTATATTGTTGTACAACATATAGGATCTAAATAAACCTTATCAATTAATTAACTAATTAGGCCTTTTCTGGTACCAAAAAGTAACGAAATTGGAATGCATATTTATTACTACTTTCAATTTTGAAACGAAATTCTATAGTTAATTGAATGTCAGTTATGTTTCGTGAGGAACACAGTGACAGGAAAGTCACGATTAAGGCTTTTCTAGTGGTAGGCACACGTTAAAAACGAAAGCGAACGAAAATGTATATATACAGTCGGCACGGCATGTAGTTTGTCAAGAATAAAGCAGTACATCTTATACAGAAGATATCATAGACAATAGTTTCCGTTTACAATCATGGATTAATTAAAAACACAATGCATTAATTACTTCCAATTACTTAAAAACTCAATAGACGGTGTCATTAAGTGATTTATCGATACTAGACAGTCAAGTCACAAGCGAGCAGACTTAATAACCTACTACTATTCTGCCCTGCCAGCTAAGAAGACCGTTACTTTTTTTGCAACCTTTTCGAAATAAAAAAAGGGTTCAAACTGGTCTGCTATGCTCGTAATTCTATGAAAATTACTAGAGTTTCTTCGCCAAATGAAGAATTAGTATTCATTTGTCATAGAATTCTAGAAAACCAGTTTAAAACAATTTTTCACATCCTAAAGGTTACAAAAAAAATTACGGTCTTCTTAGCTAGCAGGCCAGTAGTGCGTACTGTACTGCCTAACTGCCTACTGTACGTAGTAATATTTAGCGTTATCTAATCAAGTCAAGAGTGAAACTTAAATGCATTTCCTTTTTCCCAAACTTAAATGCATTTACTAACAGCTCAGGAAAACATCGTAAAGAAACCCGCACATCTAAGATAATCAGTCTGTGTAATCGAGGGTCGATGTCCGTAGTAGCAAGTAGTAGTTATCCCGGATATCCTACACGTGGTCCCCGAGTGGTGATAAAAGTGTAATAAATTTAGCAGCCGTGTCTGTCCTCCCGTACCTCAAGGATCGTCCTACTTCTCGACCGAATTTACCTATACGAATGAAATTCGCGTACAGCAAGGCCAATGTCATACCTACCATCCTTTTTGCAAAAGGCTTTAATAGTTTTTGATGATTTTCGCCGCCGGCGCAACGCAAGGTCTGACCGCTTCTGGCGAGGGGACCAATAACTTACTTCACGTCAAGCTTGTTCTATGCTAATTACGGCACTGGTAGTTACACACTGTGGTTGAACTTCATCGCGAGAATGTGTGAGCCTTGGACCATATTCAAGCAAAATTAGTGTTGTCATGGTGGGCGAATATTAATAGATGTCGTTTGGATGTGTTGATACTACATGAGTGAGGCATAATAAAAAATAGCGTCTGCATACAGGCTGATTCATCACGTCTAATCAGTATCAGGAAGTCTAAAACTATATAAGAGATTGAGTAATTTTTTTCCATCACGTCCATTTTAGAGATAAGAAACATAAACTGCATTTATAGATTTAAAAAAACCGCATACGACTCTGGAATAAAAACCGGTTATTTATCTCTTTTTAAAAACTCATCGTGTTTTATTGCGGTAATAAATAATGTAAGTTGTAAGGGATAAATCTTACTGCGGAACCCCGTGTTTTCTTTTAATTGTAGAAAAGAAAATGATAAATATTATTATTTTATACAATTCTGCATGTTATCACTTATGTGTATCAATCATATATACAATAATTATATCTAGCATTTTCTTTTAATTGTAGACACATAGTAATAGTAAAATTTGTACGGATTTGTATCTACATTATCAATTATACAGCAATAAAACATCATGCGGTTTTTCAAAGGCAAATAACCGGTTTTAATTCCAGAGTCGTATATGAGTTTCGTTAAAAATCTTTCAATTAAATTTTTCTTATCTCTAAAATCGACGTCAGAGTTCTAAATTCCTTTATCTTTTATAGTTCCAGATTTCCCTATACTGACCTAGTCTTGATATCAGCCTGTATAGCCGATGGGCGTGTCATACTATTAGCAGTTACCCGCGAATTAGTCTGCGGGTAATTTCAACACCATATGGGTGGAATTTAAAATGATTCTTTCTCGATTTGATTAGACCGACTTATGCCAAAATGAATCAACGCACAAAATGTAAAAAAATTACAGGTACACATGGATGAAGAAATCCGACGAAGAACGAGGGTGACCGATATATCGGAAAGAATTAGTAAACTGAAGTGGTAGTGTGCGGGTCACATATGTCACAGAACCGACGGCCGTTGGGGCAAACGGGTTCTGGAGTGAAGACCGCGGATCGGCACGCGCAGAGTAAGACGCCCCGCCGCCAGGTGGACCGACGACCTGAAGAAGGTGGCCGGAAGCGGCTGGATGCGGAGGGCGGAGGACCTGGTGTGGTGGCGTTCATTGGGGAAGGCCTATGTCCAGCAGTGGACGTCTAAGGGCTGATATGATGACACATGGATTGATTTTTTAAAATGTTGTGGTCATTTTGACCTTACTCGGTTATATCAAAACAACCACAACATGTAAAAATCAATGATCTAATGTTCTTGGTAAGAATCCCCTTCTGATTCTCTATGGAAATTGGATAACGATATCGAACACCGCCTAGATCTACTAATATAAGCACTATTTATATATATGTATTTGTGTATTTTTATTTGTAATTGAATTAACGATAGGATAATTCATAAATACGCATCACAACTATACCAGGATCAACTGAACCATAATTCCAGGAATATTATTGCCATAGGCTGATGACGGAAAACAGGACCGCCTTAGTACCTACTATGCCTTACATAAATAGTACCGCTATGCATTACATATCTGCACAACGCAGCCTTTACGTTATTTACTCTCGCATCCAACAGCGAACGATGACAGGCTGACGTGTTGTTGCGGTACTTCATATATAGTGACTCCCGACTACGTAAGTGCTTGTCAAGAACGAGACAAATTATTTATAGATTACAAACACAATGAGAAAATTAAACCGAATGCCAATGTAATGTCAAGGCTTGAGCGACGAAATTGTATTCATAATAATTAATGACGCGCATGGCTCACTTGAAATTAAGGTCTGCCTTTGTCTCAAATGGTTTTGGGTTTGATATCTCGACTATAATTATATTGCACTGCCCGTTGCATTACTTCGACTGTACTGCATTCATTTATATCGCGTATTTATTAAAATATTGACGAATTTTTAAAAATCAGAACTTTTATTGCTACGTGACGCATAAGAAATGGGTTTTCGTGATCCATAGGAGTATCAAAATTGATATTCCAATTCATGCATACTGAAATGAGGTAAGGAATCGGGCCTCTGCTCCCAATCTATAGTAGGGTTACCAAATTTAATATAGTAGCATACTATATTTTGGCCCAAGATACTATATACTGTTGGAAAAATATTTAGCAGCCAAATCTACTATATTTAAGCCAGCAGGCAAGGCACCAAACAACGCTACACAATATCCGAAAATTGACATACTTGTCAAACTTGACTTACCAAGCTTGACTAAACTCATTGCTTATCTGATGTCAGTTTCCGCTACTTCTATATTCACCGAAAGAGTTTTTCCATAATGAATGTCAAGTGGTAAGGTTTTAATAAATTCTAACTTAAAAGAGTTTTTTTTTTTTAATTTAAATAACAACTTAGAAAAACGGCTATACAATTAAATAAGTACACTTTATGAAAAATAATAAAGATGCTATATACTTTTGATATCATTTGTTTTTAGCACCCAAAATGGAAATTTATTATATTCCCTTGACATTTTTAGCAACCCTAGTCTATAAAGTTATTTTTGCTAACTGCTAACTTAAACTGCATCTAAATGCTTTAAGAATTAATAAAACGAACGCCTTCAGGTAATTTGCAACACTCTCCAATCACGGTCATCTTCATTTTGCTCGAATTTAATAAAAAAAAACGGCAGCAAGTCACAATGACCTACATGGCCGAAGGTCGAGCAAATGTCAACAGGACCTTTTGCGATGAGAAGCAGAGCACCTGTGCGGTGAAATCATAAGTCGCTTTACATATGTATTAGTGTTACCGCGATTTCGTAATACCGCAAGGTAGTATGCTCCAGTTCCGCTATTTCTAATTGAAATGTTTCTTCTTTGTGTCTGTATAGACATTTGACATTTTGACTACGTTCTGTAGCGTTTTCTATTTTATAATTGCGTTTTAATAATTACCTATAGCAGCACCAAGGAAGGAATGCATTAAGATCTATGTAATATTTGTGTTAATTACTTCATATTTAGGAATTATCCGAATCCTAAAACTTTTATCTCTTTTGGTGGGTACCTGTCCCGCTAATCTCCTGAAATCAAAACGCAAATACGCCCTCCAATATTGTGAAGAGCGTGTGTTTCCAATATTCTGAAGGATTCGTTTTTACAGCGATATTTTCCTCGACATGGGTGTCCAACGCTCTCAATTGCACTGAAGCTATGAAGGTGAAACGATACGCTTCTACGAATGAGATTTTGTAATCCAATTTGTGAAGTATTGCAGTTAATGCATCTATTGTTTTACTATAATGAAGAAACAAGTCAACATATTACTTACGCGTTCATTCTATAGTTATTTTTTATCCACTTAGTCTGTTACTTAATTACTTCCAGGAGTATAATTGTAACTTTGTACGTTTACAATCTAACCTCAGATCTACAGTTGGATAAGCCGTCCATATTGGCATTATTGCCACACTGGGCAGACGTATTGCCCAACGCATAGTCCTGTAACGCTATTTTTTCTATTAGTTTCCTATCACAGGTTTGTAAAAAATACAACTTATCTACCTACCATATATAACAATACCATATATACATTATTTTCAAATTGAATAGATTTAAAGTAAACAAAAGAAATTTGACTTGGAAACAATAAAATATATTTGTTAACTACGATGTAATATATGTTACATTTATAATTATTACAAGGGATCTTATAGTTAACTAGGTACAAATATAATATTGTTGTAACTTTATGCGATCACATTCTAAAAAACAAACGACTAAAAATATATACTTTGCAACTCTAAAACTGTAGTAGAGTACAAACGCAGAGGTGATGATTTGAAATTACTTTGTTAATAAATATTTTAAGGTTAAGGTTGCTACGAACTTCCTGAATCTCCCTGTAAATTTGTATCAAGTTTAAAGAGATTTAAGTAAAAAGCTATTATGCAAACGCTATATTTATTACAAGCGTGCTTGTTTAAGTAAACTTCTAGCAACCTTAGATTTTCTTTCAATGCAATGTAGAAGCTAAATAGCAGACTGTATCGAATATTCATACCTCCGAAGTTAAAAAAATAATTAAATAACATTTTTATTTCCTCCGAAATCGAAACCGATGATTCCTTTGAACATTTTCTCTATACCTCATTGTTTAGAATGTATCCATACTAGCCGTGTATTAGTATATCATCAAGCTATGTTCGTTGCATAGTAGGCAGACGCAACCAATATGATCCTGACCTGACGCATTCCTTTTGATTCCTTACCATTATCTTCGTATATGCTCTCTGCGGGACACGAAAATTGGAATGCACAAAAAATATCGTACGATAGTTTAACAGCCGCGTCTCTATTATGTAACTATTCTATACAAGCTGGTTACGAGTCCTTGACATTTCTCTGCAACCATCTCGCTGCCAACTGGAATCATTAGTCTGATTATTATCGGCTACACCAATTTGTAGTATGTATTATCTCGTCCATTTCTTAACTTTTAGTTGTCATTAGCTTTTGACTGGTGAATTAACCGCGACAATCGTTCAACACCTTTGAATAAGACCATTGTTGGTCCAAGATCTAATCTGCTGAGCAGAAGACAAGTTGGTGATCAGAAGATACACTGCTCCAGCCTATTATCTGGAATAAATCCCCTAGTCATAAGACATCCACAACACTAGGAGTGCGAAGAAATACAGTCATAAGTTACAAGTATATACATACAAAAATAACTTGAACTGCTTCTCACTTATACCTAATACTCGATCTGGAAAAACTTATCATCGTGAGTTAAATGAAGGCACACGAGCCAGAGACCGAGCTCCGGCGAGATGGTCCGACCAGATTAGGGAGAGAGGATTGCTTCATAGAGCTATACATTATGGCGCAAGATAGGATCATATATAATCGAATCGTCTACGATCGCGACTTTCAGCAGTAGAAAACAACAAAGAAATAGAAGTTCTGACAAGATAGTATCGAATAACATTCGACAAAAAAAGAACCTGACCTTAGTCATCGACAGCTGAAAGAATGAAGACGCATACAGGTGGAAGTGGAGTAGTTTTAGGCAGAATTTGACGTCAAAAAGAGAATAATGTATTCCAATTTTGAAAATAAATATTTTGATTTTGATTTGCATGATAGATGAAGACGAACACATTTGTATCTGGACCTGCTTTTGAGCCAGGATGTGTTTGGGGTGAGTCTGCCTACCGTTAGGCGCAGAATGGAGTAATCATAATCATTTTTATTGATGACAATTCAAAACCTGCGACATACTGGGTGAGAAGGAATAGGTGTAATCACACTGTGGTGCCGCGCATTGGGAGAAGATATTTTAGATTGTGCCTTTTCCTCGTCATTCGCCAGCTGGTTAGATGTAGACAAAGTAGTAGAACGATAAGGAAGATCAGAATAGGAAATCAACAGACCAGAATAGATATGTAAAATAGAGCACCTTGTCAGCACAAATTACTGCAATTGTTTTTTCTGTCTAGCTAGATTCTAGCCTACGAGTACGCTTGCAAAAAATTTTAAACCACGTTATTGGCCACAATAAAATCCTGGCTTCCATCCAATGTCATCTGAGGCTGGCAAGGCAATTAACATGGTTAATCTGTTCACCTACACGACATATTGGCAGAGTGCGGGCACAGGTTAGGCGTTGAGCCAACCTTATGTTGCCTTTATTACCCCTTTGATAATGTTTAGACGTTGTTATACAACTTACTTTACAAAATAAGTAGGTAGGTAAATAAATTTTTTAAATGCTTTCTTCGAGCCAAATTTTTATGAAATTCGCAAACACCGTTGGCAAAGAATACTAAACTAGACATTACTCTACCTAAAGAAGCTACTTTCAGCTCCCGCAAAATAGAGCACGACTAACAGTACGCACTAATGGGCTGCCGCCGATCGGCCGCCCGGTACAATGTTTTTTTTTTTGTTATTGTTGATAGGTTTGCGCTTGACCTCAATCTCACCTGATGATAAGTGATGATGAGGCCTAATGTGGAGCTGCTACGCCAGCGCGCTATCAACTGAAGCCGAGAGAAGCACTTATGTTGTTGACATATAACGTTGTCCCTCTTTCGAACGTCTATGTTCGCGCACTGGCTGCAGGAGCCCTACAATAACGCACACACACAAACGTGTACCGACAGGCTGGTGCGCCTGTTGTAGCAGTAGGTAATTAAATTTGTCAGCTTGTATGGAGTGCCGGGTGTGTGCCGTTGGCGATAAGACCATTGTGCTTGAAATTTGACGTGACAAACATAAAATGCGAGTTCAACCTAGCCAGCCACACTACCATGACCTCCGCAATCTAATCTGATGAGAGGTAATAAATAAATAATATTTAAAAAAAAACATTTATTCATCTCTCCAAAAAAGTTGGCAGAAATTGCGCTCTTGCATTATATATACCTATGGCAGTGAATACTAAATATCACACGCATCTATCGTGAATAGCAAAGCTAGTTAATAAAGGTTTTATTTTTCATATTATAATTAGCAATAATATATGTAAGTACTAGTAGTTGTACATAAATACGAAATACTGACTGTAACTAGGTACATAATCATCTTGATTTCGAGTTGCTGAGTTTATGCAACCTGTAGCCGGATTTGCCAAATCTAATAAACCACTTATCATTATTTAGGTGTTAGTTCTTAAAGTGTCATTTAATATTGGAGTTCTAATCTATACTAATAATAAAGAGGTACAGTTTGTATGGATGGTATGGTATGTTTGAAGTAATCTTTGTAACTACTGAACCAAATTCATCATCATCAAGTTATTCTTGTCTTCACTGCAGGTGCACAACCCTCTCTCATCTGCCGTGACCGACGACGGAGGTTTTGGCCTACACTCCCCGCGTTGGGGAGGCCTGATTGATGTTTTATAATGTATTTGTTTTGTAATGTTATTGAACCAAATTATTTTGTCCAAATCTTGGTTTCCAATGATTATGGAATAATAAGGAATCCAATCCATCCAATCATAAGGAATGAGGACTACATCTAGAGTTGTAGCTTTGACTACTATCTACCCCATTTTTTTTGTATTTTTAGGGTTCCGTAGCCAAATGGCAAAAACGGAACCCTTATGGATTCGTCATGTCTGTCTGTCTGTCTGTCTGTCTGTCTGTCTGTCTGTCTGTCCGTCCGTATGTCACAGCCACTTTATTCCGAAACTATAAGAACTATATTGTTGAAACTTGGTAAGTAGATGTATTCTGTGAACCGCATTAAGATTTTCATACAAAAATAGAAAAAAAAAAAAAATTTTGGGGGTCCCCATACTTAGAACTGAAACTCAAGAAATTTTTTTTCATCAAACCCATACGTGTGGGGTATCTATGGATAGGTCTTCAAAAATGATATTAAGGTTTCTAATATCATTTTTTTCTAAACTGAATAATTTGCGCGAGAGAATCTTCCAAAGTTGTAAAATGTGTGTCCCCCCCCCTGTAACTTCTAAAATAAGGGAATGATAAAACTAAAAAAAATATATGATGTACATTGCCATGCAACCTTCCACTTAAAATTGGTTTGAACAAGATCTAGTAAGTAGTTTTTTTTTAATACGTCATAAATCGTAAAACACAATAATATTATTAAAACATCGATCAAAGTTACAACGAACTACTATAACTTTTATATTATGTTACTTGCTGGTACGGAACCCTTCATGGGCGAGTCCGACTCGCACTTGGCCGCTTTTTTTACTTTAATGCATATACAAGGCTATAGGAGTATACATATAATTGCGGGCACAGCTAGTTAAATAGTAGTAAAATAGGTCAAAATTTTAAGTTTACTAAAACTACAACACCGGGGAGTTAGAATTAGATTAGGTACTTAAGTAAATTGCAACCAATCCCACTTGGCACTATTACATACATTCATTAAGTGAATAAACTGGCCGGCTGGGAAAACGGAACTTGCCGCATATAGGTAAGTACCGCGTGCAAAAAGATCACATGTTATAATTAACACATGCATTAACTTATCTACACCAGATCTAAGTATACTAAGGACAGTCCTAAGTAGGTAACAAACATTAGTAAAATTTTGCCTTAAAAACAGGTACTAAGGCTTTAAATCGAACATATGTAATTTGAAAGAAACGTGGATACTGACAGTGGGACTAGTCCGAAAACTGAAAGTCACTCCGCGGGCTATGGAAAAAGCATGCTCGGAGTTTCTCTAAAGGACAGGATCCGAAATTAGGTGATACGCGTACACTAGTATTCCACATAGCTCAAAAATGAGTAAGTACGTTGAAGTTGCACTGGGCTGGTCAGAACCGATTACCGTTGGGGTAAACGAGTTCTCACGAAACCGCGACTGAGCAGGCGTAGTTAGTGTAGGACGCGCCTTAGGAGATCCCTATGTCCAGCAGTGGACTCTTGGGGGCTGATGATGATGAATTTTGGAACTCCTACCCAAAATATTTATTACTTTCCTAAACGAACAAGGCTCCAAATTGGCAACGTTTTTATTTAATTTATTAATTAAAATTAATTCATTTGCAAACATATATATTTCTTAAATAAATACGCATTATATTGCATTAAAACTGCTGACCGTAGCTTTAACATTGGATACGTACAGAGGCCGATCCTAGGTCTATGTAATTACGTACTATAAAGTCAATATGCCTTGCCTTGAATTTTAGGGCATTTAAATAATTATTTATGTTCTAGTTTATCTCTCGCAAAGACAGCCTTCAACTTGTAGCAATTACAAAGACAACTTTTTTTCTTTACTAAATGATATTTTTACGAGTTATATATTTTGATCTTATATATAAAATGCATTGACCTGACTACACTTCGACTAGGTACATACATTAGGAAGTAAGAAGGAAGGCAACAACGTAACATCATTTTAAGAAGTGTACGATTTATTAAAAAGAAATTTGGAATCTAATTATATAACTTTCGGATGTTCAGCTATTGCTATATTATGCCATGCAGATGTGAGAGAAGATATTACTGACTGAAATCTTGAACATTACACAAATTAGTGTTAAGTATAATAAACATTTCGTATAAGTAAGATAGACATGATATTGATTATTCATTGCAATTGAACGCATCAAGGCTTATGTAGGTACATCATGTAAATTATTATTAGATACATATATTGTATTTGATTTACTTATATTTTAGGTATAAATCCTATTTAATAGTATAAATGTGAAAGTTTAGATATTTGGATGTTTGTTACTCAATTACGCTTCAACCACTGGCTGGACGAATCGTAATGAAACTTGGCACACATATAGATTAGCTCCTGGAATAGTTTTTATCCCGAAAAAACATCCCATTCCTACGGGAAATACATAATAATTTGTGATATTAAGTTGTCCACGCGGCGAAGTCGCGGGCTACAGCTAGTAAAATATGTATATTTGGAGGATTTATTTTACATATTATACAGCCTTCAGTGCGATGACATAACATAGCATCACTTTCCTAATTTATTATCCATAATTATTTAAATACTTATAGCAAAGAAGGTCAAGCAACTGCATACTTTTACGTATAATTTTAATTTATATATAATGTTTACCTTACCGCAAAACAAAGTTAACAAGTTGTGGATGTCAATAATTATTGTTGTGGGTATTAGTGTAAGACGCTTTGTGTTGATATGGAGGCTAAGTAATGATTCATCATCATATCAGCCCTTCGACGTCCACTGCTGGACGTTCCCCAGTAACGGCACCACACCCGGTTCGCTGCCCTCCTCATCCAGCCTCTTCTGGCCACCTTCTTCAGATCCGTCGGTCCACCTGGCGGCGGGACGTTAGCTCTGTGCATGCCGATCCGCAAGTAACGAATGAAATATTCTTTATTTATTGCACTATAGTATCTATATATTTACAAAAATGTTCCTATTTTCAGCGTAAAATGACATTGGAGTCTATCTGCACAAAATATTTATTACTAAAATGGTAAAATAGATGTCCTAAAACAGTTTTCTCTGTCAAGCAAAGTTATTCCTTGGTGGTGCCTAAAACAATAATAGGTGTGGCACATACCCAGTGGTTCGACATGGGTTCCCACTTATCATCCCATGCATTATTGATGTGCCTCGAAGGTCTCGATGTATTAAACTTTCATGACTTTATAACGCGAGCTTATATGTTATGTATGAGTAATTATGTTCTTTAAAATATCCTTACAAAAAGCGAAGTATTGTAGATTATTTACTGTTGTAACAACACGTTTGTACGATGAAGTCCGTGGGATACAGAACTGTATGTTGTATGTGTAATATGGACCTTAAATAAAAATATTTAGTTACACCTACAAGCATTGGTAGCCTAGTTGGTCGTCTCACGTTCATGAGATCGTGAGTCGTACCAATTAATTTTTCGAAACTTAAGTACGGCACATGTTTTCGGTGAAGTAAAATAAAGGTTGCATATCCAAAAAAGAAATTCTATGGCGTAAATGAAGTAGACCAAATCGGTTTAGGGCACCGTTGGTGGACAGGGGTTTGGTGCAAAAGATCCCGAAGAGTCGCAGAGGCGTGGGAGGGTCTTCCCAATAAGAAGATTTAAGATAAGATATTAGTTACTCAATTGGATTCACGCCCTGTTATTACAACACATTAATGATTCCCGTTCCCTGTTCACCTAAGTCTGTACCCCTTATATAACATAATTGCTAGAAAGAATTTCATGCAACGGTCAACATCTTCATGGTCTTTCGAGAAAGGATTTTTTGCTTATGAATCATGCCTACAGCTAAAGCATCAAACGCTTTTATACGTAGGTTGTGAAAGTCGTAACGTATAAATCTAAAATAATAAAAGGTATCAAATTCACACCACCGGAGCGAAACTGAAATACTAGCTACCAAGATCCGCTTGCATTGCATAAAGTCCACATTGATTTTAATAGGACATGCTTGAAGCCTGCTTACCAATATTCATACACATCTCAGACAAAATTGAGGTCACACCTACGCCTAAATCTGTAAATGAATACGCTAACAGGATGCTAATATTTTAAAACAGTTCATTGACAGACTAGCTATTGCAAGTAGGTAGCTAAGTAAGTAGGTAATACGCACATGCGTCAGTAAGATCTCTTACGCAACAAGAATAAATCACCTGATACATGCAGTTTGAGCTTGAGACTTATTGGCGGCTTGTAGAGTATTTATTTGTTCATCGAATGGCATTTATTATTGTGCCACACTGTACAGTGGGAGACCGAGTCAAAGGGCTTCGGGAAATGAGGATGCGGTGCGGTAGGAAGGGGAATGTCAAACTTCCAGATGCAGTGCTTTGCAACAGGATTTTGAAGTGTCACTTTCCTTCGACGGTTCCTAAGAGAACCAAAGAAAAGTTTGAGAAAAGTTTGTACGTCTTATGTGGAAACCTGTTAATAGCCACTCTTAAAATGTTATAATGAACCTTGTACCTAACTAATACTGTGATGCTGTTGGTTTTCCTAAATAAAATAAAATAAAAATAAAAAAACAGAAGAGAAGTTTGAAATCCGCACATTAGTGCAAACAACCTGACAGCGTGTGTGACTGAGCTTACTTACAGGATTTTGACAAGTGTCACATTCCTCTGACGGTTCCTAAGAGAACCGTCACATTCCTCTGACGACACGTTCTCTCCAACACACGTGGTGCAAAACTGGCAGACATTAAACCATATTATCTACAGACTATCATACGTCTCACAGTTGACAACAATCCTGTCCTCATACCTTGTATCGCCACATGGCATTGTATGAAGTATAAATGCCGCTTGGACTTCATATTACATACACTTAGCTTTAATTTCTTCTCTAGTTTTTGCAGGATTCCTTAGAATGTTTTCCTTTACTGTAAGCCTATGATATTATGATAATTAGTATGATTAAGTTCTCTAAAAACTCACAAACCCAGGTCCGTTCCGTATAACGTTACGTTGAACCCTGACGATGAGTTTAATATCAACAACAATAAAACAATCTCTTCGTAACAATTAGTAATTCAGATCTGGAAGAAGGTTTGATAATCAAATCAATTCAATAATCCATCACTACTCTACATATTTTGAAATACGCCTCCACGTCTTTTGTTGGTTTTCCATTTGTATTGTAGAGTAAGAATTATAAGATTTTTTCTTCATTGGTATATTGTATTGTTCTAATAAATTATGCCGTCTGGTTTCCGGTAGAGTAGAATAGGACCACTCCAACTCTTCCCGTGGATGTCGTACAAGGCGACTAAGGGAATACATTATAAAACATCAATCAGGCCTCCCCAACCCGTCTGGCCAGCGCGGGGAGTGTAGGCAAAATCCTCCGTATATCTCCGGCAGATGAGAGAGGGTTGTGCTCTTGCAGTGGAGACAAAAAACCTGATGATGAATTGTTCTAATAACATCATCCTCTTAGAATAAATAAGTATTGCTTGGCCAAAGCTACATTTCCCGAAACTAATTTAAAAAAAATCTATCGACTAAAAATATCCATTTTATCTGTGTGCTAAACATGAATAAAACATTCGTCTATTGTGTGGGATTTGTCGACATTACTAGAGTTGCTCAATTGAAAGCAGATAATTTTGAAGCCGATAGTATTACAATCACAATCGTGCAAGAGATGATCTATGAGATATATAAATTACAGTAAGATACTTTATGCTGTGTACAAAAGGTAACTTAATCCGACATTGACAAGGGAGAAGTGTCTTTCATAATCATAACATAATAAAGAGTTGTGATTTGTTTTGTATTAGACGGGGACAAGTCGCGAGTTGTTTACATAAATATCTACAATTTTATGATTTAAACAAGTTTTGTACATTAAATTAGTAGGTACTGTAAAAATTTATTATTTGGTCATTATTAAATTTGCCTATTATTTCTACTCTTTTTCATCAATAAAATTGGACCGACCTACAAAACTTCATTCTTTAGATCCTAGTAGCATGTAAACCAATGTTTTGATTACAGTAGGCACGTTGTTAATAGAATAGTATGTAGATATTGATGATCTGATCTTTCTACAGGTCGATGTATTATAGATAGCCTTGCTTCAAGACATATTTTTCGACCATGATCCCATGACATGACTACACAGTCAAACGCCTGGCGAATGTCAACTGTCACCGAGCATATAATTATACGAATTACAATAAAAGGTCCAACCGAATTTTCTTAACACGGTATTTCGTTTAACTATATCACTCATTAAGTCAAAGGTGAAACCGAGTTTAAGGTCACGAACTGGTTTTGCATGAAAATTATACATTGCAATGCATATAAGGGCCATTATATTGTAAAACAAGGCGGAATTAATACGTACTGATCTTATCCATTGTCAGTATAAAAAGTCTGTCAACTTCAGAGAAATTGACACTTACTCTTGGGGACCAGTGACAACTGGAGAAAATGGAGGTAAAATTAAGTTAATAATGGGCCCGATTCTGAAGGCACACATTTAAAATTTGACAGCGCTAATATTGGTTTTGTCTTTATCTTCATAATATTGTGTGACAAGGATAGCAACAGTTTTAGTGCTGTCAAATTTTAACATTGTGCCTTCAGAATCGAGTTGGCCTGCTATTAAGCAGTAGATTATTAGTGCTTAACTTATATCAGTTGCTATTATACATCATTTGTTTACAGGTTCTCATCTTTCTATACTGTTTGGCGCTAGCAAAAGCCGGTATCATTGGAACCGACTACTCTCCACCAGACACAACTTCAACTATATACTCAATCGGAGGTCCAACTGACACCAAGACATTTAACCCTATCGCATATACCAAGACACATTCCACTGCAGCGCCTGTATACGAATCTGTTCCATCAAGCAGGATTAATTATCTGGATGGCACTCAACACAATGATTTTACAAAATCTCTAGAGACGCCCTATGCTAGTGTGCAGAATGACATTTTAGCTCATTCCTCCATTTACTCGACCCCTGTCCATTCAGATCCTATAATTTCCCAATCCCATGACTACATTTCGACTCCATTATATAATACATTCTCTTCTCCAGTAACTTATACTAATAATGCTCAGTTTCCAATTACCACTAAGACAATTTCTTCACCAGCAATAGGTACCGATTCATCTCCTATTATATCCAGACCTTTGACTCAAGGACTATCTGCTTACGCTTCTGATTCCCCAATAGTCCAAGTGCAGCCAGGTGTAAAAACATCATACTCTGAAGCTCCCTCAGTTTCTCATATGACATTCACGGGCTTAGGAACAAGTTATTCGTGGTAAAGATTATGTTATATTTTTTAAACATGGCCGACTGAATGTATAAGTTTAATTTATTTTATTACCTTACTGTATTTAGCTTACTATTTATTTTACATTTAATTTAAAAATAATGTCTAATAAACTATATTTCAAGTACTTATAGAGTTATGTTATTTTAATTTTAATTTAATGACTCTTAGTAATTAAGTAACTACGAAATTGGCAAAAATATGTCTAAAAATATTTGTTCGTAAACACGTTCAAAATATGTAGCAATGTGTTATATTTGAATGATAATTTAAGTTTCTATGCACATTTAGGTTACGTCTCGACAGAAACAACATTCTCGGTGCAATTATGTAGTTTACTGAAATAACTACGACTTTTGATATGGAGAAAAACTAAATGTTAGCTGTCTCGGAATTTTAAGATTTTCAGTCATATAGAGTATTAAATTTATAAACGTATACGACAATTTTGCACACAATTTTGAAACGGTATGCTCGTATAATTTCTTACATACAGCTTCTGCATAAGTTACGCTACTATGCATAAACTTCGAATTCATCTCATGTTTAACAGGACATCTTTAGTACCTACAGCATGCAACTTATCTACATGGCAATAACATCCTTTGTACTACAAGAATAAGACACTACACATTAAACAATAGCCTGCTGTAGAATTGCTACATTTTTGGACAAGCCATTGTTCAGAACAAGTTTAGTTATGTGCACAATACACCATTTAATAGAGACGTATGGGGGGTTACAAACTCGTCCAGGTTGCTACGTGGCACGTTTGACCTGTCCACACGGCTTGCAACACACCCAAGGCGTGCTGTGCCCTTAGACAAAAGCCCCACATGTGGAGTTTGCACAACATCAACGAGACATAGTAAACCTAATTTAGTGGGGTTTCATATCTTTAGAAGTAGATAATTTAATAAATTTAAAAGTTCATGACTTTATGTAAAACTATTCATAGTTAACGAGGTAGAATTTGTGGGTTCCTCTAGATAATCATCAGTACAAGCAAACCAATTTTAGAAGTTATACCGCAGCTGGAATACTGCTCCTTTTTTTTCAATATCTTTATTGGTTACTTTAACATACATACGTAATGCTCACGCCTTGGTCTCAGAGGGGTAGGCTTACTTTAACCCTGGATAATATCCCATCTCATAGGAAAATCGACTACCTCTCTGAGAAGCTAGGGGATGATGAAAACCTTTCCTTCTTCTCTGTCAGAAAAGTTTATATATATGAACAAAAAAGCAATAAACAAGATAACGTAGAGTTCATATGGTTTAAAATGTAAGACTGAACCTAATTAGGCTTCCTTCAATTAATTGGTATATGAATCACTAAAAATCACAAGAGCAAAGCTATAACTTTCTAATCTTTCGTTGCTATTAAGTTAAAGTAATTTTAGAG